>JAWWLV010000121.1:80261375-80272087 GCA_035041135.1 Platyrinchus mystaceus | reverse complement strand
CAGAAGTAGTAGTTCTGCTTTTGAAACAGCATAGAGAGATTAACTGGATACTAATCTTTATACTAAAGCTAAAAAGGATGAGATGCACTGCAGAAGTTTGTTTCTAAAAAAACAAACCCTGAATTGAGACACTGTTCTTATATTGTTTATATTTCAGCAATGACATACAACCCTGTTTTGTGAACAGATTGTATACTGTCTAGCTCTTCCAAGGTGTCCTGTATTGTCAGGAGCAAATAGCAAGTGGCTGGCTGGCTTTGCCAGTCCAAAGGGTAAATCAGTCATCTGACAAAATGCTTGGGAAGCACATTTTTAACACTTTTCAGCACGATTTCTTTTGGGAATTCAGTGTTAGTTTAGTATGCAGCAGCATCTGTTTCCTTACTAGTCAATTCAAAGTAAACAAATTTTTCCTTCTTGCTGTGGAGGCTCTTTAAGTGAATGACTTGATCTGGTACATGTTCTGGTTATATGCAGACACTTAAACTTTTGTTTTTCTGACTGTTCTAGGCAATTTAGTTTCTTGGCCTTATATGTGCTCTTTAACCCTTAATTTCTTTTTTTGGGAAAACATTACAGGAGTGTCTTTAATATATGTATGTTTATATGTATGAGATACATGTATATATAAACAACATAAATATAATTTGCATACAATTATCTTATTTAGCAAAGTAACTGTTGTCCTAAGCTTGGATTGCACTTGCTAGAACACGAATTGCAGAAAGCTGAGGAGTAATCTGTACAGTGATTGACTTGTCACCTGAGGGTGCCAAAACAGCCTCTGTCTGGAGTGCTGAGTGAGTGCTGCTGAACTTCTGGGGCTGCAGTGTGAGTGCTGGAGAATCTGCAACTTCCCTAGGCAGCATTTGCTGTTATGTAATGGGCTGGGTACAATGGATTTTCATTCTTACTGTCTAGTCAGAGTTTCCCTGTTATCTTTTAAGTCTGCTATTTCTTGCCTACGGCAAATGGGGAAAACAATTTGTTCTCTTCCTACCTGCGTTATCCTTTTGTGCATGAAGTCGTAATGACTTGTTTCCTCTGTTACAGGCCAAATTGTATTTGGCCAAAGTATTAATTAAAAAGGAATAGCAGTCCTCTGTGCTTCCTTTTTGAGATGAGGGTTTTTTGCTCCTTTTTTACTGATGGTATATAACTGCAATCAGTTATCAGTTAATGGATACATTCCTTTAAAAAGGCACTAAACACTAGATGGAGGGCTAATGCTCTTCTCAAGTATAGGGTGCTTGTGGTCTATTATTGATTCTCCTTGATAGTTGTATCTTCCCTTGTCTCCAGCTTTTCATTCCTAAATTACCACTCTATCCTCATATTCACTTTTAATGCAGTATCCCACTTTCATCATCATTCTTGTTTGGAAGGTGATTTTGTAACTTTCTACCTCCTCTTCTTCCTAAAATCCTTTAAGGGTCTCTAACTCCTCTCTGTACAGCTTTCCATAGGACCTCACATACCATTTTTTTTTAGTGTATTAAAATCCACATCCCTTGAAGTAGCTTCCAGTATGCTAGATTCACCCTATTTCCTTCCAAAAGGCTGATAAACCTTCTAATTTGTTATCTAAACTTTTGTCAGCATTCTCTCAACCAGCTTTTCTTTACTGGTGGGGATCATGTCTTTTCATTTTAGCTGGGTTTTCTGTTCTCTTGATAGTGCCGAGTACTGAGCAGTATTGCAGCAGATATATTTGTCTGCACTGGGGAGTATCAGTAAGGGTGTTTCAAATAACCAATTTGTACCTTTGTACCCAGTGAACAAAATGCATTACTTTTCTATACACTTTCTATTGACTCTACCCCCACCTGTGTAACACTTGATGCTGTGGTGCACCATACTGGCATTTAGAGCTCTGCATTCTTTCTTGTAGTGAGCTTTATTTTCTATGTTTTCAGAGGGCCCCAATGAAGATACAGTGTAGCTGATATGGGGCTGTTTTGTTTTACACCAGGCGAGTTTTCCAAAGCTTGTTCACTGTATCTCATTTTGAGTTGTAACATATCTGGAACTTGTTTCTCTCATTAACACTACAGGTGATGTGTATTACATACAACATATGTATTTTATATGAGTTTTTATGTTTTGACAGCAGAAAATGAAATGTTTCTCAAATACAAGATGATCCCTTTTCTTTGTCATCTGATGTAGCTTATAAGAGTTTTCCTGGTATTTTGAAGTGCTTGCAAAGGGGGAAAAAGGTTAGTAATCAGAAAAATGTGGTTTCCTCAGACTGGGAGAACATACGCTTCTAAACTGCAGTTGAAGAACAGCTGGAGATGGTGAACTGTCTGCAGAAGCCCTAGCATGTGTGAAAGATGTGTGAAAGATTGCTCTCCACAAAGTATAGACCAGGAGGTGATAGGAATTAATAGTTCCTGTGCAGCATCATGTAAACATACTGTGTCTAACACTAGTCTCTTAGAATCAGGCTTGGCTTGTAAATGGGACACTGGGTAGTGAGAATGCCACGTTGTGGAACTGGAATTGCAGGGCTGTGTGATGTGCAAGGCCAGCAAGCTTAGCTGACAGGTACCCTTGTGGTTCTGCACGCATCCCAGTGCTCTGGCTTCCTGCAAATAGGGCACTGAACTTACTGCTGACAGCACAGCAATGTGCTCTCTCTGTGCAGAGCTGTGCCTGAGTAGAAAAAGCAAGACCTCTGGGATTAGTTCAGGAACAGCTTGCATTTAACAGTACATCATCTGTCTTACGTGTTGGTGCGGCCTCACCGTGAATATTGTGTGCAGTTTTGGGCACCCCAATATAAGAAAGGTATTAAGCTCTTAGAGAGCTTAATATGAAGGGCAGCAAAGCTGGTGAGGGACCTGAAGGGGAAGCTGTATGAGGAGCAGCTGAGGTCACTTGGTCTGTTCAGCCTGGAGAAGAGGAGACTGAGGGGAGACCTCATTGCACTCTAAAACTTCCTTGTGAGTGGAAAAGGAGGGGCAGGCACTGATCTCTTCTCTGTGGTGACCAGTGACAGGACCCGAGGGAACGGCCTGAAGCTGCATCAGAACAGATTTACATTGGATGTTAGGAAAAGGTTCTTCACCCACAAGGTGGTTGGGTGCTGGTACTTGGTCACAGCACCAAGCCTGACAGAGTTCAGGAAGCATTTGGATGATACTTTCAGGCACATGGTGTGACACTTGGGAATGGTCCTGTGCAGTGCTAAGGGTTGGACTTGATAATCCTTGTGGGTCCCTTCCCACTCAGCATATTCTGTGATTCTGTGGTTATATCAGTTGTCTGCAGAGTATTAGTCTGTCATTAGCAATAAAGGAGAAAGTAGGTTTGTGTGGCTTCATCAAATGGTAAATTCTGTTTTGTAAAGTTAGTCTGTGTTTTACCTCCACTATAGTATAAAAATCTGAAGAGTTAATGGCACTGATCTTAATGACAAAGCATTTATTTTATGTGAATTATCTGGCAAATATAACACTAGTAAACAGTAGCTTTCCAGGCAAATAGTTTTTATAAATCAACTAAGTAGGGTAAGATGACCTGGTAGAGAGCTTTAGTTAGCTTTTGAAGTTATGAGTTAATTTTCTTCTCTGTTAACATTTCATCTTTATGAAATTAATATTGAAATAACCTTCTTAATTCCAGTTTCACCTCTACAAGCTGGTGTTTGTAATATTAAGGTGTACAGAGTTCACATACCAGCTATTAATTGTAGTGCTCAAACAATGAGAAACCACTAGATAAAACTTGACAAGTTTTGTTGTAATTTCAGTCAGGTCTTAGGAACTTTAAGAGACTGTATTTTTCTTAGGACAGCAGTTCCTGAACTAGAGGGTGCAAATGCAGACAGGGTTATGGCATTTACAAGAAAGGCCACTAGTCCAACAGACTTTCAGTTACAGCAAGAAAGAAATTATATTAGGTTAATGGCAAAAAGATATGAGCATTGCAGAGTCGCGAAATAAACAAAGAAATAAAAAATGTAAGTAAAAGGTTTCTGTATGATACAATAAGTTCTGATTGTTTAATGTGTTTCAAATACAGAAACAGTCTGCAGTTAATTTTTTTTTTTTTTTTGAAGGACAGTGAAGCTGATCTTCTTCAACAAAACAGAAGATGACATACTTTGGAGAAACCAACTAGAGCAATTAGCCCTTAAAGATGAAAGGTATTTAAAAGTCTTGTGGAGAACAACTTGTACCATCTCAGTCTATAGGAGAGCAAGTCTTGGAGCTTAGACTAACTGTACAGCTTTGTCACAAGGACAGATTATGATTCCATAAGTTCTTAGCTAAGGATATAGTGGGACTTATGGAGTGGAAGGAGTTGTATTGGTCACGGATGCATAGCAGAGGTTATGTCATGTTCTGTAGGTTCCCAGAGGAAGCCAGGGATTTCATTGGACAGTGTTTAGCAGATGGTTATTGCATAGTTATATGTTAGATGAGGTGATTTTTAAGACTGAGAAGCTTTTTGATGGTGAAGAAAATTTGCCTTAGCCTTAACAACAGAAAACATGGATACGCAAAGAGAGGCATAGAAGTGATAGAGGATAGTGTACCCCAGGAGCAACATTCTGAATTTAGAGAAGTCTTGAAAAGTCTTTTTGGTGTCACTTGTTGGGAAAATATTTATGTAGAAATTCAGAGTTTAAATAGGTTTGTTACTTTCATTTTTCCTTACTAATCATTGCATTTTTCCCTCAATTGTATTTTAATTGTGGATTAAAATGCATTAGTACCCATGTAATGTCAAGTTAATTTAGCTGGCCATAGTTCTGTCAGGAGACACAGGATTGTCAGGTTACCTTTTAATTTCAGTTCCCTTGCTGTTACCACTAGAGAAATCGTCACTGCTTAGATTTTACAGGATAAAAGTATGTTTTCTTTATGCTTACCTAATTCTTAGTTGAATTGTTTCTTGGTTGAAACCACTTGTTCCTTCACAACACTGAAGTGAAAAATCAATACTATTTCATACCCTTGTGATGTCTGGCACATTCAAAGCTTCATAGTCTAGACATTGTGCAAATTTACAGTAAAAACCTTTTCTCCCTTTCAGTAAGAGCCTCAGATATACAAGTGCTTGTTTTTTTACTGAATTACTATTCAGCTAGTGAGTTTTTGAAACCACTTGTAATACTTTCTCATTAATGAAATTGTGCTGACATTTTCACAGTAAAATCTGTGCTTTAGCATCTTAATTGGTCCCAGCTGGTTTCTTTGTTGTTGTTTTTTTGGTGGTTTTGGGGTTGATGGGTTGGTTTTCAACTTTTTCTGATAGGTGAAATATGCAGCTAAAATTTTTAACATTGAAAGATTTGGTTCAGTAATTAAATACACAATATTAGACGTGATTTGACTGACTTGATCGATAGGAACAACTAAATATCTCTCAGATCTGATACTGCAGTGGGGAGCTGAGCAGAACAGGAAAGTAATCATAGTGTCACGTAATGACACCATGTAAAGTCATCAGTGTCTTGATCAATAGCATTTTGTGTAGCAGATTTCTAATCAGAGGCAATATTTATGAAATATTCTTCTGCTTACTAGGTTTGAGGTTCAATTCATTCTTTCCCAACCAACAAAGGACTGGGTGGGTAAACAGGGGAAGATTTCTTCATCTCTTCTCTCTGAGTTCGTGAAAAGAAGCAGAAAGGACTCCAAAGTGCTTATCTGCATCTGTGGTCCAACACCTTTTACAGAACAAGGAGTACAGTGAGTATTTTGAATGATGAACTAGAAAGCAAAGAATTTTAAAAAATTTGATCACGTTATCAGCTATAGTGTTTCTGATTTGGTAGACTTTCAAAAATGGCCTTACATTTTCTGCTTTGCAAGAAAACTTTTAAAATGTTTTAAGATGTAAACAAAAAAAAAAGAGGAATGTAAAAAAAAGAAAAATAATTTTAAAAAATCACCTGGCATCATGCTTGAGGTATATGTTTATATTTAGTGTGTAGCTAAGTAAGTATCAGAAATATGTAAGTTTCATGAGTTCTAGTAAGTTGTCCAAAATTTTGTAAGAGCATCTCTTTCATAGTGACTGATTTTCCCCAGTGTTTTAAATGCTGCTTTTAATTTGATGTTCATAGAAAATTTGCAGTTATAGGAAATAAGATCTCTGTGTTGGTGTTAGCTTGACAAGTTGTAGAAGTAAGGTTCAAAGCAATTGTTCTATGCAAACATTTCTCTTGCTTATTTTTTTTAGTTAATGCATTTGTTTATGTCTGTACCTAACACTTTATGTGCATATTTAGAGATAAAATGTCCTCTAACTTTCTCTTGGCCAGCTCCAAAATATTGAACCAATATGACATCACTTGAATTTCTGCAGTCCTACTGAAGTCAAGGTGGATTTAATGGAGGGTGGAATTGGCCAATAATAATGTTGCCTCTTGAGAAATCTGAGATAATTAAAACGATGTCTGTATTTATTTTTAGAAATTGTTCTCAGGATCCAAAAAGTTAATGTAGTATCCCTGAGCTCCTGGGCATTGTTTCCTAAACGTATTTGCAGGGGTAAATGTCATTGTGCATATTTGAATAAAAACAAGATGGTGCTGATCTACGTCTCTGGTGGGTTTTGAGTTCCAAATATTAATATTACCAACTTGATTTGTGACTTTCAGGTATTTGAAGGATCTTGGATACTCCCAAGAAGAGATACATGCTTTTACTGCATAAACCCATATGAGGATATCAATGTTTGTTTGTATAATTCAGTGTTATTTATTTACCTTCATGAATTTAAATAAGTGAGAAGCAATTTTGTAAGACTTGAAATTTCATTCTTGGTACCAAACTGTTTCTCGGAAGAATTATATCTTTGAAAAAAAAAATTTATACTGTGTTTTATCTTCTTTTTGTAAATATTTTTGCAATACTTAAGTCATCCAGGGTATTAATTTATTGTAGAGGCAAGCAAAAAATTATAGTATACATTACATATTTCATGTTGTTGGTTTATGAGAATTCTTAAATTTATGAAAAGCGCTGATTTAGGTTTTGACTTGATAAAGCTTATTATTTCTTACTGTAAAATGTCTTAAGAGCAATACTGTCTGAAATAAAATATTGCACTGTAACTCAGGTAACTGGTCATTGAAAAATGTTCTTTTTCATCTGATGTCTCTATTTGACTTGCAAGTGATCCAGATAAATTTTTGGCTTTGTAAACAAAGAATAAAAGTACCTTTGGTAAAATATAAAATTTACATCAAATAATAAATAATAATTTTACATTATGCATTTCTGTAATTTTTTTTGTATTTTCAGTTTATAATGTCATAGAGAAAGGTTTTCACAAGCTTAGTACACCATCTGAGAACTCGAAACAGAGACACACAGTCTTGGTCTCCCACAAAACTTCCCATGTAACCTCACTGATATCGGGCAACCCTTGTCATCAGACATTGTGAGGGTAAAAACAGCTTAAACCCCACAGATACCAGGGTCAGGACCATAGAAGTATATAAAAATATTTGACAAGTTGCACTAGTATTACATGAGGTTAAATCAGTGTGGTTTTTTACTCCATTACTAAAAGTGTATTATCATGAGAAAATAATCTGCTATCTAATAGCAGTTTGGAGAGAAAAAAGCAGTAAAGCAGCTCTTCCCCTTCTCAATGTTGTCAGTAATATCTGTGGGCATTGTTTTGCATGACATCCAGTACTCTTTATGTCTTCCTGTTGTGTTGAATGGGTATTTCTTCCTCCTAAGCAGCCAGCTTGTAGCTGTTCAGCATTCAAGAAAAATGTTTTAGTGATACCCTTTAAAAAGGTTTAATAGCTATCTGACAGTGACTGGCTGTGCTAAACTGAACTGTCATCGCTTCAGTGCCCCGTGTTTATTGGACTTGAAGTTAGAAAAGGATTTGTTTGTCAGTCGTTGCCTGTAGGTAACAAGTTCACTGAATCACAGAATCATTAAGGTTGGAAAAGACTGAGTGCCACGTCCAGTTGTTCCTTGAACACGTCCAGGGATAGAGACTCCACCACCTCCCTGGACAGCCCCTTCTATTGCCTGGACAGCCCTTTTAGTGAAGATATTTTCCCAATATCCAACCTGAACTTCTCCTGGCACAACTTAAAGCAGTTTTCCTCTCATCCTGTCCCTTGTTCCCTGGGAGCAGAGCTTGAGCTCCACCTGTCAGGGAGTTGCAGAGAGTGAGAAGGTCCCTCCTGAGTCTCCTTTTCTCCAAGCTGAGCCTTCCCAGCTCATTTAGCTGCTCCAGCCCCTTTACCGGCTCTGTTCCCGTCTCTGGACACTGTGCATCCCCTCAACGTCTCTCTTGCAGTGAGGGCCCAGAACTGGACACAGCATTTGAAGTGGTACCCTCAAATCCCAGTGCCCACAGCAGGGGCTGAAGAAGCACCACTGGGATCTCTGGTGACTGGATTGTGATCAAATTGCCAGTTTTGTGACCAAGGGAAGATTAAAAAGCCCTGGCAAGATGCTGATGGCTGCAGCTGATCTGGACTGTTTGTAAGGGCTTAAACCTGATTTACATGTCATGGAGGTTTCACGTGGTCTCAGTGACATAAAACACCAATGTTATTTCAGAAGAGATGGTGGTATTTTCATAATTTAGTAATCTAGAAGGATCTAAATGTTTTCAGTTATAATTTTGCAATGCCATATACGTGGATATTTCTACTATAAAGTTCTGAACAGGTTTCTCTTCCTCAGAGCAGAAGCATCAGTGATATGGTAGAAAAGGAAAACACCGATTGACTTTTACTATTTTTTCCTAAAAATATTCCTACTCAAAACCTGGGTGATACTGAGATGCTGATGTTACTGATGAAGAACAAAAGATGACTGACATGCAAAAGACATCCGTGAAGGTCTCAATATGCAAATGTTTTACCTTTGAAAATTTTCGAATGACTGCTGCTCATAGTTAGCTTCTGATTTGTTCATTGTCAGTCACTAACAAGCACTGAATTCAGAAGTCTTTCTGTTTGTGATAAAAATGGAATATTTAATCTGGATTGGTTAAGGGAACAGGCTGGAGATTCCTGCATGATATCATCCATGAATCAACATGAAGGTGTCACTTAGACCAGTGTGCTGTGAGGACACAATTGCACAGCGGGAGAGAAAAAGGCTGATGATCCGGTGTGACATGTTAAATAGTGAGTGACCATTTTTACTTTTTTCTGGGATGATCATAGAATCATAGAATGGCTTGGGTTGGAAGGGATTTTGTGCTGGTTTAAAGGTAAACCAGTGGGAGAAATGAACTCAACTGTAGAGAGATTATAAGTCAGTTACAATTTACTAAAATAAATTACAATAGAGTCGTAGAATCATAGAATCATGGAATAGATGCAACAATACAGAGAAAAACTGGCTTTAACCCACAAAGACAGATGTATAAACCAGCCCCCTGGGACAAGAACAGAACAGTGTTCGTTGGCCCCCATGCTGAGCACCATGTGGCCCCCCTGGGTGCAAAGTAAAAGGAAAGGAAACCTGTTGGTCCAGATGATGGTGGCAGTTCTGTTGAGGTAATGATCACAGTCTTATTGAGAGTGGCACTCCTGTTAGAGTTCTGGTCCTCCTCTCAATCCAACGAGTGGTGCAAGAAATCCCAAAATCCAAAGATTATATATGCTCAGGTTCAGGTGGGAATGTCCAGTACCTCCCCCAGGGTGGGCAGTTTCACAATGGGTGATTTAACTCTGTGAGTCATGGGATATTTTTGGAGTCTTTGATGGTGTAGGTGTTGCAGCTGCCTATTATGCCGGTCCAGTATGGCCTATTAGCAGAGATGACCCCTCAGACTGTGTGTGAAGGTGCTAATTTTTTCTGGAGAGAGGTTATCACAGCTGAGTCATTAGGTGTGCCCTGGGCAGCTGCTGCTGATCCACTATTAACAGTCCATCAGAAATTACATAGAGGGTGTAGAATACACTGTTTTGGTTATACCCACATAGTGATAAACTGGTCCTGGCCTCTGTAACTAAGATAGACCTTAAAGATTATCTCATTCCAACCCCACTGCCATGGACAGGGACACCTTCCAGGTGTCCTCAAAGCCCCATCCAGCCTGGCCTTGCAGGCCAGCATCCAGGTTGCTCAAAGCCCCATCCAGCCTGGCCTTGAACACTTTTAAGTTTCAGCTTCTATGGGCAACCTGTACCAGTGCCTCACCACCCTCACAGTAAAGAATTTCTTCCTAATACCTAATCTAAATCTGCCCTCTTTCGTTCTAGAGACATTCCCCTGTGTCCTATCACTACAAGCCTTGTGAAAAGTCCCTCTCCATCTTTCTTGTAGGCCCCCTGTAGGTACTGGAAGGCTGCTGTGAAGTCACCCCAGAGCCTTCTCTGTGCTCAACAGCCATAGCTCTCTCCTCCTAGGAGAGGTTTGCCAGCCCTATGAACATCTTTGTGGCCCTTCTCTGGACTTGATCCCGCAGATCCATATCCTTTTCATGCTGAACTCAGAGCTGAGTGTAGTACTCCAGGTGGAGTCTCATCAGAATGGTGTAGAAGGGCGGAATCACCTCCCTTGACCTGTTGTCCACGCTTCTTGTGATGTAGCCCATGATGTGTTTGGCTTTCTGGGCTGCAAGTGCACATCACCAGCTCATGTCTAGCTTCTTGTTCACCAGCACCCTCCAGTCCAGGGGTCCTCAAACTACGGCCCGCGGGCCGGATCCGGCCTGGGAGGCCCTCCAATCCGGCCCGCGAGCCCCCTCCCGGCGCCGCC
>JAWWLV010000121.1:80231809-80261275 GCA_035041135.1 Platyrinchus mystaceus | reverse complement strand
CGAATTTCTTGTGCCCCCCCCTCCGGCCCCTGACAGCATCTGTGGAGAGGAATTCGGCCCGCGGCTTGAAAAGTTTGTTGACCCCTGCTCCAGTCCTTCTCCTCAGGGCCGCTCTCAATATACTTGTGCTTGGAATTGCATCAACCTTATACTTGGCCTTGTTGAACTTCATGAGGTCAAATAGGCTTGCCAAATACTCTGTTGTAAGTAATAGAGAACTAGTATTCCAATGCAGAGCTTCATACTTGGTAATTTGACTGTCACAAATTGTAATCAATTACTGTAGCTAACAATTTTTTCTCTTTTTGCTATTTTTGTTGAAGTTGTTTTTTTAAACCTATCTGCAGTACAGTTGTTTCCTTTTCCTAGGAAATAAGACTAAAGGTACAAGGTGACATCAGAATATTCTCCTATTACCTGGTTAATGTCAGACAAACACTCTCTTGAACTGACATTCTGTGCCATTGCTAGATGGTAGTTCACCAAGAAACAAACTCTTTTCAGTTTTCTGAAAGGAAATTTGAAACTTTTATCCAAAGGGATTGGCTTAATTACTGTGTGGTCAAAGAGGGAACTTGTATGGAAAATTATTTATGGGGGAGAAGGCATCTCACGGATCTTTGTTTGGAATATTCTTAATTTTAATTGCTTATCATGTGATTTGTTGCATTTACAGCTGTAGATACGTATTTTGTGTAATTTAAAACAGTAGCTTGAAGAAGTAAATATTTGATAACAGTATATATTACGTCTGAAGAGAGACTATTCATAAAATACTTAAGATTTTCCACATATGAGAAACATGAACAATACAGGAGTTGGTACAGTGTTTACATTGCATTTTGTTGTTGAAGGCGTACAGGTTGAAACACCAATTCTGCATTGCCATCCACTAGGAAGACTATTTTGTGGCTGGCTGCTGCGTGCTGCTGATAGGGAAAAGAAAAAATCAATTGTAACAGTTATTTGAAAACTGTATTTTTAAAAACACAGCTTCTTAGGTTTCTTGCCTTTAGTAAATGCAAGGAAGACAACTGCTTGTAGGAAAATCAAATTTGCAAGTATCAGTTCCAGTTCTGGAATTCTTACATATTCAAAGAGTGATTAAAACAAGGTCAGAGGAGCCAATGCGAGGTGACCTAGTCGATCATTTCTCCACTGCTGCTTAAGGAGATGTTTCTGTGTTCATTACAAAAGAATTTTTTATAGAAAAGCATCCTTAATAAAACCATCTAGTAAATGTAAGGTATTTGAAGAGTGCAATTATTCAGTTGGTCTTCATTAACAACAACAAAAAAGCATTCTAATATTTTGTTTACACAGTGTTTATTATTTTACTGGATCAGTTGTTCTGACTCACCTGTAGGAGATCCATTACATAGCAAGTGGAAAAATTTGCTCTGTTGTCTCCTCACATGCATTTTTTTCCTAAGTGAAATGGGTATTTGGGAGAAGCCATGGAAACCTCCATGTAGGTGTATCTTTTATCATACTAACCCTTTTCTAGGAAAATTCCTGCATTACAGATCTGTGCAACACCTACCTTGTCACAGTCACAAACTTAGTGCATTGGTAACCTCTTCAATGGCTTATGCTGCATGCAGCTGAAATAAAGTTTCATCTCTTCCCTCACAAGGTATATTGTCAATATCTTGGAAATAAATCTGCCTGTTGCACCCTAATTTTGCAGTTTTGAAAACAACCAACCACAACCAAATGAAATTAACCCTCCACACAGATTAGTGGAAGTTAAACCCAAAAAATCTGCACATTAAATCACAATCTCTTGTTCTTCTCTTGCAGATAGATCTGTAAGGTGGCTATTCCAGCTGCATGGTGTGGAAAAAGGAGAATATTTTTGATTCCACCTACAGTCTTCATTGCTCTGACTTTGTCAAGGATGATATCCCTATGGGAATTCCTTTTAGACTGCTTCAGGAAGACCTCTTTTAGCATGGAATTCTATTTTTTCAATTGAGAAAATACCTGTTTAAGTATCTTTTTGCAACAATTGAAATCCAGATCATATTCAAGACAGTAGTTGAGAGCAGTAATAATTTGATGTCTGTAGAGGAGTTAAGTGGAGGGACACTCTTTTCCAAGTTCCAAAGGGGACTTTCTGCTGAGATGAGCACAGCTGCTTGTTTCCCCCAGGGCAGGCTCTTTAAATTTCAGGCACTTCGAGGATTTTTCAGATGTAATTTAGGATTAATTGTCATGCTTCTAAAAGCCTCTGATTTCCTTTGAAGTTTTGAATAGATCTGTTATTACTCATAACTTGCTTTGCACAAGTAGCTTAGCAACAAATGGTCATTTGACCTTACTTCAACTTTCTAATCTACATAGGATACAATTTGTTAAAAATGCCTGGAGTGTATCTTTAAGTTTTACTTATATTGTTCTAACTATTAGAAGACTTGTTAAAGTTATAAAGACTTGTTGCAGATTATAAATTTTATAATACATTCCTAGAATGATGGACAGCAGGCTGAGCAGCTGAAATCAGGACTCATTTATCACAGAATCATAAAATCAGCCGGGTTGGAAAAGACCTCTGAGATCATCAAGTCCAACCCTTGGGAGCTGGGAGTCTTCAGCTTGGTGAAAAGGAGGCTGAGGGGAGACCTTATCTCTCTCTACAACTACCCAAAAGGAGGTTGTAGCCAGGTAGGAGTCAGTCTCTTCTCCCAAGTAACCAGCAACAGGATGAGAGGTCATCGTCTCAAGCTGTGCCAAGGGAGGTTCTACCCGGACATCAGAAAGAATTTCGTCATGGAAAGGGTTGTTAAGCATTGGAATGGACTGGCCAGGGAGGTGGTGGAATCACCATCCCTGAAGTGTTCAAGAAATGACAGGACGCGGCACTCAGGGCCATGGCATAGTTGACGAGGTAGTGATTGATCAAAGGTTGGACTTGATGATTGTAGAGGTCTTTTCCAACTCAAATGATTCTGTGATTACTGCAACTGTTCTGTGTTCATGTGTGAGTTCATGTTTATAAGGTATATCACAAAGCAGCTTGTGTGACATATAAAACATGTCAGAGAAATAAAATACTTAAAATCTTCAGATGAGTGCTTCCAGCACATTTCTTCAACCAGATGTTCTGTGGTTAGATGAATGTCAGCATATGTTTTACACACAGAACAATTATCTCTGCTTATATAATCACTAACTTATAGCTCTTTTTTTTCCTTTGTAGGATGATGTTGAAAGTACCATGACTGCTTTTGTCAAGATACTTTCCTGTTCTCTCATCCATACACATTATTACATGTTTAAAAGTTATGACGCAAGGGGTAAAATGACAGGAAAAAAAATTAAACACCTTACAGTTCAGAGTTTTGCCTGTCAATTTTAATCTCCCTGGAGCAGGATTTAGCTTGAAAGTGAGCTGTCTAAAATGAGGTGCCTGCAGCTGAGCTACTTTTCTGAGCTCCCTTTGTAATCACTAGAATTCAAATCAGCATAGCCTGTGCAGGTCTGAGAGTTGGTTCAGCTGTGCTGATGTGGGATTCAGTGTGCCAAGGGCCATTTTGAGATGTTCACCTATCTACAGTATCTTTCTTGTTTGTTGGTTGGTTTGTTGGTTTTTCCTTCAGTTCAGGCCTGTCAGACAATGTTTGCTATACATCTGAAGCCCAGTTCACTGCCTAAATCTCCAATTTTACTGTTTAGGTCTTTGATTACTGGTGATATAATGCAACAATATCTGACTGGAGCTGAAGCAGATATTTTTCCAAGTGTCTGGAAAAATCCTTTGCATTTTACATCCTTTGGCTGTATCCTTTGGAGTCTTTCTGTGACAATAGTTACAAACTGCTGTGAAAGCAGGTCTAGGTTTTAATTTTTTTTAACTGTCTTCAGGTTTTTTCTGTATATTTTTATCAAATATATCTATGCACTTCTAAAGGATTAATATTTTTATGAAAAAAAACCACAAATTCTCTGTATCCCCGCCCTTTCAACTTCTTGAGACGATATAAATATTAAAGTTGCCAATCACTGAGAGCAAAAACCCTCAATTTAAGTTTTTACAGAGCTGTCTTGGAGTGTGTGATCAGTGGCTTAACACTCTGATCAGAGTCCAAATTTACTTAGTCATGGGCCAGAGTAAATATTCCCTGACTGTTTTGCCATACAGTCTTGTGTGTATGCAACACAGATTCTCTTAGTTAACTACCTGCCTTTCATTCTTTGATTTTCCTGTTATTGGACAAATTTCATGTTTTGCCAGCTGAAGTTTCAGGGCAGGTCTGGGTGCTTAGTTCCTATGGAAACAGACTAATGTCTTCACACAAACTGGACATGATGAGTTGCTGTGGCAACACAGGTAAGAAATTTTAGTAGGTGTAGAAAATGTTGAGTCCATGCTGACTGCTAAGTCTGAACATCTGGCATCTGCCAGGGGCTGGTGCTGGATGGCCCAGAAGGGAGTGGAGAGCACTCTAGGATACAGATGATGGCCCAGAAGGGAGTGGAGAGCACTCTAGGATACAGATGATGGCCTTAAACCTTTAAAACAGCAGAATCTCCCTCCCAGCTTGCATATCTTTCTGCATTTAACCACGAGAAATGCACTTGCCTTGTGTGGTTTTTAGCTTCCCAGGGGATTTATAGATTCTATTATTGATGATTGGGCTTGAACAGGTCAAAGAGGAACATCTGGTTTTTGTCACCAACTTGCAAATATTTCTAATTGAAATGTACCAGCTGGCAATCCTATCTCTATTTGCATCTGGAGATAGAAAACAGGATCCTGTTGGAAATATTTTCTCCTGTTTGAAATAAGGAATGCATTTCAAATGCAGTGAGAAGAGGCAAGGAAGATCTAGTCATTGTGGATTTAAAAGCAAGTAAAACAGGAAGTTTGAATCACTTACAGAAGATACAAAGATACGTACATATTCACATGGCAGAAAATGGGGTATGGGAAAGAGACTTGAGATAATGTGATAGAGGGATAACTAACTTCATACTGCTTGAATTGACTAAACTGTTAGTCATGCAAGAGAAACTTTTACCAAAGTATATTTAAAGACGGGTGTGTTAGTTAAAGCACAGTATGATATGATCTTTCTCCTCACTGAGTCAGAAGTGGTGTCTGGCTCATTCCCAAAAAAGAGGAAAAAAGGTTGCTAAACCAATTGACCAGATCAGGATGGGTAGAAGGGGGTCATCTGGCTTCTCCTTTTGGTCTTGTTGATCTCTGCTCTGAGCTATGTCCCTCTTGATCAAACAAAGCTCAGCCCAGAACACAAAGTCAAACTTTGAACATCAGCTCCAAAAGAGATGAAGAGGAGACAAACCATTTTAGAGAAGGGTCATCTGTTTCAGTTAAAGTTGTGAAAACTACACCCTGAATGGTGGTCATTGCAAGAAAAGTGTTCCAGGGAGGTTCTGCTCTGATAAATGCTCCAAAATGGCAGTACAGGAGATGTGAGTGACAGCTCTAAATGTAGGCTGTTTGGGTGATGAAAGGAAAGAAATTATGTCCAGGAGGATAATAATCCAGTGGCTTCTGTTCACTATAAAATGAAAAAAGCCTGTATGTTTTGAATGATCCATTCAGATCTAAATGCTCTTAGACTACAGTAAGGGGAGAGAAAGGAGTGTATATACAGCGTAACTGTGTTAAATTTTTGGAGGAAGACCTCTAAAAATTAGGGACCTGAAGGTAGGTACCTAAATACAGGGACATGAAAACTAAGTCTTAGAGGCAGAAAGAGCAGCCTCAGTGCCCACCGGTGTGAGCATGTGTCGTTGTCATGTGTGTCTTAAGGAAGAGCCGTCTCCTACCTCCACAGCAGGCTGAACCACTGTTGAAAATTGCATCCAGTGCCTCTGATAGCTCAGGCTGTTTGGAGCAGTGGAATGTGCTCCTAAATACCACAGTCACTGCGAGTTTTACATAAGGTGGTTTTCACCTGCCAACTCCCCTTAGACATTCAACAAGATGCGTGAATAAAAGCAGAGTGCATTCTCTGTGGCAAGCATGTTTTAAGTCCAAAAAGTGCTTAAGTAACCATCTTAAATCCATCTACTATCCCCTCAGGATTCTACGTCATTCCTCCCAGGAAAAATAAGTTTATTAATAGAATTTTGGTGCACTAGTCAAATGAACAGTGTTCTTTTTTGGTGCAGAGATTCCTGTGAAATTATTTTCCTGTAAAGAATACTGAATAGTGAAATCTTAAATAATAAATTTCCTGGGTAAGTCATACTAATATGCAGAGATTCCTCTGCATATATTGAAACCAGTGAAACAATTTTAATAATTTAATATATTCCCTGCTGTTTTTTCACAAACTGTAGAAAAGTTGCCAGCAAAGCTTCAGAGTTTACATGCTGAATTACTCCCATGTCCTCTTCTTGAGAAACAACCAGGGACTTGACCAGCCCTCCCAAGCTTGCATCCTGGAAACCACACAGCTCAGTGTAGGCTGCTTTGTCTCTGTTCAGGCACTTAATGTGAGGGATACTGGTACTATAGGACTGGTACTCTACTAGCTTTGGACTTTGTGAATATAGTAAAGATGGACCCTGACAAAATTTTTTTGCAAACTTTATACTGTTTACCTAATATTTAATAAATAAATCTAGGGAATTTCAGTAGTAGGATTTCTCTGGCTGAGTCCTGTGGGGGTAGGCAAGAGTTGCTGAAAGTGTTTTATGTCCTGTGCAGGAGAGGAGAAAGACTGGACTGGCTGGGCAGTGCACTATGGTTTCTGAGTTGTATCAAACCAGTTTTGGAAGAAATTTGTTTACCTTGCTTCTCCTCTCTCTGCAGGCCAGCAGCACTATGCAGAACTGCAGATGGTCCTTGAACAGGGGCAAGGAAGGGAATTCTGTATTGATAACATACCAGTTTCTGCTTCTATAAGATGTTTGGTGAATTGTTTTTCAGACTTGTTTATACATCTCTTTGTCCAGTGAGACTAATCTCTAACTTAGGTTGCTGTCCTTTTTTTTTTCCTATTTCAATTTTTCTAAGACAAGAAATAGCATCTTCCAGCAAAGCACATCTTGTTAAGGTTAAAAAAACACACCCCTTTAGCACATGGTGAAGACATAAGAACATGGTGTCTTTCCTATGTAAGGGAGAGATTTGCCAATCTATCTTGATAAGGCCTTGTAATGAAGGTGTAACTTATCTTGGTGAGCACTTAAATTTGTGTAGCATTCCCTGTCATTCTCTTAGGAAAATAAGAATAATTTAGTAATAAAATGTCTCAGTGTATCTATAGCTACTAAAGAGCTTCTCCCAGCCCAGCAAATAATTGCTTTGGAAAATAATTTCTTAAACATTCATAACTAATAAAGATCTGGCAACAAAGCTTGTAACTAGAGGCCAAACTTTTATATAGTCTCTTCCTGATTATTATTACTATGACTACTTCGAAGTGACTGTAAAGAAAAATTGAGTGTGGCTCCTTTCCTTTTTTATCCTTTGCCAGAAATCAGGAAAACCCATGAATCCTGTGCATAACTGCTTGTATTTTCAACTAGAAATTCTAGTTTTGTATATCCTTCAAGCTAGCAGAAAAGTTAATTAAATTTTTATACTGCAAGCTGAGGATGATTAAAAATAACTGCTTGAAATATGTTTTCATCAATTATTAACCTTTTGTTGACTACTAGTACTACAGACACCGTTTTCAGCTTCCTCAGCCCATCAGCTGCCACTGAGAGAACTTACAGTGAACTCTACTTTGATATCCCAACATGTCCTCCGGCAAAATTGTGCAGCAGATTTAATGCTCCTGGTTTTGTCTGTGCTGCATCATAGTGGTTGGTTTTGTGGTGTCATTGAACCATAGTTGTTATACCAAAAGCCACAAACTAAGACTGATGGACAGCTTAGATTTTGCTAGAACAGTTTAATCTATTAAAAAGCCAAACAATGTATTAGAACAAGGCAGTGAGGTGTCCTGATCTGACATGCAAGCTGAGCACATCAGAACCTTTTTTCTTTGAGGTGCCTGGCTTTGATTCTCTATATTAGTTTCTGTAGTCCAGCCCTGAAAACCAGCTTATGCCATGAACCTGGAAAATGCATGTAGTCTTTCCTCTCTGCATATAGCAGAAATCCCTTTGACAGCATAGGGTGAGGGCATCTTGCCGGTTGCAGGGGTGCTTTTTTCCATTTACAGGCATGGCTACATAGAGGTTCAGTCATCAGTGAATATCTGTGCTCCCCAAAACATATGTAGACATAGCAGAATAAGCAGGAGTTCCCTTGTATTTGAGGAATTAAAAAATAATTACTTAAAGTGATTTGGTACTCTAATTCTGCAACAACTGGATAGTTACCATAGTAATGAAAGTGTTTCTGAGCATGAGAGAGAAAATAGCTAGACTATTGGACCCTGCCATGGGTGGTTTGCAACAACACTTAGTTCAGATTCCACTTCCCGGGAATAAAGCCAACAGAACAATGTCATGCTTAATAAAACAGGACAATAACAAGACCAGAGTATGTCTCAGGTGGGTAAAATCCTGCAGAAAGAGGTACAGAACACAGGTTTTTTCTGTATTCGACACACAGTTGTATTGCTAATAGCATGCAGTGCTTTTGGCAGTCGAGGCGGCTTCCGAAGTGAAAGCATGTTTACTTTTATTTCCCCTTTCAAACAGACTGGTATCACAGTGTTTGCAAATAAATTTTATGTACTCAAGAGAGTATGAGGCAAATTCAGAATTTATATCGTTTTAGGCTATGTACAGTGAAACCCAGAGACTGTGAAGTTTTACTCAGTAAATGATGATTACATAAATTTTTAAAATATTTATTCAAGAAATAATGATTATATAATGCAGTGGAATCTCTTTTTGGTAAAGCTATTAATCTAATTCTAAGCATGGCAACAATACTTGTGAATTGTATATTGGGATGCTCACACAACCTTGAACACTTGAAAAAGTAACTGACAGATCAAGACCCAGAGAAGAGGGATTATCTGGGAGTATCTCTTAATGCATGCTGCTTGACAGGTGAGCAGGATAAATCCATCACTCAGGCACAGGGGTTACTTCCTTTCCATTATACATTGGAGATGACTGATCCTGCAACTGCAGAAAGACGCTTTGTTGTTTAGGCTGGGGCTCTATGCACATTCACTTCAATGAATGTCAAGTCTAGGAAGTAGGGCTCATTCCCACTCTGATGGGGTTTTCTGACCTTACTGGTCCTCTGCAAGGCCATAGCATCAGCAGGACATTCTTCTTTCATTCTCAGCCCTGACCTTCTGCTCTTACCTCAGATTTAAATAGACTCAACTATATTGAGAACTTGGTTTAATGAAGATGCTTCAGTCTTCTCATATTTCTCTCATTAAATTGGCTACTTGTTCCTCACAAAATGGAAAACTGCTCACCATCCCTTAAAGTGGTGGCAGAAATACGCCCAGCAATTGCTGAGGAGCTTTGCCAGGATGCCAAGAATGTAAAAGCATACAGGGTACAACTGGCTTAGCCTAATTCTATGTCTGCTACTCATCCATCCCTTTGGAACTAAAAGATTCTTCTGGTCATAAGGTTTAGTGAGTGAACTCTTCTTTCCAACATAGATCTGTGTGTTGCAAAGTGCTGAAAACAGTTTTAGCCATGATGGCACCAGCAACTAGAATGTGAACTCCTAGGCGCTGAAAAAAACCCCACTGTTGGCTGACCCTATGATAGTGTCTATCCTAGTACTTGTGAAACTGCTTAGTTTGAAAAACACTTATCCTTTTGGATAAGAAACCTACTAGCCACTATTGAGCAGGGCAGCATCCATAAATGCGGGAGACTTTCAGTCCCTTCCTCTTGTGGAGGAACAGGATTAGCATGCCCTACTTCTCATAGCAGTCCTGGCCACTGAGCTATATGGCAGCAGTGACCTTCTTCAAAGAAATCCAGTTTTTTGGTGGTGACTTGACTCATCCCAAGGAGCATTGCAAGGCTTGTCTGTGTGAACCCCAGGGAAACATGAATGTGGAACCTTCGTTTCAGTTTTTGTTTTAGGTAAACGTGAGGATCCGAATCTATATGCACTATCTGCAGAAAACAGTCTCTGTGCACATTGTCTTCTAAAGCAGAGTCTCTGCCAGTGCTCTGAGAGATGAGAGTAAACCATATTCTGGATCATCAGCGGCCTAGGGCCAGAGCTGCCGGTAAGGAATGTTTGGGCTGACAGATGAAAGATTTCTTTATGGAATATGTCCCCATCTTCCCTTCAAATCTATTCATGGATATTTTTTTTTCCCACTATCAAGAAACTCTGATCTGTTCAAGGGGCCTGGAAGTCTGAGGTGAGCATCTTGAGTGTCCTCCAGGACACAACCACAAGACACGACCCAACCAGGGTCATTGGCCTCTGGTCTCTGCAAGGGGCTAGATCAAAACATCTTCATTTTGCCTTGCAAATACATCTCCTGGAAAGCTGTCTTTTATATTTATATTTATTCCAATTAGTCCATGTGTCTCTTGGTAAGGTACTTTACATAAGAAAGCAAGTGTGTCAAGACCCTGTTTATGCTGCTCTTCACTTCTACAACATGCCATTGAAGAGCACAAAGGAGCTATCCTGACACAAAGGAGCTATCCTGTCTTTTCAAGTCAGTTTCTGAAATATCTGGTAAAACAAATTACTTGGCTGGTATTGCCATTAGTTCTGTTAAAGAAACACTGACTTGATATTTAAATTGTTGTTTTATCTGCTCTGCAGCATGAAACTCTTTTAAACCAGACTCTGGTAGGTTGACATTGAAGAGTGATATCATCAAGAAGTTTCCTTTCTGCTTTTTCTGTCCTCTTTAAAAATAAGGTATTTTTTCCAAAGTGATCATTTTCCTGTAGTGTGGACTACTGACAGTGTCTTTATTGAGTCTTGCCAACTTGGAGCTAACTGTTCTGTAAGTCTCTTCCTCAGTGAGCCTTCAATGACAAGGTGAACTTTAGCTTGATGTAGTTTTTCAACCATCACAGTTTTTCTGGGTTTTACTTGCTTCTGATTTCCATGTTCCCTTCCCAACTGTAATTTTAACAATCTTCTCCAGAGTAAAAAGGGTAATTACAGAACTGACCAATCTGGACAGGAGATGGGTTGTATGTCAGAAAATGCTGAACAAGTGAAAATGTGCCAGGACACACTTTTTTATCAGCTGGTTTTGACACAGAATCATAGAATGGTTTGGCTTGAAAGGAACCTTAAAGATCATCTAGTTCCACTCCCTCCACCAAGACTTTTTATTGAGTTGTATCCTGTAGTTATTTCTGACAGCTAATACTTATATATCTGACATTCCTTACATGTTAGGCAGTACCCAGACACTGTTCATGAACTTGGTTGATAAATGATCATATTCAACAAGCAGACAAGGGGACAAATGCTGTTTGCTCTTAAATTGGGTAGAAAATCTTTGTATGATTTAATAGCTGAAAAGCCCAAACTTGGGATGGGAAAATTTTAAGCTGTACAACACACCCTGTTCCTTTTTAAGTGTTATCACATCCCTAACAGCAGGGGAAAAAATAAAAAGGGCTCATTTAGAAGTAAATCTAATATTACTGTCCCCTGCTGTGAGGGTAAGGTTTGAACTTAAACACTTTCTCATGAGCAGCATAGCAATACTTGCTATCACATGGTGTGTGGTCTGAATTTTTCAATCAGCTTCTGATTATGAGAGTCTCAAAACTGGGACAACCCTCATCAAGCATTAGTTTTTTCAGTAACTGCAGTTGTTGATCTGCCTTCAAAGAAAAGCATCAGTGAACAGAAAGATGTTCTACCTTTATATGTAGTGGGGGTAACTGAAAGGTGAGAGACAAGATTCACATTCCATAACCACCCAGAAATCAAGTGTAGGTGTTCAGCTCACTACTGCCTATAGTCAGGAGGAGAAGGATGGGAAAGTGCTCCTACCAAGCATGTTTCACTTAATTGCAGACACATTTCCTAAAGGAAATGGCAATGAGTCCCATCTTTCCCTCTCCTTTCCCTGTATAGAATCTGGCTGGAATGTAATTTGTTTTCTTTATAGCAGCTCATATGATGCTTTGTTTTGGGTTGCTGATCAAATAGTGCTGATAACACACTGATGTTTTAGCTATTGCTGAACAGTGTCTGCAAAGTGTCAAGGCCTTCTTGGTTTCTCACTCTTCATATCCACCCCTGCCAGGGAATAGATTGGGGGTGGGGAGGGGACACAGCCAGGCAGATGTCCCAAACTAACCAAAGAGGTATTCCATGCCATTTAAGAATTGAAACAAGTAGAAAGAAAAAAGAAACTAATAATGTTGATCCCAAGTTACAAGCCCTCCATCACTGTGTGTCTGCTGCTAGCACCAACTGAGCTGCAAGGTGTATATCCCCAAAACTGTCTGCATGACACTGAAGATGACTCGGCACCTATGTCTCTAACTAAGGCTCATCATTCCTAACACAGAGCCACAGTAGCATGGCTGCAGAGTTTTCATAGACCAAAGGGAACCCATTCCAGGCCTAACAGTACATGTTCTCTATGGCATTGGATAGAATAGTAATCATTAGCATGTATATAGCAAGTCTCTGAAGCCACCAAAGCCAATCAGCTCTTACAGGATGGATCTAACCAGTGAATTCACTAAGCAGCTGTCTTCAGTGAAAGTCATAGAGCTTCTGAAAAAAAGCAAGCATGAGAATGTGGGCACATGAGCAAGAAAGAACGGGTTCAAGTACCAGCTGGTTTTGGCTCATAGTTTTTCAGGCATCATCTGGCTTAGCAATGGACTGCTTGGGCAAGACCCTTCAAATCTGTGCCTTGGCTCCACACATCTGTTCCAGTGCTGTGGCAGTGAGAGGTTGTCACAGAAAAGCTTAATATCAGGCTTAAATAACCATACACATTGTGGCTACAAGTAATTTTCTCCCATGCTTTGCCCAATCTGAGGTTGAATGAAGGAAGATAGAGAGCTCTTTGTTCTTTTCCCCAGTAAAATGATAAATTTTCTTCCTATGGTTTCATTTTTAAATTAAGCCAAGTTTAATCTATTGCTCTTTCTCTGCACCTTTATTTCATTTTCAGCCTCTTGGAATTTTCCTTTCACTATTCTTCAAAATTTGTTATGATTTCTACTGTCTGGTCAAATTAATTTAGGGCTCCACTTATCAATTGTTTATTGTCTGACTCACTAGCTCTTTTCACTCTCCTGCTATTTTATACTTAGTACACATTGCATTTCCCAGCTTTAGCAATCTTTTCTCCATCTTTCTTGGCTGCTGTCCAGTATTTTGCTTATGAGAAGTTTTCATGACACAAATTCTTCCCAGTGTTATCCATGAACTTTGGAAACCTTTGAGTCAGCTTCTTAGCAAAGAAGCAGACCTTGTGCCATCAGTCCCAGAATTTTCACCACTAGCTAGTAGTAACATGACTAGTTCAGCTGCCACATTTGTTTCTTTTCTGATATCAAATGCAAGGTCTGAAAAGACTGTACACAAAAATATGTATGTATCTCAAAAGATGCAAGGAAGGAGCATAAGAGTAAGTTCAAATCAGTTCTTGTTGCAAGAGCATTATAGTGGAGTCTGTAGCTGTCTGAATCCTTGCCAAATACAGACATTGTCTGGAGGCATCTTCAGAACTGTGAAAAGTCTGCTATTGCAATCCAACACATGGAACTTCATCTGGATCTTCTTACTGAAAGATATATTATTCTGCAGACTGTGTGTGAACTGCTCACTTTACACTATATCTAAAAGATACTAGCTCATGTTCACTGGTACTACGGTCACGGCCAAATAACTTCTGGTTCACTTAAGGAACAGACGGAATATCTTTTTCCATGCAAAAAGCACATGAACATGAATTTAACTCAGCTAATCTTCTCCCCATGCATACTGCTGTTGGCTGGGACAGTTAACTTTCTTCATGGCAGCTCGTACTCTATGTTTTGAATTTGTGACTGTTCTTACTGAGCAGTACTTATGCAGCATCAAGGTCTCTCTTCTGCTTCTCACCCTTCCCCACCAGCAAGGAGGCTGGGGGTGTACACAAAGCTGGGAGGGGACATAGCCAGGACAGCCAACCCCAACTGAACAAAGGGACATTCCTAGGCATATGGCATCATGCTTAGCATATAAAGCTGGAGGAAGAAGGAAGAAGGGGGAAATGTTCAGAGTTAAGACTTGTCTTTCCAAGTAACCTCTATGTGTAATGGAGTCCTGCTTGCCTAGGGATGTTGGAGTATCTGCCTGCCCATGGAAGCACAGAATGAATTTTTTTATTTTGACTCACTTCTGTTGGCAACTTTTGCTTTTACCATTACACTGCCGTTATGTCATCCCGTGGGTTTTCTCACCTATACCTTTTCCATTCTCTCCCCAATCCCACTGTGAGAGCGAGCAAGTGGATCTGTAGGACTCAGCTGCCTATCAGGGCTAACCCACAACATATTAGCAGTGAAATTTCTAGTGGGCATTTGACTGGCTGAACAAAGCTTTCACTGTCCAAAGAGACCCTAAAGTGAGCTTGAGACTATGCTTCAGACTTGGAGCGTAAAGGTCAGTGATCTAAGGTTTGAGGTAGACAGGCTTCCTGAGCCATCAGGCTTAGCTTGCAGTTTCGTGTGTCATCATTTAGATAATAGAAAGGATGGCCTGTCTGTCCCAAAAATCTGGAAAAGATATTCTTAACCATGGGGTTGTATTGGTATCTCCAGCCTTATGCTCTCCCTACATACCTTGCTTTTACACCCTTTTTTCTTCTGTAAAGATGGCAAGAAAATGAAATTTAATTATATTTTATTCCTGTATTTGTCTTGTTTTGCTTGTTGACTTTTTTTTCCTCCTGGAAAGTCACAGAAGTATTTGAAACCAATCAGTGTAGCACAGTGACAGGAAACATCCATCAGCAATTCACCAGAGTTTACTTTTTCACTGCTAATGATGGAGGATTTAATCATAGTCATAAGGTAAGAGCTGGGAACAGGCTTTCTAGTGTGTTTTTGTATTTTCCCCTTGGTACTGATATCTGGGACGTCTTTCCTGGACAAAAAGTGTAATGATATTTTTCTGCTTTGGGCTTCTCAAATCTCCTTTTGGACATCTTGCTGTAACATCTCCTCTCCCCCATTTAACCACCACATGCTTCAGGACAGGGCCTCCCCCATTATATGGAATTGTACTATGCTTCTTACAATGAAACTTCAATATCTGGAGCCACAGCCACGGCGTATGTTAAAAGAAAAAAAAAAAGGAAATGAAGAACTGAAGTTCTTCCACTTCATTTGGAGTTCCTTAGCTTTCTTGTATTTCAAACTTTTTTTTTTCCCCGATGTTAGAATCATAGAAACATAGAACAGTTTGGATTGGAAGTGATCTTGAAACGTCACCTAATCCAATCCCTGTGCGGTGAGCAGGGACCTCTTCAACTAGATCAGGTTGCTCAGAGCTCTGACTGGGAAAGTTTACTGGGTTTTTACTTCTCTCATTGTAAAAAACTTCTAAATTAGATATAAGGACTGTTGTACCCTACAAGCTCAGAGGATATCAGTCCCTTTGCATTATCATAATGGACTTAAAATATGATAATTTGCTTACCAGGAACTTGAGTTACAAGAAAGATGTAGGGATATTATCAGTTTTATTTTCATTCCCTCACATGTAATCCAAAAACTAATCTTCTTGAAGATAAGAAAAAGTGACAAGAAGTTAATAATCAGCTCTTGCTGTAGAGGAGCACCTCAGCATTAATTGTGTCTCTAATGAGGAAATTTCAGGCATATCACTTCCACCCACACTGAGCATAAAAACAGTACTGTGAATTGTTTCACTGTTATCTTCATATCAAGCTGATGACAATTTATGACTGTTATGTTCTTTTTCAATACTGAACTCTTATTTTGTTTTGATCTATACAGACAAGACCAGTTAGCTTCATTATGAGGTATGATTCCATAAAGCTGTCTATTATTTATATTACTGAACTTTTTGAACTTCACTCCCTTCTGAAACACCAGCCTAGCAAGAGAACTAGCATATGAGGCCTCTTGTTACTGAAGGGCTTTTTCATATTTGATGGTTTAAACATACTTGGTGTTCTCATTTTAGCTTAGCTTTCTAAACCATACGCTTAATTATCGCATGTTCTTGTAGTAATGGTTTTTGTTTTACTCTTTCTTCAGAATGGTTATGCATGTGTTTGTCCAGAGTACACAGAGGGCTGGTGCTTGAGACTGGTGGCACCCACCTCTGTCCTTCTCTTTTCTGTCCCACAAAGTTCCATTTGAGAACAAGTTGCCAATGGGGATCTCAGGAACAGTGCTGACTTTGAAACAGTGTGACTTGTATTAGGCCTGGCAGAGTAATGGACTGAATTTTTTACCTAAGTGAGCTGAAAAGAGGTTTTTTTTCTCTACTAAAGAAAGATTTTGGACAGATAGAAAAAACTCCTTACTGAGTACAGATTTATAAATTCCATACTCCTACAGCGGCTGACACAAGAGACTTTCACTGAAGTAAGGCTGCATGCTACCTATCAAGGTCTTCAATGCTCTAGAGAAATACTTTTTCATATTGTGAAATTATCTTTGAACTGTTCGATGCTGCAAGTGCAAGACTCTCAGGGAAGAAAGACCTGCATGTTAGCAAGTTCAGCCTTTTCTATTTACTAGCAACCCCTCTATAATGGAGTCAGCCTCATCCAAAACAACAGGAATGAATACGCCTCAGTTGCTGGTGAAAAGTTCTGACCTCCTGTTCTTGTGCTGGCCAGTGAGATTCCTGTATCGATCATCCTTGTTCTCCATGCTTGTCACCTGCTGAGTGGAGACCTCTGAAGCACTTTGAGTCTCATCATGCAGAGATAAAACAGTGTGTGGCCTCTCTCTGGCACAATAGGCAGCTTTTTTTGGAGCTACCAACCTTACAGTCATATGTCCTTCTAGAATCCACTTCTGCTTTACAGGCTTCAGCCACCTTTTCTTTCAAACCACTTAATAGATTAGCATATATCAAGTTAAAATCTCATTCAAATGGTACTTGGCTTTGAGGATGTAGCTTCTCTTTCAGACTAGAAGAAGGACTGTGTGCACATTAGTTTGCTGTCTAATTATATTATTTTGTCTTGGTTTATCTAATAAAAGACATTGTGACTCACAGCAAAAAATGCAACACAAAGTAGTGTAATAATTTTTTTCTGGTGAGTTGCATAATAGTTCAATGACACTGTTTCTTGAGAGGTGCAGCCCTGGTTGATCAAGATCCTCTCTTCAGTAGTGAACATGTGATTGTGAATCTTCTATGGGCAAACACATTTCTAGCAGAGAGCAATACCTGTTGTAGGTATCCTCCTCTACTAAGGAGAAGCAAGCAGGAAGGAAAATATTACAAATTCTAGGATAGAATGAAGATTCACAAACTGCTCCAAAGTCCCTAAGACCAGAGAATGAATATCTGATTATCACCTCTCTCACATCTAAGGGAATGAGGAATTATTTTCATGTTCCGCCTCTGTGGCCTTCACCTGTCTGAGCACAGGCCCATTTGTCGCCTTCAGGAGAAAATGCACCACTCCCAGGCCCACCTGAGCTATGCCTTGAGCTACCAGAGGGAGAACATCGACTAAGTAAGGTAGCAGGTCAAGTAAAGCCTATGATAACCTAAACTTCTGTTTACCTGCAAGGCATACCAATATTAATATGCTCAGTAGATCATCCCTGTATAAGGAAAAACATGAATCTGTGAAAAGAGAACAGAAGAACTGCAGAGAGTGCAGCCATTGACAGGAAGACTGGGGATACTTGCAGTGACAGATTTCCTTTCCTCCAGCCTCACAGCAGCCAGTTCCATACAGGCAACTTCAGGGAGAGTTGAATTTCAGTTCAAGGGTCTGGGAGCACTTGTGAGCCTGATGTCTGAAGGCAGAACTGAACTTGGGGTCCCTCCTTCCCTTTAAAGAGGGTCCCACCCCCCAAGACAAAACTGCTTTGCCTTCCACTGCAGAATGCTCTTTTGTGCAGTACAGCAGAATCCATGCAGTAAAAGCAGAACTCAGACTGCAAAATAAAGTAAGCATAACCTGGAAAAGCTCTTGCTTTGGGCAGTTAGACATACTCGTGATTTTTACCAGTTGACATGTCTTAACAATTACGGAGGGTGAATGTGACTTTTTGATAATGCCTTGAACTACGTGCTGCAGCTTTGCAAATCTCAGTGACATGGAGTACATTTCTGTTTTGTTACTTACTAATGCTAGGCTTGGCAGTCACTGCAGATCATTTTGCAGAAGTATGAATGAACCAAAATCTGTAGAATGAGCTAGGATATAATGCCTGTGACTCATGAGTAGTTTCATGGGAATAAAGCTGCTTCATATCCAACACAATATTAAGAAAACCATACCTGAATTCTATTGGAATTAAGCCTTCCTGTTCCTCTTTCCTTGCTTGGCTTACAAGATTGAACTGGAAGCCTTTGAGAGCTTTTTTACCCCTCTCCAACTCACAGAAACAGCAGCTGTTCCAGGAACAAGAAAAGATGTTCCATAAATTAGGGTGTAATGTTATAGCTGAAAAGAATTTATTCTGTGGTTGAAATACCAAGTGAAAGGGATGCTGTGCTAATGTATGAACAAAGGACTAGATGAGAGGATCTGTGCAGGCACAACCTAGATAAGTTACCACGGCTGGGCAAAAGAGCATAAAGACTGGCAAAGGACTAATCTATTAAAGTACAGACTGCAAGTATTGGGGGCAACTTATTCTTTCTTTTCAGAAGTTGTACTTGACTGAGAGGTGACTGCAAGTGGTGGGTTACAATTGTCCAAAAATTTGATTACTGATATTTCCTGGCTGTCAGAGGGAGCTGTTTGTTTTAACCCATGACGGTAAATAGAGGGATGAGTTTATTCAAAGCCTAACAATCACTTAGTATTTTGGAGGGAATTAGGGTATATCTAACAACTATAAATAAGTTTTAACATTAGATTACAAGTTTGGCTCATAAAAATAACTGCAAGTTACATGTAATATCTGCTCCATGTTCAGATAACACAATTAATCACATTAAAATGCAAATAAGCTTATATCAGATGGGATGCTTGTTCAGATTTAAACACCTATCAGTGGCAAGTCGGCCTAGGCATGAACTTACTTGGCTATTTTTTTATTTTATTATTAAAAGGTACTTTAGAACATAGAGCCTGTAGAGAGTAACATGGACTGCAGGTCACACATAGAGAAAAAAGGAGTATATGCTAGAGATTATGATTCTGAAGATGTTTTAAAGACAAAATTATCAGTCAAGGACATAAATGCTGTTATGAAGGAGATATGTCAACTCTATGCTTTACTTAAAAGGAGAATATGCAGAATCAGTAGAGAGGTGATAATTACTTTTTCTTTGGCTGATGCTGGAATAATGCCCACGTTCTGATCTACCTTAATTGAAAAATTAAAATGGGTTACTAAAAAGAAAAAAGAGATGCAGTGTTCAGGACTAGGAACCTTATTCAAAGAATGATAACTATAATTACACAGTTACCGTAAGAATATACCAGGAAGCAACTCACAGAAATGGTACTAAGAGCTTCCAATTCCAGCAGGAAAGGAGACAGTATTTTCAATAGTTGAGCATAAGAGCACTGGAATAGAGCTCTGATAGGAGAAGGTTAATTCTCTACTGCCACTGTGGGCAAGGAGGGTCTCTCAGAAGCTATTGCACTTGCACAACATGGCATATCCCCATAGTTTTTCTGCAACCTTAATTCTATTAAAGCTACTAATTCAATCTTAAAAATTATCACTTGTGAAAATGATATGGCTACAAGACATGAGCACAGTGTGAGAGTAACTTACTTTTTATTCATTATCTGTAGATTTGCAGAGGGGGCTTCTGTTAAAATTTCACTTTACATTAATGGATATTTTAGTCTTACCTTCTAATTTACTTTCATGTTGAAAGGTACATAAAATATGCTTTGCCCTATAATATCTCCTAAAACATGACAGAGAGAGGAAATCAGCAGAGTTTGAGGAAAAGTCAAAATCAATTTTTGGCAACTTTGAACCCTGAATTTGTAAGTACAATTACCTATCAACAGCACTGGGAAGAAAACTTGGGCAGCCTGTTGCAGATCTGCAACCTGAGAAGATTTTCAGAGTGTAGTATGAACAAATGATAAAAATGCTGAAGTTTTTTTCCTTTATATAATTTTTATTAGCATACAAATGCAACCGAACAACTTTATTCTTGTAACATACATGTAACGTACTTGTAACTACTTGTCATAAGTGGCACACGAAAATCCCTCTATTGCCTTCTGTTTAAATCACCACAAATCTTGAAGAACTGCAAAGCTCTTCTCTCTGTAATAATGTTCCTTTTCAAGACTGCTTTTTTTGTCAATTCTAAATAAGCTACAGTGAGAAGGGTTGCTTTTTTTTCTTTTTTATTGCTTTCTAGATGGCTGTTTAATCCTGGGCAGCTACAAACTACACGTAAATATAAAGATTCAGCGAGTGAGAACGAATGGCAGAATGAATTTCTGCAGAATTTGTGCTTTAATTGTAGATGCTGTTTCTATCTGTGTGTCACTAAAACCAGGGCTGATGCTGCAGCTGCTGGGCCATAAGAGGGCAGCTGCTGCAGATGAAGCTCCATCCTCATTCTGGTCAGCCGCAATGTGAATGCCTGCACTGCCTCTCCTCTTCCCTCAGCTGAATTCCTTTGCCTTTAAAAAGTTCCCACTGCTGTCTCTATTAGGTGGAAAAGACACTAATGATGTGCATGAAGAGTCAGAAAACGAAATGACAGGAGGAATGAAAAAAAGATTGTGCAGAACCTTTATCTACACTTGGAGTTGTGCACCTGCAGTTCCACATCTCATCAGACAAAACCACTGTTTTCTTCCACTGCAATATCAGTCACGTTGCTGTTAATGAATAGTCATTAATTCTGCATTTTCACTAATAGAAGTGTTAGAAACAAAGTTAGGAATCTTGAGAAAATGCTGCAGTTCTGGTTCATTAATCTGTGGTTTTTGTTTGGATTCTTCTCTGCATTTGGTATAAAAGCTCTAAAATCTTAAAGGACAAGGCACAGGAGTTGTGGTAGAAGTGAGGTATTGGCTTCATGAGGCTTCTTTCTTTTAGGGGGAATTTAAATGCCAATTTTTTTAAGACACAGAAAAATGAACAAAAGCCTGAGTCATTCTGACTTTTCAATCGCAGTGGTAATATCAGGAGATGGGATGTTCCCAACTTGCCATTGTGCTTATTCACATTCCTGTTCATAATCATGGACATGTATATGTGTCAGTTCTGTATTTTTGAGATGAAGATGACAGCAATATAGCTTTTATGACTATTGCTGGAGAGGGACAGTACTGTCCAAGATCAAAGTCCTGTCTATAAAGAAATAGATTAAAACAGGGATAACAAGTAAGTGCCAGAGCACTATCAAAGATCTGCTGTAACACTGGAGTGGGGGATTGTAGCAGGCCAGTTGCTTCATTGGACGGGTGTGTGAGACTTATTTCCTTGTCACGGATAGAAAAATAAAGTCGTGATGTTCATTACAACACTTGATTGCCATGAGGAGGATTAAAAGAACAAAGAAGGTGAAGGGACTGGGCAAGTGATGTATGAGAAAAGACTGAGGGAGCTGTGATTGCTTAGCTTAGAGAAGGCTCAGGGTGCTCTTATCAATGTGTATAAAGAACTGATGGTGGGAGTAAAGGTGAGATAGGATTATTCTTAGAGGTGTCCAGTTACAGGACAAGAAGCAATAAACACCAACTGAAGTAAATGGCAGTTCAACTAAATATGAGAAAAAATGAGGTTTTTGCAGCAAGAATGATCAGATGTCAGGATGGGTTGCCAGAGAGGTTGTGGAGTCTCCCTCACTGGAGATGTTCAAGAACCATCTGGATGCATTTCTATGCCATGTGCTCTGGGATAACCCTGCTTGAGCAAGGAGGCTGGACCAGGGGACCCACCTCGTCCCTTCCAACCTTAACCATTCTGTGATTCTGTGAAACGGTTCAAGAGGCCTGGACTGAATCCCGGTAGATTAAGGGCACTGCCCTTTACATCCTGGCAGCCGAGACAGCACTTCTCACAACCTCCACTGTCCCCGACCGGGTCCCACTGTTAATGGCTCCCCCTGTGCAAGCACACTGGCCTCTGCACCTCCAATGGGGACGGGCCACCCCTCTCCTTCCAAAACTGATGTTCCCCCTTGGAACGTGTGAGTTCCTGCCAGGCAAACGACACGCAGGGGTTACTCCCGACTGGTGCTCTGCCTGGAGCTCGCTGCCCGCGGCCGCACCCGCGTCTCCTCCCGGCACCGCGCCCTGCCCGCACCTGCGGCCGCCCGCGGGGTCTCTCCCGCCCGCGCTACCCATTGGACCGGGAGCGTCACGCGCCCGATCCATGCCGCGCGCGCGAGCCGGGAAGCCGCGGCTGCTGCTGATTCATTGGCCGTGGCGGGGCGCGAGCCCGCAGCATCCCGCCCGGCTCCCCCGCAGCATCCCGCCCGGCTCCCCCGCAGCATCCCGCCCGGCTCCCCCGCAGCGCCGGCTCGGCTCGGGCTGGCGGGGCCAGGGAGCTCCCGGGGGGCTGCGCCTGGAGCACGGCACGAAGCGGCGTTTCGGGAGCCGGCAGGGCGGCCGTGCCCGGTGCGGTAAGAGCGGGGAGGGGACGTCGCTGCGGGGCAGGGGGGGGAGCGAGCGGTGCGGGGAGGAGACGGCCCCGCCTTCCCTGCCCTGTCCCTTCCTGCCCCTTCCCGCCCCGCGGTAGGGCTCGCGGTGGTGGGTGATCCCTGCTGGGCGGCGTGGGAAGCTCCGAGCGCCCGTAGGTTAACAGGTGCCTGAAGCGTTTTGGAACAGAGACCAGTCGCCTCGCGCAAGTCCTAAGGTCTGGAGTGCTCCGCTATTTTTTATTTTATTTTAATTAATAATAATAAAAAAAGGATGAGGTGGCACTGTTCGTTTCGGTGACATGGAAAATGCCGGCTGTAGAAACGCTTGTGTTTCCTTTCAGAATTTGTAACGGAGCGATTCCTTCTGTATTCAAAAGCAAAACAGCTACAAAGCACGAGCTTGTTTGGCATACGTGGAAACTATTTTCAGTGTTCTCAAATTGTATGTTGTGTTTTGCTCTGACTGCTGAGCATTTGAATGAACTTAAAAATTGAATGTAAAATGTTTGGGGGGGGAGAAGAAAAAAGCAAGATAAGTTTATTGTACGTTTGTTGTGGCGTTGTTTGTTTGGGTTTTTGTTTGTTTGTTTTCAGATGGCATCTCCTTCCGTTTGTACTTTCAGGCTGAAGGGGTGACAACTCTCCTCCCTACCATATAGCCTTTGATTACTTCTCCTTTTCTCAGTCTTGCCTTCTCCCCTTTGCCCATCTGCTCTTCCCCAGTCTCCTGTTGATTCTCATATTCCTTTCCCCTCCTCCCTGCCCTTTGGTTCCTTCTCCCTTAATCGTCTCTTTTTTTAACAGTTATCATCTCAGTGGTCTCTTACTCTAGTGAGCCCTCTCAGTTGACAGTGACTGTTCAGGGCAGTTCAGGTCCACGTCCTGAGCTGTCTGCCATTCTTTTTGCTGGAGAGGATCACCTCAACGAGGAGCCGGCAAAACTCTCTGAGCAGTCTCTGTTCCCTGACATTTACCTTGTCCATCCTATCATATCAGCCTTGTTTGGCACTTAAAATTGGACAGTGACTGAAAGCATAGTCACAACACTAGTTTGGCACTTTTGCTGTGACAGGCGTAGCTGGTAGAGGGACAGGGCAGCAGTGGCAGTGCTGTGTCAAACTGCCTTGGCAAGGCTGGTTGGGCTTCATTGAAGAGAACATTGAGGTGGTTCTGTTTCCAGGTGTGTTTCCCAGCCCACTGCTCTGTCTTGGAGCTGCTCCTGTTTTGGTCTGTTCCTCTCATTTGAGCTTTCCAGAGGCTGTACTCCCAGGGATGCAGATTTACGTAAGTGGTGTGGAAATAAATAGATGTTTTGGTTTCTGCTTGGAGATAATCAGGCAATGGTCTCACATTCAGCTTGTTTTTCTTGTCCATTTGTGGTTTTCTATTCAGGTTCGTAATCAGAGAGTCAAGATAATTTTGACAACAGGAGTAAATGCCTGGAAAGATGCCAAGGGAACTGTAGATCTCCATTGATTGAGGACAGTGTGGCTCCATTCTTCACGAAAATAATGAGATATTCTGTGTCTCACTCACAACCAAATATGTGTAAAATAAATCAAGCTATTGCAAGAAATTTTATTTTTTTTTTTTTTAAGGAAATAAAATCCAGAATATGAAGATCTGGACAAAGTCATTTAGTGCATATTCTTTTGCTGATCATCTATGTACACGTTATGGTGGAAGAAGTTTTGAGTCAAGCAGAGATGATACTCCTGCTGCTTTTCAACAGTTTAAATCAAATTTTCAGTCTTTGAACCTATAATAGCAGCTGTTGCTGGTAAAATTTTATTACAAATAGATGAAGGCTTTATTCTGCATGCTCACTGCAATGGGTCACGGTTGTACTGTTTTAGTGATGTTTCCCTGGCATCTAGTTACTTCTTTATAGCCTGGTGTTAACACAGAAATGTGGCAGGGATTAAGAATGGGGACATGCAGATGTGTGCCTGTGAGTTGCGTACTGCTGTCTGATTTACCTGGGAGGAAATCTGCATTTGAGACACTACAATAAATTGTTGTCTTCTTAAGCAGCACTGAAGGGAAAAATTAGATCCAAAGACAGGAAAAAAAACCCAGTTCTTGTTCAGAAAAATCCCAAGCCAATTTGATTTTTAATGAACAGCTCCATTTCAGTGAGTGCTTGAAATTGTCAGTGAGCCAATTAAGGCAAAATTTCTGCATTGTGTTGTAGGCTAACTACAGAAGTTCAGAAAATGCTTGTCATAGAGGTGTGGAAGCTTTTAAGAAAAACTGCATAATTTTATTTTATCAGTTCTTGAGGAAATGTAATATGTAATTCAAATTGAATTACGTATTTTTAAATTTAAAAGCTTAAGCGTTATTTTGCATCAGAGAGGTTACGGTTTACAGACCCTGTGTGGGTGAGAGAATCAGCTGAAGATTTTTCCGCCACAGCACTGTCAGACCCCAGCTGTGAGATACCCAAGTGTGGGAGTAGCTCTGACAAATGGTCTTTTGTACCTGGGAACAGGACTATTTGTGCAGACAGAACCATGGAGAAGTAAAGAGGTGCTATGTGAGGCATGCTGTGGCCTGTACTTCAGACCAGATGAATGTTATGTGAAGATTAGGGTTTAATTTTTTAATGGGAGAGAGGAAATTGTACTCTGCTTTCACTCTGCTTGTCAGTCTCAGTGCTGTGGTGGCTTTTTGACTGATGCAAAGCTAAAACAGAGCTCTTAAATGGTGCCTGAACACACTCTTCCATTTTCTGGGCTGTGCAACCCTGTGAACATCCGGTCTGCATTTAAACCTGGGCTCTGCATATTGTGGTGGAGCTCCCTGTGGGGTTGGTAGGAGCGGCCTTTGCAGCAGTTGACCTGCAGTATGCTGATCAGTAAGAGTGTGGCAGGGAGATGCTTTCCTTTCTCTCTGCTAAGAATAAGGCTTCATATTGACAGACTTCAGGGTTAGCAAGGAATTCAGAAGATCACCATCTAAGCACTGAGCTTTCTGTGAGAATAAAGCTAAGAGTCATTTAAAATACTAAAAAAAAAAAAAAAAAAATAGGACTTCTTTGCTAAGCCAGGAAAATGAAGGGAAATAATACAGCCCAAAAGCAGAAACTTTTGGGACACGCCAGTTGCAAACTTGCATTACAGTTCATTCTTACCTCATCAGTGGATATGCCAGGGCTCTTTCACTTCAGAGTTTTCTATAACTAATTGGCCTGGGACCTCTGTTGTTGTTACTGAAAGGTGAAAAATTTGTAGTGAGAAAGGTTAAAACGGGTACTATTATAAACAGCTGAGGGAAAGGCAGCCTTTCTTTTGAAAGTGTTGAATATACTTATACATTACATTGATGTCAGCATTTGTAACAGTGTAGGACTGAAAAAGCCTCAGTATTTTAGTGCTTACTCATAGGGCTTCTGCTAGTTTGGTTGATCTTGAGGGAATTTGGGTTTGCAACTGCCATACCTGCACATCCACAAGAAGGTTGTGTTTTAGTGAGGAAAGGAAAATGGGCTCAGTACTTATTGTATAAACCTGCCCTAGATGCAGGAAATAAATGTAATTACAGCTAATGTTTTTTACTTTTAGATAATACTCTCTTAAGATTGTGTATTCCAGCTGTAATTTTTAAAGCTTTTGGTGCTGAAGTTAAGCTAAGCTTCAGTGTGTTTTGGGAACAGGTCACAGTAACTCTATGTCCCTTTACTGTTAGTGCAGGACTGAAATTTTTAAGAGCAAAAGGAATACAGAGATTCTGTGATGCTATGTTAGGCATATAATTTCTTGTCTTCTCAGAAAGGCTTATGAGTGAGCTTACACAGTATTTGCTTTATTTGTTTTTAGATCCATACAGTTGCCTGTGAACTCATAGTATGATATTGTTTCATATTAGTTTCTACCTTAACTTCTATGTGGCCCCTACTGAGTTGAACTGCTAAGTGGGCATTAGTGTTTGCATATATTGTTATTGAATTTGGTAAAATAGTTGGCAAACTCTTTCTGTCATTGTTGAATTTTACTTTAAAGTCATAATATTGTCAGTTTTAAACCAAGTACAAACAGTAGCTATACAATTAGCATGCAAATTGTGTATAATGGTGTGTTACAATGCAGTGCACGTAATGAAGGATATTAAGTGTTAGTACCAAGATATTAAGCATTAATACATGAAAAGTAAGATACGTTAGTAAGAATTTGTGTGTGGTGTATAAATAGTTTATTGTTGGAGTCCAGTTTACATTGCACAGTTATGTTATATGGTGTGTAATATGGTAGTATGAAGCGCAGATGTCTGTAACTCTGTTACCTTTCTCATCCTTAGTTCCCAGGTTAAGCAGTGACTAAACCAGCTTTTTTCTTTCCATTGTTACAAACTCTTTTTGTGATGAATCCAACATTATTTTTGTTATTTTAGTGCAACAGATCATGCAGATAATGCTGTTTGTGAACATTGGTCATAAACATAACCATTGTCACCATTGCACTTCCTTTTCTCTCCAAGAAAAGACCTAGGTATCATGCACTCAGAGTTGACATGTATGATGGGTTTTTAATTGTACTGTCAGTTTCCAGATATCTTTTTTTTTTTTTTTTTGGCTAAATTTCACCTCTTTTTTATAGCTTGCTTTTCTCTCTTTTATTGCAGGTAGGATTGGGTATTCCCCTAAAAAGATCACAAGTTTGATCTCAAATCATGCCCATCTAGGATCTTGGGAATTAGCAAGAAGCAAGGACCATTAGGGTAAGAATTTGCTACAGACTACCTCCTTGTCTGTGGTTGGGAGTGGCACAGCTTGTTCAAAGCGATAGCCATGTGGTAGAGTTGTAGGAAGATGGGTTCTGTGTTGCTTTTCAGCTGATGCAGTGCAGCAGAGTAAACAAGTTTGTACTTGGTTTTTTATTTGCTTTTTTTCTGACTTCACCTCTTAGTCTTTGGGATGGAGTAAAAAGGAATGTGGGGGTCACTGGCTCCCTTTCCTCCCTGCACAGTATTGTTGTTGGTCTGGGGACTTGGGGGATATGGGAACAGCCTGAATTGTTAACTTTTAATAGCCAATAACTTCTGGGTTAATTGTACTGCCCAGATGATGGAGCTGATGCATCAGGGTGTAGTGCTAAGCTTTCTCAGGCTGGGGCTTCTCACAGTTTGAAATGTTGCTACTTTTTTTTCCCATGTCTAGCTCTTGGGATCTTCAGAATTTGCAAGGGGGCAACTTCTATGAAGACTATGAAGTGCTTAGATTCCATGGCAGTAAGCAGAATAGAAGTACGTAGAAAATAAATGTAGTTTTTGATTGAAAATTTTTGATTGAGAAGTTGCTTGTGTCTACTATACCGGAAATTTCTCTTGCTCCAAAAATGAACAGTACCTGACCAGTCCACATGGTTTTATTTTGTGCATGCAGGTCAGCTTCGGAAGTAGTTGTTGCTGGTTATATACAAGGCCAATTTCAGATATAAGCAAAACCAGATATTCCTTTGTGGCCCCAGTGATGGTGCAAGCCATGGAGTTGTGTTGCAGATGTGGTGTGTGTTCAGTTTTGCTTTTACAGTGACGCATTTTGAAAGGTAAGTGGCTGAGACCCTCATGCAATGCATGGATGATGTCCAGATTGAAGCAAATAGTCAAACTGCACAGCATTTGATGCCCTGCTGCTGCAGTTCAAAGTTGTGAATGTTGTGCAAATGTAGCCCAACAGTCAAACTAGCTCAGGACCACTGGCAGCTCTCAGGCGAGCTTGTAGCCTTACAAACTTTCTCACAGGTTACAAACGAGTTTTCATGAAGGTATAACTTAACTCCAGGTGTTGCAGTTGGGTCTCCATGGGGAGTGTCTGGGTACCTGTTGACATCCTTTATCTGCAGAGAGCAATCCAATGCTCCAGAAACAGGCCATGAGCACTTGCCTGTTTTAGTTTCCAGGATACTGATCTGCCTGAATCTCCTGGTCTGCAGCACTGAACACAGCCCTGCTTTGGGGTTTCTTGAGTAGTCAAAGTGAAGCTTTGTGCTGCTCACTTACTTTGTTTTGCTCCTGAAAGAAGTGAGCTGGAGTGAGGAACGACTGTCTGCATCCATACACATCAAAATCAACAGAGGAGCTTTCATGTTTACCTTAAACAACTCCTGTGCTCCCTGGAAAAACCCTCAGCAAAGTCGACTGGAGAAGCCCTCTGTCATGGTTCAGACACAGGGATGGATCACTGCTCTCCATGCCTGAGACGAAGTGTGTTTGAGTGCATCTCCTGGAGGAATTCCTTCCATGCAACCCTTGCTTGAAGTCCCTCTGTGACCTGCTGCAGCCTGGCAAGTGCACCTGACAAGTGGCTAGCATGGCAGCTCACCCCGCTTTGCTCTTCCCCAGAAGATGCAAGGTCTAAGTGTTCACTCCTTGTACCACCATGCTAGACTGGCTTTTTAATTTGTTGCCTTGGAGTTTTTGATTTTTTTATTTTTTGTAGATTTTAGAAGTAGTTGTACAGTAAATGTAGATTTTAACATAGCTACATTATATCCCTTACCTGTAACACAGTAGTTACACATAGCCAACCCTGTTACCCAGTTCCCATATCAATCCCCCTAAATTCCATTAGCCTGCTTAGTCTCATTTTCAAGGTAGAATTGTAGAGAACACCCTAAAATCTGTGCAAGAAGATATAGACATAGACACAACGACCTTCAAGACCAGAGCCTTGGAAAGCCTCCAAGAACTTCATGTGCTTTGATGAAGATGAAGATGAGGAAGAGAGGGTCCCAAAACTCTCCCAGGCTCAATTCCCAAAGGGCATGTCTGGGGGCAGAACCGGGGGGGGGGGGGGGGGGGGG
>JAWWLV010000121.1:80213468-80226746 GCA_035041135.1 Platyrinchus mystaceus | reverse complement strand
GACACCTTGAATATTTACAAAGAAGAGATGTTAACAAATGCCTGTAACTTTTATGAGAGCTCAAGGGGGAATGGACTACAGTCTAGGTGAGGCAGGCTGGCAGTAACACTTGACTGGCTGTAATACATCATTGTCTCTTCTTAAAGATAGAGGTGTATGATTTTTTTCTTATTATTACTTATTTATTTGATATACACAGTATTCCACACAAAATGAGAGGGCACTGTTTTCAGCCATAACATAACAGGAGTTCTACAAGAGAAAGTTGGAGGACACTTTTGGATTAATGTTGATTTAATTAACCGTAGGCAAGGGGAGGTTGCTAATATTTGATGTACATATGAAGGAACTCAGAAGACTGTTTCTGAAAGCAGAGAAAAATTTATTCAAAGTGACCTGTGAAGAAAAGGATTGACAGAACAATCTAATACACAAAAACACATTTCTTAAAAAAATGGAGTTGGGGAGAAGATGAGGTATTCAAATGCCACAGTGACTTTTCAAATATATGATTGGAAATAAAGAAAACAAAACAACAACAAAACCACAAAAACAAACAAACAAAACCATAAAAAGGATGTTCTGTCTGAGGAGGATTGAAAGCAGGAACTAGAAATCAGAAAATCTGCAAAAGTAGGGACCAGATGTTTTGTAAATCAAAGCTTTAGAAAGTAAATAGACAAAGATAGCCAGGAGATACTTGTGACTGGCAGAGAAAAGAACAAAATCCTTGTTTGTGCCTTTGAAACAGAGAAAACCTCAGAAACATTGGAGAGGTAAGACAGGAATGATCAGGGCAGTCAGATCTGCTGTCAGAATGTTATGAGACTGTTATAAAGAAAAGGAAGGCTTAAACAGCCACTGGAGAAAGTCATGGTATACTTTTGCAATCTATTTGTAACTTAGGGCAGTATTATAAATGTGCCTCATGCCATATTTTTTGAACAGAAGTTGTGTTATGTACTGGTTTTTTTGAGTAAGTGTTTAGAAGTTAGGAGATTTGGATACTTTGCACTTGAGTGAGACCTAAATGAAATGCTCAGGCCACCTGCTTGTATTTTAAATAAATCCAAATAATATAGCTGATACAGCAGAGGGTTGGAAGTGTGTCAGGAGGCACAATTAAGCAAGGCAGATGTAGCTTTATGCTCAGTAAACTTAGGAATTCCTTTGTGGGGGAGAAACACCAAACAAACCACAAGACAGGCTTGTTATTCATCACATAATGCTGGTGGGTGTGAGTTTTGTGGGGAGTAGCAGTTTATCAGATTTTTTTTTTAATTCCCCACCCCTTCCCCTTAGTTAATGGATTAAGCCTTGCAGCTTGGTCAATATAATCTGTGTGCATATTTTTTAGTCATCTTTGTCACATTTTACATTCTGGTTATCAATACAGTTGCATATAATTCAAGCATGTCTGACTAACTGGTTGCTATTAGTAGCTGTAAATGGTTAAGTGGTAAATTTTTTAATAGGAGTATTTCTTTTCAGATGAATTTTTCAGGTATTGCAAAGTCCAGTAGGATGGTAGATAATCATGAGCTCTTTTCTATTAGTAAGGTCCAACACGAGGTGCATCTTGAACCACTGCCTACAGGCTATACTTAAAGAATGGTTCTGAAAGGAATGCAGGGCACACAATAGATGGCATCAACAGAAATAAACTCATTCCAGTATACTTTAAGCAAAAAGAGGTATGTCTCAGTTTAATGAGGCTGAAGTGTTTTGCTAAGGAGGATGAGTTATGAGGAAGACCAAACTCCACCCTGTAATCAATTGTAAATATGAAATTAAGAGGCTCCAACTGAAGAAAGTATAGAGAAAAAAAAACAAACATCCCTTTATTAAAGGATATATGTGTATTGGCAGAACAACAAAAGAACACAAAAACAACTAAACAATAATCCTGTACCCAAAAACCCCCTTCAAAAAGGAAACAGTTGAGTACTTTCTGCCTTTTCGCGCAATTCCAATGATGATCAGCTGGGGGCGCTGTTGGATCCCGGGAGGAGCAGAGCCTGCAGTTGCCCGTGTTGGCCGGCAGGGGGCGCTGTTGGGCTCTGGCGGTCCCCGCATGGGGTCCGGAGGGTCGGGAAAAGCCGAAAATGGAGATATTCCCCCCCTCCCCAAGAAGGGGAAGGGGAAAAAGGTGGTTCTTCCCATAAAACTCACGCTGTCTGCGGCTGGCTGTGGCTGGGATTTCCCCCCCTTCGTCGATGGGCACAAGCCTCTGCCAAACACAGGAGTGGAAGAGGGAAAGGGCGACCTCCTCCCCAAAAGGTTCCTCTACGAGGAACAAGCCTCTGATGAAATCCGAGCAGATCTGGGCTGCGGGCATAACAGGGCACAGGAAAACAGAGGCAAAGCGCGGCCAGAAAACAGCCAGATGACCAGGCCGAAAAAGAAGTGAACCTCAGACCCTTCCAACACACACCCTTCCTACAGTCAGGGCAAAAGTGAAGTGCCTCCCGTTTCCGAGGAAAGGAGAAAAAAAACCTCATCACCTCTCCCCACAGTCTTTGGAGGACCACCAGCTTGGAATGTGGATCTGCTGGTTAGTTCCTTTGTGTGTGTGGCAATCACCCCAGGCAAACACCTTCCCCTTCCCTCCAACATCTTTCTTTTACAGCTATTCAGGGGACAGAAAAAAATTCCCCCTTGGATTTTTCAGAAGAAGTAAACCTATGACAGGGTATTACAAACTCCTCTCCCCTCTTGCAGAGACCTATACTTGCACTGCCCTCTAGTTATTTTACACAGGGTGTTGAGAGGAGAAGATGTGCCATAGGAGAGAAGGAATAAACATTGCAGTGGGAGACTTGAAACTTAACGTCCTTACCCTACTAGAGAAAGGAATTCAGGAGCGACTTTATTTTCCCAGGGAGAAAATCTCAGGTTGCAGCAGGCATTTTTGACTTTGCAGCGAAAGGACAAATGATTTGAGTTGATTTCCAGTTTCCACATCTGCCTTTTCGCATGGAAGATGCTTCGCAGTGGGAGTGTGATTAACAGTTGGGGTCAAGCACCAGGCAGGATAGCTGATTCCTTGGGTTTTTGTTCTCTTTAGTTAGTCCTGTAGGAAATTCAACAGTCCTGTGCTGTGCCTGCTGCACTGGGTCAGACAGATCATCATATAGCTTTACAGCCAGTGAGGATCTCTGAGATTTGGTAGTGGCTGTGTAATGAGGGGTTAAGGGTAGAAAGGATTCCTGTCCTAACCAAGACTTCCTTCTTGCATGTTTGTATGTTAATTGTTTTGAACTCCTATGGGGGAAGTTTTGAAAACTTGCATAAACAAAAAATAAGTAACTGAAATGATAGTTGAAAAAGTACCTGGACCAGGTTATACTTTGTGTTGGTGTTCTGCATCTTTGGTCCTTGATTATCAGTTGACTGTTGTCTGGGGATATGTTTGTCCCACTTGGACCTCTCTAAATCAAGCTCCTGGAAATTTTGAACTTCCCTCAGGAGCAATTGTGGATCAACCTTTGTTATAGTTTTATACTTCTTTAATTTTCCTAGTGAAATTTCCCATACCAACAGTCTCTTGCTAGTAAGCTTAGACTTCATTTGTCTAGCTTGGGTCTTAATACTAAATAAACTCGGCACACCAGCTAAATTGCATAAGGGAAACTCCATCTGCCCCTGCAGAAACAGCTGGGGGGTGCTGGAGAGGAACATTAGGCAGTGATCCTTTCACACTGGGGAGGGGGAGAGGGAGACTGGAGTTTTTGTTTGGGTTTTTTTTTCTCTGTGGTCTGCCTGGGTGCCCTTTGGAGCTGCTGAGGACCAGAGGAGCTCCTGTTTGTCCCTCGGTGACAGAGTCCCTGCAGTGCTTGCGGTAGAGGGGTCACACACCGCCTCAGTTGTCACAGGGTCTGCCAGTGCCTTGTGGGGGTTTTTTGGGGGTCTCCCTGCTCTTCATTGGATGGACTGACACCTCCATCCCTTGCCAGCCGCCACCCCCATAGCCGAGGGCTGGGTGCCTGGGCCCAGTGTGGAGTGCCTGGAGCGGGTATTTTTTTGGAGACAGCCTGCCTGCAGCTGGCACCATCTGAGGAGGAGCTTCCAACCACCCCCACTCTGGGATACAGCGAGATAGTCCTTGGCAGGGGGGAGGCTTGTCTTGGAATCTCAGACCAGCTGCCATCATTGAGATCCGCATTTGCCACGCGGGGTTCATCCAGAGGTTGGCACCGCTCCCCTGGCCCTCCCTTCACCTATCCCACCCTCCTTAGCAAACACTTTTTTCTCTGTGAACTGAGACAACTTTGAAGTCATAAGTTGACATATATTTGTTTTAAGTGGGACTGGCAAATTTTTGTATGATCCATTTGCTACAAATGAGAACAGTAGGTACATTTTATGTACACAGGCAAAAAGCCATTCTCTTCCCAATGGTTTCTGTATTTGGCTATTTCACTGCCATTTTCCTTTTGATTAACTGGTGGTTTGACTTTTTTGTCCAAAGACGTTTGGCTCCTCTGACACTGTATTGCAGTTTTCTGTACTGAAGTTAGAAACTCAAAAATTATCCAAAAATATCTTTTATATGTTGATTATTGATATTTGTTGAAGTAGCAAATGGTTTTATCTGTGGTTCTGTTTATTTGAAAACCCTCTGTCTTGCCACTAAAAGAAAGCTAGGTCTTCCTAAACACACTGTGTCAAAGAAATCCACTGAAGCTCAGAAACCCAATGGTCTGGGGCAGAAATAATTAAAATAGCAGGAATTCAGTTCTACAAAGACATGGGATTTTGCTAAAAATCAGATAAACCTCTCTTCTGAGTTCTAGCACCGAAGTTGTTTCCAAAGCACAATGTTTGGAAATGGGCCAGGTATCACAAAGGTAGCTGCTCGTATTTTACTAACCAAGGGAGTTAAGTGTCTTCCCTCTTTTATCTTCTTTCTAGTTTGTCTAGATACCAGTAGAATTCAGGCTTGAAATGAGAATTTCAATGGCAACTTTCTGTTTAAACATAGATAATGATAAATTTGATCATTCTTCCTCTTTTCCGCCCAGGAATAAGCTGCACATTGTTTTGGATTTGCTGTCGTGGTGTATGTGGAAGGCAGCTTTCTGCAAGTGCAGGTAAAATACTGATCACCTTGTTTTCTCTTTTTTCACCAGATTCCATTGTGATTGGATTTTGGGTTGGTCTTGCAGTTTTTGTCATCTTCATGTTTTTTGTCCTGACCCTGCTGACGAAGACAGGAGCACCTCACCAAGAGTGAGTTTGAAAATGGGAATAAGAAATCCAGTCTACTAATTGGCACATCTGGTCTCTTGCAGCCCCCAAACAAGCAGTGACAGTGCTGACGTGGTACTGGCTCAGCACCATCTTGTTCTAGTCCATTCTTATGAAACAGTGCAGTCTATCTTCATTTCAAACACTCTTAGCATATTCATGCTCAAAGGAAGTTGGTAGGTAGGCTGCCAAACAGGTACAGGTGCCTTGAGATTACTGTTCTGCACATAAATGGGATTGCTCTAGGTGAGCTCAAGTTATCTCAGTGTGGAAGTGTGAATATTGATAGAGTATATACAAATAAAATGCAGTGCAGATGTTAAATGAAGGAAGCTGAAGTCTGGCAGGTTTCCACACGTTTGTGTGTTCAAATCCAAAAGGTAGATATCAGTAGTCTGTACAAAATCTTCCCTTAATCCCCTAGGTCTCAGAGTGCCTTAGTTTCTGCTGAGAGATTCCATTTCGTGCTGAAGCACAGATCAGCTCCATGTTTGTTTAAAGCCAGAGTGCCTTGAAAGTCCTTTATTTCTTATTCTTTCTGGCTGATAATTATGTGTAGACTATGCCTTGCCTCACTCTACATTTGCACAGCACCCAGGCTGCCATTGTTCCTTCCTATGAGAAAGTTTGAAGCCACATCTCCTCTCTGACTTGTGTGCCGTAAAGTAGAAATAAAAAGCCTCTCTGGAGTGTGAGAACACTTGCAGACAGGTAGCAATGATGAGAAGCTGATTGTGAAAGGCAATTGTTAGTGCTTATTTCTTCCTAATCAACCTATCTCTGCCTACTGGAGGCCCTTTGCTATTTAATCATATGTAGACTGGCTCTGAAACGTCACATAATAGCACATGTCTAAAGACGGGGCCACATTAGAGAGGGCATGGGTATATTGTGAGCCTCTTCTGTGCTCCTAAAGTTTTGTTTCTGTGAGAAGAAAATAGAGGCAGAAGAATTCAGCTTACCAGATCTGACTTCATGGTATTTTTGTTTCCTTTACAGACTGTTACAAAGCAGACAAACCTTGCTCCCAACCAAATTCAAAGTCCTTGTAGGTGTTGGTGTGCTGCTCCTTTTCCCCAAAGACCTTGTTAATTAGCTGAGCACCTAAGTCTGTATCCCACGTGAATAATTTGAGAGGGGAAGAAGTAATGGAGTCAAATATACAACACAGAGAATTTAATATAGATATTTGTCAAAACTTTTTACACTCGTAAAGATGTACTTTTAGGTAGCAGAGGCCTGCTTGGTGTCTCCCACTGTTTTTCTGTGTTTTTCATCAATTTTCTTGGAACAAGTTGTCTAGAGAGTTTGTGAAACCTCCATCTCTGGTCAATTTCTACATCCAGATAAACTGACCTGAATTCAGGGTTGGCCTTGCCTTCATCATCAGGCTAGAGACCTCCAGAAGTCCCTTCCATTCTAAACCTTAACATTATTTTTTTTCTGTTTCTGAAGCGAGCCCAATTATTCCTTTCTGTATTTGTTTCAAACCTCTTTTCAGCTTTGGGATCTGTGTGCTTGAGTGCTCGCCCACTTTCTAGGTATGCTGAGTTGGCACCCTTAACAAATCTGAGCACTATTTTTTGATGTTTGATAATGAAATGTGTGTGGTATTGAACATGGATCATCCAGGAATACACTAAGTGCAGGAAATACTGTGTCCTCTTATTTCTGATGCATGTATATAAAAACTGCAGAACACCAACCTGTAAAACCAGTGCAGGCTGTGATTTTAGTTCGCCTGCATCTTCTATTTTTACACCTGACTGGATTCTTCATGACTTGGTGTTTCATTAGCGGGCTGTCTTGCAGCCCTCCTTTAGATAGATGTTAATGGGATTTCTAAGTCTTGTGAGAGCCAGTTTGGTTGATGGATCTGTCTCTGACTTCAGCAAGGCTATTTGACTGTTCTTTAAAGTACCATTACTGTGAGAGATAAGTGTAACTGGGCTCAGACGGATGCATCCGAGGTAGAATACTCTGATTTTTCTAGTAGTATGCTTTCCTTGGATTAATATAAAGGGGAATGATAGGATGTACTTTCCAGAATTATAAAAGATGTTCAGAATTGGATACATTCTCAGACCAGAAGGGTCAGGATTTCAATGGGGAGAGGCAGAAATTTAATCAGTTATGGAAATTTTGTCTGTTGCATTTCTCTTTTGTTTGCCTGCATATTAGTATGTGTAGAAGATTAGCTTGTGCAAAAAAAAAATTTTGTTGAAAATCTTACCAAATTTCTGTCTGAAAAATGCTCTCATTCATCACTCAGGAGAGAATGTATTCTTTGTTTCTGCATTCAAAAATGTAGTTAAAAACCCATTTGTGCAATAAATGCAAGAGTTTGTGTAACCTATCTGTAAAAAAATATAGGCTGGTGTAATCTCAAACCTTCGTGCAGCTATTTAGGCAAGTTGTACCACTGCTTGCAGTAAAAAAATGACAGATTTTTTTTTTTTTTTTCCAAGAAATCAGTTGGTTTTGGTTAAGGAGTTTAGGGTGAAATCCAGTCAGAGAAATGCAGACTCATTGAAACAAAAGCTTCTACAGATATATGTATGTTTTTGCTGAGTACTTATTCAGGGAGATTTCTCAGGTTCAGGGTAGCACTTCAGGATTGCTACTAAGGATATGTTCAGATGCCCAAGTTCCCCTTAGGATACCAAACCCCGCTGTTTTGGAGTATTGGCTCCTAATTTCTTTCTATGGTTTGCCAAGTACCCCACATCACTTCAGAGAATGTTGAAAGGAGGGATATTTAAGCTATAGAGGAATCTCAAGTGTCAGTCCCAATCTAGTATGCTCCTGTTAGGATGATATACTGGGCAAAATGGTCTGTACTCTGACTGTGCACTCAAGTCCAGTGGACAGAGTTGAGAGCTTAATGCTGAGTCCAGCAAGACCAGAACACGGCTTCATAGGCTGGAAGATTCCCATAAAAGGGAGGTTGGGTAAGTTCACTGGCAGCTGCTTGTTTTGAGTGGTTTTCAGTATGTATGTTGCTCAAGGTGTCTGGCATTCACCTTCCTGCTTTCTTGTTGGCAACTTTTGGAACTCAGAGGGTTGTGTTGGCTCAAATATTGCAAAATGAAATTTGATTATCCAGGTGGCTGTGCTCCCTTCCACAGTAAAACTAGGATTTCTGAGGCTGCTTTTCTTATTTTAAGTGTCTGAAAAGATATCTGCTGAGGTATTCTTGCATATTGTAAGTAAGACTATGTAAGTTTCTAGTAAAAAAAAAAAAATTCCTCTCCAAAATACCGAGATGGTGTTTGTGAATTTCAGAATCCAAAAATATCACTTTATATTAGACCACGTGATCCCTGCTCATGAACAGGATTATTCCTTAGAGTATGTCCTCAACATTCTGTGTCATTTTAAAATTTATTGACATCTACTATTCTTCCATTTAGATTAGGTTCCTGTTGCCATCTTGTGTGCCCTTCTGCACTGTCAGCCTTTGCTCCTTCATAGCTCACTGGATTATAAAGCACTTTCTGCACCTATGAAGTAATTTTACTTCTCTAGTGGATGCATTTTAAGCTTTCTTCTGCAGTCACTTCTTCCTAGGCTTATAGTGCTTGTCCTTCTTTCTGTGCTTATTTGCCACTTCCACTGTTCATGCCACGGTACTGCATAGAAACTCTTGGGACAAATTTGCAAAACTATGCAGGAGACTTATATAGTGGTGCTTTTTATTGTATTACAAAGATATAAATGTCAGTTGTCAGTTCTGAAGGCTACCACTGAATTATTCCAGTCTGTTTGCCTCCTGGTGTGTATACAGTAGGTTATTAGTTACTGGTCTATCTTGCATCAGTTTAAATGTTATTCTTCTACCTTTCACTTTGACATGCGGAATGAGCCAATACAGTTTTGACAAACTAGAGAACTGCTTTGATTTAAAGGCTAGTGGAAGTGATTTTGTTAGGACAGGATTCTATCATCTAATAGAAGTAAATTAGCATTTAAGAAGCAGGGATCTTTATGCCTGAAAGACTAATGGTAGGTATTCTGTGAACTCAAAGGTTTTAGGGGTAGATTTCTGAAGGTGTCATCTGAGGCTTTCAAAAGCATGTAGGCACTTATCTCCTACTGCAGGTTTGAGAGAATTAAATTACAGCATTTATCTGAAAAACTCTAAGTGCTGGGTGCACCTTTAGGCGTCCAATTATCTGACTCCAGTGTCATTTGCTACATGTTCAGATGTAAACAGTATGATTTCTTAACAAATTTTATATTCTGAGAATATGTTTAGATTTTCATTGCTCATCCTCTGAATACCTCTACTGCATTTCAGATGCAAATAACTTGCATTTTGTGATGACAGCATGTAAATTCAGCCTGAAAAAGAATGTATTACTATCTGTGAAACTTCCATCTAGCTTGAGCTTTTCTCACCCCCATGTGTTTATGGCTCCTGCAAAGTCCATGCAGATTGGTGCTGATTTGAGCTAAGATTTATACAGAAAACTCTCAAGAAATATGTTAAACTGTCCTTCCTGGGCTATGTGCCTGAATTGCTAAGACTGTCAGTCTTTGAAGCTGTCTTTAGTTCCAGCTCTTCTAATTTGTAATCTGAATGTCATCGATTGAATTCAGGGGAAGAGATGGTTAGATGTCTGGACAACCAGGTACTCAAGTTATGCCTTAGTGAGAGCAATGCTTCCTGTGCCTCAGAAAGATTTTATCTATCAAGGACTTTCTTCTCAAAGTGTTCTTATAAGCCATTTAAAAAAATGTTATTACTTGATACTACTTGATACCAAGAGGAAATCCTGAAGAGTATTTCTAAGCCCATTCAGTGATTATTGCAGTATGTTGGTTACTGGAAGTGCCATTTAAGGATGCTGGCATTAACTTATTCCCATGGAAAATTATCATGACAAATCAAGACTTAAAATAGCTTCAGCAGAAAATAATAAATATTGCTGGCTTTAAAAGTTTGTGTTAGATAAACCATAGGGTTTCCTTTCTTCCCGATCATAGTGGTTGTTGAAACCACCCAATTTGCTGATAAAGACTCAAATAGTTCTACTTTTGTGTTTACTGTATTTTTCTTTCTCTTTCCTAGCAATGCAGAGCCTTCTGAAAAAAGATTTCGCATGAATAGCTTTGTGGCAGATTTTGGAAGACCTCTGGAGTCTGAGAGGGTCTTTTCTCATCAAATGGCTGAAGAATCCCAGTCACTTTTCCACTTCTGTATTAATGAAGTGGAACATACGAACAAAGCAAAAGAGAGTCAGAAAGGTCCAGGTCCGGAGAGTAATATCCATTTCCAGGAGGTTCCCAGAAGCAGTGGAATGTTTGAGGAAGACCTACATTGTCTTCCAAAATTTAACATTCCTAACTTTGTGAACACTGAGCAGAACTCTTCGTTAGGTGAGGATGATCTCCTCATCTCAGAGCCACCAATCATTTTAGAAAGCAAATTGGTCACGCAATCTTCCCATCGGATCCTTGACTGAAAAAAATCTTTTATGTTAAGGTAAAAGATTGTCCAGTTTGAACCCTTTCTTAGCCTCCTGCTGTTTTAACAGAAGGTATTTCAGACCTGTGCTTTTTATTGTATGTAAGACTGGCTGTGCTACTAGAACTCAGTTTAGACAAGAAGTAAAACACTAAATGCTTTATTCTGATGTCTTCTGTGGTCTAAACTTGTTGCCCAGCGTTATTTTTGCTTCTTGATTTTGTTTCTTGTTTTGTTCTTTGATTTTAAAGGACTGTTTATGACCAGCTTCTGAAGGATCCCGTAACAATTTGCGAGGACTGTGAAGGCTGGAGCCTGGTACTGGGAAGTGTATGAAAATTCCTTAGCCAAGGAAAGTGTAAATCTCAGAGTAAGACTGAAGTAAGGAATAAACAGGCAGCCCCTAGGGAGGTTCTGTAGCTTCTGCTACTTCCAATAACGATACCTGAAGCTAAGCAGCACAAAAAATATCTGCTTGGGATTAACTTCAATTTCTGATTCCTAACTGTTTTCAGTGCAGGTTAAAGCTAAATCACAAAGCTTCCAGAGGGAACACCTTGCAAATTAAATTGTTTGGCTACAAACAATTGGCTACAAACACAAAAAGTGTTTACAAAATGCCATCACCATGTGCTGCTGAGCAAAAGCAAATTGGTGCCTGTACTTACAGTACTTCAGAGTGACATTCAAACAGCTGCCCAGTGATTAGTATTCTACACACAAACACAACCCATGATCTGATCCTTTTTTTTTTTTAATTGCTGATGTGAACTTCCAGTTCAGTAAGTGTAGGAGTCAGTAGCTAAATCACAGGAAATAAAAACCTGTTTTTGCCAGTGCAGTTACTACATGCACATGTAACGTTAAGGTGGTGTTATGTGTTGCTTATTTGGCTTTATAAACAGCCCTTTCTTTACTCATGGGCCAGGGAAGGGCTAGCAGGCTTTGAATTGTTGAGAGCACCAGCTCCAAAAGTGAAGCTAAACTTTGCTTGCTCTATCTTCTTTTTGTACTCAATTGGGACGGTGTTGCAACCTCAGCTGTTCTCCCAAGGAAAGGTTTGTCAAGGAATTGAATAGGTGTAGTTTCAACCTTTATTTTTTAGAGACAGAATAAGGTTCTGAACCCTAGAGAGTACTTAAATTATATTTCAGCTTTCCTCAAAAGATGATAATTAATGACCAAATGGTTTTAGAGCAAGCACAGATGATGCAAAGGCACCAGGTTCAAATCTTTTGCTTGATTTGGAGTATGCTCTGCAGGAAATTCTTAACTGACATGAAAATAGTGGATGCCAGATACTGTGCCTGGTTGGTTTTTTTTTGAAACTAACCTACTTTGTATACGTCTGTGTCAGAGGGAAAATGTAGTAGTGGCCTGCTGATACATTCTTCAGACACTTAAATGCTGATTAATTCATATCCTTCACCTTAAAAATTGGAAAAATAGTGAATAGGTTGAGCATTTAAAGAATTTAAAAAGTGCAGGAAACACATTTGTTTTTTATCTTCTGTGCCCTTGTTATAAACCAGTTATTGCTAAATTTCCTGTTTTCAAATATAATTCTTACACCACTTGCTAGTTGTTTAAAGTAATGGGATTATACTTAAAACAAAGCAGAGACTGTTTTAAACTAGCAGATTTTTGTTGAAAATAGTTCCAGGAGAAGACTGAAGTTGAACCCTGTTCTAAGCTCCATGGGCTGCAATGCAGATCTCCAGTAAAACGTTTCAGGTGCAGAAAAGGCCTTCTTTCACAGGAAGTACTTAACCACAACTTTGAAGGCTGTAGCTGTGGACTTTTCTCTTCCCAAATTAAAAAATTTGGGAAATCTGCCTCTGAATGTGGCAACTACTTCCTGCTGAGGCACCTCAAATAACTGTTAGCTATCTGAACTGAAGCTCAACATTGTTCTTGCTAACAAGTTTTTGGACTTTTAATAAGCGTGGCTTTTATAGCCTATTTCTGGATTAGTGATTAGTAATGTTCGAACCATTCTTTTTAATTTGTTTCTTCCTTTGCCATGCTTGAAAACAGAAATGCTGCTTAAAGGAGAGGAAAATCTGTGTAGAATCCATCTCCTCTGCAATCAAGGAATGAAGGTTATTTTTAAAGCATTTAAAACTCTTGTTTCATAAAATCATTTAGGTTGGAAAAAGATCTTTAAAATCACTGAGTCCAACGATTAACTCAGAACTGCCACAACTAAACCATGTCCTCAAGTGCCACATCTACATGTCTTTTCAAAATCCTCCAGGGATGGTGACTCCACTACTTCCCCCAGCAAGCCTGTTCCAATGCTTGACAAGCCTTCTGGGGAAGAAATCGTAAAAGTTTCAGATGTTTCAAAATATGCAGGTCTGATTTTAGAAAAAGAAAATGCTGCCATTCCCAATAGGTGAGCCTAAGGCTTTTCTTCTGCTGCCTTAAACCTCTGTGGCTTTTCTTTGGGTGTATAAGTGCTACTTTGGGGAGAAAAGGGGGAAGCATTTTGTGTATGGATGCTGGTGACAATGCCTAGATAAAAGGTATTTAATAAAATGACAAAGAGATAATGT
>JAWWLV010000121.1:80202688-80213368 GCA_035041135.1 Platyrinchus mystaceus | reverse complement strand
GTTCTGCAGTCTTCAAAAGCAGTTATTTTAAAGCTTTCCTTCCTTTTTCCTTTCTTTTTTCCTTTTTAGGAACTAACTGCCTCAGGGGAAAGGGCAATGTATAACATGTTTAAAAAAATTAATCTTTATCCAGGAAAGCAATGAGTGCATTCCTTATGAAGTGAATAGAAAGTGTTCTGACCAAAGTAATCCTTCAAAATGAATAGCTGGAATGTAATGGTGTTTGAAAATGGAATTTTTATGAGTTTTTGTATTGCTTGTCCTCAAGCCTCTTCTCAAAACTCACAATAGATGCATCACCTGCAGTAGATTTAACTGCAGAGATAGACAGCTCCTCGAAGATAACTACATGCATAAACATGTCTTGTATTCTGTAAGAACTTACTAGGTTGAGTTATGTATTCCCGTTTTCAAAGGTGAATACTTGCAAAGTGTTCTTCTGTGTAAACAAGTTTTAGCTGTGTAACTTTTTTTAAAAAAAATCCCAAAACCTAAAATACAAAATCAGAAAATGCCTGTTCATAGAGAAAAGAAAGGGAAAGGTAAAACTGTGAACTTCTCTACTAAACTCTAGTGCTATAGAGTAGTTGAGACTAAAAGGTGAAGTAAATGATGTATGTTTGTTGTGCAGTTTTTATGCACCTGAGCTCTAGATCTTGAATACTGTAACACATTTTTTGCCACTTTTTAGCTTCAGGTATGACAAATACAGGCACTGAAGAAACAAGGCTGCACACACACAGAGAATTCGATTTCGGAATTTCTCCACAAATCTCTCTGCATTCCCCTTTTATTAACCTCTTCAGGTAAACAGAACCTGCCGTTGCCATTCAGTTAACTTGAATTTCCAGGACTTTTTGCAAACTCAGTGTTTTGATTCACACACTCCTTCTCAGCTCCAAGGCCAAAACGTTCCCTTTTGATTCCAGTTAATGCAGAGGCATCTGACTCAGCTTGTTCCCACATTGGGTAGTGACAAGTAGCAAGGACAGCAGAAGGCAGAACCTTCTAATGCCCATTCTTGAACAAGAGCAAGAGTTGGAGGCATGTGCTTTCTTGTTTTTGGACAAGAGGTATGTGATCAGCTGTATGAAAGGCTAATTACAATTCAAAGTTATCATGGAACTTTCTGTTCAAGAGTCAGGGCAGCACTTGATGCAAGGCCCCCCCTTCCCTGCAGAAGTGGATTTGCACAGCTAGTGCTAGTATACCCATCATTTATCCTTACACTTTTCAAAATAGCTGAAATATGGGACAGAGAGGCAGACTTCAAAAGGTATTATGTGCTATCAAATAAAGTCTTCATACATGATAACCTACTTAATTTGCTACATGAACAATTTTGACATGTATTTCAGAGAACCTGAAATGGAACACATTGCTGCTGTCTCTGCCCCAAGTGCCATGATGCTGTAAACAGACGAATTCCAGCTAAGCGTTAGACAATGATTTAAAGACATTCTGTTTGATTCTTTTAATGCATACATTATGCTTCCCCCTGGAAATGCATGATGAACTAGGACAGCACAAGAAGAGGAGAAACATACATAAGGAGTATATATATAAATCCTGGAATGATCCCACTGAAATCATTAGTAAAAGCTACCAACTTGTTTTGTCAGCCTTTGCTCCATTTCAGGGTATTTCCCCCTTTCTGTACTGGGAAGACTGCTGGAGAGTAAATAACTAACTTTAGCAGAGAACTTAAAACTTGAGCCTTAGTTCTCCAAAAGGAACACCCCACTACAGTCATTTGAGCCCAGAGAGAGTCTGTTACTGTGTGGAGTGCCCACTTCATGCTAAATGCCTTAAAAACTGAAGACCATGCTTCAGTGAGTGTACAACTACATAAATACATGTAAGAACACAGTATAAACCACATTATATCTTACAATAATAATAAATAATACTGTTCCTGCTCAGTAATATAGAGAGAGGATTTAATTCAAACTATGTAAGATAACAGCATTTGCTGAGAACTAACTATAAGAATTTTAAGAAGTGTTTGAATAACATGAACACTAAGGCACTCTTTTGATGACCTAAACATTAAATATTTGAGAGAATTTCCAGTAACCAGAAATACTCCTGCTAGGATTCCTGTCCTAGGCAGTGCCCTAGAGTACCTTCACCCAGAAGCTGACCCCTCTGGGAACACAAGGGTTGCTGTAATTTTTAAAAAGCTCACACTTCAGTCTTACATGTATAGCAAATAGTACAGGAAGTAAATGGTAAGTTGCAATATTATTCACTTTTATCCTTTTCATTTGCAAAAGACCCAAATCAATAAAATATAGCATATTTACACAAAACTGATATTTTATATACAAAGCATTATTATATTTACACGTTTTATGAACATACACTAGTATTTTTTAGATGGGATCAAAATATCCATAGGAGAAATACTGAAAATATCTGAATATGAAAAAATCAGGATTACTATATTAATTGGCAACTGACCAAACTTTTTCAATATCTATATATACGTGTATAAAGTCTCATTTTATGTTTGTGTATGTGCCAAAAAAACCCCAAGCCTTGCACTTAGGCACTGTGGTATAATTTGTTACACGCTTGTGATCTTTATGCGTGCTCAGTCACATGCTTGTATGAGAGAAAGTGCACGTTTACTGCTGATCCCTGAAGAATATGACACATAAATACACATGCACAGGCCTGAACTGTTTCACATTTGATTTAAATGATAGCTTCAACTAATACCACAGGGACCTGAAGAGCACATTCTAGCTTTTATCTTCTCTTTGCCCTAAATGAGTATAGTCGATAGACTACAACCTCAATATATGTGCTATGGGATTCTTAAGGACCTGCAGCACTGAAAATTGTCTGTAGAGATATTACTATGTCAGATTCTGAACAGCCCATTGTAAAAACCTTATCAACATGGCCTTCCCTTTTAAAAGGGATACCAATAACTACTCTTACACGGTATTTTACAGCCTGTTTTAAATCTGCCCTGTAACAATTCAGCTAGACCCACTCTGCCATCATTCCGATCAGCACAGTTGGAAGTATCGGAAAAGTAAACAAAGAACAGTTTGAATCTGAGCATCACCAGGGAATGTCTGCTCTGCTCCAGCCCTCCAATCATTCACTAAGTTGGAAGGGATTTTAAAGATAAGGTAAGAAATATTATACAAATTGGAATATTATACGAATTGGAGGGAGAGAAGCAAAATGCTGGAAAAAGACGATTTCCCTGTCCTACAGAATGAAATACATTATATACTAAACATACAAATAAAACAGCTAATTACTCAAATTATTCACAAAGGAATCATGATAACAGAAGTTATAAACAAAAGTTAAAAATATTCAGGCATGTTCTACAGTATCTGAAAAAGGATATTTTTCAGGGGTAATTGGATTTATGGAATAACCTCAATATTCCTATTATTTTAAAAAAATTGTATTTAACGTTATTACTAACAAAATATAAGACATACAAAATGACTAGAGTATTGCTTAATGCAAATCTACCTTTGGACATGCAAGATTACAGATAAAATCAGAATGCAATTCAATTTATGTGTTACATTAATGATTTTCAATAACATTATCTACACATAACTTTGAATATTAAAATTCTACTTCTCTAATCAACTACTACCTAATCATGTCTTCCAGCAGCTATCTGTCATTCTGAATCCAATGGAATCAGGCGCAGGAATAACAACCCCTTGTTTCTGCAGTTCACGTAAAACATCTAATATTGAATCCAATTCCACTCGGAATTTCTCCAGTTCTTGATTCTTCTGCTGTGCCAGTCTTCGCCACTTCTCAGCCTCATGGGTTTGCCTTGTTTCAGTAATGTGATGTGTTAGTCGGGTTGCCTGTAAATTAGAAGCATATTAGCATTGCCACTTCCTAGTCCAGTACTCAGCCACCACTGCCCCTTTGCAAAAATACACCACTACATTAAATTTGATGCTGAGTCTCACAGCCAAATGCTGACATTAAGTGGAAACAATTTGTTCTGAGTATTGCAAAAACCATTCTGATAGCAATAAATTCCTTTAAATAGTTGCATTAGTGACAAAAGGGTAGAATCGATTATTGACTAATGAGCCTCAGGAGAATTTAACTTATCCTCTCCAAAGTGACAACTAAATGTTTGAATATTTAAGACGTAGCTGAGCCTATAACATAAAATCCCCTATAATAAAAATTAACTTTTTTAATTGCCATTTAAATGTGCTAGTTAAAAGAATGCTGTGTAAGACAAACAAATGAAATCTGACGACAGGCTACTACTGTACTTTTAAAAAACAAAAGTCCTATGAATTATTAGAAAACGTCCTGTAGTCACAAAGATCTGATGCTGCTGCAGACAAAAGTCTGAATTAACTTTGACATGAATCCCTGACATAATCCTATTAAATTACACAAAATAAAAAGTGTCATAAGGTATCAAAACCTCCATACTGCTGTTAATTGTAATAGATTCTTCAAGGAAAGCTTAAAGGCCATAATTATCATATTTGTATTTTGATATTAAGGATAGCCTGTTAATTCCTTGCTCAGCAATTACCTTTTCTACATTGTTCATTTTTATATCATTCATTTGGGGGACTGTTTGATGCCCCAGTGCAGATTGTTAAAGGTGCAAAACTAGGATAAAAAAAATGCAAAGCTTAATATATAATAAGGACAGCAGCATGAGGAAAGATGAAGTTACTTAGTAGTAATTATGTATACTATTATTTCTATTTTTTAAAACAATACATTATAAAACATCTTAGTAAGTACTACAGGTATTCAATGGAGTTAGATCCCAGAATAGGCAGCAGCGAACACTTTACAGAAACGGTAAAGAAATCCTCACATTATACAAAAGCAAATGAATAGCATAGAAATTAACTGTATTACAGTTGCCTTTAGCAGGACATAACGTGAATGAAAATAACAAAGTCTTTAGTGGCAGCAGGGTTTGTTCTTAATCCAATGACGTGCTTTATGCACAGCTCTTTTTGGAAAGAAAATTAAATATCTGATGTAGAAATGTGTAAGAATAAAACCTTCTACTACTAAAAAATTCTGTCCATGAAAGTGTATTCCTTGAGATCTGGTTTTAAAATTGTAGAACAAACCCCCCAAACTAAGTACGACAGGTCTGACAATCTTCGTGTCCAACTGCCCTTTTTTGACTTTGTATATTTAAGTAAAACCTAAGTTAAGTACTAACAAATGACAGTCATATATTTCACATATATTTCAGTGATACTAGTGTTGAAAAAAATCTATATGAACTAGAAAACTTTTTCCAGATGATAGAAACTCCCCTGAAAGATAAAAAATCAGGATGGAGACCATGACATAGAATAAAGATGAAAAAAAAGCAAGGAAAAATTGTTTTACCCATTCAAGCTGCAAAAAACTGTATCACAAAGAGCCATCCTTCAAAATCACAAACTTTTAGTTTTTGGAGGATTAAGGCCGTTTCTTATTGTTTTGGGTATTAAAACCAGTATGAGGTAGACTGCTATAAGATGTGTCTACACTTTTAATGCAGCTTTTCTGAATAGCATTGCTGGGATTAGAAAATAAAATGACAGTTCAATTGAGGAATATACCGTAGCTTAACAGACTCTGCATTACAAACCCTTGTCAGCTTTTCAATACCTTGCTTTCCTTGTGTAACTGAAATATGAAATTACCAAATGATACAAGGGGCCTCCAGAAGTCACGTGATCCAACCCTCTACAATATCAAGGCCTTCTCAGATCAGGTTGCAAGAAGGTACACACCTGATATGTGAGTAATGCACAAGTAATTTTAATTACCACACCAAGGATGGGCTGATCAGGACTGCATCTACATTCACTTGAATCAGCAGGCAGCAAAGACAAAACCTTGGCTGTAGTATGTGTACTGAAAAAGTACCTGCCCTCCCTGCAGTGCGAGCTTAATGAGCCAGTGCCAATACCATAAAATTACAGTTAAACCAATACATTTCTCTTGAAAATAAATGCAGTTATACTCTGGTGTACCTTTTGAATTTCTTGCTCTCTTTCTGCATGTCTGGTCTCTATATGCTTGATTTTCTTTTCCAGGCACAAGAAATGTTTCATTTCAGGACTCTGGCTCTCCTTAGCCTCTCTCAGTTCTTCCAACAATTTTGTCACCTACAGTTAAAGAGAATTAATGAAAGTTGTTATCATCGTATTATGCAGTGTATAAAACAGATTCCTTTCAAAATGTATTTGCATTCTTTAATCATTCCAATCAAAAGCTGCAGAACAGAAGACATAAAAGAGAAATCTCCTTTATTCAAAAGCTTTTACAGGGGTTCAGGGACTTAGATTAAGATTTTTCACTTCTAAGAAGTAGCCCGAGAATATGAAAGTCTAGTCCTCTTTGATAAATCCGATCTTGTTCATAAAGTTATGAAGTGATTGTATTCAGTCAATTTTTATACTTCATACAAAAAAAAATTATTATATTTAGATCTTCTTACACCCTGGATAAAGACCAAATATAAAATGTACCAGTGTATTTCTAAAGACTAAACTGAGGAAAGACACGCTGCTAACAGACATGATTACAGGCCTCCTTTGGTCTAATAATTACCAGGTCAAATCAACTCAACCAATGATTTAAAACTGATTTCCTCATCCTCCAGAAAATAAGGTAAGTTTTCTTATAAAGCCCTACTGGTTTATTCTCATTCTTTTCCTATTTTAAGTAACTTGATGTTCCTTCATTTAACATCCTAGGTATTTTTTGGTAACTCTGAATGTGTATAAGTAAACTCAAGTGAAAACACTGAAGTCTTTATCCTTAACGATAGCCCTTTGCTCCCCTTAACCATTATATTTGAGAACTTCTAACCCTCTTCAAGCACTCAGCTATCCTTGGCTCTCTGCTGCTGAGTTCAAGTAGCTGGAAGCATTGTGTCTTCATAAGATGTTGTCACTCTCACTGAGAAGTGACTCTAAGCTGGCTTCTATTATTTCCATTTTTTAGGGTAGCTTTCTAAAATAACATGGCCTGTGTTAGTGCATTTTTGCCTGTCCATTATTCCAGCAGCTTTGAACCTGTGGGCCAAGTTCAGCCACATTTTGGAGGAGAAGTCTTTGTTTCATAAGGTCCATGAAAGTGAGTGTCTGCTGCTTGACTGCTAAGTTGTCCCACTGAAAGGAAGGGCTGATGCGTGATCTGACATATATAATTAAATATAATTTAAAAACTATGCTGGAAAGATGTTATGAGGTGAAAAAGCCCCAGGAAAAATGGGCTCCGTGTATTTTACCAACAACAGAAACTTGTCAAATACAACATTGTGATATGTGCAGGCTGTTATGTACATAGTTAATGGAAAACATCCATAAACAGCATTTCTGAAATTAGTATTCAAACAACAATCTTCCAGGAAGCCTCAGGAAAAAATTTGCCTTTTTTGAGGAACCCTCATTTTAGAGAGGACTTCATCCTGTTACCACTAATGGTGCTATTCCCTATCATTATTAATTCAATTTGCAGGTTTTGTTGTCTTCTTTTTTCAGCTCAACTTATTTAACCACTTAACGTTTAAAATGTATTTCCTAAGTGGCACAGCAATCGCACTAGAGAGCAAAGGCAAGGCTTTATGTAGACATTTCTCTCTGTATAGTTGTGCAATGATTTATTTCTGTAGCAAAGACACTCCTTTACATTTCCTTAAATGCCAGCACTTGGAATTTGGCCTGTAAAATGGGGGTCAGATTGGATGACCACGCTCTTAAACCATCACTGTCATTAATAATCTGTAAAGCAGTCATAGAGGAGGCAAATTTATAATATTTGTTTCACTGCACTCTTGCTCTCTTTTCCCAGGAAGAATTATTATATATACTGAGATCACTGGAATGAAACAAGCTTTATATGGAAAGGCAACATCTATCATTAGATTCTTAATATGAACCCAAAGTCTCAGCCTTTATTCTGCAAATACAGAACTTACTTAATACAACACCTTACAAACCCTCACTTTTATATAAATATGTCACAGCAGAGGTGGAATTTTGCATGGCTAAGACAAATACAGAGTGACTTTAGTGAGATTAAGATAAATTGCTTTTAATAGTGCTTGCAGATTGGACTATTATCAAAATTAAGTTAAACTTAGTAATGTTCTTACATCGAGGAGATGGTGAATTAAGTATAGGCACAATGCTCAGACAGGCGACATCCTCCTCCTGAACAGGAGGTGGTAAAAAAAAGACTGGCAGTACTTCAAGAATAACAAAAGCATACATTAAAAAAATACTTGAGCTAAAAGACAGACAGCAATTTGACACAACAATAACCCAAAAGCAAAAATAAGAACAAATGTGATTTTTAGATTATATGCTATTAATAGAAATAGAAGTTTAGAAAAAAACCTATATAGCTTTCTCAAAACCCAGTGAATTTCAGAACTATTACAACTAACTTTCCCTTCCTAAGAGACCTTAACTTTCATAGATAGCGGAGGAGAAAACCAAGAATATAATTGCCTAAGTGAGTTTTATGGCAATGAAGGAATTGAAAAAGGAACTTAAGGAAGCTTAATGTGAACACAGAACTTGAAAACAATAAAAAAATCCTCTCAATAAGGAAGAAGTCTTGTGGTCTATTTACTACTCATCATAACTCTCAAGGTAGAGGCCATGAAAACTTGGATTAACCTGCTGATCAATTTCCATAGAGATATCAGACATTTCTAACAAATTAAGGATCATAACAAAAAAACAATTCAAGAAAGGTCAAGGTTCCACTTCTGTTCTATGTTGTTCTCTCACATTAAAATAACATATTGCATTCTCAGGTATAAATGATGTAGAAGCAACTGACAAAGATACCATTTCAAAGACTTATTTTACTATATATTATTTGAGGCTTTATAAGGATGAAAGTGAAAACTCTTACTAGAGTAAGGTACCCCCAATCCAAAATTAAATATACCTCTTTTTGTAGGAGTTGCTCTCGTATCTGTGAAACTAAAAGAGCTTCCTGATGTCTCTGCTGTTCACTGATTTGTTCTTGAAGATGGTTTATTAATACCTACACAGAAAAGATTAAAAATAGTTGGTCATTAACATAAATGCCCATAACAACATCTGAAAACCTATGCAGGAAAAGTACAGCAAAAATATACACAGTATTGTAGTACTGCAGTGTATTAACAATACAGCCTCGAATGTGTGTGCATGCCAGTTAATAGTCCTCTGCATGGACTGTTCAACAGCACACAGGTACATATATAGTATATGAAAACAAGTCTCAGTCTTCGAGTAACTCTCCTCAATTAAAAAAGTTCTTAAATAATCTAAATGCAATAGCTCCTTCTACCTTCATATTGTGTGTAAAACTAAGCCCAGAAACACTGTGGAATCTCCCTCCTTGGGGATACTTAAAAACCATCTGGACATGGTCCTGAGCAACTGCCTCTGGATGACCCTCCTGAGCAGGGGGGTTGGACCAGATGAACTTCAGAGGTTCCTTCTAACCTCAGCCATTCTGTGATTCTGTGAATACAGTGGCACAGACTGATTTTTAAAATACTAGGTCCTACTTCAAAGAAAAGTAAAGTTTATAGAAATAGAGAAAGAAATAACTTTAGGATATATCTATATGTAATCAATGTATCTACTGTATCTTACCTCTTGTGTTGAAATTCTGTTGTTTAGTTCAGCTACTTTAGAAGTAGAGTGCTCCTTTGCATGCTGGCAAACAATCTTCTCCACTTCCCTCTGATGGGAAGCTTTCAGAGATGCAATGTATTCTGCTGTGTCCTCCTGTATTCTGAAAAGAGCAATGCGAAAATAATATGTAATAAAACAGCTATCTGTTTTTGAAGAACAGACAGTTCTTCAAAAATGCAGTAAAGTTCCTCACTTGAACATACAAAATATCAAAAATGTTAAAGGCAGCAGGTCTTTGATATTTCATAACAAAACCTTGCAAGATACCAGCACCATTACTTCATTACTTTGCTCTGGAGGAACGACAGAGTGGGAAGCCAAAAATGTTGGACTTGTGCATCATTTAACTAGAGGCATCTAGGATACAGAAAATTCAGTCAAAATCAGTGCTTTTAAATCATAATGCCGCCTTCTCTTTTAAGTATCTGTTTTAGAAAAGAATGTTTTGCAATATAAATATGCCAATTTACTTCTACTTTGACTATGAACGGATCTAAGAGAGACCAGGTGAAGTATAAATATAAGGTATCTACAGTTGGCCAAGTAAATTCTGCTGAAAGCATATCCCAGTTTGAAGGCAAGTATGGGTATCAAATATTAATGCTACACAACACAAAGCATCTAAGATATATACATAGAATCATAGAATAAGCTGGGTTGGAAAAGACCTCCGAGATCATCAAGTCCAACCCTTGATCCAACACCACTGTGGTTACCAGACCATGGCACTAAGTGCCACATCCAGTCTCATCTTAAAAACCTCCAGGGATGGAAAATCCATCGTTTCCCTGGGCAGCCCATTCCAATGTCTGATTACTCTCTCTGTAAACAATTTCTTCCTAATATCCAACCTAAACCTCCCCTGGCAGAGCTTAAGACCATGCCCTCTTGTCTTACTGATAATTGCCTGGGAGAAGAGACCAACCTCCACCTGGCTACAACCTCCTCTCAGGTAGTTGTAGAGAGTGATGAGGTCTCCCCTGAGCCTTCT
>JAWWLV010000121.1:80169144-80202588 GCA_035041135.1 Platyrinchus mystaceus | reverse complement strand
CCCTCAGAAGGGAGTCACCAACTACAACTACCCTTCTTTTTTTCTTTATAGCTGTGGTTGTAATCCATCTGGTAGACAGGTTGCAACCAGGAGACCCTCCAGACAGATCTTCCTCTTGACTGTCCTCTAACTGACTCTCTGGGTCCAGGGCCTCATACCTGTTCTTTAAGGCTACCCAGGGAGGTGATGGGGCAAAAAAAAAAAAAAAAGCTCACCTGAGAGAGCTGGGAGGTGGCTGTGTCCTTCCTGCTTGCCCTACCAGCGCAAACTGCCTCACTAACTGCCCTGCCATGTCCCTATTTGCCCACTGCCATGCCACTTCCCTGTTTGCCCGCTCCTGTGCCATGTCCCTGTTTTGCCTGCTCCTGTTTGCCATGTTCCGGGTGGCTGGTTCTCCCAGCAGCCGTTTAAATCCCTTGTGGACAAGTTGGGCTCTGCCCCTAGTCAGCTGATTCACCTCCCAGGGGAGCTCCAGCAGATGATTAACATGATTTACATTGAGATATTTTTACTTAAAAACATAACAAATTGTAGTATTAATAAAAGCATTAATATAGGTTTGCCTGCAGAAAGAACTGTGACAGTGCTCTGCTTAAAACAAAACCCAAAACAAAATACCAAGAAAACCTCTGAAACCCTCTCAAAAGAAACAGTACTAATGAAAGTATAAGCTAACTTCACAGATGGCTGACATGTTAATGTGCCACTTCAATTCTGCATCAGCCAACACTTCAACAAGGTTTTTAAAGGAACATGTTGAGCATTTACCTTCGTATGTTATTTTCAGAATAAGCCAGTGCTGCTTGAGACTTCACCCGCTGCTGGCTCATTTCTAGAGACAATCTCTCTAGCTCCTCTTTCAGCTGTGCATTTTCTTTCAGAACTTCTGAGAGATGAGAATCAGAAAAGGTATGAGATTGGTATATTTTGTCATCATTGAAAATGCTTAGAAAGGGTTCACTGTAGTGGGAATTCCTTTTATCTGTTGCTGAGGTATTCTTTTTCATGACTTCTGTAGAGTTTTCCTTGTTATTAGTTATATTTCTCAAATTATTGTCAGACAACATCACCATCCTTTCTTTTTGAAGTTTCTCAACAGTTTTTGTAAGGTCTTGTATTTCTTTATTTTTAGTGACCAGTTCTTCATTTAGTTTTAACAATCTGTCTTTTGGGTTACCTTGTTTCATTTTAGAGTCTGTGTACTCTAAGTCTTTATTATCCTTTTTACTTCTGAGTTTTAATTGGGAATTTTGACTTTTAAGATTTTCAATTTCTGTCTGGAGGTTTTTAACAGTGATTTGATGGGTCTTCTTTAGATTCTGAAGCTCCTGCTCAAGTTCTGTAGAACTGGCTTTATCACCATTCAGTTTTGGTGTTTCACTCATAAATTCATAGGCAAGTAGTTGCTCAAGCTCTGCAAGTCTTCGCTCATACTGTATCTAGGAGAGGAGTAGGAAGAGGGGAGGAAAAAGCAGTTTCATAAGTGTACTTTTATTATTAGCTCTTCCTATTATTCTTTAAAGTGACTGCACATCTGAAGCAAGATTTCAAAATAGAGTACACATCAATATTACTAACAACACTACTCAATCAGTTCAGAAATTAGTGAGTGAAGAAAGTTTGTGGTAAAACAGAATTACTCAAAGCATTTACTACAAAGTAATCTTATCACAATGGATGAAGTAACTATGGGACAAAAATTGTATTGACAAGAAACTATTTCATTTTTATATAACTGAGATCTTTTCAGATCCAACTCAGAAAGGCAAAGTAACATCTTATTTAAGTATAGCAAGAAGTAGTTAATTTTGTCATTATGTATTTGCCACGTGTCAGTTTGCAAACATTCCTGTCACACGCTCAAAATTGTACATTTTTCAAAACATCTTAAATTTTAACAGAACAGATCTTCATTTTTGTTTTTTTGTAAGTATGAATATAGAAGTATGAATTCAGAGAAACAAAGAATCTTTCTTCCTAATGAACTGAAGAAAACCTGACCCTTCTTAATAGCCTGGATGGCCTTTGAGGAAAGCATGATGAGTGACTCATATGGAGAAAAGGTAGAACAACTGGCCAGTGCTTTCCTTTCCTGCTCATTAAGAACCTGTGCAGTTCACCTTTTCCTTGAAGTAAAATGCCAGACCTCTATGCTTCCTAACACAAGTCTTTAGGGCTCACTATCATGTAATTTTTTTGATGGAATGTTTAGTGTTCCTGGATATTCCCTGTAGCAGACCTTTGAAACCACAGCCTTTGGTACAGCAAGGAATTAGGTAAGCAGCTACTCTGACCCACGGGGTTGAAAAACACTTGTCTTAATTGTAGGAATCAAATTATTGCACCTCAAGAACCTGTCCTCTCAGTCTCAATACTACCTAATGATTTCAATGCTATTTTTATCTGAGATGCTGAAGGTACTGAAATTCTGGTTATAAATTCTTTGAATATTTTTGTTTTCCCTTGAATGTCTCTGCCTTCAGTTTTAAACAGTGCCCTGGTGTTAGACCCCAGTTACCTTGTGACTGTTACTTGCAAAGTGGACAATTCTACAAGGCTCCAACTTTTACCTTTATTTTTTGAAATTGTTGTTCCATGGCACGGAGACTTTTCTTAGCTTCATCATCTTTACCTTCAAGTTCTGTTTCTAATTTCTTTATTCTTCTCTCCAAAAATTCAACTGTGTTTGTTTTAGCTGACAGATCATTCGTTTTCTCAGCAGCAGCAGCAGCATAAATCAAAGCAGGCAAAGAATTTGGATACCTTCTTTTTAGAATTCCTTCCATTTCTCTGATCTATCAATTAGAAAATTAAATCAGAAGTCAAAAAGAATAAAGTTCTAAAGAAAAGTGAATGGAAGTGACAGAACGTTAACAAATTTCATACACGTTGGCTGGATGAAGAAAGAAAACTAGAGATTAATATATTGAGAAGTATTTTACATTCTTTACATTTATGCTGTTGTTTAAAGAAAAGCAAGACTCATCATCTCTTACTGACTGACTTATGCATAATCTTAAAACAAAATATTGCTCTGGTCTTCAGATTGCCTTATGTCAGAAGTACTAAGAAAGTAAATAAAAGATCTTTAAGTTGAATATGGCTCTTCATGCTGTGAATATGTTTGCTTTTTTTCTGGATTTGCATTCACATTGTACTTTTTCAACTGTTACAGAGATACTTCACAGAAGTATTGAAAATATTCCCCGAATACCAGATTATATGCCTTTTATTTTGGAGTCTGCAAGAAATTAAGTCTAACACCTTGCTTACAAGATTAATAACACACCTCTCTCTTATATATGGATAAGATATCCTTTGCATTAAAATTCTACAGAGGCTCTTTCCCATGAGTCCCACATCCCTAACTGATGCAGCTGCCATCTCTTAAAACCCAGGAAGGCCGACTTCCACCTGATACTTCCTCAGTAGAAACACAGATTTTAAGGTCTCCACTCCCTTAGTTTTCATGAATCTTGTAGGAATCCAATCCTACTCTTGAATCAACTTGTTTGAAATTGATCATAGTGTTAAGGGATTACTGAACATGGACAAAGGGAGTCTTAGAAGATAAATAGCAAGCTTTGGCTTTTGCCCTCTTGTCCCTTTCCAAGAAACTCTAAACAGTATTTTAAAGGATTTTAAAAGGGATATCAGCTTGTTAGAAGGCAATAGCAAGAAGAAGTCTTTCTAAGTAAATAATTGCAGCTTTTTGTGTTTATGAGTGTTTAATAACACAAGTTACCTTATCACAGGACTTCACGCATTGTTTTATCCTATGAAAGTACTGGTGTTTTAAGAGACCTTATCTAAAATAAAGGTTAAATGAAACACAGTTATATTATTGCATACCTGTCGCTCAAGATCCTGAATTCTTTTAGCATCTGCTGCTCTGTCTCGCAAACGTTTCTTCTGTTGCACACCCTGATCTCCTGCTTCAGCTCTCAGCTTCTCAACCTATTCAATTTATGAGAAGATAAACTGCAATATGTATTCAGAGACATTGTCCTATACTACAGAAGCATTTCAAACACCCACAATATAATGGAAGTATTCTGCCACCTAAAAACTGGTAATGGTAATTTCTGTGCTAATTCATTCTTCAGGTTCTTAACCTAAGTGACAGTTTCTTTCTCCAACGAACCTGAAACTAGCCATGGAAATCTAGAAGAGAACTTCAGCTCTGGGACATTCTTGTCTTCATACCAGTAGAACTGTTTCTTTCTCTCATACTTCCAGTATACTGGCTTGGTTTATAAGCTATAATATAAAGTACTACAGTGCATTCCATGAATTCAGGGTGAGCTTAGCAGATAGCTCATGATTTCCAAGGCTATGCTCTGTGAAGATACAGAAACAGCCAAAAGGCAACATTATGCTGAACCTAAATAAATGCTGACTCCCAGAATCAGGGGAAGGAACTGTAAAACTAATGCTCCTGCACTCCCATGAAGTCTTGGCTATGAAGTCTCAAAGCTATAATCTAAAACTGAATTTCCTACCCTTATCAGCCCCTATGATCTCTGTATAGGGATATTACACCCTGAATATCTGGAAGTATTCCTATCTTGATTTCTCTCCCACGTTGGCAATATTAGCATAAGTAATGCTTTTGTGCCAGCATAGTTTGACTAATTTCATTGTTTCTATGAAGTCAAAGCTCTTCACTGTTTTCAGGCATCGGTCCATCCTGGAGAAAATGCAAATAAAAAATATTTTCTTTCACAGCAATGATATCTTGATCAAAGTTTGATACAGTGGTGTTTGAGGGACCTCCTTTCCTGGCTGCTCATTCAGATGCACCTCCTTTCATAAGTGACCTCCCTAATTGTTAGAGAGGTCACTGATGAAAAACACCATGAAAAAATTCCAAGATCAGTTATATATTTTATCACTGGCAAAATTCTTCATTTCTGTGAATCCTAAGTCCCATGTACTGACAGGTCAGCAATGCAAATCTAAGCAGTATTCAAGATTCATGTATTAGTTTTGTTTATATTTTGAGTGTTTTGGCTTTTTCCTTCCTACTATAGTAACCAGAGAATTTTTCTAAGGAAGAATTTAGAACTGGTACTTGAGAGAAAAAAATATGCTACCATGGAGCAAAAGGGTGAAAAAGATAATATCCCTAGTTATTAATGTAATATACTTCTTTTCCTTAGGTCAAGAAATTTGCAGGTTTTAGGGAAGCACATTACTTTTGTTTCCAGAAGCATCATCAAAATGTCCAATAAAACAAAACTTGTACATGAAAAAAAAAGGGATTATTATGAAGGACAGAATTATACTCATCACTAGAAAAAGAAACAATTTCAAGTTCCTACTTCTTAGATAAAGCCAAATATTATCACCTCTAGTCTTAGTTTCTCAATTTCTTGTCTTGCATCTTTAAGACGGGCTGCATCTTTATCCAGAAGATCTTGATTTTCTGCATACCACTGAAGTCTTCTTTTTAAATGAGTAATTTCCTGTTTGTATGATTCTTCCATAACTTTAAATTCATAAGATTTATCACCTACAAGAATAAAACATCCTTAGAATTGTTTTATTAGTAATTATGTATCAATAGAGTAATTAGTCAACAATGTCCTCCTCAGCACATTTGACACATTTACTATTTTAACAATCCTGATACTGCAGTGAAATTTTTAAACCAGATCCTAATTAGGATTTTAAAAGCAACTGTATTTGAAAAAAAACCCTTCTCTCATACATAGTAGTACTAAATGGCTTACAGTTCTCCATGGAAAATATTTAAAACAGAATCTCAGGGATATTCTTGATCAGACTCCAGTAAATTTTCAGCCCCAAGATGAATGACAACATAGAATATATGCTTAAATGTTCATTGATCATACTCCTCCCATTTAGCAGATCATACTTTGAGAAGAGACATGGAGGTAAAGATCTGCTCTTAGCATTAGTGATGCCTGATACTGGAAATGAGGGAGTCCAGTTTCTGGCCCTCTCTCATTATTTCAAACTTGAAAAAGCTCTGATAAGAATGCTGAAAAAAGTCCCAAGTCATAAACTATAGGTAAAAAAATGGGCAAGATCTAAACAGGAGACCAAGATGCAACATAGTAAATATTTTCTTATGAACAGAGCAGTCATATAACTGGAATCTTCTGTTTTCCATGTCCAGTGAAAGATGGGCAAGAAATCAAACTTAACAGGCAACAACAAAGAGTTTGGCTGCATACAGGAAAACACTTTCTAATAGAGTCCCAAAAGTACTGTAACATGTCCTTTGCTGTATGCTTTTATTAGAAGTTTAGATAATATTTGGAAATGGTCTAGATGAATTTCACTAAGTAATATTTTAATAAGAAATAAGTTTTTGTTATATATGCAAAGTAGATAAAATTATTCAGCAAAATCAAGGTGCTTTACTTGATGCAGATGTAATCTGGATTTTTGCTAAATCTCTCTCCTTCTTTGCTTGTACCAAGTCTACCTCAAGAGCTTGCTTATCTTGTTTGAGATGTCTTATCTCTTCTTGTAATTTAGCTTCTTCCTTCTGGATTTTAGAGAAAACAGTAAAACAAGAAAAACTAAACACATAATGCCACACAAAAAAACCTGAACATGTTTTTTCATCATGAAATGATTAAATCACAACGGTCTGTCAGACCACAGCAACCATGAGGTCTTCTAATTTTGGTATTATTCTCAGCCTTGCTATAACAGAGCAAGGGGAAAACTTAAGCTAAACATTAGAAAAAAAAAACCAAACAGATTTTTTAAGTCTTACATAACTGTCGTAGAAGTAGAAAACCTCTGCCTTTTGAGAGGGTCAATACAGAAAATGGCTTAACTTATTTCTAAGACTTAAGACTATAGGTTAAATGGACAGATGTATTGTCCAACAGTTCACCTCATTACATTCTATTTCTTGCCATTTTCTGCACACACTCTCTCTTCTGTTTGTCTACACATGATCACTAGCAAACTTCCAGACAAAACGGGATGAAAGGTCTCAGTGCCAGTGCCACATCTGGAGATGGAGCCCCTTCGTCCGAGGGATCCACAGGTACAGCAACCAGCAACTGGGGGGCTCAGATTTTGGGTCCAGTCAGTAAACAGACCGATGTCTAGGGCCAGCATGTCCATGTATGTGTGTTCCTGCTAGTGAACTCCTATCCTGATCTGCTGAACAATATCAGGCCAAATGTGCTCCTTGTGTTTCCAACAGTATTATTTCTATTTGTGGTGCAAGCAAAGGCATTACTGTTATCTGTGTGCCTGACCATGTTAGTGTTGTCTGTGTGTCTCTCTCCATCTTTGGATCTTCTGTTCAGTCTCATTACAGGCTGGACCTAAGGAACAGGGAAGTGTAACAACATCACCCCTGAGGTCACAATCAGGGGAGCCCCTCATGCCTTAAGAGCTCAAACCCAGCTTTGTCAGAGCAGGAATGTCTCCACTGGTCCTGCAACTCACAGGATCCAGAACATCTTTTCACTTGCTTAACCAGTTACTGTTTATAACAACAACAAAAAAATGGAAGAGGCAGATTTTAATTTTCTAGTCTAACTATCAGAGGAAGTGTGTACCAGAACAGTCCCCCTGCCTGCAGTAAGCAGAGCAACAGAAATTTCAGATGACCTTTAATTTTATAGCATGAAGCTTTTTTAACACACTCGCTTCAAAACCAGAAGTATCTATAGGACTACAAAAGAAGTTACATGAGTGAATAACAAAAAATTCTTTTTATTTGAATGCTCTTTTCTAGAATTTACTTGGTACACAGCAAGGATAAGCAATCTTCTTGATTGGTCTTATGCAGGAAAACTACAGAGGTATATCACTAGTTTCTGCAAGCTCTCACAAGGACTTTCAGAATTGCCAGTAAACACGGCAACACTGCACTTCTTTCAGTGAATCTGTGTCTTAGAGGATTACTTCTGAAAGTTTGTTTGATATTTGTGATGTGTGGAAAATAATTAATGCTGTAGAAGAGTAGCATGCTCCACTACTTAATTTACATCATTAGTCTACAGTATGGATGGTCATGCAGGTTTTTTTAAGAACACATGAAAATAAGGCTTGGTATACAACTACCTGTGCTGCTCGAAGCTCTGAAATCAATTCTGTGAAGGTCTGATTTCTGGCTGGTTCAGAATCCTGCACAATTTGTGACTGGTTATTAGTCTTCTCTATCTTTTCTCTAAACACCAACAGCAAAAACAGTTATGCAGTTTGGTGACTTGGCATACTAACAGTGGCATACTGAAAAACAAACACCACCACCACCCCAAGTGGTACCACAAAGTACCAAGGTTCAAAAGAAAGAAAGAAGCAAAAATGCACAACAAACATTTTTATACAAAAAAATTCACCTATAAGGTGAAATCTTCTCACCTCACGCAAACTTGTTTGTTGGGACAACACAAAGGAGGGAAATAAAAATCTACTCTGCATCAGTGGAACCCATCTGTGGGCCTCTCCAGGGCAAAGATTTGTAAGTTAGGAGTACACACAATTGCTAGGTCATTTTTCCTCATTCTCCTCACAGGATGAAAATCTTATAGGACCTACAGTGCAGTGAATTGAATGGTTCCTTCACTACCAGGATTGCTTGTGTCTCCTACTACTGTCTACTACTGTGTATCTTACAGCAGTATCAAAACATTTTGACACATCAGCAGAGTCATAATACCAGAACAAATGTAGTGTATGTATCACACATTCTGATATGAATAAGAACATTGAAATATTCCCCAAGTGGGAGACTCTAGTCTTCCCACAGGTTTGCAAAATCATCAAGAAAACTAAGAATTAAGTGCCTATAATCAATATAAATCGTTTCTCAAAAGAAGAAACAAAACCACAAACCCAAGAAAAACTTGAAAACATGCACCTGACAGAGTCAGTAGTGGTTCTTCACATATAAAATAATAAACAGCTGAAAACTCCAGAGATTTTAGGTCAGATGTGTAAATAAGCCTACCTTAGTTCTCTTAATTCAGACATTAAACACTGATTCTCTTTAAACATTTGTTCCTCATTTTTTTTGTTTTGGATTTGTAGATCTTTCATTTGTTTGTATAACCTCTCATTTTCCTAAGTTGAGACAGACAAAGTTAAAGAATGGTAATAAATTACTGTTTTCTCCAGTTCTAAAATAATGGTCTATGACTTGCATGGTTTCCCTACTGAAACTGTGGAAGCAAACATTAAATATATCGTTACTAAGCTTCTAAAATGGATATCTGCTTTCATTATCTACAATTTCGTCCAAACATCTTCTCACTCCTAAGGATATAAGCCAGTTCCTCTCCAAAGCTATCCCAGCTATACCCTAAAAGCATGTTCATGAGTGGGTGCTGAGAGATCAGAGCTCAGCCTGCCCATGCTCCAATCCCGTGGACACAAACCATCACCAATTTGGGATGCCAACAGTCATACTGGTTAAGACTTTGTGTCTATACCAAGAAACTCCGTTGAGCACCAGCTGGAAGGTGGTTAAACTATCTATTGGATTTGCAAGCATTCAAAAGGATTATTAAGTGTGCATTGTCTATTCCACACACTAAAAGGTTACTTTGAAATCAGCTTCTCAGATTTTGAGAAAAACATCTTAAAAACAGAACTCTCCAGATTTTTAATATTGCTTAAAAATACTGCTTTCCCTCTACATTTGGGGAAAAGAGTTTGTGGCTATTTATTTGCCATAAAGCATTTTGCCAGTTCTCAACTGACAAGTCAGTGATTTTCACAATGAATTTTTACATGGGACTATGGAAAAACTTAGCCCAAACTAGACACATGTGAAATACTTTTAAAACATGCAATATGTTTGCCCATCACACCCAAATTTCATCCACTTTTTAGACAGCAAGATAACTGTTTTCATGTAAAAGTAATAACCATTAAACAATTCTGTTTCTGACACTGGCTAGAACACAGCTCAACATGCAGTGTGGTATACCTGTTGATAACCTTGAATAATAAGCTCTTGATCCTCAATTTCTTTTTGTATTTGTGCCAGTTTTTCTTGAGTTACAGGAACTGTTGCTGTATGGTGGGTCCATCTCTTTTCTTGAGCCATCTCTTCCATACTTCTTAACTTTCATAAAGAAAAAGACACAAAAGCAATAAGAAATTTTTGTTAGTGATATGGAATTCTCTACAAGACTACACTTTTATGATATTAATAGTTCAATCTCTTCATTAAGGTATGATAGGAGACCCATGAGCCACTCTTATTACTGGAGTTTTACAGAAGCATTACGGAACAGAAACAAGGTGTAAAACACTTGGGAAAAGTTATAGTTTTACACTCCCTCTTTTGTTCTCATATATCTAGGCAGGAGGGTATAGTGGAATAACTCTGGGAATATTTAATACAAACAAAAGACAACACTGAAAAATGCATCAAAAACTAAAAACAGTATCTCAAAATATATACTTATTTATAACAAGTGGTATCTGGTAATCTCTGTGAGACTGAGCTAAATCTTTGCAAAAAAACTTGCTGTAGAACTCTCAAAATAGCAAAGTAAAGGAACTCAGGATAACCTAGTTTATCTCTGAAGAAAAAAAATAAGGCAATAAATATAACTGCAGGTATGCATTTATAAAGCCGCAGTATCTGTGTAAATCTGGCTTTTCTGCTCATGAAGAACTCATGTAAAGTAACAATAATTTAATTGTAAGAAGCAATGTTCCTCCTCTTCTATAGGGACAGGATACAAGCTGATAAAGTACCTTACTCTGAAGAACATAATTTTCCTGACCCAGATGAGAAAGTTCTTTTTCATGCTGTGTTTTCAATTCCACTATCTTTGTCTCCATTTCTTTCTCTGTTTGTGAAACCTTGCTGGACAGTTGTTGAATCAAATCACGAGCTGCGTTCAGGTCCTCCTCTGCAGCTTGTACTCGTTTTAACAAATACAGTTCTCTATCACAACTTTTGACAGGAGAAAATGATAATTCCTAGTGAAGAGAATTCAGGGGAATATTACACTCAGCTGATTGTTTACCAGAACTCTGCTCATCAATTTCACTTAACTGGTTTGTCTGGCTCTCAGTAACCACATAAAACACTTGCTAAAAAAAACCCCACAAACAACACAAAATACAACCCCCCCCCAACATTCTAATAGCAAAACATCCTGCATTTACTTTACTGAGCTACTTTCTCATTTCCAAATTATACATGAGGAAAACAAAATAAAAAACCAACAAGAAAAATACCTTCACATATGACAGCCACTACATTGCTATCAGAAGTATTCTATTATGCATCTTACTTTTTGAAAAGTAATGCTTTAGATATTCAATGAATAATTTTTTTACACAGTTGATAAGGGAGAATGAAAATCCATCATGGTGCTGCAAATTCAGTCGTCTTGGAGAAGTCAGAAGATACTATTAAATAGTTAATGCAACGCAAAGAGGAAAAAACCCTGAACAGTAGTACTGTTTGACACTCAAATAGTAATTTTTAGAATTTAATAAGCAACTTTAATTACATAGAACCACCTAAGCAACAGAATTAGGCAAGCAACTGAAAAGCAGTATGATTATACTTGCGTATTTTTAAAGCAAAAACTGGTGTTTGGCAAATACTGAAATATTGAATAAACACTTCCCTTTAGTCAATCTTGTGATAATTGGTAAAGGCCTAGACAAAATAGGCTTGCAAACCAACTTGTATGTACTATAATTAGGAGAATCACTGGTTTTTACTTACATGCATCTTAGATTCCACAGGCTGGTGTCCAAGGCTATTAACAACTGATTGGCCAGACAAAACTCTGTTAATACTTCTCTCCAAAGTTGGTTCATTCGTTGCAGATCTTATTATCCTAGTAGCAAATAAGCCTTCTTCATTTAGGCAGAAAGTAAAATAGAATAAAATTAAATACAGAATTTAATGTCCTTTAAGAAAAAATCTATTCATCTGATCCACCCTGTAGGTATATAAATTAATATAATTCTAAAACCTGAATTTTGAATTAAGCATAAAAACTTGAGAGTAATGAGATACTATGGAAAAACTGGAATGTTTTTTTTTTTAAGTAAGGAACCGATGACAAGATAAGATAAAAACAAATAGAACAACTGAAAAAAGTATCTGGATAATAAATACTTCAGGAAATAAGGTTAACTTCTCTGCTTGAGAAGTGGCCAATTCTCTAAGTATACACAAACACAACATATTTCAAGCTATGGTGAAGATAAGGCACAGCAATTTTCAAAACGAACTTTGGAGTGCAGACAGCACACAAAGAAATGCAACATTTACTTTCTGGATCAAATAGCAACTTGAATGGAGTTAAAAATCAGGAAAGTTCACCCTAGAGTAACGAACACCAGTGAAATACTTACTTTTCAGTTCTCTGAAATACAGATAGTAACTACAACTACCATTTCATTTCTGCCTATTAATTTAAGCACAGAGCTCCTGCTTAGGAATGCTATACCTGAAAAAAACCCAGACAATGATCCTTTTTCAAATTTAATACTTTTTACATGTCTCACACTATCCCCTCCCAAAGGTGCTCCCTTAGCCCTGATACTGAGGATTGTTTGATTCAATGCCATTCTCTTCCTAGCTACAGAGGCCCCTGCAGAACGCAGCCAAGTGAAATTAACTTCTGAAATCATCTGAAATTGCTATGGTGAATGGTTATAGCTAGAGAGGAAAAGCATGTTTGATTGAGGCTAGTGGCCTGATTCTATGATTCTATGATTTTCTTGGTCCTTGTCATTCACTTCACCAACTTCACCAGGATGTACAACCTTCTCTTCCCCAGGGAATGAATGACACAACAATGCACTGAGGACCTCAGTTTGAAGCATCTCCCTAAGACAGGTAACATAATCCTAAACTGCTTTTCCCAACACTATTTTCAGGGTTTTTAAAAGTACTGCATGCTCAAAATGCACTAAAACCTGGGTATCTGTAGAGTTACTTTCCCGTGCCTCAGAGGTAGCAAACATCATCTGCAAAGATGCTAAGTTGAATCATCTCATGAAACTCTTCAAACTTCATCCCAAAATAAAAAGGTTCAGACCTTTACTTGAAACTCACTTTTCACAGGACTACATTGGTATTCTCCTTTCCATAGTATTACAAGAGACATGAACAGACAATAGGACTTTCTTTTTAGTTTTTTGTGCTGTAGGATAGCAAAGATCAAAAGAAGAAGCTGAGAACAGAAATTTGGCTTCAAACACAGAAGTTACTGTGTCAGCAAATCTTTGAATTTACTGTAATGAAAAATACAACTTGTAGGTATTAATTTTTAAACATTTTTTTTTTCTATTGTTTTGGTCCTAATGGTGAACAGTAGATAAGTCTCTAACTTAGTGGTGGTATATGTGAATGGAAATGAAATAAGATTACAATACAAATATTTATTTGAAAGTCTCTCTCCCAGCAACTTCACACTAATTAAAAAAAAATAAATAAAAACCAGTACTTATCTGCATTAGGGTTTAGATTTCTTCTACAACATTTAGAATTTTTTTCTCCTTTTTTGATTTTTTTTTAAACGTGAAGCATGATCAGCAGAGCTCTCTGGCTCTTAAAGCTCGAGACTTTTTACCATAGAATTACCTTTAGATTTTGCTCTATCTGCAGGACTCTTGGCTTTCATACAGGTCTTTCTGAAAGTTTCTTTTGGTGTTTTCTTCTCACTAACTGGAAAAGACTGTTTTGAGAGTGAACTGGGTTTCCCATAGCCAGAACTTCTAACCAGCCCATGAGGACCATATGAAGGTTTCTTTTTATGTAAGGGTGCTGGAGTTCTGATATTCTTGTATGACATTGGTTTAGTTGATTCTGATCTTTCATTCTTCAAGGAACAAGACCGAAGAGCCTGTGATAGAATATATTTGTTTAAAACAAGCTTAAGGTTCTAACTGTAATCTCAAGGTAGCCTTCACTACTAAAAAAACCCATAGAACCATTTATCAAAATTACACAGCTGTAAGACTCAGGCTGATGGGAAGCATTATTTTTAACCAAACTAGCAGTATGTAAATTTGCAGAACTGTATTACTTCAGAAGTACACATAGGGAAGGTATTTTGTACTGACAGTTTAATTGTTCTGGGAAATTGTATTACATTACAGGATCTTTTGCTTAACAAAGCAGGTAGGTCGTGACTAAAGACACAGTGAACACAGAAACCTGGCAATGAGGAGAGAAACAGTGGCAGGCAGAGGAACCCTGCTGAACTTGATCATCACAAACAGAGCACACAGCTCCCAAGCCTGTTTGCCCTGGTGGGAATTCCACCAGGATAAATCAGCCAAACCTCTCTCCCTGCAATGCTTTGCAGACAGAAGTGGTGATTGTATGAAGAAATGTGAAGCTAATTTAGGGGATGCAAGGAGAAAAGAATTTGTGGATGCAGGGAAAAGATTTGGGATTGTGTAAATCTTGTTATGGAATGTTTGAGAGGATTGTAAGAATGCGCAAAACTTGCAGGAAGTTTAGGGAAAGAACAAAAAATAGGTAAAGGAGCAAGTTTGGGAAAGAGAGGGAAAAATCAGATAAAAAAAGCTGGTGACATGACCAGGGTGTTGGTCAGTACACTTTTCTGACTCAGCTCGACACTGATCATTGCAGTCTCTCCTATATTCTTATTGAACTCTATTTATGTATATATGCTCCCTATTCTGAGCCTGCTGTGTGTTTATACATGCCCCTCCAATGTTCACATGATCAGACTCAGTACTAGCTTGAGCTGGGAACATGGCATTGCAGCAGCCTCACACATGTTAGGCTGGGACAGGAAGAATCCCACTGGTCCCCAAGTCCACTGTATTTGCCTACCTCTAACAAGAGCAATGTCAACATAAGAGTTTCAAGAAAAAATCAACAGTGTCTCAATTTCTAAACATCAGAGCATAATCAAATGACACAAAGTCTAAAATTCTATACATTTAAAAATTATTTTCATTAAACAAAAAACTGGTTGATAATACTTACTTGTTTAGTTTTGCTGCCTTGTGAAAGCAGAGAGTCTTGTACTACTTTTTCGCTTAGTATGCCAGGCTGTACTTCACTGGTCTGAATTTCTTTCTCAGTCACCCTCTGAAAGTTATCATCATTCACACCTGTCTGTAGAAAGATGCTTTTTTCTCTGTTAAACTTTTCAACTAAGTTCGTCTCCCAGACTGTATCACTCTGGGGGTCTTCAAAGAGTGAGTGGCTGATGAGGTCATTTTCTGTGCTGCCTAACAGTTTCACAGGACTATAACAGAAAGGAATAAAAGTCATATATAATAAGACTTTTGCCCTTTGCTTTTAACACACTGGAAAAAACAGGGTTTTTTTTTTTTTTTTTTTTTTTTTTAGATGTCAGCTGTAAAGACTGCCTGAACTTCAAGGAGCTACTAGGCTTCTTTTAAGAACAATCTTGCAGATTTAGTCATACAGATTCGCTCCCACACTGTAGAACAAGAGCCATTTCCCAGCAGTTTGACTGTTTTTGTGGAGGTAGCAAACTTAGCTACAAGATGAACACCTGTAAGCATGCAATTAACACTAATAAACCAATGAAAGGTAATTTCTGCTGGGTGCAGCTCCACAACGAGCTCCCAAAACTTATTTGCTAAGTATAACCTGTATTTCTAACAGATCCAAGGCCTGTGCTTTCTGCTCTAGACAACAGTTGCAGCAAACAAGGAGAAGGTATGGAGCACAGGTCAGTAAGAATCACAGAAGTAGGCAAAATACAAGGATTTGATCTTAAGATTATGAAGGTTATGAAGCCAGGACAGGATGTGGGCTGAAATACATGTATGGAGAAGGGTAAAGAGCAGAAGATTGGGAAAGTAGGGATCCTAGCTGTGAGAGTAAGGAACACTCCTCCAAATTATCTGGCAAACATCATGGCTTATCACTCAGCGTAAGTTTGGGAATCCGTGGTCTAAGCCTATTAACACTGTATATTCGTTTTACAGTTCACTACAAATGCCATAATGACAGTGCAAGACATAATGAAATTTCAGTACTTCTCATTAGGAAAACAGATGAGTTATTTAGCAAGCTGTTTTCCACCAACAGTGGGTTTAAGTTACTACAGTTCTTAAAATGCTTCTTGAAATAAATACCTTTCAGGCTCCACATCAAAACTTCTGATATTACATGAATGTCCTTTAATTGTTTTCATTAATTCTTCCACAGTAGGTAAATCTAATTAGTGATAAATACAAAATAAATACAGAAAAACTCAGAAAAAATACTTGTTAAAAGGTCAACACTTAGGTACGTTTCATAAATTGAGTATTAAAGGTATTACAAGCTCACTCATTCTACATGCTTGTACAATACATGCTTTCCTTTCAGCTATTTACCTGAATCAACAGTTGACATGTTTTTCGAGTAGATGTCATTATTTTGTGAAATGCTTTGCCCTAAGCCTTCTGAGACTGCCATTGCAGAACTGTGCAATTTCTGCTCATCGGTGTCTCCCAAGGACTGACCAACATGATGATACGCTTGCTGTAATGCTTCAATGTCACTGCCAGTTTGTCCATAGGAAGTACCTGTAAAAATGCAGGCTCATAAGAGACACTACTGGATTTTCTGTTGTGGGAAACATCCCACTGGAACCTGTGTTTCAGTAACTAGCTTGGTTTAGTGTGGGGAAAACAGTGATTTCAGTTACATAAAAAATCCCCTGAAAATCTCATTTTTACTATAAACAGTTGCCAAGTTAATCAGTACCTACTGAATAGTTCCATCTACTCCACCATCCTCCCTCACATCAGTATTTTATCAGTGCTAAAGCTAACAGTGTATGTAATATAACTGTTTTAACAGATGCCATCAGAGCCATACTCTGCATATAAGTGGCCTACTCTGTTGTGCAAAGTATCATATTTCATAATTGAGTTCAATGCAGTCAAAGAAGAATTTTAGCTATGATGAATATCCAGAGGAGATACTATTTAAACATGAAACTGCAATGTCAAAAACTACTTTGCAATAATAAAGTGTAAAAAGGTATCTTTTTACCTGAAACATGACTTTTTCCCAAAATACTTCCTCCTGCTTTCAAGATTTGTTGCTAAAAGCCAAGGGTTTCATGTTCCCCAATAACTTAAGAACAAATGAAGACATCAGTTACCTATTCTAATCAAGTAAGGTTTTAGGGTTCGAGTTTTGTTGTGTTGTGGATTTTTTTTCTTGTTTTTCCTTTTTTTTTAAGCACCCCTTACCTGCTTCATTCATTTCAATTCCACTGACTTCTTCAGGCTGATCATGTTCGCCTGGAGCTACATCTGATGTTTCAATGGCCTTCTGAAGTTCTATTGTTGAATCTTGTGAATCAAGTAACACAACTAAGAACAAGAAGATAAATGTTAAAGAAAACACAATTCTCCTATCTCTCTGTCTGCACTGGAATTAGAAATATACCAAAACTTATCTTGATGTCCTAAACATACAAAAATTTATTTTTGTATAAATATATATATATATGTACATGTATATATACACATGCATATATACATGTATATATATATACATACATTGTTCTAATGTCATTAATGGTAAACTGATGAACTCTGATTGCAGATCTGAGTTCTGACTAGATGTAATAAATATAAAAATACATTGATGATCACTCTGAAGTGTCAACATGTACATTATTTTTAACTACTTCAATCCAATGGATTTTTAGTACAAAGAACACAATGAAATCAGGTGAAAGATATCCAAATAGTAAAAATCAGGTAAGCAACTTTCAAAAAGTTGTATTTAGTCTTCTCCCACTGATCAAAGTTTATATTTTACCTTTAGCCAGCATGCCAGTGTTTGCTTCTTCCTAACAAAAATAAAGAAAAAAATTGATTTTGAATATCAGGGGAAAAAAATCGGACAAACTTTAGAAGTTGATCCAATACCTAAAACCAGTTTTTAGATCTTAGAACTAAGCAGTTCTTCATGCTCCAAGAATATGAACTTCTCTAAAACCTTTCTTGGGATGCCAAAACGTTCCTGTACTTTATAAACCCTCTCAAAAGTGAACAAGAATTAACTGCTTCTCTGCATAAATTGAATATTTTTACACCTTCCTGGTTTTCTTTTATTGCAGTTTGAGAGAAGAAAGTAGCAGTAAGTACATTACACTTCCATTCTACTTTTTCTTTTCAAACATTTATTACAAATAGCACTCTAATAAATTTACTTTAAAAGATCTAAAAAAAAAGAAAAAAAGTTCACTTAGTGAAGATGAATACATGGTACTCTATAGACTTTTTTTGTAAAAAACCCAAATCTATCTGAATGTGTGCTCGAGGGATGTACCTGTGTACTTCAGCCACATGTGCTATACATCAAAAGACCTGACTAAGCCAGTGGGCAGCAATCTCATACAGGGTAGATTTTTGGGTACTCTGTCCAAAGTGCTTCTTTGTACAGAACTGCTTCCATCAGTCTACCACTTGCTGGTATAGACACCACCTTAACAGCTCAGAGAGATAATTCACTACCCATTCTGAGGCTGAGTCTCCAACCTGAGCTCATCATTTATGAAATCCCATCCACATTTCTTAATTCAAAGGAGGAGTAAGCAGGAAACCCCATGAAGAACTCAACTCTTTCAGTGATATCTCACAGGAAAAAGTATATCCTTAATAGAATGATACTCTTTCAGACAGTACATATTATATAAAGGTTTACTATATCTAGAGTTATACAAGCAGAGCTTCTAAAATTCATGCAAGTAATAGAAACATTTGGTAACTTATACCTGTTCTTGAAGACTTAAATCAACTTCTGACATGATGTTTTGATTCACCTCATTTCCCTCAGCTTTAAGGGCAGGATTATCATCTGTCTCTTCAAAATCTTCACTGTAGCTACCTGAAGAGTAAAATAAACATGAAACAGAATGAATATTCAATGAAGATAAAGCAAGAGAAAGTTGTTTCCTTTTCCTCAATAACCCATCTAAAAACAGCTACTGCTAATATTATTCCTTTTACAAAGGTTCCGGAACCAGATGTGATACTAAAACTACAGTGAAAGTCACACATAATCTCTAAATTCAAGTGAACTTTGTTTTACAATCAGATATGCTTTACCTCCATCTCTTCAAGTTGTACTTGAATTGACCCCTTCTACTGAATCACTCTCTTTCACTTAGGGGTGAAATGATGCAATTTCTACCCAGTAGATTAAGTACTCTGTACATCCACTTTGACAACTCCAGCAGTTCTTAGGCTCAGAATCTGTAATTTGGCTTCTTCTGACCTGCTGTGGTGGGCCAACAGCCACCCTCAAGAGTAAGCATTATTTAAAAACACAAGCTTGTCAGGGAATGAACTTTTGAAGGAAGCCAAAGGCTTTTCTTTCAGTTACCTAGATCCTTCCACAACTTTTGCTGTCTCTCTCCCACTCAGCCCCTGTGGTTACAGGCTTCAGTGTCTGCATTATCCGTAAAACTTAAATCTAGAAGCATTGCAAAACACTGGTTCATAATGTGTTCTGTGTATTGACACCAATACAACTGACACACTGTTTGATTTCTATGTAAAAACTGCTCTATGAAAAATCACTAGTTCAGCATTCTCTTTGGTTTTGGACCACCGTATGTTCGATCAGCTGAAAATAGCTGTCTCATACTGACTTAAGGCAAACACAGTGCTTATACTATTCCTGCACACCTATTATCCACTATTTTGATTGCTATTTCATGAAATACCAGTTTGACAAAGACTAAACCAAACCATGCAGAGCACACAGACTGGTAATTTCAGGTATTCCATGGCAACTGTTTTCCTAAAAATCTGAAGTGTCAATTTCATGAAAGTAACCTTAACAATCAAGTAATTTCAATCATTTTGTTAGGAAAAAGGCTACAACTATCGTGATTCCTTGCAGTCAACAGACTAATCAAGTTTTCAAGAAGAAAAGATTTCCTGTGATCATGGTTTACAAATACAGCCTCTTTATGTTTGGGAAATTCAAGCCTGACAACAAATTCAAGCCAGGATATCTCAAAAGTTCAGCTAATGTATGAATTTGAAAATATAATCTGTTAAATTACAGAAATACATTCTATCATATGCTATCAATGAAGCATGAAATAAAGGGAGATGACAAGGGAAGACAAATGGAAGGAGTGTAGCATGGAAATTTTGAGGAAAAAAATAAGAGTAATATTGCAGATGACAGAGATTAAATTCAGGCATGAGAAGATGGGACAGGAAGAATCTGTCTAAGGTGACTGTTAAGACACTGTAGTAAATCAAACATTAAAACACATTTCAACATCAGAGTATTTTTTTCATTTATGATTGATGGGGTTTTTTACTAATTTTCTTTCCTTTCCCTTTTTGTTTGTGTTTTGGGTTACAACAGATTAAAAATCCATTAAAAAAAAGGGAAGAACAAAAGCAGAAGTAAACACTCAAGCCCCTCTGTCTGAATAACAGCTGCACAGTCATGATGTAAAGGCAGCCTAAGAGGCTGACATAAAAACTACTGATAAGAAAAATGATTGTATTACCATATTTCTCTTCATATGCGGGTTCTTCTTGTCCTTTTTCAGTTTTTTCATTTCTGAGAAACAAAATGAAAATTCCACTCTCGTTTTGAACAGCAAATGAATACACTTTTTTTCTTGGAACTCTACACTCTGACACTTCTTACAATTATTAATAAAATAAAAACCCCAGATTTGTCCAACATATCAAATCATAGGTAAGAAAGGTGGAAAAATGTCAGCAATTATTAAAGTATTTCAGATTTTACAACTACCCATAATTAAAGTTCTGAATCTATCTCTTAAAATCACTCTCTTTCCGCATTCTCTTCAACAATCTACATCAGCTTCTCAAAAAATATTTTACCATCTGGTTTGCCTCCTGTTCTGACCTTTTTATTCTGTGTTAAAAAAAATAAATAAAAAAACCCCTCACCTCTCCTTTCTTTCCTCTTTTCCCATAAAATTAGTTTTTTCCTTACCTAAAACTCTCCAGAATTCTGCCCCTCAACTGTTTTCATATCAGAAGGTGCCTTTGAACTCAACATTTTCAGCAACAGCAGCCTGAACTTCCCCTTCATCCATTTCTCTCACAGATGTTTGGACATATTTTCACATCACTGATTATAAATGGAGTGATGCTGTCTATGAATTTATATCCTTCCTCTAGATTCATTTTTAATAATATGTCTAAAGGTACACAGAATTTTTCCTGATCTATTTCCTTGTTGCTATCGGTTCTTTCCTCTTAATTTAGTTACACCTTACAATTAAGAATGTTAAATTGACTTGTTACTATTGAATTAGACACAAACTGTGCAGCTATGTTTACCCATCACCAAGTTGTGCTCCCACCTTACTCCTTTCTTCTATTTATTAAGCTCATTTCCACCCTTGCCTTAAAAAAAAAAAAGAAGCCCAACCACAATAAACAAACAAAAACCTGATGGAAGTCATAGAGGATGTTCTCCCCACAAAAGTTCCGTGGCCATACCCAAGTCACACGTGCCCACTAACACAGTCCACAACTTTTCTTCCCTCGACATTACCGTATAAATGGTGCTAGCATGACAGAATCATTAGCATCCAGCTCTTTATTTAATCTTGAATAATCAATAGTAGAGGAAACTTCCTGTTCGAGTTTGGCAAAGGTCTCTTTTTCTTCTTTTTCTTCCAAGGTATCCAATCCAACTCCCACGATACTTTGATTAGGCCCAGAAGCTATAACTGAATCTAAATTTCAAAACAAAGAATAAATTTTGTCTATGCTCTATGTCCACACAGAATAGCCATAATAGTTAGCAACAATTACAGACAGACTCATAAAATATAACAGTATCAAATAATCACAAACTAGTACTAGGAGACTTCACGAGATGCAGCTGACAGAAGTGAGGAATCCCACTTGCAATGAATTAATAGTAATTCATCATATTTATTATTTTAATAGTAATTTATTTCGATCTACCTAACTTCATGAAATGGTTGGGCACTCAGTTCTCACCATTTGTTTCCAGGCTATCTCTACTGAAGGAGACAGAAACCCCATTACTTTTCTGAAGCTGCATCTTTTCCATATGCATATTTTCATAACTTTCTCCCATAGGCTGTGAAGTGTTCTGTATCTTGACAAAGCTTCCACTGGCTCCAAGAATTCCTAGGAAAAAAGTTGCAATATCTTTGACTACCATCCAAAAGCTATTTGTATGACACTTCAGTCTTTCGGTCACCTTCCAGAACCAGTTTAAATCTCATGATAAAACTGCAAAGATATGCAGGCTCACAGATCACATTCACTTAATTTCCAGTGCTATAATTCTATATGTAAACCTTGTTTAATTAATTAAGCTATTATATACATTGTCTTCCTATGCATCACATCTGCACACAAACCTAAAGCTCAGCATGAAGCAAATGTAGAAACTCTAAAAACTGACTTACTGTCACATTATTCACTGAAGGCAATCACACACAGAGGTCCCTACACAAAAATTACACTTCTTTGTTAAAAGCCTGTTCATTTTATTTGATCTACTACCTCAGATCACCAAAGGTTTTTTAAAATTGTGGCCACTGCCTTAGCAGCTACATTTCATTTGTTGCTTAAATGCTTTAAGGAAAAAAATAGCACTCACATTTACTTAAAGGTCACTGATGAACACCCAGTTCTTCCATTCTGTATGTTTATGCAACTACAACTTGTAATTGCTCTCCTTATTGTAATTTCATTCTTGTGAGTGTTCAACATCACCTTACCAACTTTATGCTGGCTCTCAGGCACAACATTGCCTTATCTACTACCTTAAGGAAGACTAAAAGCCAGATATTGCAGGACGTTACTAATTCAAAAACTCCCTTCTGCCTACCCGTAAATCACACGTGTTTATACTTAGATTCTGTGCAAGTTCTTGTTGGAGAAGGGATAGGAGAAAAGCTGCTTATGCATTTTATCAAATGACATATAAAATTTTTTAACAGTTCTCACAGAAAGGAACAGAAACTAAGTCCGACTTTTCCAATGTGAATCTTTAGTTGGTAAAAGAGACTCAGAATTTTTTGTTCTGCCTGGCCACATGTAGCTGTGTCCTTGTACTGAACATACCAGGAGTGGTAAAGACCTTGACAGTAGCTCATTTCCTGCTGCAGGAGACTGGAGGAGATACATGCATCAATAACACAAAACCAGTCTTCTACGTGCTGACCCAGGGCTTTGGCTCTAGGCTCTTCCTCTGTCCTCTATAAAGGTCCATACAAGTCCCTTTTAAAAAATGCCATACTTGCCTATACCATGACAATGGAGAGCCCTTTCCCTTTGGTACTGAAAATGTGGGGAAAGCAAGAGTATCAACACCTTTTCCATCTCTATTGGGCAGCCCTAAGCATGTTTATTCTGTTAAGAAGTAGAATAGGTTTATTTTCTTTATTTCAATGGCAAAGTCCCCTTGCATATTTTATTGGGACTCTAAGATTCTAGATCTTAGAAATCCACATTCCTTTATCTAACTTCAGCTCTGTCCTCACCACAGAGCTCTGACTGATTTGTCTTGCACACAACAAATATATGTCAGAGACGTTATCTGAAGCTCCACGCACATACAAGTTAATGCCTAAATAAATACATATTGCTACTACATTGAAGAGTATAAAATGGAAAGCTCAAAGTGCTGAAGTAAAAAACTACAAATAGCCCATTTCTCAGGTAGCCAAATGCAGTAATTTAAAGCAAATTACCCAGATGGAACTCTATTCTAATTATCAAGGCAGCAAATAAGAGTCTTCTTGCAGCTGGGTCACAAGTCTTTTGCAGAGCTTTAGATTAGCCATAATCTCACTAGACCCCAAACACCTTATTTTTGAATGAGAATATGTTAGCAGAATCAAATGATAAACTGACACTGACCTCCTATGTAGAGATTTGCAAGAAAGGAGAAGTAAATATAAGTCAGTAAAAACCTCACATTTTCACATGTTGCTTTATTTAAATAATCTCAAATTCAATGACATTTCTGAACAGATGTACATTGATCTTGAAGGCTTCCTTGGATTTATGTAAGCTATCTAATAATTTTTAAGTATTTTTCCAGGCAAAGTTTGAGTCAAATCAGAGTTTTTTAAAAAAAACCACCTCCCATAATAATCTGAAAATCAAATACTATTTTTACAGCCATTAAACTTTGCAACTTAGCCATTCTCAACACCCAGACACACACCTCAGATTATAGGGGACTCTACCATTGCTAATAAAGGTAAGAATGTCTGTTTTCATTCACCCTACACAAGCTGAACTTTGAGAAACCTATCAAATTTGGGAAAAAATATCAACTTGTATGGATCTTGAAGTAATTTCACTGTGCTTCTGGCTGTTTGAACAGTTCTACTGGTTTCTAGCAAGAGTGATTTTTTTTTTTAGAGCAGGAGGGTATTTGGTACTTTTCGTAAAGACTTTTAAAAGCAGCAGTTTTCTTGAACTCCAAAGATTCCTACCTGTAACTTCATATGCAACATTTTGTAAGGCTAGTGATATATAGTATTCTTTTTTTAAAGTCCTGCCGCTTGGAATTACTTAAAATAAGAACCTCAGTTTCACTTAGAAAAATATCTGTAACCACCACATTTGAAAAGTTTAAAAACAAATAAAAAGGACTCAAACGGACAATGACAAACATCTTCTTAAAAAGAAACTTTTTTCCCAAGAAACTTTTTTTGACCAAGACTGTCAGAACTGAGCCAGTCTATTTTTTTAATATCACATAAAACACAGTAGATTTGTTACCCTCAGAATTGTCTGGACTGTCAGAAGCAAGGGTTCCTTCTTCTTTGTTTAAGTATGAATCTTTCTTGTCCTTACGAAATTTTTCCAACATTTTGAATTTAGACAAAGCCTTGCTGCGAGATGCACTGGAAGAAGGTTTAGAGGGAACTACTTCTAAGTGTACATAAACATTTAAACATTTTTATGCATAATGGACAGGGAATAAAGAGAAAAATAAGATGTGAGACTTCAAATTGACACTTCTGAAAAAGTAATACAGTTTAATTTCTTGTAGATTGAATTGTGTCTAATTTTTCTATCTCTAACTAAAAATTAAAGTTAAAACTTATAACTTCTGAGAATATAAATCCTTTTTTCTCTTTTTTTTTTAAGAGAGAAATTCCTTCTTGCTCTGTGTACTTTGCATTCAAATTCACTGTTCTAGGAGCTGAATGTTTTACCTGAAGGAAAAGGAAATCAGTAAAACTACTTCAACAATAAAACTATTTTAACAGGTTTTGGAAGCAAGCATCTAGATCGGCTCAAAGAAAAGTGGAAAAACATAGGTACATAAGTGTAAATGACTACTGTCTTTATCACTGTCAGGTATAGAACTGCATGTTGTTTGCTCAAATCCTTGTGGGGACTTGCTGAGCAGCAAATTCAATCAAGCCCCTTTCATTCACATTAGTGGAATTAAGTTTTAGGTAACAGTACCTATGCTGAAAACTGTGCTCTCATGAAACTTAGATGACAGTCTCACTACACCCTTTATATACTTTAGGCTAGCCAGATGATCTGTATGAAGTCTTTTCCTTGTTTAAATTATCAGGGTGGAAGAGGATTCTAAATTGACTAATTCAGAGAAAACTCTTAGTTACAGGTCTTTTGAATTTACCTTGGCTAAAAGGAACAGAGTAGCCTAGGAGATCAGGCTACAAACCTCTGCCACCCAGAAACAGGAGTATGGGGATACATGACCAGAAACTAACACAACTCAGACATCAAAGATGACTAAAGGAAGCTGGTGAGCATATAGCAGGTGCAGTGCCAGGAGAGAAACGGTACAAAATCCATTCGGATACTATGCATGGGTCTTTTATTCCCTCAACTGATGTGCAAGTCCACTAGTGAGGCACCACTTCTCCAGATCTATATGCTCCCACATTTACTGGGAAACTAAGTGTTGACAGCATGCCTTCCATTGTGCATAATGCAAACACCCGACACCTTTTAAAAATAATTTGAAATTTAAAATAAGTAATTTGAAATAACTACCAAAGTCTAACCATTGCTCATACTTCAAATATTAATCCTAATTTGAAAAATAAATTAATTTTTAGTGTTTATCTTCCAGACCGAGATGCTTTATAGCTATTCTATGAAAGTGAGGCTTATGAAAATAGGGCAGCACATACATTCTAGGAAGCTAACATAGGGAAATATTTTATAGGCTATATACGAGCTCAGCAACATGACCTAGAGACCAAGTGCCAAATATTTCATTGTCATGGCTCTCCAAAATATTATTGATCTGCTTGAATTTAACACTAATGCTATGTTTAAACTACTAAAAGTTAATCATTAGTCTTTTATAGAAAAGTATTTAATGGATCAATGCTTATAATTTTTAACTATTCTTTGGAGTTTCTCTTCAGATAGTGTAAGAAGTGACTGCATATAAAAGGCAGAATCTGAAGTTACACTGACTAAAATAATCCTGCAGGTTAAACAATTCAAGTTTGTCATTATTACACCGATTACTGCTTCCATTGCAAGGGCAGCATGCACAGAGCAGCACACTGGTCAGCAAAGCGAAAAAAACCACATCAATTGAAAATGAGTAAAATGCTTATCTGATTGTGGTCTTTGAAATTAAACAAGTAAAACAATTAATATTATTATTTATTGAGTATGAAATACAGAAAGTATAAGAGACTTTCTGTTTAGTAAGCAGGTATTTACTACAGGTGAGAGATTTTTGCTCAGACTTTCAAAGTTACCCTCCCTCTTCCCCAGGCTTACATTCAATACTGTCTGTCCAACTACATCAGTACAGGTAGTGATATATGATGTTACAACTATTGAGCAAAAGTTCACACAGTTATTAGTTTCTTCTGGAAATGACAAATGAAGTAAGTGGCAGCTTGTTTTCAGTGAGAACACAAAGGTCAAATGGACAATTTGCTAAGGATTTTCTGTAGGAAACACAGCAGTAATACAAGGTTAATACTAAATAAATATATCAAAACATATTTAATCAAATACCAGACTGAGAATCTGAATGGGAACTCTTTTGTCCCCTATTTTCCACTATTTCAGCATGGTTTTCTCTCAGTTTCTTCTCTTTTCTCGCTTTGACAAATTTTGTTTGAAAATCTTGAAAAGACAAACAGCAGGAACAGACAGGCAAGCAAGACAGGACAGGAATTCTTATTATCCAATTTCTTTTTTATCATTTAAACGACAAAAGCAAGTAGAAAGGACATTAGTTAGAGGTAGGTCTTTAATGTGCCCAATATGGAACACAGTGCCTTGAATAATAATTTGCACATTTCAGTTTAAAGCTGAAAAACAGAGTTCAAATGTGCCTAGAATAACTAGTGGAGTTATCTTAAAATGGAATTATTTTAAAAGAACTTTATACTTCTCAGACAAATGAATAGAAGTAATCTACACTGTTACCATTAATCTACAAAACCAAATGAAAACAGACTATTTGTTTAATTATCTACCTATTTCCTGGCACTTCTACACAAGATGCATTGCGAAAAAAAAAGATAAAAAATAAATGTACAGCACACATTTAGTCTTATTCTCTTTGCCTTTCAAGAAAGCATGATATAGATAACGAGGCAACTCTAAAAATTAAAACCTCAAACTGGAAACAACCTATCAGCTTGGTGTATTGCACAAGCTAATTAGCCACACTGTTAAGGTAACAATATCTCTACCCAGTGACACGCAAACACACCAACTTATAGATAGGGAAAATAAGGATTTGTAATGCAGTGCCACACTGTGGGTGGAGGTAGGATTTATACATTTAAATAAGTTTGATTCATGATGACAAAACTCCTTAAAAATACTAATTCTTTACTAATTTTTGATAATGTCCTATCTGCAACCAACACGGAAGGTACAAGCTTAGGAGAACACACATGGATCTCCACAAAATTTCAAAGTATGCCAACATTACACTTTTCAGAAATTAAATTCAGCTTATTTTCACAGTTGTAACCATCACATCAGTATTTTTATTTTTTACCATAGGACAATTGTTTTGCTATTTAGGGGACATTTAATAACCTACTGAAGAACTACAAATCTAAATTGTCATTTTCTCAGTCATCCCACGCAATAACTTACACTGCAATGCTGCTGTGCCTTCATCCACTATTGATATGTCTGAGCAACACACTACACACTACACATCTGCTGAAGAATATTAGATCTGGCAAAACTGTATTTGACAAAGTACTTGGAAGCATAAAAGACAAACAGAGAGACAGAGCAAAATAGCAGCAGCTCTATAAGCCTATCCACACTGAATTTCTTATAGTCACCTGACCTGTCAATTTAAAACACCATAAGTATATCTACACAAACTAAAATCATAGCACAGTTTGTGGTGTGTACACACACATATAAATCCTTCTCTATGTACAGGATTGATAATTTTCAGTTATAACCACATAAAACTGCCAAGGAAAACTCAGTTTATCCCAAAGGTGGCCAAGTTGGTCTCTGAAAATGTCTCTCTTTTGAGAGCTAATTGCCCTCCAACTACATCCCTAGTTAGCAGAATTGCATTCATAGTACACATTATGCAACTGCTACCATTTGCAAGTGTCCAGTATGACAAATACAGCCATTTCCTCTTTGGATGATACAACCAGGATCTCCTCCTCTTGCCAAGATAGAAAATGGAAAGCCTTCCAGTAGGAATTAAAGGCCTCTCTGCTTGGCAGTATTAAAGTACTAGCTGGGACACGGCTTACTGCATATACCCTACGAGCGTGGAATTCTATGCAGAGTGGTGACAGAGGGGTAAATGAAATAAAATTCATAATCTGGCTGGCAAAAGTGGTGTTTGGATAAGAACTCAGTGCACAGATTTAGCATATTTGGTGTACGTTCCTATATTCTCAGTTTTATTATGTCCAACTGCTAAGATATGTTGGACCTTTGTTACAAAAAGCATTACAGAGATGACTTGCAACTTCCTCCAAAAAAATCCAGCCCCTCACCAAGACTATGAATATGAACAGGCTAGCTTCTTTTGCATGTAAATTGATTCCATACTGGCAAAACTGGGTAGGCTCTCCATCTGAATGTTTTTCTGTTAAAGGAGAAGGTTTTCTTAAGAGAGACCTTAAAAAGCTTACCAGATATTTCATACATCAATAAACTGCAGATCAAGCTTGTTTCAGTTCTAATGGCTTTACCTCCAGGTAAACTACACAGCTGCTAAGATATTCTTAATTCAAAAAATAAAAGTGGTGGCATTTATTTGCACGGAACAACTTGATATAATCACATTGTTTCTTCTGATTCTGCTTTTAATGTTACTTAAGCCACACATGCACTGTTCTCTAAAACTTGTAATCACCCTGCCTTTTAAGAACCCGCTCCAGTGTGTTTTGTACCATGAGAAGCATCAAAGTCGGGTTGCCTCAAGCATCTCATTAAAACCATGGAAACATGCTGAAGGTGTAACATCACCAGATGAGGTCATGTTAACCTCTTAATTCTCACACTGCCCAGCAACAACACTCTGTCCTTCTGTTTTACGAAAAGCTGTAAGGAAGTTATCGTATCTCATAACTACCTGATAAAAACTTTCTCATATCCGAGTCTTACAGCAACGTCTGAAAAGACCAGAGACGGGTAAGAAGTCCAGGCACCACCTATTAGGGTTATGCCTAAATGGCACAGCTGCTGGCTAGGATTTGACTTCTAACTAGGACAACACTGACAGGACAGAGCTATGCTTAAAATCAGAGACTACCGGCAGTACTTTAACTCAGTCATATGAAAAACTGATTTTTTTAACTCCGTTAAGCTCTAGTTATAAGAAATACAAATCACGAACATTAAGAAGCCCCCAGTTACTACAAGAACAAGAGGCAATCACCCTGTGGAAACTCACTACTCACACGCTTCACTATCCAAGAAGAAAACAATGGAGAAATGAAAAAATAGAGGTAGAAACCTTGCAGACAATAATATATTTTCTTCCAGAACTCTATGACCATGTCAGTACTGAACCATCATGCCATCACAGCCCATTTCACCTTAAGCCACGGTTCTTGGCAGGGCAAATGTTGAGGATACTGACAGATATACATCAAGCTGATGTTGAAAAGTTTTTCTGTGGTTTTCCAACCTATTACAAATGTTGCAGTTAGCGTAAGTCTATACAAATTGGTCTTCTTCCTCTATAGTTTTGAAAATAGAAATATAAAGAACAGGTTGGCTACAAAACATATTTACCAATATTTTAGCAGAATTCATAAGTTACGTTTTCTAATTATTTTACTATTTATAACGTGCTTCTTTACAAGTTTCAGTAATTCAAAAGCTACAGAAAAAAACAGCAGCTCACAGCTTGAATATATTCTATAATTATAGAATATTATATTCTATAAATACAATTCGAGTTTTATACTTTACAAACTTGCATTGTAATGTTGTAAAACACTTGACTGGCATCAGCTTAATCTGAAACCAGGCCTAATATGCAGTATGAGAAAGAACTAGCCTGACCCCCTGTGGCCAAAATATTGCAAAACTATGTATTACCACCATCATCCAAATCTTCCTCAGATATCCACCATGGCACTGAATCCTTTTTCTTCCTTTCTTTTTTCCTGGGCTGTCCCAATGTCTCAAGAATGCTGGACTTTTTCTTTGAATTTCCAAGTGAATCATCTGAAAGAGACTGAATCAATTGCATACAAAGTTAAAGAGAGCTTCTACATTTTCACATTGTTTAACTGCTTCTCAGCCACTCGATTCTGGACTTTTGAGTCCAGATGCCTTTCTTTACTCCCAACTGACTGCCTTTTTTGTATATGCATGACAGAGCTGGTTAAGAAAGAATAACTATATTCATGTGGCAAAAATAGTGAGTATTATAATAACCCCACTGCCAGAGTCTGGATATGTTAAAAGCTAACAAAGAGTATATGTTCAAATGAACAGCATAATCAGCTCTTTTTCAATTAGTTACAACACATAAAACCCGAAATCCTGACTACATCCCTGAAGATAATATAGTAAAGTAGAAACAGTTTTGCTTTGGCTTTGTTTTGTACATGAACAACATTATTAATACTTGAAAAAATAAACATACTAGCTCCCAGAAAATCAGATTTCAGAAATTAATTTTATGTTTTGTATTCATGGAATATAATAGAAATGCCAGAGCCATTCCTACCCAACTGTGTATTAAGCTTTCTATGTGATAGTCATCCATGCTGATTTTGACTGATGGCTTAAATTAATGGAGAGAAGGTCTATGAGTATAAACATCCTATGAATTTAAGTTACTGAAGAGTAACAGGAAGGGAAACACAACTAACCCTGCTCTTTTCCTTTATTAAAGCTCATTGTGGCCTATAGCAGGCTCAGCATCACAATTATATGTCCAGATGGTGATCAAGGAAATATACTCATTAAGTTAGAGCAGTAAACTGGGTTTTAAGAGGAGCAGAATATTTTTTATCTAAATTTTTAGCTATAACTGCTGAAACCAATTGTCCTAAAGTGTCTTAAAGAACACAGTGAATAGTTAGCAAAAGCCGTAAACAGTAAGAAACAACAAATTCACAAATCAAATGCATCTTATGGCACAATTTCCAAAGCGTCACTTTTGTTAATAGTCACAAATAAGAAAATGTGATAGTATAAACAGAATATTAGAGGCAACAGGATTGTGGGTACTTAATATGTAAAATATAAGGGTATTTTTTATTAAAACAAGCCTCTGCAATCCTGATTCCTATTACATAAAAGCACTACCATAAAAGCCTACCTTTACCCTATGATTAATGCTTCAACTTATATGTGCCTAACAAGAACATCCATAAATCAAATGACAATTACATAAAGCAATAATTTAAGAAAAATTATGATAAATATTCTTATTAATATCTCTGACCAAGAACATCTTTAGAGCTTGCAGTTTCACTTGAGCAAACTAAATGCTTGTCACCCTGACAAGAAAGAAAAAAGTGCTCTGAGCCTTGCACTTTAATAAAACACCATTTTAATAAATTATGAAACTGCTAGACAAGTGGATGTATGGCAATTTCTTTAAATTGGCTCGGTGACACAGAATAGAACAGCTTTACATTCCTAATATATATCCTATAAATAACAACTTCCTTGCACTAGTCACAACACAAGTACTAATGCCAGTGTCCCTGAAGGTCAGACTGCCTCCTGCACTAGAAGCACTGACAGGTGCTTGAGGCAAGCTCTGTTAGCACTTGCTCTTTTACAACTAACAGTATCTTCTGCTCTGCAAGCAGAACTTCAATGATGCTCATAAGCCTCAGTATATTGTAACTAAAGAACCTGAAAGCCCCAAAGGTTGGTCTCAAGTTCTGGAAACTTTCTGCAGACAGTTGGGAAAAAAATGCTGACACAAAAATACTGGTGCGTTTTTCTCAACGTGTCAGTCATCTTGATAGCAAAACTTTCAAATTTTTTCCCTTCCTTTGGAAAAAGAAGTAAATAAACAAATAAATCAACTTTTGAAAGATTTGCTTAAACAATATTAAGTCTTCCCCAAACCACTGAGAAACAGTTTTTACTATTGTCCCTGCCATTATACCCTAAACACAAACATCACCTACAGAGATTTCAAACAATGGAGCACATCAGCTTCTCATCTTTCTCACATTAAAAGGCCACACACTTTTTATTAAAAAAAAAAAAAAGCAAAGACAGGAAGGTAACAGAGGATGCATGTGTAAAAGTAACAAGAGAGTAGACACTGTCATTGTTATCTGGCTCTGTATCCAGCTGGCAAAACACAGAACAACGCACATTTTTAATGACTTGATGTGTAGGTTTAAAATAGTTTAAGTTTGAAATGAAGATAAGAGTTGTCAAAAGTTACATTCTCTGGAACATGGCAAATACCACTTAGACTAAGTCAGTACAGCTATTTTGATTTTTTTTTTTCTAACTTAAGCATTCTCAGTGTGGGCAATAGCTGAGGAGCAAGAAGAGCATGTCAAATGAGGAACAAATACAAGAAGCAATCATATGCAGAGTTTTGACAGATGCTCAAAACAAATAAAAGAATAAACCTCTTTTCTCTTCCCCAGAGCAACTGCCTTCATAACAACAGTAAGAACTTCTGAAGGAACTGCAGAGGCTAATTTTCTAATTCTACTAATATTAATAATTTTCAGTGAATTCAAGAGTGTTAACTCAGCTACATCATCAAATTAAATAACTTTTAGTAGTCATTAAATTGTAGCACAGCCTCTACATCAAAAAAGCTTCAAGCATACATTATATACAACAGACTTCAAGAATACTCTCTGTCATCACTAGCTATGCTTATATACAGTAATAGAATCTAGTAAAGGCCTTATGTATGTGGTGTATATGTTTTAAGGTTATAACACTGTTTGTTGGATAGACCAGAGGGGCTAGTTCTGAAATTACAGGTCTAGTTACAGTGAAAAAATATACTTAGTCAGGGCATTT
>JAWWLV010000121.1:80101061-80156526 GCA_035041135.1 Platyrinchus mystaceus | reverse complement strand
TGCCAAAAATTAGGCTGGGTAAGGTAATTCCAGGCCAGGTTCCAAGATTACATGTCTACCAGGAAGGCATATGATAGAAACTGAAATGAGACATGACAAGTTGATCACAGGAGAAAAAATGTTGAAGTCAAAATAATCTAGAAAAGGGATTCACCTGAAATTAGAGTAATGGTTGCAAAAAGTGGCCTGACTATTTCAAAATGAGGATAGTTTATGGTAAATGTTTTGGGGTTTTTTTGTTTTGTTTTGTTTTTGTTTTTTTTCTCAGCAGGCTGTTCAAATCGCCAAAAATTAGTAGAATTTAAGGGGTTTTTTTTCTCAGTTTGTCCCATAGTGGAAGAAGAAGCATGATTGTAATTTCTCTGCAGTTCTGGGGAGTGTGAGTAATGTATCCACAGCTCGGTGGATTCCCAGAATATATAGATCTGTTGTCCTGTCTTTGGAAGTATTATGGTACTGAGGCTGATAACTTGTGTGACTATGACCTGCCCTTTAAGAAAGCAGCCATTAAGACATCTCTTTCCCTAGTAACTGGTTCTGGACAGTAATAACGATTATCTTTTTGTCAAAAACCCATCTAATTCGTCACTTAACTGTGTTTGGCTTGAGCCTTCCACTTGTGAGACCATCCTTTGTTAGATTAAAGAGCTCTGGAGTGCACGTTATTTCTTCTCTGTGAAAGTACTAGTACATTGAAGCCAAACCACGTCTTGACCAGCTGTGACTTGAGGCAAGCAGACTTGCTGTGGGAAACTACTTGTTTTGTTTTAAACCAGCCTCTATGATAATATAGCAGCAGGATGTGCAAGTCACTGGAGTTTACCCTTCCACCTGCTCGTGTGGACTCGAGCAGCAAATGCAAACAATGAGAAAGCCAACGAGCAGCGACAGCAGAGCTGGCCACAGCAGTCCCCTCCATGTGTCAGCTTTGCTTCAGCTGAGCCCACGTTGCCACAGGGGGTGTCGTACGTTTTAAGAGAGGGATTTCCACGTGTCCCTTCTGCCTTCTCTAGGCAGCAAACTACCTCACATAGTTCAGATTTCATCGTGAGTTGTGTTTACTGAGTTGTCAGAGATAAGCCAGTCTCTGGAGGCAAATGTTAGCACGGGTAACAGAAATGCCAACAGTGAGCACATATGGCACTGTTTGTACTCTTAAGTTTGAAAGAACTAGACAAGTTAACAAATACAGATGTTTAAAATCAGTAAGAGTGTTTAATGAAAACAAACAAAATACTGTAGTCTATAAAGCTAAACTTGTTTTTCTTTTGCTCCTTTTGACAAGCTGGGATTAGTGTTTTTCTGAACCTGTACCCTCCTTGACATATGGGGCATTTCTGAGAGACATTAGTCCCAGCAGATGCTGGGTGACGCTTGGGTGTATGCCTCTGATTTTTAGCTAGTTAATTAATCAGCTTTTACAACCATGTGTATCCTGTGATTTAGCACATGCGTAACAATAATACTGGATTAGGAATAACAAACTGTTTCACTGCAAGGAATATTTTATTTCTTAGTAATATTGCATACAATAAGAGCTTTTCTGTAACATAAACAAAAGATTCGTGCTATTTTTTCATTTAGCCAATGCCCTTCATCCCCATGGGTCAAATTTTACTCGGAATTGCATTAGTACAAATGCAGAGTACCTCCACTGAGCTCAGTAAAACTCTTTCCATTCACTTAAAAGGGTGCTGCTTCAAACCTCATGCAGCCTGCTTTCCACAGGCATCAGCAGCCACTTCCTGCCTAGTAAACTGCTTAAGTGACATTCCCTCAATTAAAGAGACTCATGTCATGCTTTACCTAATCAGAAGGTTAAATAGTGTCACGTTGCTTTCATACAAAAATCATTTTCCTATGTGTTCTGTTCTTGTTTTTGCAAGGAAAACTTTCTTTTTAATCTTCAAGGCCCCTCTGCAGATATTTGTTAAGCTACTAGCACAAATGACATCATCCTTGGCTTCAGCCTTAGAAAGTGAAATGGTATTTAAAAGTATGGAATTCTGGTAGCAATGTCACACCCGAAGTTGACGTTTAAAACAAAACTGACAACAAAATCAACTGCCAGGAAATGGACTGTTTTTTAAATTGTACATCTATCATTTCAAATTTGGGTTAATCTCTGGAGCCAGCTCAAGGATGGATGAGGTAATATTTGCACATGTTGTGGATAAGATAGAATGATAGAATGAAAATGGATTTTCTCTCTCTTTTTTTTTTTTTTTTTTTTTTTTGGCTATTGTGCTACCAAATTTTGAAGGCTGATGGTTGGAATCAGTACGAGCTGTGATTGAGAGGCTATGTGTGAAGCAGCAGATTAGAATGGTTTTAATATGTTGCATGATGATCTCTGAAAGTCCCAGGCTACATACAAAGTGTTGTGAGTAGGGACACATGAGGAGGTAGGAAGATAGGTGATAAGTGGAGGGTTGACATAATTCTGAAAAAAGCTCTCAGAGCCAACACATTTAATGGATAAGTTTAAGGACTTGGTCTTGTTGCTTTAGTTATGAGAGCCAGGGATTGAGGCTTAACAGGGAGTCAGGACTTGCTGACAGAGCCAGCTAAAAGATGGCTGAATGTAAGTTACAGTGCATAAAAGAAAATGAAACATTGAATCATAACCTGTTATAATAGCAACCGCTTTTGCTGTTACAGAAACTATCTGAAAATTTGTTTTTGTCTGTGTTAATAGTGCTTAAAACACACGTGAATTACAGCTGGGAAAGGAATTCCTCTAATTCCTGTTTTCTGTGCTGTTTGTGAAAGCTTTTCTTAGCCTTTGTCCACACTGTTCTCTAAAGCATATTCCTGGCAAAGGCCAACATTTGCTCAGCATTTGTACCAAACTGCCTGTGAAAGGTTGACACGTGCAGAAACTCTCAGAGGCATGGCTTACAAAGTGTGGGGCTCAGGTGGCTTGTTCTATCTTGTTCTCCTTTTTGGTGGCCTGAGTGGTCTTCTCTATAACCTTGGCAGTTCTGGAGATCTGGTTAAGTTAAATAAGTTCTTTCCAAGACCCTGAGGTCCATGCTGTAGCCTTGTCTGTAATGAACAGCTGTGAATTGCTAGTCTTTTGATCTGTTTCTTCACTCCACTGGAGCTGCTTTGCACCTTCTAGAAGTGTGCAGGAGCTGAGGCAGGAGAGTTCTACAGGGTAACAGTCCACCTTCGACAGGCAGGGATATGAGTTTTGTTGGACCTTTTATGTTTCCCTCGTAGACTCCAATGGAAGAGAACTGAAGGACATACAAGGAGCAGGGAGAAAAAAATGTGCATTTTTTCAGGAATGTGAGGGTCAGGTAAATAAATGAGATGTTGGTCTTTGAATCATCACCATCCCTTTTGAGATATGCAGGCAAGAGGCAGATTTCAGTCAGTAATGTCGGGTTTACAAGTGTAAGAGCTGAACTTTCCCTCAGGTATTTTTGCTGTGGGCAGATGTTTGTTATGATCTTCTGAAAACCTCACAGTCAGGGGTGCTGCAGTCTTTATTCACAAGTGACCATTACATATCCAAACATAGTAGTTGCATGGGTAGTGTTTTGTGCTCAAATATGTAAGACATACATGATGCTGCAATATACTGCTGAAAACACATCAGAATAATGGAAATATTGACTTTCTTGTACATCCCACTCTATTACCTTTATTTCTACCTGGCAACTGTGAAGATATTAGAAGAGTCTGCTTATAGAGTTTTAAGGTTGTCATTGTCACAAGATATTTCCAAGAATCCACTAACAAACCATCAAGGAAAAGCAAGATTTAAGCCCAACAACATGACTGATTACATTCTTTTAATGTCAGGAATATTAATTCTAAAATTTACATATCTGCTCTCCAGCTGAACAGTATTTCTGAAAACTGATTCATTGTTTTTAGGTCAAGGACACTCTTCTGCCTGAAAATGCCAGAGAATGCTCAGGTGAGAACCAGCAAGAGGTGAAAGAACTTAGAGCCAGCCTTGGCTGTGGATGTGATTCAACCAAGGAGCTCAGCTTCCCCCGAAGAAGAGCACACTGAAACGTTTTATAGGACCACACAAACAGGACACAGCACAGAGTATTTTCACAGCCAGCTGCTACTCTGCAAATGGATAAAGAAGTAAAATCATGAATTAAAAAAAAATCAGTGGTTGTGAAAGTTTGGGATTTTTCAGTAGAATATAAAATGAGTACACAATATTCACTGCTTTTGAAAGAGAGTCAGTGGAGAAAATCTGAAGTAATCATGACTAGGATTGGGAAGGAGTGGAAGTGGAGAAATTCAAAAAACTTGCAGTTCTGTATTTTTTATTTCCCTAAGAGTCTTGGGGTTTTTCTGTGTTCATTTTGATTCGTGGAAAGCTGTTTACATGATATTTATGCTGTATACTTCTCTGTGAAGAAAGTTATACAATGTATATGTTAGTTTATGCAGGTATTTATAACTGTAAATTTTACTTTTGTAGTTTGCCAAATGGAAAATACACCCCGTGGCATCTTCTTGAACCTGTAAATAAACTGTTTTCCAGAGCAGCCATCAAGCACATCATGAAAGGAAATGGCAGAGCAATTCCACTGACAATAGCATGAGAATTACTATGAACCAGATGTGAAACAATACAAACATTAGTGAAAAGAATAGTTTCTGTCCACCCAAGCATGACAAAGCTTCAGGAAACACAGTGATATGGATTGGATGTGCAATGAAAATAAGAGTGTGATTCTCTGACTGAAACTGCAGGCTGAAATTCTTCTGGATGAGCTCATGAATGACATGTTATTGGTATGAACACTACAAAAAGCCACTCATCCCTTTGACCAGGGCTGAGCTTCTCTTGCTCCCCATGGGCAAGGAGCCATGGCATCCCATCAAGCATCAAAGCCGGAGCTCCTTTCTGCCCCCCAGCCACAGCTCTGTTACAAGTTCCTGTAGAGCCTGATCCTGAGGTGGCTTAGCAAGTTTACACCACACATGCAGAGGATTTGATTCAGTGTTTCAAGCTTTGGTGTCTGGCTCTGTTTGCGATGCTGCAGGATGTCCCCAAGGCAGCTGGTTGCCATGCTGGAAAGGAGTCAGGGACATATGGGATGCAGTGGGTGGTGCACCATTTCTGCCAGCCCATTGGGGATGTCTCAGACACAGCAGGGCATTTTGAAGGGCACCTAGACCTATTGGGCAGCTGAATCATGCCCTAGGTGTTTCACACTGCAATAAGATCCAGACAGCTTGGATGTGAATGTGAAGAGCAATGCTGCACTGTGGGCTATGGCAGAAGGTTGAATATAGTGCAACACTGGCATTTCAGAAACAGAAGATAAGGTTTCACTCTGGAATTTACCAGGATGCTGGTGCTAACATGTAAATTAGGTGGAATAATCACATTTTGTCTATTTAACTAAAGTTAGAGCTCTTTGTTATCAGCAAATGAAGTGTTTACCAACTGACCAGGTTTCTGTTGAGACTGGGCAAGGGCAAGGTGATATGATTAAAACCTCACACTTTTTTTTTCACCACTGGTGCTCCATGTGAGAACTTCAGCAGCCCATCTGGCCTCAGTTGGTGGTTTTCTAACTTGCCAGCTTTACTTCAGCATATTGTGATAATACTATTTTAAAATAGTCACATCACTGAGTATCTTTCAAGATGTGAAATATTTATAAAAATATGTATTCCTGTTTCAGTTTATCCCTGCTATCCTTTACCTACCAAACTTGTGTCATGTGCGCTTTTATTCCATTATTAAAAGGGAGATGTGAAGTTATGTGGCCATCCTATCACAAGCTTCTGCCAGCTGTAAACCTCATCACAGTTCCTGTAAAGTACATTTCCACAGATCAAGTTACTGCCAGGGAAGACTTTAACAATCTTCTACCCTACTTTCAACCCTCAACAATTAGTATTAGCAAATGGTCCAGGCCACTGCCTGGAATCACATCTGATTTCTATTCAAGAAAGACAAACTTTTATTCAAACCAGACCCATAAGCTAAACACATGAGTTTCCCTGCTTAAAATAATGAATCTGAAGTAGTTTCTATCATTCATTTTAAAAATCACTCTCACATTTGAAATCAAGTTGGCTATTTTCCCTTGTCTGTATTAGCCATCTGGTAAGGGTGACTTTTCTAACACTGGTGTCCAGAGCTAGGATTTATTCTTTTTTTTTTTTTTTTAAAAAAAGGAAGACAATCCTCCTTCCCCTTCCCACCTAAGTTTTTTTCATTTTTGGAGCTTGTCCTTGTTATATAGACAAAACTCATCCTATCTTTGAAAAGAGAAAAAAACCCCCACACATGGCATAACTTCCTCTCTAAGACTCTTAGTATATTTTATAGTCAAAATGTAGTTTTGTATGTGATGATTTAAGAAGGCACACACATGCTTTCAGGTCATTAAAGTGCATTGTAAAAATAATAGAGACACAAAGGGCTTATTCTCAAGAAACGATGCACCCCCTCTTCTTCATGGAATATTGAAGATCTGTTTCATTTTTCAGTATAAGGCAAGTTCAAGATGCTATTTCCTTACCACATACCTCAGCGATGCGTGACCCCTGAAATAAAAAAAGTGAGGGGATTTATACGCAAAAGAAAAACTTGGTACTTCTTAGCATTTCTAAATGTTCTTCTTAAATAAAAGACCTTCAGAACAAATCCTCTTACTGCTGTTGCAAGGGAGTTGTTCTGTCTGTGCGCCTCATTCTCTGTGGATGCTGCGCTGAATGAGTCAGGGAGTTTAATAGATGCTGCTTTGTAACAAGCACTAGTGAGAGGAAACAATGTGTATTTAAAATGGCCCTTTGTCCATACGTGACGTCTGGCTGTTCACAATAGATGTGGAAGAGAGATGGCATGTGCAGTTTTGATGCACTAACTAACAAGAACTGAAATTAAAATCCAAAAGCCAGATCAACCAGAACATTTTTCCAATTAAGGATAGCCCAAGGTCTCTTAACAGGTACTTTATGGCAGTAGAAGGCTGTCTATATGTTTTCTACCTCCTTTAAAAATATAAAATATCCTGATACACAGAATCAGGGATCAATAAATTACCTCTCCATGCAGTATAACATGCACAGTATTTCTGATAGCGGTTGGACTTGGCTTGCTTTCTGTCCTTGCAACAGTTCAGGTCTGTCCTCTGTGAAAGTGTTGGTTGTCCCTGGGTGAGTGAATGGGAAAGAACTCAGCCTTTACCAAAAATCTGCCTGTATCCCTGCCCTGTTAACAGCAGATCAACTGGATAAATTCTATCATAGAATCATAGAACGTTTTGGGTTGGAAAGGACCTTAAAGATCACCCAGTTCCAACCTCCCTTGCCATGGGTTGCTCAAAACCCGGCCTTGAACACTTCCAGGGATGGGGCATCCACAACTTCTCTGGACAACCTGTTACAGTGCCTCACAGTAAAGAATATTTTACTAATACCTAATCTAAACCTACCCTCTTTCACTTTGAAGCCATTCCCCCTATGTTGTATGATAATCTGAGAAAGCAGAGTGTAATGAAATTTCGTAACAGCAGTCCTTGCAGGAATTCCTGGTGGTGCAGCAGCCTGTGAAGACATGTAGCCCTTAACTGAGGTGAAGATCTGTGCTGTGCATATGAAGGAATCTATGACAGTTCTCTGTGTATCAGCACAGCAGCTTCCATGTGTCACACAACTTGCCCAGGCTGCCCAGTGACACCTCTGACTGTGCATCAACCAGCAGCATCCCAGCATGAGGACAGCAGGAAAGGGCTGTCTGGGGCTCACAAGCAGCAGTGAGAAGGGATAGGTAGCCCAGCCAGGGTCTTTGGTGTGTGGTGAGAGGACACTGAAGCCTTGGCCTCCATCCCACCATGAAGGGTGTCCAGCAACTGTTCATGGTTCCTGCTGGAGCAAAAATGGGCTCCTGTGCCACAGATTGGAGATAAGCAGTCAAAGGCTTCAGGCAGGAGGATGTCAGTTTGGTTTCTAGCTAGTAGTTTCATAGCTTTAGTGCAGGTTTCTAAACCTGCTGATTAATAAAACACTGCTGGAAATAGCGTTTTCAACATTTTGATCAATCAGAGAGGCAAGGTTTGTAAGGGGAGGCAATATCTTTTACTACACTAGTCTGAAAAAGCAGACAAACTTCCAACAGACATACCCGTCCTCAGATCAGTAAAGGTATGCCTAGAGAGCCATGAATGTTTTGGGTTTGTAATTGTTTTTAAAGTAAAAAAGTGTCCTAAGATGTAAGTGAAATTGAAAGCAAATTGAAATTGCACAGTGCCCAGAAAGCTTTTCTGTAACACTTATACCACTTACTGCATTTTGAGAATCTGAAATTAATCATCAGTTTAAAATCTCTTATGGATTCCTGATGATGTGAATAACCATTAGCTCACCAACTAGCAAATACTTTGAGAGTGTTTAGAACATTTTAAAAAATATTTTTAAAAGTGGAATAGTAAATACTGTTCATAGAGATAGATGTGCTAAGAGTAGGAAGCACTTGCCACCAGCACTCTTGGCTCCACAATGGTTCTTTATTAAGCAGCCATTGCTAGCTATGCCACCTTGTTTATTTATGAGGATCTAGTCCACATGTCCCTTCAAGAAGATTCTGTTCAACTGTTCACACCATTATTACTGACATTTCCAGCTCTGGAGCTGTCACAGATGGGAAGGGAGTTGAAAATCCACCAAGTGCAGATTCCTAGAAGAACTCTTCTTCTCAGGCTGTCACTGCTGGTCCAGAACTTCAGTCCCACCTACAGAGAGTTGGTTCCCATCTTCTCCTGTACTCCACTCAGACCTGCGATGAATTAGGAATACACCATTACGCACAAGAGCCTATTTTCAGTTGTATCTGTCTAGGCCACTTGCTTGTGCCTTTGGCTCAAGTGGAGCCTTTTCAGTGTGATTGCTGGTGCATTAACACAATGAAAATGCTGGGGTTTCTGCAGGTGATGCTTCATGAGTTGGGGTTGCACTACAAGGGGTTCCTGAGGATTACATGTCAGTGTATTCCCACTAGAGTCCTTTTCATCTGATCTTTGCTGGGACATTAAGCTTTGCTATTTGCTGCAGAGCAAGGGGTTTAGCGGTCTCCATGACCCTGGCAGAGCTGAGAGGCAGCATCCTGCAGCCGATGGCTGTCCCCCAGCAGGCCCCTGTGGTGGCCATCGCCCCACCTCAGGGCTGTCGCCCCTCGCGGGAGTCAGCAGAGGGTGCTCCTGCAGCAAGGCAGCACGATCCCGCTGCCATACACCCCTACGTTAAACGATATGCCCAATAGGAAGTATTGGTTTATAAATTATTAACCGCAGCCCCCCGACACACTAGCAGACACACATCTGTGGACGTTTTATGTAAAAGACAAGTAATGGGAGAAGGTGAGATCTTCAAAGTGTCTTGTAACCCAAGAAGGTCTGTACTGTTTAAGCACAGGAGGCAGAAGGGATTACAATAAGTTGTGTTTGGGCTACAGCGAGAGCCCCCGCTCTTCAGCCAGTGTTTGATTCCTGGGGCCAGCACAGAGCCTTTGTCAGTGGCAGGTTTCCTGATGGCGATGCTTAAGAGAAACCCTGGAGGGATTATTTAAGCTGTTCTCTTTTGGGTGGCCGGGCCATGGCCAGCTGCTGAGTATTTGCTGGTTGCCACAGGATGTGTGGGAATGTACAAGGATGTACAGGGAGCAGGAGAATGCTCGAGGGGCCGGAGGAGGGCTGCGGCAGAGGGGTAGCATAGCTAAGAGTCAAGAGCAACAAAGGGCTGCTGCCAGGGGGAGAGGGAGGATAAAAGCAGAAGGAAAAAGCAAAAGAGTAAAGGGAAGAAATGCTCCAGTGTCCACAAATACCTGCCAGCTTTGTTGTATTTTTTGTTTCATACTGTGGTTACTTTTCTGGCCATTTAAAAACTATGTGTGTGTCTTGTGTGTATGTGAAAAGAGGGACGCTTTGCAATAGGGATCCCAGAGCCTGCTGTATGGAGCCTCAGTTTTATGACTTGGAAGTACCCTCAACTTGATAACCTGGAAGATTTGCTGTAGACAGCTGGATTCTGGGTACTTTGTCATCTCATTAAAGCCAGTTAATGCACCACTGAGGTCACAAATGCTTCTTTCTGGCTGTCATTTTTCTGCTCCATTATTGGCTGGTGTCCAGGATGTTGGGAGTTTTAGAAAACAAGATTTTTTGTTTCTTAAATAATTTTTGCTATTAAAATTCTCACTCAGCATGTTCTCTTGCCATATTGAGAAAACTTAATACAATTATCAAGCATTTGGGTGTAGGCAATAAACCAAACAAAAAAAAAATAAAATAAAATAAATAAAAGCATTTTTTGTACCATCTCACACTGTTAGCTCCTGAGGGATACTCTCATAACAATGAGAATGGAAACAGACATAAATTAGTCTGTAACAACAGCTGACTAAATAATAGCAGAGTTTTTTGTCAAGTAAGTTATTCAATTAATATTTTCATGGTCTTCAGCAGGAAGAAATTACTTGACCAATATTGTATTGTTTTTTTCTGCCAATAAAACATTGATAAATATGGGCTCATTTGCCTGGAGTGACTGTCTGGCTTTGCCTTCAAATTCTTTTCTTTTAATCACTTCCTTAAAATACACTTTTTCTAAATGGCATGTGTGTTCTTTTCAAAGAGAAATTTGCAAGTCAGAGGAAAAACAATCACCCAAACTGGCTTTCAGACCCTTGCAATGAGCAAGGCTTATTCCAACACATTTTCATTTCCCCTTCACTTGACCCATCTCTCCTATCAGGGGTGTATCTGCACTTTTTGTCTGCTTCTCCATGTAGGTAGACCCAGCTGCTCCTACTGGAGCCCCCTGATTGCAGAGGCATGCAGGGTGTGCGTGAGAAGATGAATCTGCCCCTGCAGACAGGGCCTGTAGTTGGAAAGCTGTTCCAGTAGTGACCTTTCCTTCTGCTCCACGGTAGAGCATCCAGCCAGCTATCAGTGCTCGTGGAACAGCAATAGCCACATGCACCAAAATTGAGGTAGGTCAGCAATGATGTGTAGCAGCCTACATTGAAAAGTAGCTGCAAGTCAAAGAATATATGATAGCTGGGATAGAACAGGATTGTCTGGTGGATATGAGGAAGCTCAAGTCCACTGTATCCATTGCTGTTGACAGTCTTTATAAGTGCAGATGTTTTAGACAGAAAACCAAGGTGCAGTATCAGCTATCCATTAAGCCAGAGACATTTCAGCTCCTGTTTATCTCAAATTCCTTGGATTATCTTCACCAGTCACACCATTAACTTGTCGTGCCTTCGAACAACTGCAAATCAGAGCATTTCCCCAAAACCTAATTCCTCTTGATATTGTAATATCCAGATGAAATAGACTGTGTCAAGTCACTTTTTGTTCTCTGGGTTCACTCGGTTAGCCAGGAGGATGTGTATTGTGAGAAATTAGGAGACAAAGGCATTTGAAGCCATTGCAAATTAACCAAATTAACTACTTTTAATTCAAGTAGTCTCAGTTTTACCCCACTTCCATAGTGGATCCAAGCAGATACTTGCAAGGACTGTAATTGTAACATTACAAAATGAAAATACAGATTTTGTGTGCAGAAAACTTTTCTGTAGCAAAACAACAGTGCTGGGTTAAACCACAGATGGCATGGTTATAAACGTGTGTTCCTCCATGCTGTTACAGAGTTGACCTGACTCTGGAGTATCCCCCTGCCACACCAGTGGAATTCAATGGCAAAATTCCCACGTACTGGGAATGAACCAGCACTGGGAAGGATAGAACCCTTGAAACCAAATCAATTGCTGCAGTGTTCCCACTGAATTTGAGGACTCTTCACATGCATCAAGTTTTGTTTAATGGACTACATAAATGCACTAATATATGTGTTCAACAAATTGCGGGATCAACCTGCCTGCCAAATAACTAATGTAGGGTTGCAGCTGCTTGTCTTAGCCAAATTCAGGGTGTACTGAGAAAGGTTGCTATGAAATAGCAATTCTGCCCTGGGGAGTCTTCAGGCTCTGACTCACATGTGGCAATGGAATAATATTGAGTGGCTGAAGGGGATCCTGCCCCCAGCCATGTGCTCTGGCTGGCTGAGGGGGCTGCCTTCTAATGGGAAGGTGCTACCACGAGCCCATGGGCACCACCTACCCTGCTAATGGCATTGAGGGGGGCTGGAGTGGCAGGGTGGGGATGAAGTTACTCCAGACCTAAAACATTCAGATATTTTAGGCGGATAACACATTTAAAATCTTAAACCATTAGAAACGCCCATAGGTCTGTGGAGTTTTAAAACTTTTTAAAAAAGCAAAATGAAAAGGTATTTTGCAATAGAATACTTGGTTTTAATCTGGAAACATAAAAATATTGTAATAAAATGTCACTGTGAACTATTAGCAATTTTTTTAACATTTCCCAGTATATAAAAAATTCGTTTAAAGTTGAAATGTGTTCACAAACCTTATGTTGTCAGGTCTAAATCTATTAAAAAACCCCAACAAAACAAATAAATTCAATAAAAACTCCTTTTATTCGTTATTCTAAAGTAAAATGCCAAAGAACATTTTGATGTTCCTCCTGTGACAAGTCTCTTGATCCAGGTGGAAGCTTAACTAATTATGGTCAAGCATTAGGTACATGTGTAAACATAATGACATTATGGTTAAATTTCATAGAAACACAAACGTAGCTCTTTGTCTTTTGCTTTATCAGTGATGACCTGAAATACTAACTCAAATCTTAGATGGATTTTGCTTGATACTTGCAGTGAATATTGTGTGTCTAGTCTGCAACATGAAAATGAAATTACTGTACATTAAATAAATAAGCAGTCAAATTACAGCATGTTCTTAATGTATTTGTAAATAGAAAAAAACAAAGAACCTAAAATCAGTAACTAGGCTGTTAGCTATGGCTATACCAAGGGATTTTCATTTGCTTGTTTCTCTGAAGGGCTGGGAGAGGCAGAAAAAATTGAAGAGCCTGCATCAGAAGTTCATGAAAAATGCCCTGAGTTTTATGGATTTGGGGTTGAATTCATACCTATGGATCAATGGCAAAATATTATTGTGATGTTGCAACCATTTTTTGGTAAAATTTTATTTTGTGCTTATCTAGTATAGAAGACAGTAACTGAAATGTTTTTGAGTTTAATTCCATTTGGCTGTTGGCAAAGTTTGTCTCCTGACAGTTGCAGTTCTGAGTGTTTGCATGCTCTGCATGAAATTGGCCACTTTACAAAAGAATTACACAAATCCTAGAATTCCTGGCTTGCAAATGGACTGGAATGAATTATGAACTTTTCCATAATAGCATGTCATCCTGGCTGTTGTGTATAAAATTAAAACCCTGAGTAAAGCAAAAGGACTTCAGCCAACCCTTTTCTGCTACTAGGCTCTTTCTAAGAGATCATGTTGAATTAACTGTTTCTTGAACTTTCAAGAAATGTACTGGCTGGATTATTACAAAAGGCTTGGCTCTGTGAAACTGGGATCCTTTTGTTTTAGGAAAACAATAAGAAGGCTTTATTTTTTTTTTTTTTCATTTTTATTTCATTTTTAATGCACAGATTCTCCTGGGCTGAGCAGTATGATGCCTGTGCAGTTACATCATGGTCAGCAGAGCCTAAAAAAGTGAAATTACTGGCTTGGGTCTATTTCAAGTGCATTTATTCCGGGTGTGCTTATGTAGAGTCCCCACATGCAGGAGAACTGAAGGGCATCATAGAATCTATGTGACACAAATGAAAATTTTGTTTCTTGAGTCAAATCACAGAAATAATCCCGTATTTGGGTACAGATAAGAACTAAACAGGATGTTTAATAACTGGAGCAACATTAGATGTACCATACAGATGAAATCTGTATTCTGGGGAATAGTTCTTACCACAAAAAGGGATTCTGTCTTTATTCCTGAGAGACTGGGAAGAAGAACTGGGGATTATGTATCACTTAAATGTGCCACACACATTGTCTCTGGACACTCTGGTAAAGAGGAAAATTCTTTCTAAGGCCATGTCTTTTTTAGTTGGATAGCTTTCAAGAAAAAAAAAAGAATGAAAAAAGAGGGGACTTTTTTACATGTTTCACATTATCTTTGTTTGTTAAACTGGACTGTGATGTGTGGAAAAATCTAAAATCTTTAAGGCATCTTTTAATATTTTAGTTACCTGAAATATTAAGTGATTTATTAGGTTCTATGATATTGGATCCAGGTCAGTACAGGAAATACTCAGCTGCAGTGAGTCTCTACAAAAAAATAGGTCAGACTATCCATATATCTCCTTATATTATCGGGAAATTGCTTCCCAGATAGAACTGTAAGTAGAAATGTGAGTTGTTTGCATCTCACCATATCCCCAGTGGTTGCACTGTGACTTCCTGCACATGCTGTTCCAATGCCCCTCTGGCCTGGTCCATAAAAAAGCTCATTTCATCTTCCCCAGAATATCATGAAATATGGAGACAAAGATATTTTTCAGTTTAGGAGAGAGCATGTTGTGACATTCTAGGAAAAACTTCTTACACGTTTGTGGAGTCTTAGCATCTCAAAGGCAAAACAGCTTCTAAAGCTAGGGATAAACAGTATAATATTTTCATAGAAAAATATAAATATTTTTGAAAACACCTTGTACTTATTGTATTAACAGAATGATTTGTAGCAAATCAAATTCTACTACAACTTTATGAATTTGGATGAATTATTATACAAAACCAAATTGTACTGTTTGTTCCAGAACCTTCTTTCACTTCATATTTTTCATCCACACGCAAAAAATCAAGAGGATGAGTGAAAAATCTGCAATGTCAGAGATAAAACGGTGTGAAAGTGTAGTCAAGAGTGGCTTTTTCAGGTTTTAGGATTCTTGTTTATCCTAGCCCTTCTTACAGCATCTGGCAAAAATATCTCCAGATGCTCCTCTCATTGCACTCAACTGAAGCTGCAGCTTTCTGCCGCTGTGTTGCAGCCAAAATGGAAAAGCAGCAGCTGGATCCCAAGTGCTTGAGTTGAAAGTCCCATTGAAAGTCAAGTGCTTTAGCTCAAGCTAGTTGCAGCAGGATGTTGTGTAACCTGCTGTCAACCAGGATGCTTTCTGCCCATCTTGATCATGCTGTACAGTAAAACATCACCCCCCCCACACACACACCTTTAGGAGTGAAAGCCTACAGGCCTAGGGTCAGTCAGCCTCATTTATCTCCACAACCCATTTTTAAGTGGTTTTGTGTTTCCTTGGATGCCTGAAGGCATAGAGCCAGTCACAGGAAAACCTAAACATAGGGATCTATGTGAAATTAGGCTGTCCTGAATCTGGCCCAAGGAGCTGTAGGGAGCTCTTCCATCTTAAGGATGGTCAGGAAAACAGTTTTTGCCCTGAATTGTGAATCGGGTTCAAGGTGTTGATGCTTGTTTTCTAAAAAAGACAGGACCTGAGCAGAGGTTTTCCAGAGGACTGGCTAAGAGGTCAGGAAGCAAAGACCATGGATGGCTGCCGGTCCTCACCTTGAGGACTCTTGGAGAGACAGGGATCTTTCATGTCCATGGAATAACCCATTACAGGAAAGGAGGATCATCTTCACCTGACCAAAGAGCAGGGTATCCGTTTATGACCCATTTGCTCTAACAAACCCAAGCTCTCTGTTGTACCCAAAAAGTAAAGCAAAAAGGAAGAGCCCAAGCAAAATAAACAACTGCGACATCCGTAACTCTTGTCCAGACAGTGGGCCATATATGAGAGATGCCATGCTAAGGAAAGAGGCTTCCATACTTGCACACTCTTGTGATGACTGAAGTTATGTGGAATAGAACAGGCAAAGTGATATTTCTGACCTCCAAGTCCAGTGCTTTTGCTTATTTGGGGAGTTATTTTGCTTACACTCTCACTGTGGCCCAGGAAATGTTGGGTTCCTGTTATATTTGCAGACGGGTGACCTGGCATGTTGTTTACACAATACTATCTGAAACACTTGTTTATACAGTTTTAGTCACTATATCATAGGAAGAGGATATAATTTGTCCATTTCCAAAAGCACAGTGTGCCGTAATCTGAAGAACAGTAGGTCTTTAGGAGATCTGGTGATAAGGAAAGGTTATATAAGCAACTTTTTTTTCTTTTTTTTTTCCCTTAAAGGAAATCTTTGAAGTGGCTTTCTCTAGTAACTCAAAATTATTAAAAAAAATTTAAACTGGTGACCAAGTCTACTACATTAAGCCCAGGTGTAGTTCCTTATAAAGAATTAGACATTGTAATGCCCAGATTTTAGGCACTATCTAATAAAGATATTAATATTGGTGCTTGTGCAGTGCAATGCATGGGTCAAGTGCCTAAGAAACAGGATCATAAAATCCAACAGGCTGAATTGGAGTCATATAAACTAAGAAATGGTGAAGATAGAGGTATATCTTAAAGGCCCATCCTGGTGTGGAACTTAGATTATTAACTCTGCACTCATTAAGACTCGTAACCTTTAATGTCCTTTTGGAGTTAGATACTCTGTCACCCCTTTAATGCAATATCTCCAGTTTAGTTATGTGCAGCTTTGGGGATTGGCCAAAGTAGGTTTTGATAACTTTTGAAACGTTTCTATTTTGCCCCATTGTGGTATATGTCTTCTAGGTGAGAAGGTGATTCTGTGGTGTAGTAGATTGATGAGGTTTGGTGGGTGCAGGGATGACTGCATGGGAAATGTGCTCTATTTATCCCATCATTTACTAGATTAACTCAGCATGTGAAACCACCTTGTCAAACTGCTCAGTGCTTTGTCTTTTCACCTTTCCTATTTAAGGGTATGGTCTTTCAGTGGAAAAAGGCCTACAGCATCCGTCAGCTTGGTGCTCTGTTAGATGCTTTTTTTCTCTAAAAGCTCAAATGAGACGACTGGTATCTGTAGTCAAAGACCTTGCCTACGTCATTTCAGCTGAACTTTTATTATTATATCTCAACTGATAGAGTAGTGGTTACCTCATTTGGACAGGACAGAGTGGTGCTGTTTTGTACTGTGGCTAAGGAAAAATGCAAGCAAAAAAAGTTTGCTCACTTCTATATAGGGCACTGGAAAGTTTGCTCATTTGGAAAATGCAGTTAGCCACTGGATGAGTTGTCATTACTCAGTGGTGCTCTGTACGGAATATCTGGAACCTCTCCAGTGGTGGGACATGTCTTCTGCATAGTGTCCAAGTCTCACACCTGCAAAGCAACAGCAGCTTTGCTCACCTATCATCTGTGGAGAACTGGATTCCAGGTTGGCTCCATGCTAGCTGGGTAAGCCTGCCAGAGGCCTTTCGGACATTATCCCTCTTTCAATGCTGGCATGGCCGTTTGCAACAGATCCAAGCTAAGCGACAACCTATGGCTGTTAGTAAGGAACCTGTCCCTATGGACTAGTTCTTCAGCATCAGGTTTCTTTTCCAACGCATATATCTCCTTTAAAAAAAAGTTGCCTCTGAATCAGTCACTGAGAACATAAAGTTGTTATTTCTATCTTTGAATGTACATGTAATGAATTCTTATAAAAGAAAAGCCTCTGTTTTCTCTCTTTCCCATTGCCAGTCTTCCTGCCATTTTATTCCTTGTGAAACAAAGCAGCTGTCAGAATGTGCACGTGTTTCTCTGCAGTTGCATCCACAGTGACAACTAAAAATAATACAGGAGGGAGATAATTAACATATTGCTACTTTTCTCTTTGTACTGTGCTGCTTACACATGTATTTACTAACATGCTGCCCTATCATGGCTCCCATTAGAGTTATAAAATTTTCCTACATATGGGCTTTAAGCTTTTCTAAGCACAAATTTGACTTTTATTAGAGAAACTTGATATAAGACAGTAATTTCAAAACTGACTTATTGCACACTTATTGGCTCAATTTGTGAAGTTTTATAGGATGCCATTATTTAATTCCCAGAGCCTGCTTACAGCTGCTGCTGCTGCTCTTCTTGGAATACCTTTTTGCTTTGGCAAAATTGCGTACTATAACCCCGTCCAGTTGGTAAACACACAAACAGACCATTGAGCACTGAAACAAAGTATTCTGTATGCTTCTGTAAGTGATCCTAATGCCTGCTTGAAGGGTTGAGTCAACACTTTCGAAAACCAGAGTTTTCTGTGCATGACCACGGGCAGTGGCTTATCTCCAGAGCCAAGATTGTCTGCGGTGAGTTTGGGACAGCGAGTGCAGCTGGAATGATGCAGTGCGGGCATACTTAAGCCAGTTTTAAACAAGGTGGCTGAGGTACTGAAAGGATGCCAGAGACTGGGGCTGTGAAACCCAGCTGAGAGGCTGGCTAAGCCCATGGGCAGGCAGCCACCTTGCTCTCTGCACCACCACAGCTGCTTGTATGCATCATGCCACCTCTGAGCTTCTTGGCAGTACTACCTGGTGCTGCTGCCACACAGAGGAAGTGGAGGAGGACCAGGGGTGTGCTGCAGAAAGACTCTGACCAGCTGTCTTAGCAAGAGGCACTGCTCCACATGTCTCCACCTCAGGGATGGTAGCAGCCCAGCAGGTCAGATGTCAGAGCAGTGGGTGTTTTCTGCATCCCCAGCAAGCTCTCTGCAGCCGTTACTGTGCCTGTGCTGGTCCCTAGCCATAGGTCGGTAGGCTGGTGAGATTAAAGCTAGTTCAAGGATGTTGTTTCTGCTGAGCCTCCCAGGCAGGCAGGGATGAGGAACTGATGATATTTCATAAAGTGAGGGGATGCAGTTTAGGGCATTGTGCTATGTTGTAAACCAGGACTAAGCAGATCCTCTCTAGCCTTTCCAACCTACATCCAAGTTTTCCCTCTGTACAGAGTTTATAACTTTGTCTGCTGATATTTGTGCTGTGGACCATCTCTAAGGCTGGACTACTCATAAGAGGTCAGTTTAACCTCCCTAAGTGTTTGGTGAAGAAACCCAAACTGGACTGTGAAGAGGCTTAAATTTCTTTTAATTGCTATCAACTTACAACTTTTACCACAGATTATATAATTGCTGGCTTTCATAATAGATTTTTTCTGGACTTCTTCCTTTGAAGAACAAAGCAAGCATTACGTTGTTTGGGGTTGAGAGAGCTAATAGTGAAAAAAGTAACGCCAATGCTCCATAGAATCATTCTGCCAATTGGTTGATGTTGTTTTAATCTTATTTACCTAAATCTACAATGATGCCTGGTAGCTCATTCTTGCTCTATCAGCAATCCTGTATCTGGTGCAAGATACCATAAAGAAAGCAAAACCATCACACTGCAAAGACCTAATGTGAAATGTTCTTGTGTGTGCTGTAGATGTGCATGTTTTAAAATGTGGCCATTTAGAGAGGTGTAAGAAGGCGGAAAACAGTCAGATTCATTTAAGCAGACGTGTGGAAGGGTGCCTTTATTCGAAGGCTGGTCCAAGTCACTCCCTCACTCTCTAACCACTGAGAGCTTCAGGCTTCTCCAGAGGGAGGCGGAGAGCAGGAGGTTGGCGCCTGAAGTCAGGAGCTCTGAATGTAGCTGCATCTTCTGGAGCTGTCTCTGTGGGACCATCCGCAGCACAGATTGATTTTTTTTTGACTTGATGAGACTTCAGTCCGAAATATGCTTTTGAAACTGACCCGCTAAGATGCAATTTTGGAACAAAGGGTGCTGATGTAACCTTAATTATGCTCATTTTAATGCTAGTGATTCAACTTTATTGAAACATTTAAAGTCATTTCATTAAATACACCCATTTATAGAGTGCATAGTCAGAGTAACCTGAATCTGTTGCTGCCTTAAGCGAAGCATACCTTATTTTCTGAAGCTCAGGGTAATTTCCTCTGTAGACTTGCCACCCTTGCACCAGCTAATAAAGAAAATATGCTGGAGATTAAAAACACTGTTCAAGATACCAGGTGATAATTTGGCAATCCTGCAACAGGAACATAAGTTTTCACTGCTTATTCATTTGTTTGTTTTGTACTGTTTCAGTTTATAACTTTAATGTCTGAATTCAATGCCTGGCAAGATGTCCTATGAGTTGTTAAGGTCTCTGGAGAGCACAAACATGGTCTTGGCATTGCAAAATGCTGTAGATCACTCAGACATTGTATCTTGTTTCCAACAGTGGTTGGCAGCAGGCATGAAGGAACAGAATACTAATGCGAGGTATGCAGAGTTTCACCAATCTTCCAGCCTTTAGTAATCAGTACCTCAGTGATGCCCTGCACTGATATCCCCTGTGATTAATAGCCTGAGACCGACCTACTTCCCATAAATCTGTTTGATTCTTTTTGGCTTCCATAACTTAACCACATGCACTGTTAAAAACTACTTCTGTACAGGCATCTTAAGCATCTGAAAATTTCACAGGTGGCACAGGGCAAAGAGTAGGTTCAAAGACATTGTGGCTACCTCCAAGCAGTAAATAATGATTTCTTATTCATCTTTGACAAGCTACTTACCATACTTATGGTTGCTCTGTAATACCACTCTTCCAAATTGAGGACATGCAACCTACGTATTCTCTTGAATGACAGGTGCTGTGTAAGTGATGTAGTTGATGCACCAGAGGATGGGATGCCATTCAGAGAGACCTGGACAAGCTTGAGAAGTGGGCTTATGTGAACATCATGAGGTGTCAGAGCAGCTCCAGATATCAATACAGGCTGGGGGATGAAGGGATTGAGAGCAGCCCTGCTGATGTTGGTGGATGAAAAAACGGACAAAAGCCAGCACTTGCAGCCTAAAAAACCAAATATATCCCAGGCTGCATGAAAAGGAGAGTGGCCAGCAGGTAAAGGGAAGTGACTATGGAGTACTGCGTCTCGCTCTGGGGTCTTCAAACCAGGAAATGCATGGACCTGTTGGAGCAGGTCCAGAGGAGGGACAGGAAGAAGATCAAAGGGCTGGAACACCCTTCCGATGAAGAAAGGCTAGGACAGCTGGGATTGTTCAGCCTGGAGAAGAGAAGGCTCCCAGGGAGACATTATTGTGGTCTTTCAGTACTTAAAGAGGGCTTACAAGAAAGCTGTGAAAAAAGACTTTTTATTAGGATCTGTGATGATAGGAAAAGGGGTAATGGTTTTAAACTAAAAGAGGGTAGATTTAGACTAGATTTAAGGAAAAAATATTTTGCAATGAAGGTAGTGAAACACTGGAAGCCCCATCCTTGTAAATATTCAAGGTCAGATTGTACAGAGCTTGTAGCAACCTGATCTAGTTGATGTCCCTGCTATTGCAGGGATGTTGAACTAGGTGACCTTTAAAGGTCTCTTACAACCCAAACTATTCTGATGATTCCATGTGTGATTGTCCTAGTTGTCTGTCTTTGTATTTTCTCTAATTTTAATGCATAGATTCACAACAATTGAGGACCTGTTCCAAAGATGTGTACTTATCCATACACTTAAAATTAATATGCAGGACCAATGCCTCAGTTTTTTACTTTACTGTTTTCCATTGATATGTTTTCTCTAGGTTTACCTAATGGTTGATTTAACACTCCAGTGGATGGTATATGTACAAAGCAGATAATAAACATCACCTCCTAAGGGCACAGGAGAAGGCAAACCCCAGATGTCCGAAGTCAAGCAGGCAAGGCAGAAGACTGACTTGGCTGAACCAAAATCTTCTCTTGGAAATCAGGCAAAAAAAGAAGCTGTATGCCCAGTGGAAGCAAGGTCAAGTGACATGGGAAGAACTTGGAGCTGCTGCTTGCCACTGTAGGGAGAAAATTTGTGAGGCCAAAGAGTTCAAGGAGAGTTTGGACAATATTCCCAGGCACATGGTGTGACTCTTGGGGATATTCCAGTGCAGGGCTAAGGGTTGGACTCAGTGATCCTTGTGGATCCCTTCCAACTCAACAACTTTTGTGATTCTGTGATATATGAACACTTAGAAGTACAGGCAAAAAATCCAAAGCTTCTTCTAAGACAATGGAAAGTAAAGTGCCCTGGTATCCCTTCATCTTGCCTGATTACTTGCTTCTGGTTTTTTCTTTGGACTAAGTTGGCAGTTTCAATTGCATTTCTGAATTTCATTTGCTGTTCTCCATCAGACCTAATTCAAGTGTGTAAATGTTTTTATAATGTAGGACTGCATCTTCACATTATGTGCTTTATTACGAATGCCAACGCTGCTTTCAAGGGCAAAAATTGTGACTTTTCCAAATCTCTTTACCCATAAGTCTCTCGTGGTTGGTCATCAAGAGCTTCCTCTCCTGTTGCCTTCATTCTCTTCCTATAGCCATCGTGCTGTGGAAGGCAAGAAGATTCTGAAAGGCTAGTTCATTTCCCAAGCCCTCTCAAGGTCTTGTACTTCAGTCCTCTCTGTACTTACCCTATTAGACCGCTGTCGAGGGCTGCACTTATTTTTCCTTCCCGATGATAATATATTTTGGCACACAAATGCCTGCAAGGCAAACCCACCATCCTCAGACCTGCCCCCAGCATACCGGTCACGCAGTGACTGTTTTCTGCAGCAATTGCATTTCCACTTCAAAGCTATTGGAAAACTCAGGAAAGGATAAACCTGGTCCGAGGACTGCATGGGCCACAGTTTTGTCTGGGAAGGGCTGGTTCCCCCTGCAGCTTTTTGGGACCTGCACCGCTACCCTTCTCTGTGCTTAATGAGACCTGTGGGCATAGAGCTGCTTTAGTGGAAAGTAACAGTCAGAGTTTAAATATGCTCTGATGACAGCTGACTTTACTTGTTAGAGCTGTTGCACAAGGCTGTTGCTAATGATTAAAGCAGATGGACAGGAGGAAGAAAGCAGAAAGCTTGAATGTGTGAGAGGTGAAAGGGCAGGAGAATTAGCCCAGAGATTTCCTGTGGTCTGTGGGTGTTTTGTGTTGAGCGCTAAATCAAAGAATTGTTTTTAATGAATGAAAGTGCTATACTTCAGCAGCTTAATTGCAGCTCTCCTGCCACAGTGGGAGTGGGTATTATTTTAGATGTACTTGTGGAGGAGTATAAAATTGCCTTTTCTTTACATTGGCCTTCATGTGGCCCTACTGCCATACCATGTTTAAAATTTTATAGGCCCTGTCTCAGCAGTGTGCTTTGCCCATGCTCCCCATCTGCCTTGCAGGAAGGCATAGGAAGGTTTGGTCAGCACAGCCAGCTTGTACACAAGGGTCCAACTCCAAAAAGGGCATGCTCTGTTAATGGAATTAGAGGGGTAAACAAGCCCAGGATGAAGCTCTGAGGTACATTTTCTCACCATGCCTTTCCTAAGCATTACACATTGCATTTCTGCATAGTGTCATCATCTACATAGAAACCTTATTGAAGACCAAACATAGTCTTTGGAATTTCTTGAGTGACACCCAAAAGGCTCTAATTCTACATCCAGTTGTGTAAATGAACTCCTAATTACGTCATATTCTACTTTACATGACCATGGTGATACCAAAATGTTCTTCTTTAGCCTCCAGTGATGAAAATATTGAATATATCTTAATTCTATCTTAGGACAAATTGCAGTACAACTGCTGCTATGTTTATTCCAGCATCAACTGCATTATAAATTAAACTAAATGCATTCTTCTGTCGAGGAAAACATCTGCATTTCAGAGCAAAAGTTGTGTTTGATTTGGTGAATTTTATGATTCAAACCTGAAAGAAAATTATTTTGTGCAAATTGTAGTGCTACCTGCCCAAGTTCTTTAAATTTTGCTATTTCATAACTGTTTTTATGAGTAAATGGCTAGGTATCTGCATAAGCTTCAAGATATGAATATATTTAATTTTCAAAATATTTATTTCACTGGGAAAAAATAAATATATGTAAAAATATCAATGAAACAAAGATAAAATTATTTGCAACTTGCATTCTCCAATGTCTCTGTCTGGAAAACAACATTCCACTTGATGATTCCAAATAATAACAATGATGATGATATAAGGAAGTGCTATAAATTTTGCAGTCCATGGGAATTCCAGAATAGCAAACTTAACCTCTTTCCTTAATCTTTCTGTTGCTATTTTATTGTTGCTTTCACATGCCAATTCCCTGTAATTTAACATTTGGAATAGTAATTTGTTTTAACCTCTTTAATGAAACCATAAGAGTTTCCCTCTGTCTTTTCAGTTGAGAGTCTCTGCATATTTTAGGCAAAAAGAGTTCTTAGTTCTGGGCGAATCTATTTGCTGTGAAGATATCAACAAAATTGTAGGACTTCTTATGTTCTGATGAAGATAGGTAAATTATGATCAGGAAAAAACTTGTACTAAAAATCAGCATGATTTTCCATTTGCATATGTGTAGGCAGACACAAGACACAGATAAAACATTTTATAGGATTTGGCTTAAGATGAAAAAAGATCCAAACCAAAACAACTTTTGTTCCCGTGGAAAAAAAAGAGAAAAAAAAAAAAAAAACAAACCCAACATCTTTTGTTCCAGTAATGTCTCTCCAGCTTTGATTTAAGCTTTAGTTTCATTCAAATTAAACCACTTAGCTTTGTCTGGTTTGAGAATCATAATCACACAAAACAACAATGTTTTGCCAAACACAATAAATCAGCCCAAGTTCAGTCTAAATTTGTCTCACATTTTTTCCAAATTCAATGGATATTTAGCAGGTTGGACCATGGTTTGAGGTTTCTAATGGATTCCCTGAATGTGTTTGGCCGCTTTTGATGGTTTGATGCAGAAAGAAAACAGTTCTATTGAAATCTAGAAGGAGTTGACTAAGAGAAGCAGATGGAGATCCACATAGACATGTTTGTCTAGTCCCCCAGAATTGTTTAACTCATTAAAATCTCTGTCTAATGGATTACTGTAGCAATAATTAGCCATGCACAGGGTAGTAGACATAAATATTTCAATGGCAACTGAAGTCCCCAGTTCCCCAGCTGAATGAACTACTCTTCTCCGAGTGATGCAAAGTTCAAGTCCCTTGATTTCAGTCAATAATTTTATTTTGTCTGGGTGATGCTGTGTATAATTATGACAAAGTGTCTTTTAATCTCTATACACAGGATCTTCTTGATATTACTGCATTTCTGATATGTATTTACTCAGCCTGGAGACATTTTTCCCTATCAGTGGAAAGATTTGTTGTTTGATGGATCTCCTTAATTTTTTGAGGAAGTAGGGAACCATGGTGATCGTGTGATTTAGAGATTGAAAAAATCCTGATTTATAATGGTGCTGTGAAGTTTGCAACAGTGTCTTTCATTTTATAACTTAGTCCTGTCATACATTCAGAATTGTTTCATTTTAGCTTCCAAATAGAAATGTCCCTGGTGAAGTAACGTTAAATTTCTTTGAGTACAAGTATTGTGAAATTTCCTCATGGGAATTTTGAGATTAGAGAGTGTTAAAAACAATATGAACAAACACTTGAGAAAAACAACACTATTGTCAGTAAAGTGTGAAACAATCAAAGACAAATTACGTACATAGCTTCAATTCCATGATAAGCTTTTTAAGAATTAAATAATGGGGGAGAGGGGGGTTTCTACCATATTTAGTATTATTGCTACATTTGAAAAAATATACAGAAATGTTACTATAAAATGTGACATAGTCCACTTTTGCTTTAAACAAACTACAGTTAAATGAAGAGACACAATTACAGCAGGGAAAATACTATCTTTATTTAGTATCAGTAGAAGTAGAAAGTTGATTTTAACTACTTTCTCTCTTAAAACACACAACTAAAGTATAATTGCTAGTGAAAATTAGTCCAAGCTACTGATTGTGCTTGTTTATGAACGTTTTTGTTCTGACTTTTGTGCAGCTGTGAGGGACTTCTTCTGTATATACTGTGATGCAGCATAAGCAAATAGCAGAACGGATATAAAGCTATCTTTCAGTCACATTGCACATAGAAACATATGATGGCAATTATGGAAGACAATGTTCATATTGCACAAGGCAATATGAACAGGTACTTGAAATATCCAGGCTGGCTCCAACCCTCCTGGTTTTGTTTAAACCCCATGCGTTGCCTGTGCTGGGGATGCCAATGGGACCCCGAGATGGGGAAGAACTGGCGTTTGAATTGCTGGGCATAGTCTGATTTATGTTCAAACTCCACCTGTGTTCAGAGCTGTGCTTGTGTTACTGGTTTGAGTTTATCTCTGGACATAACAGTAGGGGACAACTGAATGTGTCTAAAGCCAAGATGAACTTTTTTCAAGTTACTATATAAATCTACCATTTGGGACAGAGAAACAAACAAAAAAGCCCCACTGTCTTTGCAGCTGTCCTTTGCAGCTGTCTTTGGAAGGAAGAGCTATGTAAAAAGCAGAGCAATTTTTTTCCACAAATGTTCCTGAAAGTCTGTGGCATTATTTTTCTCAAATCATAAGTTTTCTCACTTGATTGCAGTTGCTCAGGTCTTCATTCATCTCAGTTTCATCTTCATAAGGGCAAGCATTGTCTGTAAGATAAATTGCATAGGCAAAGACCAGAGAGCACACCCAAAACTTTTGAAGGCAAGAGGGGAATCAAGAAGAACGAGATTCAAATGCTAAAAGAGAGCCCTGGCACTTTAAATTCAGAGAGCAAGGAAGCTGTCAAAAGCAGGAAGCAAAAAAAAGATGCATTTAAGCAACCTGGTCTAGTGGAAGGTGTCCCTGCCAAAGCCAGGGTGGTAGGAACTACATGATTTTAAGCTCCCTTCCAACCCAAATTGTTCTATGATTCTGTGATTATATGTTGCACATTTTGTTTGATTTCTGAAATGGCTTGAGGAGGACATATGGATAATATTAAAGGAGAACGAAAGGTGCCAGGACCATGAGAGGAAAAACCCCCAAGTCAAGAATATGATTTGTAACTTTGTTTTTCATCCTTTGCTCTGGAAAATAGGAAGGATGAGATGTGATAAAGCGAAAGAGCTGGTGTGGAGCAATTGGCACTGCTCAGAGGTTACCTCCTGTGGCCCTGAACAGGGCATGGTGAAGGAGAGAGGAGCCCCCCAGACAAAGACAAGGGATGGCAAAGCATAACAGGTGCAGAAAGCCCAAGGTCGAAATGAAGGCTGAATGGCAAGTTGAGACCTGCCTGTTCAGCGGGGAAAGCTAATTTATAAAGGGGAGAAAGGAAGTGAACAAAAAAAGGAGTAAAACATGTTGAAGACTGGACTGTGATTTAGAAAAAAAGGGTCTTGCAGAAAGGGTACAGTGTTTGCTACATGTAGCCTGAGGGAACTAAGTGTGGATGTGTGGGAACCAGTCCAAGACTGTAAGTTAAAAAAGGGTAAGAAAACATACCAGCAGGAGTGCTGAATTGAGATCAAGAGCAAGCATCCTTACAGGTCACTGGAAAATCAGCATCGACCCATCATTACCTCACTGTGACCACAGATATCTTCTAGCCAAAGTCTAAAGAAAAAACATATTAATCTCAGATATCCATGAGTGTGAATTCTAGATCTATGATGAATGCTGATGGTACCAAGTGAGGTCCTTAGGTCTGATCTGTTTCAGTAGAGATAGAGCTTGAGCCCTGATATTGGCTTTTAACCATCTGCTCGGCTATTTCATAACATGAATGTCTGCAGGCCTAGCTCCTAGTGGAAAAAAAGACAGGATTTTTCCTGCATAACTAAAGACAGGAGAATGCTCTTAGTTCCACTTTAGAGAATGCAATGCTCTTCTGAGAAGAAACTATTCACTTCCATGTGACAGTTACTGCAAAACAGCAAGTCCTTGAAGGAAATCCTTCCTGCTGGAAGATGCTGGTTGTGGAATCAATCGCTGTTTTCTTGCATCTTGACAAAATTTCAAAAACAAATCCCAAGCTTGGGACAAGCTGAAAAATGAAGCAGAGGCCTGGGCTCCAAATGTTCTTTGTTTCATGGGGTGTAGTGAAAACAATGGTAGAAGAAGTTGTAAGGTCATTTTTTAATGACTGATCTTTTCCATTGTTTCATATTAATTTTCATAAATACTCAGTAACGTGACACAAAGAGTTGACTTGTGTAATAGTTTGCAGTATCTGAGGCCATTCTGTTAACCTGATTATTTTTTCACTTGTACATCTAATAAAGACAAGCTGAATTTTGCTTTGTTTCTCCAACTATTTCAGTTACTCCTCTCTTTTACTTGCTTTATTAACCCTATATTTCCCTCCGTTAGACTGTCTGGTAGAAGACTGGCTGAAGGCAACTCATACTGCACCCCGGCTTCTGCCTTTGTAAACATCATAAACTGCTTATGTGCAATGTCTTCTCTCCATATATTATGTGCTGCACTTCATTTTCCAAGGAATCAGAAAGCCTAATGTATGATGCAACACTTGCAGAAGATGATGTAGGGATACATTTACTAAGCAAGTCACCGCTAACTTCCTCTTTCCAATATTTCCTGCAAGCATGGAGCTCCCAATTAATGTTTCCCTGAGATGTGAAGCCTTAAGTGTTTATTATTTTTATCATCACCACTACTTTTATTATTTAAAGAATAAGAGTGGTTCAGAACACTGTTGTCTCAGCCACTCTACAAATGTGTGACAGCTTAAAAGAAAGTGCCTCTATCATAGACAAAAGAAAATCTTGGTAATTGAGAAGAGGAAATGTTCTGATTAAATAAACAGAAAGGTAAGAAAGCTGGAGAAGAAACATATACTTTCTCTGAAATGTTGTGACAAAGCTTTGTTAGTAAGAAAAGAAGGCAATATGGGAGACATTTTTGAGAGCTGAGGGTCAAGGCTGCAGACATGTGGCCAGTGTCCCACCTGCTGGAGATAAGCCCTTGTGCACCAGGTCTCTGTTACCTGAGAGGGCAGCAGGGACTTCTTTCCTCAGCATCATTCTGTGTGCAAAGGTGCAATGGCTGATTGCCATTATGGACTGAAATACACAAGTATTAACATGAGCTCTTGCTCAGCTGCTTTGTTGGGATCCATTGCGTTAAACACGGTCAAAACCCAAGAACAGAAGTAGCTGTTTCCCACACACATACATGCATGTGCCACTTCAGGTTAGCTGAAAAGCTCCATCACTGAGTCCTTAAGGATTTGGTATCCCGTAGGTATCTTACCTCAACCACCTCAACCCCAGTGCCAAGGCTGGCACTCAGCAGGTTGTGGCTGACATGCTGCAGGACTGGTGCAAGGTCTGAAGATGGGAACCAGATATCATAAAAGGGGTGTCTGTGAGGGGCACCAGCTCCTGTACCCTGCCTTCATTACTCTCAGCCCACAAGGAGTCCAGAGGCAGATGCTGCTCAATGACCTAATGCTTCTCTAATGAGCAGCATCTCATGTATTTCTATGAGAACATATAATTTCTATGAAAGAAATACAAAGTCTGCCTCATTGCCCATAAAAATTTGCCTGCTACAGTCCTAAGTAGTCTATGTCCACTCAGTCAAGCCTTCCAGTATGTAGGCTTCATGTTTCCTCTGAAAGCTTCATATGTACATCCTTGCTTATGAAATGAAGCAGTCAGGAAACTTGGATTGCAGTTCCACTGTACATGGCATGTCCATTTGAGGAGAAAGGAGTCTACAGCTTAGGCTTTATATCACACACACAGAATAGGATCCTTCTGCTATCAGACCAACCCCAGCAAATGCTCTTGGCTTGATTTCCAAAGTTGCTGAACATCTGTTGTTATTGCTGACTTCGGTGCGCAGTGCAAAAGCTCAGCAAGAGCTCAGCAAGGCTGAATGTCAGACTGGCTGCGTGACATTCTGAAGTTTCCTGTGGTACAGGGAGGTCCACAGTGGGTTTGACGCTGGCATGAGACTGGTTGTTTTATATGTGGGAAGAAAAAAGCATTCATGCTCTGTGGCCAAACAGGCAATTGATGGAGGAAATGCAGCAGTGGCACAAAAAATGTGGTGCAAGCTGAGGCAATCATCACTCCAGCAAGCACAATGAACACCTTCTGGCTACATATATGGCTACATGTGTTATGCGTTAGAGTTACACATGTTAACTATACCCATATATTTTTTCCTTCTGTAGAGATAGCCAAGTCCTGGTATTGAAGGCCAGTTGACTGACATAACATGATCCACTGGTTTCACAAGTCTGTGGCTGCGGGAGGCCCAAGATAAGTGCTGAGCTGCTGACCAGTACTTGACCTCGGGTGACTGTCCTTCTCTGCTATTGCTGTTGGTCAGTCCATTCCCTGCAATTGTAAGCTCCTGTTAGGAAACACCAGAAGGACCTGGAGGAAGAGAGGTAGCTATTTCCAGTGAGTGCTACTGCCTGCTGATGATTAACTTCACCTTGGGAGGGTTGGTGGGATTGAGCAGGATGGCTAAGGAGGAGGAACAGGTGTTGATAGAGATTTAGTCGGGAGTATAGACAAAGGCCAAGCATAAACCTGGAGATAACAAGGGTGTGAAAAGCCATGGGAGGACATTATCCATCTTCTTGACTCAAGACGGGATCTTCTGTGCTGAAACTCTGTCTGACAGATGCACTTCTTCTTAAAAAGGCTGCCAGTACTAGAAATTGCACAACCTCCTTCAGGAACACCTTCCAGTGCTTAAAGATCCTTATGGCTGCATCATCAGATTCCTAATAACTGACTTCATTATTCCCTGCTCCAGTTTAAGCATGGTACTTCTTGTACTTTCTAAAGGGAGGTGAAAAAAGCAGCTGTTGTTGAAAGCCTTCAAAACCTATTACCATTTCTCATCTCAGTTTTCTTTTTTTTTTCTAGGCTAAGCACTACAAAATTTCTTCTCTTTCTTTGTTTCCTCAATCTCTGCTTGTTCTTATTGTCTTTCTCTGAGTCCCTCTCTTCACATCATTTTGAAGTGCTGCATCCAAGACCAGACTCGATACTTCAGCAGAAGTTCACCAAGCATGCCAAAGGATGTTTCACAAATGTCACTCCTGTTTATAACTCCAGCATTCACCTTTTCTGCTGTTCCCAGCACCAGTCATTCACATTTGATGTCTAAGCCAAGGTCACCCATATGGTCCTTCTTCTGTTGGGCCTGCTCTGTAACTAGCTGTCCCTCCTAAGGAATTTAGGCTGCCAATTGCTGAGGAATAAAGCACTCAGGACAAACTAGAAACCCACTGCTTTGACACATGGTTCATTTTGAAATGGAGCATTATTTCCTGAGCAAGAGCTGGGGAACTCAGCACAAATAAAACTTTTCCCAAGCCCATGGAGAGCTGTCTGTCCCCCAAACCAGTTTGATTTAACCTCCACTGGGCAGGTTCTTGTAGCAAAGAGAGCTGCTGGAACAATAGTAGCAGCCATAGCAGCCGTAGCAGCGAGGAAAACAGAAGCAGCGAGGTTTGCAGGATCTGGATGCTGGCCATACATCTGGGCAAGCCCACTGCACACAACCTGTGATGCAAGCCCTGTTCAATGCAAACAGACGTGCATTTAAGCCCAGCCTGCATGTAAGCTTTTCTCAACTGGAGGATCCCCTTGCGTGCCCCTCTTCAGCGTTAAGGGACCCCGTCATTTCAATGCTGGAACATCACGGAGAAGGGCACAGCAAGGGTATAAGGGAAGAGTCACAGGGTCTTCCCACTAGAAGGGAAGACTCTTTGACCTTTTGGTAGAAACAGAGGCTTTTCCCCTTCACTCTTTCTAGTCTTTTATTTGGGCAATAAGTTCAAATTTTAAAATAAATCAATATAGTGAAAAATAAATCCCTTTCAATAAGTAGTTTCAAGTGATATTTTACTTTCTCTCAGAGTCCTAGGAATAACCAAATTAATGGCAACATTTCAATTGTTCTCAGTTCGAAACAACAGTTTGCAGAAAGTACTGCACTTTCATAAGTGCACAGTGTAAAGTTCACTGTTTAAGGCTTACTCTTTTCTTTAGTTTTAAATAAAACACAATCTCTTGATACAACTGTGGTTAAAGAATACTCTCTGTGTGTGCGTGTGAGAGTGAGAGAGAGAGAGAAGCACATAGTGGTTTTATTTTCTTACTTTTAATGGGGCTATTTTGCGAGGCTGAAAAAAAATTGTTAAACTTGCCTTAATTGATTGTTTAAAGTACCATGGTGGATTTGTCTTTTAAACATAGCCCATGGTTAAAGTTCCCGTTGCATTGTATTTGAAGTAGGCCCTTTGTGCTTTAAAATGAAAACTGTAAAACTTTTGGTGTTTAAGGCTTTCTGACTCCAAGTTAATTGTTTTCCTTTAATATGAGCAGAATTAAAGATATTAAAAATCGACTGCTGAAGCACATAATTGTGGCCTCCCATCTATTCTTCTTGTGGAAATGAAAGGAATATTGAAAGAGTTTCTATTTTACAATACCAGAGGTGGCCATGCATTTACAACTCTATATATTCTTTTAGTTGAATTCTTCTAAACCTCACGCCTGGCTAGCAGTTTTCTCCCAGACGATTTTCATTTTCAAAACATTCACATCCAATAAACTACACGAAACATAGTGTGAGAGAAAAAAGGGGACAGGAAATGGCTCTGTTGCATGGTTATTACATCCTATTGCCTGTGGGTTGCTTTGTTATGAGTTTTAACTATGTAAATATGACGTATATGACATCAGAATTTAATCTAAAGCTACTAGGTGGGAGATAGAGTGTGACTTTATTGTTAAGGCTAAAATCAACTGGGTGTTGACAGGTCTCAAAAGTCACTGAGTATAAGCTTGAAAAGGAAAAGCTCAGACTGATAAGCTGTTCCTTGATTGACAACTTCAGGCTTGACTGCAAGTATTGAAAACAGTTGAGCAAATGGAGGAAAAAAAGTTTTATTTCATAAGAAACTACACTGGGAAATACAGGAGGATTTATAGGCTGACGTAGCACAAAAACCCAAGAAAAACAGGTGTGAGGTTTATAAAATCTGGAAACTGGGAAAGCACATTGTCCATGAATGATTTCCCCATTATGGTTTAATTAACCTTGTAAAGGTCCCTATGCAAATATAATGCCGGGGGATGGGGGGGGAAAGGGCAGGACGGGGTGGGGGGGGTGGTAAAAGTAAAACACTGGTGTCCACTAGCTTTGACTTTCAACAAATCATATGTCAACAGCTCATGGCAAGGAGGCGGGTTGAAAAAAATTAGAAGAAAATAAGAGAAAAGGATTTCAGTGCACCAGGGAAAACAATACACTGATTTTTCATCTTTCTAGTGAAGTCAGACCAATTTTTGGCACTGTAAAATCCATTATGGATACAATAAAATAAATACAGTTTAAAGTAGCAATTGTGGGTTGATTGAAATGTTATGATAGCTACACATGCTATATCTTATCAAATATTATCCACGAGGAAGCATTCAATTCATATTGTGCCAATTATCATACTCTGTGCATCATAAACTTTTATTGCTTGTTATGGAATGCCACTCAGCCAACTTTTTCTTCAGATATTGCATCATCTGATTCAGATGGAAAACATATTCTAATGTGGCAAAGTGTTAAAGAAATCTAATACTCTGGGGCTGAATGAAAATGTTAAGGTTCATCTCCCGGATAAGAAAAACAATTTATGTATGCAATATTCATTTCCTGAGGTGGGCATAAGCAAAAACCTCATCTGAAACTTAAAACCAACATGTTGGCCTTCACTAGTTTCCTCAGTTTAACTCATTGATGTCATGTATTATGGACCACTGCTAAGACCACATCTGGGAAGGACTCCTTTTTTTCGGTACTCCAGATCACTTTTACAGGGAACTCCTTGTATAATTGCATGTGTTGAGATTTGAACCTCAAGGCCCAGTGGATCAGGTTTCACTTTTAATATATTACTGAAGAATATCAAAATAATCTACTTGTTTAATCTTGATCATGCCAGCCAATTAACACTTTGACACCCTGAATCACAGATGTTAAGCACTACAGGATAAGGTTTCAGTGAAGCGTATAAACCATAATGAGGCTTTGTGAAGTTACAGATCTGGGGTTAATATATTTACTTAACCATTTGCGGTACACAAAGCAGTGCTGTAGCTATCGAAAGACAACTTGGACAACATTCATAAAAAGCACCCATTGTACATGGGGGTAGATGATGAAATTGGCAGGAGCTTGCTGGGACAGGATGGGAATATGCTTCCTGAAGGAGGTGACAAAGAGCTTCTGATTTTTCTTTTAGGGGCTTTATAAGTGAAGCAGGAAGGGTACAGTGATAAGAATTCAGTCCAAAGGACTCCAAAGGACTGGGTAAGTGACTTGTAATGAAATCTCAGACCATTTCTGATGCATATCCTACGTAGAAACAGTGACACTAGTAAACTAGTAAACTGACTCCCCAGACTTGAAGGGAACACTTAGAAGGAGATGAGACAAGGGAAACCCTGAGTAATGGCCCCAGCTATAACTGGCATACTGAGGACCAGATTGAATTCTGTTTTCTGATGTACTGGATCAGCTTGCATAATTTGTAGCGTTCATCTTTTCATCCCATCAAAAGCCCCATCAATTTCATTGATTTCAATTACAATTCACAAAGGCAAAGAATACTTTTCTGAAGAAGATTTTGATTATTTTCTTTCTAAATTCCCATGGTTTTCACTTGGTAAGTTTACTGACACCAACTGTATAGTCAGGTAAAAGCATCCCAGGATCATTATAGGTGTAAAATATACAACAAAATATCAAGGAATGAGACAGTAGGCTTGACTCTGTCACCCATATTGATCCAAGTATCTGTTCCAGACTTTATTCATCTGGATCATGCTTGTTTGAGAAAAAAGAAACCAGAGGTGGGAGGCAGTTTATTATAACCAATTTATCTTATGTGTATGACAGAATAGGGAAAGACCTGTACTTAGCTTCTTCCAAGCACTTCTGCAGGAAGAGACCTTTCTTTCGACCACTGGACAATATGTACCTGCAGGTGTTAAGTCTGCTAGCCTGTCTGCTAGCCTTCCCTCTCTGTGTGGAAATCCTGTATTGCCATAAGCATTTCCCCCATGGAGACATCTGAGTCAATGGACAGTGAGTAGGGCAGGAACGATTGTACAGTGAGTAGGGGACTAATTGTGAATGTTTCTATGTCTGCTGCTCCCACAAGGAGAGTGGATTTATAACAAACAAAGTCTCCAGCCATCCCTGATGCCCCACTAAGTATATAAAGCTCTTCACCTAGATGAAAAGCCCAGTGTATATACCACATAACTCTAAATGGCAAGGGGAGAAAGAACACTGCAAGAGGGCAGATGCTCTGCAGGAGTCCAACTGTTCCACTAGGAAGGAAGCAACCAGGATCCTGGCAGATTTGGTGACTACCAGCTGCTGCAACCTCTGATGGGCCCCTTATTCCTGTCCCTGCACATCCCAGTTACCCACCAAAACATTGCTGCTGCCATTCATGCAGAGCATGCCTAGGAAAAACTCAGCTTAGGAAAAACTTCTGCGCTGCTTGTGAGCTACATGCGCTTCAAGAGTGGCCACTTCTGCTTCTTTTTCCAGTATTTTATTTAGCTGCCTGCAGTAAGAATACAGCAGCCTACTTCCAGAAGTGCATATTTCCATTCTGTGAAATATGACCTCCTCCCTAGTCCTTGGTCTCTCTTTCCCACATAAGAATTCTTAGCTATTCCCAGTTTACCTTGAGAATTGGTTGGCATCTATAATGTGTGCATGATACCAGGCTCTGCTGCTATTATGCCTTTGACTCACCGTTGCATCTGAGAGCTTTCTAAACAAAATACTAGGACTCTAGAGATCCTCCATTTCAGCTTATTTACATGACCCATTGCTCTCATAGGGCTGCATTTTATTTTCTTCCATGACAATTAAGAGCAAGGTTTGCAGAAGAAATCACCAGTAGATTACTTCTGTTCTTTTTGAAGTCAGTGGGATCAGACTTAAGCCAAATTTGAACATTTAAAAAACAATCCTAAAAATGGATAGGCAAAAATAAATAGTTTTTTAATATGCTGTTGAATGTAAGAGTTTCTGCTCCTCCTACTCTGGCAACTGGGAAAGCTACTGTTCTTCCTTCACACAGAGAAATACTCTCTATACCTTCTCCCCGCTTTAGTGGCAGGCACAGACAGATTCCATGTATTGAAGAATGAGTAGCTTTTATTTTGTTTTGCTTAGATTTTTTTCTTGTTTGGTTTGGTGTTTTTGTTTTTTTGTTTTGTGGTTTGTTGTTGTTTTCTTTTTTTTTTGATCAGCTGGTGTTTGCTGGTCATAAATACAGCAAAACACCAAAGTCCTAATCACATAAGAGAAAGGATGCAATCATGTGGCTAGGGCTGTTTGCCATCCCAAGGGTCATGATAAATAAAAGCTACTTAGGGAGAAGAAAAACAAGAAAGTACCCCCATTGCATCTCTCAAACACTTGTTAGGGCTTATACATTCACCTTTTGAATACATTTTCTCCCTTTTTATTAGACCACAGTGCCAGAACTCCTACCTCACACCTCTGGACTCCTTTGGCAGTGTCATAAAAACAGATCCATCAGCCATCAGCAGATCCGGTCCAACATACCAGTGACAAAAGAAATATGATTATAACCTGAATGGTTCCTTGGACAACAAAAAAGGAGCAAATACTGATGCAACACACTGCACTTTAAAAAAAAAATAATTTTTTTTGGAGTAAGACTATTTTTCCCATTCATTTGTGCTTCAAATCTGACATACTATAAAGAAACATTTATCAATGAATTTCATAATTCTTCTGACAGAATTTACCACTAAGTTGCTGCTGTTGTTACAGCTGCAGGAAGACTAGGGGCCTTGATCCAAAACTCAGTAGTAAAAAAGATGTGGGAACTCAATACTAGAAATTATGTGGGAACCTCAGCCATGCAGAAGAGCCAAAGGGGGAGAAGGAGAGCATCTGTTTACCTCTGTTAGTGCCTTTCCAGAAGAGTTGAAGGGACACTGCAGTCAGAGCAATAGGTCAGAGAGCCCAGCATTTCCAACTGATGTGAGTTTGATCTGGGAATCTTGGGGAACTATTTTCTTCAGTAGCAAACTAATGTTTCTGAAGCAAATATTTCTGGCTTCTCAAGTGGTAGATCCAACCTGTAATCAGCTGGGATGCAGACACGTGTACCGTAGTTCTCAGCAAAGGCCAGATGTTGATCCCAGCTCCTTGGGCCTCCAGCACTAGGGTAAGATATGAATGGTTCAGATGCTCAGGCAGAAGAGGTGGTTGTAAGGGAAATGTGATCAGATTCACAGAAGTTATTATCAGTTATGTTGCAACCACTGTATTTTTAATGCAGTCATCCATCTGCACTCTTCCTTGTGCATCAGTAATGTTTCCTTACAACCATATCTCATTCTTGCCAGTAAAAACAACTCTGTCTAATCCTTCTGCCAGAGCAAAGTAGTAACGGGGGCCAGGTCCAAGCATCTGGGGTAGTCCAAAGTAGGTGTGATGGCTCCGTCAGCTTTATTCCTACTCTCTTTTAGTTCCAGGGTCTCTGTGTAACCAGTACCTTCCTTTGGGGCTCAGCCGTGAAACAAACCAAACCATCTTCTGTAAGAAGCAGCCAAAACACATGAGAGAATGGCTCGTGCTGAGGTCCTCTCCTCCCAGAGTGGCAGTAGGGATGTAAGCCTGTCTCTACCAGTGGAAATCTGGCAGGGATCCCCAGAACAGCTTGGACATATTCTCAAAAAAAAAAAAAAAAAAAAGCAAAAAAAAAAAAAAAAGCCAGCCCTGTGAACCACCAAATCTGAGAACTTAGCGTGGTACCTGTGCAAAGTCTGGTCTCTCCACTGATCTGGTGTGAAATGAAAGGATTTTGCTAGTGGTGGAGCGGACCAGCAATGCTGCATGTGTATGATTAATGTAATAGTCTCCAATGGCAAATACAAGGGGGAAACTCTGTTCCCTCTCTTCCAGAACTGAGGGTTAAGAGGCAAAATCATCTTGGTACTTATCCCTTCTCCTTCCCCTAAGCCCTCCTCATGGCTGGCTGTCAGCAGGTAGCATTGTTCCAAACTATGTCGCTATTAGCAAATTAAGTGGAACGTCCTCAGGCACTGCGGCCAGAAAAAGACAGGGATCAAGTTATTCTTGTACTGTTCAGAAGAAAGACTGTGGAAACCTTGCATTTCCTTATTTTAACAATATGTAGAAGCAGAAAATTCCTTGAGTCCCATATAACAGGAACTTTGGGTAAAACATCATAGTCCAATGAAATTCATCAGCATATAGAGGCAGGTTCTCAACTTTAAAGCCTCAGGATTTATTCGTCTAAGCAACTTGTTGTAAGATACTATGGCCTCACCAAAAAAGCCTTTTTTTTGCATATTTACTATGCCCATGTGTTGTGGGTTTGGAGATGCCAGGACTGTGCGCACACATCTTGAATTTTAGCTCGTTGTCGCACACTACAATGTACGAAGTGAGATCAATGCACCTCAGCTTGGTTTCTGCAGTGAATGCTGAAATGCATAAACAGACAAACTGTGAGCATGTCAGCTGTGTTTGTTTAAGGATATTAAGCATAGCTCAGTTTCCAAGGACAGACATATCTCTTGTCCATTTTTTCTTCTGTCTTCTTGTAGATGCTTGGGCATTCTGGAGGGGCTTAAACTATGTGAAGAAAAGGAAAGTAGAAGGACACAGGAATCAAGAAATAAAAGAGGACTGAGGACATCTTGCTTTTCTAAGCTGTATGCTTTTTTTCAGGATGAGGAGCCTCATAACTCATTAAAAATTATCCTCAAAAATTTAAATAGGAAAACAGTCTATATCTGTGGCAAAAAATAGCTGTAAATAGATTAATTTATTTGCTTCCTGACTAAACTTTGGTCAAATTCTGCCTGGAGTTACATCAATGTAAATTTGGAAGGAGTACATCCATTTTCAGTGAAGGCAATTTTTCTCACTCCCAAAAGATCATTAGCTTCCTTCAACACTTATTTTGTATTTCAGCACGATAAAGATTCAGATGTTTTGATTTTTCAGTTCCATTTCCAGAATGCAGTTGTTCTATGTTCTGACAACATATGGCATGAATATGTGCTTTTCTATTTAATACAGGAAAACTATTCAAAAGTTTAGACTTGCTTTAATGTTTTTCATTCCTTGTAAATGCTTTAATTTTTTTTGATTGCCTTCTGAGCAATGTCAAAAGCCAGGACTACAGTAAAAAAAAGGCCTTCCACTGAAGTGTCTTCCTACTGAAGTGTCAGCATGCCCAGTAGAGCAAAAATTTAGGAAAGGAGCATTTTCAGTGCTCACTTCTTAGAAAACAGGCGTGCCTTGGTAGAGATTTCAACAATGAAATTATTGTACATATATTTGCTTTAATGCCTCTGTTGTTATCATGTTTTTTTAATGGCAGTGTTGGTTGTTGCCAGATGTTCTGCTCAACAATGCTTCAGCACACATGGGAATGCTTGTGATGGCCAATCAAGTGAGCTGGCAAAATAGAAACAGATGTCCGTGGATGTGTGCTCTAACACATCTTTAATGAAACAGAGTCGTTGCATAGATGATTACATTGCACTAATCACCATTTGCTTATCTTAGGCCCTGCACCTCCAGTTATAGACCATCTAGTGTCCTAGTTCTGAATTACAACTTGTTTATTCACCTATTCTAGTTTTAGCTGCATGGGATACGAGCAAAAGACAGTCCAGGCAGGAAAAACTGCTTGAAAATGCTGGGTTAACAGGAGCAGATGTGAAAACTACAGCCTGGCTTGAAAAGTGCACAAAATGGACTAGAAACGTGCTAATTATTTATTTTCTGCCTTTTATTATTCAGTGGCTTTTATTAAATAACATAGGGGCCATGTATTGTCGAGCTGCAGTTTAGTTCTGGATCTGGATCACTCATGGTTCAATATTATAGTGAGAGTCAAACATTACTAGATGCTCTGTGAGAGCAGAGGTGTGTGCCAAACCAAACCCTAGCAGTACAGCTTCCCTTGATTTTCCTGGGACTCTTTAGCTAAACAGTAACTAGTTTCAGATGCAATCAGATGGGCTCAGGAGGGCAGAAATCTTGCAAAAAAAGCTGATAAGTTGGTACCTCCTGCAAGGTAATTGCAGGAAAGATCTTCAGTTTTTCCCTGATTTGGCACTGATCTCCAAATTATTTGCTAAACTCAGGAGAATCTAGGGTGAACAACATACTTTGTCTCATCTATAGGGAGGCTGTGAATGCTTCAATGTAAGATAATTTTTTATGTTTAAACTATAATGTTTAAAACAATCACCAACCTCCAATCAAATACCCCAAACCATTTGATTATGAAAAATTATGGGTCTGTAAAGGAATAATAACTAAGAAGATTTTACATCTGTATCCAAAATAGGAATTGGAGGTTTCTGGCTTTTCCTTGCAGCCACAAGAGCTAGAAACTAGAAAGCTAGCTGAGATTTGAATAATGAAGGTCTCCACAGACATTCTTAGGAGGCTTGCAGTAGCATAGCGACTGCAGGCATTTCTCTACCCAGTAAATACAGCCTTGCTGGGTCTAGAATATCTGGTGAGGAAGGGTAAATAAGAGGGAGGAAAAAAGTTTCCTGTTTTTTCCTCCGTTACTCCTCCACTGTTGCTTCAGACACATGGGCGCTGTTGATTTTGCCTTTGTCAAGGCAACAGAGTATTTCAGTATTGCCTCCCAGAGGTTAAATATGGACATGATTTTCAAAAGATTGTTAAAATGAAAGTTGGAGAAGGGACAGAAGCATTTGTCCTCCATTTAGTGGAGAACTACACAAAGCTGGGGGAGAGTGGTGGGGGAAGTTGAGCAGGCAGTGCTTGTGGGACACCATGTAGCATATCCAAGTCCACATGCTGTGACCACTAAGACCTCGGTTCCCTCCCAGCCTGGTGACACTGTAGCATGGCATGGCTTTTAGTGCTCTTGCATTGCACCTGGGGTAACCCTAATGGCCACAGCTCGGCATCTTCATCCTTCAATGTGCCCAATGGAGGCAGCAGCCATTCCTTATTTATGTTTAAATTGTTAATATATACTTTGTCTCTCCTGCTTAGTGCTTTATGGAAATTTTTTCAGATACTTAGTGACAAGTTTTATGCAAGGGACCTATATGTCATTTTAAACTCTTCAGATTTTTTTTTTTTTTGTATCTTACAAAGAAGCAGGGCAACCTTTAAGCCCCACGGAAATAGTTATTTTCAGACCATATCTGGTATAAGCTTGTTTTAGGCCAGATGTAAATGGACAGTATTCTTTTAAAGTATGTTCTCAAACCTTCTTTGCACTTTTCAAGTAAAAAAGGCTCATGTATTTTTGGAAGAGTGCAAACAATGGAATGCCAGATTTTAGTTACTGCTCTTAATATATTTAACCATTCAGCATACTGTAATTGGCTCAATCAAAAGTTATTTCCCCAAGTAATACAAACAAGACCCAAAGGATGATGAAATAATTCTAAAATGTCAATCTTTCAAGATTCAGATATGTTCTAATAACATTACAGAAATTCCAAAGGTCTCTATTTGGAAATAACAATAACCCCAAGTATAGGCAGATTTTTAAGGCAAGAGCTAATAAAGTTATTTGTTCTCTTAACTTCCATTTTGGACTAAATCTTCCAAATTTCACGGTAATATAATTCAAAAATATTGTTACATCTAACCTTACAAGGAAGAAGTTGAGTCACTAGTTCCACATATACATAGTTGTATTTATATCCTGCCTTTTCACACTTCAGAACATGAAAGAATCTACTCTAAAGCTCTTCTGAGTTCCTTGATGTGTTTTTTTTCTTTCCTACAAAAATCACTACACTAGGTAATTCAGCCCAGAGTTATTCATTAGACTTTTAAACCACAAATATATTGAATCAATACAAGAATATTACCATCCATGGGTGATGATAATGTCCTATTCTATGTAGCTGCCAAGGATAATATTTGTTTTACCTCTGCTATTCCAACACATCCTAAAATAAATTAAATGATTACACAGCTTTTTCATAAGCATCTTGGAAGCAGGAGAACAGTGACTTGGGAGGGCTCAAGTCTGGTAGGTGGTGGATGAGTGGACTTTCCATTCTTTATGCTCAGCAGGGTGCTGGGTAGATTTAAATTTACTTCCAAAAATATATAAATATCACTGAATGGAACAAAGAGATAGTAGAAATCCCAGTAAACTCAAAGGATTTGATTTTTTACAATTCCAGACTTTCACACTGTTACAAACAGCAGAAACAAAATTGACTCCTTGACTACACTTTTGCATTCAGAGCCAAGACTGGAATCTGGGTCAACACACTTCTAAAGTATTACCTCAAGTACATCCATGTTTTTTTTCCCAGTCCTTATAATCTTCTCTATTTACACATTGAAACTATGAGTGCTAGGAATACTTTCTGTCTTCTTATTTTGTTTAATGTTAGAGGAAACATTTGTGAAGAAAAAACAGGAATGCCCCATCTCCTCATATTCCAGGGCTAATTCACATTTCTTCTGGATATTATTCCAGTTTTGACTCTGATGGCACAGAATTTTAATTTTTGTGTGTTATTTCAGAAGACATCTGGGAAGGGGAAGCAACAAGGCATTAGCATGATGAATGTATATTCATGGGTTAATTATGTGTCTTATAAAGGGACTGAAAAGCTATTGCTCAAAACTTGTGCAAAACTGGGATGTAAGCTATGGGAAGAGGAAAATACTTCAAACAGTGGTTATAACGTCAATGTAGAATAAGAATATCAGTACCTAACTCATTCTTTTCTCTTGGGTAGGCTGTAGCTCACTGGTGCTGACGCTTGAGCGGCTGCAGCTGTGTCAGAGGCTCCGTGCTGGGTTCTGAGGCATGCCTGGTATTGACCTGGTCACATTGGCCCTCCTAGCCATGGCCTTTATCTTCAGTTACTAAAATACAATTGCCTGAAGGATAGATTTCCCACTTCAATCACATGGGGCTTCAGTCAGCTTTTCAGCACAGCCAGAAAATAACAGTCTTCCAGTGTCACGTCTTACATAGGCTAGTCAGAAAACTATTCAGTATTTGTAATTGTCTACTGCTTCAAAAACTGAACTTCAGCATTGTATACAGATTGCTCTCTCAGTGACTGCTGGGGCCTGGATATTCTTGACCACGCACAGTTCCCGTGCTCCTCACAGACAGTGTTCCTGTCAGGACTGTGAACAGGATGCTATTTAAGTTTCATCATTTGACCCAGTACAGTACAAGATACAGAATAACCTGCGACCTTCATATACCATCTGTACCTAAGAATCAGCTGGCATTCCAAGATGGAAAGGACTGATACATGCTCTCCATGGCTATGCTATTAACCAAACCAAGTACAAGAGCAATGGCCACCTCCGGGGGCTCAGACTGTGGAGTAGTTTGGCCAAAGCAAAGGATAAGCTCCAAATTCCTTTTCCAGGAAAGCTATTGGAAACTAGAGATCCTAGGGGCATGCAGCCTTAGCAAAGACTCTCAAATGCAGGCTGCTGAATGGCATCCCACGTTTGCACATAGCTCATGCTAGTACTGTGGGTAAGGTTGTTATAAATTGCAACTTTTATTTTTGTTATGCATTATTTGTGCTACCAAAACACCTAGAAGCTCTTGTCAGGGCCCTGACATACTTGGCAGAGCAAAATTTGTGCCAATAGCTAACGGGTGCAGAGGATAACTAATTTGGAAGAATTAAATCATTTGCTTTAGAACTCTGTTATGGTTACCTTCCTTGTAACACCACCACCTCATAACAACACCTTAGATGCCTGGGATAGTTTTATGATGAGAGCAAGCTCAAGTATATTTATAACAAGAATAGGTCAATGGTCCAGAGGGTAGTTTCCTATTATGGGAGGGATAAAATAACTAAAATCAATAAATCTCCAGATCATAAATGTAGCTACAGTCTGGGCAAGGTTGAGAAAATTATTAGCAGAGCCTCATGATGTCTGGATATTGTAGCTTGTAAATTTATACATACATATGTGTGTGGTTATGTACACTCTTGCTATTCATCCCCCACAGAATTCATTGAAATGCTGAGAGGAATGTGCATTTGGTGCTTCTTTCAGTGCTGGTAAAAGACAAAAGCAAGAGAAAAGTGGGGAAAAAAAGAAAAGAGAAAGAAAAAAGAGAAAAGAAAAAAATAAAATAAGAAAAAAGAAAAAGAGAAAAGGATAAAGTAAAAAAAAAAGAAAAAAGGGGAAAAAGGAAAGGGAAAAGGCAAAGAGGCAAGAGAAGAGAAAAACAGTAATTTCTAGTGAATTCACACTTCTTAATGTATCTTTCAACTTAAGGTGCACTTTTTCATATAACTGACTGTACAGAGGCATGACAAAATGGCTTCATGTATTAACCAGAGGTCTGTATGCTTTGAGATCCATAAACTGTTGTGTCTTGTTTAAAATATGTATTAACTTTCAGGAACCATTCCCTTCACTAACATCTTTATTGTGAGCTATCACCCACTTTTGTAGTTTCTTAAATTTTATTAAAATGGAAGGGCTTCATCTCTTCAAACTTCAGATATCTAAAGGTTTGTTGTTAAAGTTTAGTGTATTAATTTAGGCTCCCTTTGTTATCTGCCAGGAGAAGAGGTATCTGAGGAGGGTTTGGTCTCAAGAGTCTAAGATAGTTTTTACCCTAGACTCATTTCTTCTCCTACTGTTTACACAAGTAGCCTTAGTGATTAGTCTCCTTTGATATTCAATCAGATAAATCTCACCTACTGAGCCTAAATTGCTTCCTATTTTGATGTGATCATAATGAACAAGGTCTTCAGACTCCAATAAATATGAAAAATGTAACTGAAATGCTATGTTCATGCTTTAGTTAACATTAATAGCTAGGTGATTTCTGCCATATAATCATAGCACTGTTTAGGCTGGAAAAGACTCTAAGATCATCAAGTCCAACCATTAACCCAGCACTGTCAAATCCACTACTAAACCATGTCCCTAAGTGACACACCTACGTGACATTTAGGTACTGTGACTCCACCACTTCCCTGGGCAGCCTGTTACAATGCTTGACAACCCTTCTAGTATAGTAATTTTTCCTAATATCCAATATAAACCTCCCTGACAAAATTTGATGCCATTTTTCTCTATTGCTTGTTACTTGGGAGCAGAGACTGAAATCCACTGTCCATCTGTTACTCGGCAATAATGGTGTAAGAGTGTAACAGGGAGAAAAACCCAATAGTCTCAGTTGACAGAACAGATAGAAAATATGAGGTGTATGAACTGTGTTTTCCACAGGCTGTTTGATGTATTTTCTAGAGATGAGCTTAATCTAAGTCTTGACTGAATTCAAATACTCACTAATTTGAGAAAAGTATGAGCCTTGTATTCAGATGTGAGCTTTGCCCCCCAGGCAGCTCAAAGATTGAACTGATTAGGCTTTCAAAGGACATGACTGGTTTGGAAAGCTTTAAAAAAAACAGAAGAAAAACTCTGGAGAAAGTCATGATGCTCTGATGTAGCTGGTGATTCCAAGGCCATAGTCACCCATGTTTTTATTGATTTTGTGTTTGCTAACCCCATTATTGTGTTCCTTTCTGGTTTAGATTAAAAAGTTGTTCTGTGAGAGCAGAAATAACAAAGCCTGGTTTCCTATATATTCAATCTAATGCACCCATATACTCTTTCTGCAGTTTTAACAGATAATCTCACCTTCCCATTAGTCTTTCTAGTGTCCATTGCTATGTTTTCAGCAGTCCCCTATAACCCAGAGGTGTCTCCCTGTAACTCTGTTAAACCCTTCCTACATGCCCATGACCCCACCCCTGGCAGTGCTTGTGGTTCTTCCCCCCATCAGTGAGTGCAATTCCTCCTTGTGTCCCCAGCACTCACAGGGCAATTTCCCTGCCTCAGCCCCAACCTGTACCATGCCCTAGGGTACAGGGCAACAGAGCCTCTGCCTTGTCCAGAGATGTGAGAGAAGCCAGGCAGTCATGTCTTTTCTTTTACCCATTTGCTGGTGCAAACCGGACCATGCATACAAAAGTCGTCAGGAAGAGTGATGAACAGGCAGATGGAGAAGCCCCACCACCAGATATATTTGCAGCCATTTGTTGGTAGTGGTGGATATTGCTCTTCATCACACCACCACAGTATATTAAAATAATTACCAAGAAAAGATACAGGCAGCAATATTTTATAAGCCTGAAATATGCTGTCCTGTTTGCAGGGTATTATTCATTAAAAAAAAAAATAATTAAAAAATCGATGATTTATAAAAAGGCTTTAGGTATTTGTCTTAACAAACTGTTAGCAGTTATAAATAAGGAATGTGTTAAAACTCTTGCCCATTATCCCAACGAATGTAAAGCTGTGTATGAGCCTGGAGAGGCAAGAATTTCTCTAGCTGAGGCATTTTAAAGGAACTTAGTTTAACAAGGGTGTAGAAGAAAGCATGGAAAAGGAGCCAGAAAACTTATGACTAAATGAAATACCTCAGTGTTCAGAGCCTAAGTTGGTGTTTTTAGGAGCTGTTAGAAGATTTATTAAGTCTTTTAACTTTACTACATGCAACAGAGAAATTTAAAAATTATAGACCAAACAGGGGCCATAAGGGGACTTGGAAGAACCTGCAGGCTGCAGAAATTGCATGGCGCTGATCGGTCAGGTCTCAGACAGTCAAGGATTACCTTGGGACAGCTGTCAGACTTCTTCAAGTGACAGTAATAAATTCACATAAATAATTGCATTGTAGAAACCTGGGTCCTGTCCATCCCTATCTCTTAGGGCTACAGTGGTGTCAGGTCCCAGGGCGTGGTGAATAGGAAATAGTAATAATCTGTGACCTTGTTAAGTTGTCTCAGTGGCCAAACACTTCCAGTAAGTCTGGAGCTATCCTGCTGGAAAAAATTCCCATGTTGATGGGGTATAAACCATGAGTGACACCCCTGTCCCAGGCAGAACCTTACCAGGGTCCCATATGCAAAAGAAATGAAAAGTCTTTTCCACTTTGAAGAAACATTAAGAGGGTTTGAAATTCCACCAAAATCTCTAGGAAAGCCAAAGGATGCAAATGGCAGGAGACTCAGAAACAAGGAGGATGGGGAAAAACAGTGGAATGATAGAGCACTGATGTAGCAGGAAAAAAAAAAAATGGTGCTGTAGAAAGTAGAAATGGGAAATGTATTTAAGACCAATTAATGTTGATTCAAAAGGACCATGAAAGCTCAATGGGCCAGCAATAGTGTCTATAACAGATGAGCAAAAATAAAAAAAAGTATAAAGAGAAGCTTATTGGAAGTTCAGAAGAAAATTAAAGAATTGTGGGGGAAAACTGCAAAATAAGGGGCATATACCTGCGAATCAACAGGCTGGGGGGGGGAGGGAGGGGGAAAATTACAGTTTTTTGGCTTTGCCTGGAAAATCAAAAAGCTATTCTAAACGAGTACAAGACACTTCCCATGAATCCACACTGAAGCAGGAGTTGGAGATAAAATGAAAAAAACCAAATGAAAAATCCCAACCAAACAAAAAGACCAGTTCAGAGAGAAGTACTGCCCAGAGCAGAAATTTAAAACCATCAAAAGAAAATTGTTCTTTCACATAGACTGCAAAATCAGTGGAGTCATTAAGAAAATTGTGCAGATGGTCAACTAGTGAATATGGAACTGGTCAAGAAAAGGTTACACTAACCTTTTGAACAAGTTTATAATACATGTTAGAAGTTGATAAGTCTCTGTTTCACCACAGATGGGTAGTCTTATTTACCTACATAAGTCAACAGAAAAAAACAGGGAATGTATTTCATGAAATAACGTCATTAGACGAGCAGAAGATATTTGGGCAGGTAATAGCATTCTTGCACTGAAATATTTCCTGGTGGTGGCTGGTTGTGAGTTATTACTTCAGTGACAGCCTGCTCTGGTGTTCAGCTGCCTAGTAGGAGGTCTTTGCCCCAGCAGTGTGAGAGCTTGTCTCTCTGAGCACAGAGAGACACCGGCATCATGCTTTGAGGGGAGATATAGATACTTCCACCCTGTGGGACACATACTGTAACACTGGGGCAATCCCAGACACGTGTTCCTGGGAGGTGGGTGGCATCCAAATACCTTGGTGCTGTCTTAGGAGAGGCTGAAACCTCCTCCTAGCACTCTCGGTTGATTGCACAAATATTGCTCCAGTTGATCATGAGAGCCAAGATGGTGTGGGTGGTCCTCAGCTGGTCTCTAAGACCATGGCTGTAGATCCCATGGGAGATCACTGTGGGCATAGACATTAAAATTGTTTCCTGAAAGCCAAGATCTACTTCCAGTGTAGCAGGACAGCACATGAGGCTGCTAGACTGGCAATTCTTGGGTGAAGCTGGTGATTATCCCCCTATTAAGTTTTACCCTAATCTATTAAACTTAATCCTTTTCTGAGTAAGTAGTGTTAAATACTCGAGGAAGCAGCTGGCATTCAGTCCTTTCTCTGGTTTGTAGTAATTTTGCATGGACATGAAGTAGGAGCTTTACTGAGTTAATCCTATTTACCTCCATTTATGAGCGTGTGTTGGGCAGAAAGAGACTCAAAAAAGAGACCTTGATAGTTTTGGAGAAAGTCTAAGTTTTTTTTTCATAGGCATAAAATGAAATGCTGCAGAATATGCTCAATCCTGACATTTCAGGAGGTAGATCTCACTTGCTAAGTAAACTCTTCTGGGAAGAGCCATGTAAAGTTACATAGAAAAAGCTTGTGTAATTATGAGACCACATGTAACGGAGTGGAACACAGTCAAAAGAGCACTGCTTTTGAGTCTATGGAGCAATAGTTGCAAAGCAGTTTCATAGGAGACTTTGTATGTCTGCCTGAATTTAAGCTACAGAAAATACTTGATGAACATTCTAATAAGATGGTGAAGGCAACTTATGCTTTCTTCAAGACAACGACTTAAGCCCTACTGGACCTTTACCCTTCATGGTCAGCAATACTGACAACATCACTGCTTCTCTTCTTGGGCTTTGTTTGTCTTTGTAAACTCTAGTGCTTTCTGTATCTCCTTGTGCCATCTTCCATCTGCCAACAATATACTCCTTCCCAATTTCCCACTCTCAAAGCTGTCTATTATTCTGTTCACCAAACAGAACAACTCTGAAGCATACATTGGGACAGCAAGTACAATCTAAACAAAACCCCACTGATATTTGTAAGGTTTCCCAGGTACCAGAAGGAAGCTTAAAACCTAGTATCTCAAAAATGAAAATGCCTTTTCCCTGGTGCTGTAGGAACTAAACAGTAACCACTTTTTGCATTTCTTGAAGTCCAGAGTACACACTGTAATAGAAATATCTGTAAATCTTTACCAGGTTCTGGAAAATCCAGTGGAGAAACTGAAAAAGTCTACTCATTGCTGCAGTAAAGATCAGGAAGAAATCCAGTCAATTTAAAGCAACGTATTTTCCAGGTAGTGATTAATGTTCTTTAATTAATCTACATGAAATGTAAGCTTTTTGTTAATATAAAAAGATTTTCCCATATTTCTTTGTAAACTCAAAATTTACATTAAAAGATTAGATAAGATCCAACAGAAAACTGTCAAACTGTGGAAGAAACCAAAACCAGGCATTATTTGTCAGAATTATTGATGGTATCCGTGGCATACTGTTGATGGGCTATTATAAATTATTGTTTTACTGTTTTCTTAATAGGATCCAGAGGCTTTAGTCAGAACTAGAGCACTACTCTGTAAGTCTACATTAATGTATGTATGTATGTATACATATACATCACATGCACAAAGACAAATACAGAAATACAAAGAGTTTATCCTTTCGAGAAGATCACAAATTGTTAGGGCTTTCAACTCTCCCATTTGGCTTTATACAAGTATGCTTTCATGAAAACGAAGACAAAGAGAGAGGGAGATGAAGGACAGGAGAAAGAGCAAGAAATCAGTAACCATCACTTAGAGATCACAGAGCCTGGAGAAGTAAGCATGAAAAATTACTGGGTTGACTCTTGAGATACTTAAAACCAACAGAAACTGAACCTTTTAGAGCAATTTAACTACTCAGATCATTATTTAGTAAAAAATATAGCCAAAGCATGCATAATCAAAGAGTTCTCTAAATTGCATGGAGACAGCTTTATGGTATTTGGCTTTTACATCAGAGCACTGGCCTGTCGCCTATAGATGCATTTGAGACATTTGGCAAAATAAATAACAAATAATAAATACTCTAGCATTTGATGTAGGGTTTTATAAAACCTTGCCTCAAAATTAATTCAGAATTGCCTGGGATAGGAGAGACGGCTTTCAAAATATTCATGAAAGAATTCAAAAATATTTACAGTGCTTTGCTTTAAAACAACATCATATGGAAAGGGGGAAACCTGGAAAGTGTTAATACTACACACGGCTGGATGCAGTTGTGGTGTGGGTAAGGAGGTTGCCAGGAACATGGCTGGTCCCAAGACCCCTAGCATGGGGGCTGTGCTAGGTAGAGCTAAAGGAGAAGCCAAAAAGGAGGTATGAGGGTTGCCTTAGCTCCTAAGACAGACACATGCTTGTTGAAAAGAATTGAGAATGAACTAATTAAAACAGCACTTCCAGCACAGTTGGGCAGCAAAGTGATGTGAAAGCCAGCCTCATATTTTATATGTGGAAGGATATACTCTCCCTGGAACTACACCCTGATCTGTTGTGTGCATTTCTAGGTCTCCCATCAAACAAATGTGCTGCATATTGAAAGGCATCAAAAGAGAGCAGCAAAAGAGACTGGAATAGTATCAAGGCATGATGGTAGATCACCTGTGCTTGCACCTGAATTACGGTAAGGGCATGTGTATGTGCACACAGAGGGAGATAGAGGGATGTGGGTATTCTGGCTTGTGTAAATTTGGCTGCATGCCTCATGCTCACACATGCAGATCATCGCAGACTCACGCATAAATCCTCCTCTGGCTTATTTATAAATGTTTCTACTTGAGCCCATTTAAAAAGAAAATTGAAATTACAATCGTTTGCTATACTTTCCAGTCCAGTCTTTTACTGGAGGGGTGAGGGCTGTGAAAACTCTTTGATGAAAAATTAAAAAAAAGGAGAAGATAGCGAAAATAGTGAAGATGTCACACATCTAAGGCTGATCTGTGAGTGTGTGTGTTCCCTACTGAACAGAAGGCTTCAGAAGCAAGGACAGTGCAGATTCAAAGGCGATTTCCTTTGCCAGCCTTTAACAGCACCTTCTGCTGATGCGGAGAGGATGGATGATGTGAGGAACAAGGAGCAAAGGAGCAGGAGCTGCCTCCATGATCTTGGCTACATTTTGCTGCTAGCTGCCTCAGAGCAGTTCCCAGGCAAGATTTCCCCTAAAGAGCATCTACAAAACACTGCAATTATCAGGATACTGTGTGCAGGTTTGGTCTCTGCAATATAAGCAAGATATAAAGCTCTTAGAGAGCATCCAAAGAAAGACAATGAAGATGATGAAGAGTCTTGAGGGGAAGCTGCATGAGGAGCAGCTGAGGGCACTTGGTCTGTTCAGCCTGGAGAAGAGGAGACTGAGGGGAGACCTCATCTCAGTCTACAAATTCCTTGTGAGGGAAAGAGGAGGGGCAGGCACTGATCTCTTCATTTTCATGACCAGTAACAGGACTGGAGGAAATGACATGACTGAGACTGAGACAGTAACAGAACCTAAGGGAATGGCCTGAAGTTGTGTCAGGGGAGTTTTAGGTTGGACATTAGAAAAAAGTTCTTCACTCAGAGGGTGGTTGGGTACTGGAACAGACTCCCCAGGCAAGTGGTCACAGCACCAAGCCTAAGAGAGTTCAGGAAGCATTTGGATGATATTCTCAGGCACACATTCTTGGGAATTGGTGCAGGGCCAGGAGTTGCACTTGATGATCCTTGTGGGTCCCTTCCAACTCAGCATATTCTGTGATTCTGTGATTATGTTGCCTTCAGGCAGGAGCAGTGCTGCTCCTCTTACCACACCTCGAAGCTGAGCTCTAGAAGAGGGTCAGAGACCTTTCACTGCCCCTTGAATATGAGGAATCTTCCAGCCATACCAGCACTCCACTCCATCCTGGGGAAATATGGGGTTTGGATGTGCTCAAAGCTGTCCCAAGGGCCTCAGTGTTTAGGACTGTCTCTAGCCCTGTTTTGCCATGTGAGTGAGGAATGCAGAAGCAGTTTCTGTTGGGAGTCCTGGTGCAGAGAGCTTGGGCTCACAGTCTACCCTGCGCCAAAAATCGTGGGGCTATGCGTTACATGCAGGTTATTAAAGATTCTGCTTACTTTACAATGGTCTGTTAACAGCTCTAATGTCTTTAACATGTGCAGTCCATTGACTTTTAAGCAACATTTTATTGAAGTAACTGCCGTGGTTATTAGGCAGTAAGATTTACGCTTCATTTTCAGTCCTGGATCTGGAAATCTGGAAAGAAAAGAAAAAAAAAACAAACCTGAGAAAGAGAAGCAGAGGGATGACATCTACCAAGAGACAGGGAAGGTGCTGCTTGGGACAGCACTCACCATGCACCCGTGAGATACCACCCCCATATTCGCCAGGAAATGATTCCTTCAAACCAGGGGATGCTGAGCAAACTGCTAACAGAAGAAATACACAGAGCAACCTCCTCCTTGCTGGAAATTCAGTATGAGTTGCTTTCTTTCCCCCCTCTCGGTATGAAATAATATTTGCAGATGTGAACTGTGGGAGAGGTTTTGTGGCACATTTACATTGCAATGAGGTTTGCATTAAGGAACTGGCACTTGACTTTTGTTCATTGAAGAATTAGTGTAAATCTTAAGCCTTCATAATCCATTGGCACGGGCAGCAAATGGAGTATTTCAATGCAATGCTGCGTGTTTCTACTGGCCGGGTGTTTTCAAGTCTCACGTCTTGCATAAATCTCTTTTTAATGTAAAATGAAATGTTTAAAATAACTCATTAAGCAACAATGCTCAGAGATTTTTTTCTATCTGGAATTTTACGAGGTGTGTTTTTTCATTCCCGAAACTGCTTCTTTCAGTTTTGTCATTTTTCTGAGCCACCACGTAGAGCTGGCTGGTGCACCCAAGAGCTGCAACCGCTCTCGCACAACTTTGTAAAACCAGAGATAAGACATTTTTGTACATTTATGGTAAAACAGAGATTATAGCCTACTGGCTGGTCTTGGCCTGCTCTAGTTCCTTTGTTTTCAGAGATGTAATCTCTTCTTTTTCATCCCATCACCCATGTCTGAACTGATGGAAGATGATTGTCTGTCATACTCCAGGCTTAAGTTACTAGCCTCTCAGCTGCACAGAGGCCTTGAGAAATGCACTAATATATTCACAACAGGAGGAAACTGCCAACAGAAACAGATCCTGAACTGGTTCCCAAACAGGATGACAAAAAAAGTCCACTCGGACCACACACAATCCCTCTGCTTTGCATGTGGGTCCCATTGCACACACTCCCTTTGCCTTTGCTGTATAAACAGCAGACAACTGAACTCTTTATGGTGGTACATAACAACGCCTCAGTTTTAATGAAATATTGTATTTGACTCAGAACCTCAGAATTTGCCCCAGTAGAAATCCTTGTTTCTCATGAAGATGTCCTGTGCTCTTTGGAAAACACCACCCCAGCCTCCTTGCAATGAAGTACCCAAATTCCAGAGCAGGGCAAGGCACCTGCACACACATTATGTTTCCTACAGCTCTGAGGAAATCTTTGATCTTGAGTTGTTCTTATTTATATTACTGTGGCTAAAGCAAAGCAAAACCAAAACATCAAGTCCATATTGAACCTATAGAATAAGCCCAAGTTGTTCTCTTTAAAGCAATGATTAATCAAGCTGTTTAGGAAAATATTGCTTTGATGATGCCATGTATTTAAGCCCAACAGCTATCTGGAGGGAGAGGTTTTCAGCACAGGTCCTTTCTTCAGCATAAGAAATAAAAATCCTGGGAAAGCAAATTCAAATATTTGTGAAAAGGCATAGAGGCACAAATTGTAAAAGTCTAGAGCCTGAAGTACCTGCAAAGCATCTTTCTGGTTTAGACTAATTGTGAAAATGCTCTGCCTTGTGCCATGCAAAGAAAAGTTTATTATGGACTGAAAATGCTTGGCTGTTCTAAATTCCCAGCCTAATATAAAGCCTCTATAGGGGACTTTTCCAGCACTGGATAATAGCCTAGCCCAACACCTTTAATAAAATCAAGGTGACAGACCATGAAAACATTTGCTTCAGCACTATAAGCAAATCTGATACTGTTGCTGAAAGATGCCTCGAGGCATCTGTATAAGTCTTCAAGAGAAGTGGTGGTGTGCTAGTGTGTGTGGGGGCTTCAGAGCAGTGCCTCTTGGACAGTGCCTCTATCTTTGAAATTTTAAACTGGCTTCAAACACAAAATGCCGGGCTAGAATCCTATACAAAGATTACGGGTCAAAAATTGTCATTTAAGCACAAAATTTATTTTACCATTAAAATTAGAGTGTTTTTTAATGCTTGATCACATGAGAGATGTGGTTTCATAAATTAACACTGGTAGAACATGAAGGAGTCCAAGAAACAAGCATGAAATTATTTCACACAGCAGTTCACAGCTCACACTTCATCAAACCCAACACTGCAAGTGTAAGATATGCAACTTCCCATCTAAGGAAAGAAAAAACTAAAAAAGAATAATACAGCTCACTTTTGTTACTTTCAAATGCTGTTTACCATATAAACAAGTACAGCAGGTTTTGTAAATCCCTGGACAGGAAGCTTGCAATAATAAACCTTTAGCTGAATTCAGAGTTCTTTTGGGACAGGGGAGTTCTGTTTAGTTAAGCCTCTATTTTTGCATTGAAATCTCAGTCAGATTTATTTTAAACAGCCTCCTTATTTTTCTGCCTTTTTTTTCCCCCACATGTATTCTCCCAGCTTCAAAGCTCAGATATTTTATGTGATTATACCAAAAGTTTTCAGAAAGATCTCTTTCCAATTATTTTTTTTTTGTGTAATTTCAATGAACGTCTTTCGTCTGATAATATCACAGTCTATTGGCATGATGTAGTAGAGGTGAGACTCACTGGACAAAATGCACACTGAAGCACCTGAAATTCCACATTAAAAAATCCTTCTAACATTTATTTTAATTTTAAGCAAATTAGCAGTCAGACTTCCACTGATTTGTAAATAGGAGCTGGACACAATTTTTCCTAGTTCCCACCCCAAGGACCTGCAGAAGTCTGATAGTCCTGAGGGATAGTTTAGAAGAAGAGGTTTCTCAAGGAAAACAAGGGAAGGGAGGACTGTTGAAATGGTACTAAAATTGTAGTTTTGCTTAAACAAGCCAACTTTCTATGCCTTTTTTTTTCTTTTTTTTTATTCTTTTTTTTTTTTTCCCAGTGAGACAAACAAAACCCTTGTAGTGTTTTAGAAGGAAAGGAGCAAAACAATAGTCTGGTATGCCAAATGCTAGACGTATAGCATGTATTATTTAGAGATGGGTATGAAAAATGCTAATGCAGAATGTAATTTTTAGTCTCTTTCCAAGATTTTTATTAAAGAAGAGGTAGAAAAAATTATTTTAAAAGATCTAAAATGCAGCTGAACTTTCTGTATTGAGGCCACTATGAACTTAAAATTCAGCCATGTGTAGCAAAGTCCCACAAGACCTATAAACTCCTTAACTCCCTCTTAATCAGTTTTTTTGGAAGTTTTAAGAACTGCTTAAGTTTTGGGCTGCTCCTCTGTGCAGAGATAATGTGTCCCAGACAGAAGGTAAATTGCAGTAGGTAGACTTCCTCATCAGGAATGAAATTCATCATGTGACA
>JAWWLV010000121.1:80039338-80100961 GCA_035041135.1 Platyrinchus mystaceus | reverse complement strand
GAGATAATGTGTCCCAGACAGAAGGTAAATTGCAGTAGGTAGACTTCCTCATCAGGAATGAAATTCATCATGTGACACAGCAATATTTCACATTAATTTCCAGTTTCTGGAAATCCCCTTTTCTTATTCTTTGAGCACTAAAAGTAAGATAATGAATGAGTGACAGATCAGCTGTGTTATGGTGAGGAACCGTGAGAATAACAAACCCCCTTTCAGATTTGGTTTGAACAGCCCTGGATCATCTTTATGTAGAAACCACTTCATGTGCACAGACCTTGCCTGTCACCATCAGTGCCTGGTATCTTGAGGCAGGGGGAAGTGGGACATGACTTTTAGCACTTGGGGCATTGGAGACCCTCTGAGACCTGTTGCCTTCTCTGCTTACACCTCCCTGCACTCTGAAGAGCGTGACTGCAGCTTTAGCTACTTTGCCACTGGGCTTTCCTGCTGGTGCCATGAAATCATAGCTGTGGAAGGGGTTAAAGCGTTTCCTGCTGCCTAAAGCATGCTAAACATTTATAGCTGCTGGAGATGGGCACTGCTGTGTGGTACTCAGAGACTCAGGTACTTTGGGACAGAGCTGAAAGTGGCTGAAGAAGTTAGGGAGTTCCATCCTTCCCTAGTATTTACTAGGGGTGTGCCTAAGTGTTTCTTCTGCTTTCAAAGCAGAAAGTATAATATGGCCCTTAATATCTAAGATGCTGTAAGTTTTGTTCTGTGTTTTTAATTTAAAACACCATTCAAAAGTTCTGTTCAAACACTGTGTGTTAGAAGTGGATGTGGCTCTTTTTACCTTTGGAGCTCTGGTTACTTCTGCTCTTGCTCAATTTTCTGAAAATGAGAAGATGAAAAGTTTCATTTTAATATGAGGGAAAACCAGTTCAAGCATTTGAGCAGCTATGCCTTTTCCCTTACCTTTTCAGAGGAGGCATTTTATTTTTCCCTTCCACTGCTTTGTGGGGTCAGCAGGCATGGAGCACCTTGATCTTAACTCAGTGAGAAGTGGGGGCAAGGAGTCGTTGTGATTGTCACTATTTTAATTACTTTTTAAAATTTTATTCTGGATTGAAATGAGACAAGAACGTTCTTGGCTGGGTCTGGTTTTAGGTCTTCATTCACTTGTTTATTATTTTCCTTAGCTTTGAAAACACAATATTAAAGCTGAAGTATGGCAGGGATATTATCTATGTCTTTATCTATTTGTTTTAAACTACCGTTAACTCCTGCCCAGCACTGGGATTTTTAATGGCAAACAATTCTGGCCGGCACCTAATGCAGATTATGGGAAAAGAATAAAATAAAAATGACAGCATTTTAACATTTAGAAACACCTCCAGTCAAGCACACTCTTTCCAGTATTTTTTCCATTGAAGTTGCCCTGTAGATTTTAACATGTGACAAGCTCATTGCTGGGAGCAGCTGAAAAGCGCTGAAATGTAAGTGCCTGCGTGTGCTCGCGGCAACAGTTCCTTGCACGTCAGGTCAGAGCTCGTCTTTTAAAACCCTCCAAATACATATTTATTCACATGCTGTTTCTGTTAAAAGTCCAAATGAGGCTTCAAGGTCTATAAGAAGAATATGTGTTGGGAATCCTATCTAAATGACTGTTTATAGGTACAGGCTGGAGAGGGAGTTTGGAAAAATCTGTATCTGTGTCAGTAACGGCATTATTTTTCAGTGTACTTCACAAAGAAAAAGGAGCAAAAGGGAGTGGAAATATTCTTTCAGTTGCAGACATTACCAGCAAAAATATTGCTCATAAACAATTATGTTGCCATAGTGAAAGGTCTAACATAAAGCATTTTAAATGGGGGATATATTGCATGATTTACTCTCTTTTTCTCAAAAATATACTGCATTATATGTACTGAAGTACATCTCATTTATTCATCAAAAGGATTTAGTCCACAGTTATACTGATATAAATGATCTGAGAAGTAGCTTTTTAAACTAATGAAAATCAGGTGTAACTTTAAGTTAAATACTTTTTCCCCTGGAGTTATTTGCATTTATATTGCCGTAGGGAAAAAAAAAAAAGGCATGGTTAAAACCCATATAATTAAATAAGGTTCTTCATGCAATAATATTTAAAAAATAAAAAAAAATTCATCTCTGCCAGTGTTGGTTTCTGACTTGCTTGGAGTTGGAGGGAGATTCTCCTGCAGTTCCACCCACAGATGGGAGATGCCGAGAGAGAAACTGGGAGCAAGAGAAAACTGAACCATGCCAGGAGCTGTTTTTCAAGATTACACGTAAAAAGTAGTCCTTGATTCCTGTTACCAAGTACTAAAATGACACTGAAATTCATAAAACTTTTCAAATGTCTCACATATTTTAGTCCAGGAACCAGGGCAGTGTTTACAGCTTGAACTTTAGCCACCCTGCATCCCTAAAAATCCCAGCAACTGCAACCAAGGGAATAAAATTCTTTGCTTCATGTCTAGATAGGCTTAAAGTTGTTTTTGCTGTTTTCAAATGAGACTTCTAGAGACCCAACGGAAGGTTTTTTCTCATACAAATATTTCTACTGACAATCTACACTAAAAAGTGAAATGTTAGCATCTTGAAGCAATCTCCTTTTTGCTCACTCAGTGTCAACATTTACAAAGGAAAAATTGCAATAATGTTGAAGATTACCCTTTATTCTCTAGCATCTGCGTATAGGCTAAGAAACAACACCTGGCACTTAGCCAGCAGATGAAAGCCATAACACTGGGGCAGGGTAACCAAATGAATCTGCAAAATCATTTTACTAAGTAGTTTCTGCCTTAGTTCTTTTTACTATAACGAGATCTTACCATGCAAAAAATGAAACAAAGAAATGACATAAGGAAGTTCTGTAAGACATGAATTTATAGCTAATAAAGCCAATACAATTGCTATTTTTTTTCCTAGAGTTAGATTCGAAAATAAGTTTTTTTCAGTAAAATCTCTGGGAACATCACTATGCCAGGGAAATTGCAGACAAACCAGTCACTGGCCCTCATTCCCTGCTCTCACCATGTGGTGGCAGCCTAAGGCATGCGTTCACCAGGCATTTTCAACTTTGTGACTGCAGCCAGAAATACATATCCAAATGTCTCTCCACTGGTGTTTTCCCACTGAAGGCAGCAAATTACTTGTTTGTCGAAATGCTGAGCCATATGTCCCAGCTCCATTAGTACAGACTATTCTCTTTTAAAGAAAGGTGAGATAAAAAGTGAGTGGTGAGATCAACATAGGCATAGCATTCTAAATCTGAAGAGAATCTACTGAAATAATTCTGGAATACAATTGATACAGCACCTTTGTTTTCCATTGTAGTTTGTTTGAACATGGACTGAAATCTTGGGGCATGTTCATGAGCTGTTCCCTCTCTCCTTCCCCACCATACCCAGCTTTTTTCCATTTTTCTATTTGCATGTGGTTTGGTTTTTATTCCTCCCACCCCCCGAATCCCTGCCCTGACACCAAAATATTCCAGTTCAGTCCCAAACTACAAACAAGTCTTCAGCCTTTGGAGTGGAGCAGACCTACTTGGTGCTCGGAGTTCTGTCCCTGTGCAGTTGCAAAGCAGACTGCCTGATACTTTTGGGACTGCTCCCTTTATGTTTGTCTTAGGTTTCCTATGAAAACAGTTCATGGAATTCAAAAACAACAACAAAATACAACCTCTCTTCAATTTTTCAACATCATGAAAAGATGCGTGCCATCTTGCTTTAGATCTCAAATGTGTAGCGAGAGATTAAATATTTTTAATTTAATCTGCTCATGGCATGCTCATTTTGAGATGTCTGTGCATGTCACTCCTGAAATATCTTTGCCTCTGGCTATTCAGTTTCCACTTTTTCCTTTTTCAGTCTTCATCAGGCAAGCTCACTGCCCCTGTGCAGCTTTTCTGTAAAGTCCATGCTCTTCTCCTGTAAAACTTCCCCCTTCATAGCCTGCTAGAAACTATGTTAAATGCTCCTTAATTAAATGACATACATATTTTATTATTTGAATACCATTTCTGTGTTCTCCTAATGAATTCTACTGTAATTCCTTGAGTTCTCACCAGTGCTCACTGGAGCAAATTAAAAAAGGTGACTACCGCTATCAATGTACTACCAGTTAACGACCTGCTTAACTTGACCTCCTGCTTTATACTAATTAACAATAAAGTTAATCCTAATTTGCTCAGATGTACGCTGAACATTTCTTCTTGCCTTAATTCAGTACAAGCTGATTTAAACCATCTTCTGATATTTTTTTGCTCATGGTGCATCATTCAGTTTCCATTCCACGTGACAATAATCATATCCAAACGGAAAAAGAATTAAATAAATGTGATGTGCCGTGACACGCTATATCAGATGCTTTCCTAAAGTAAAGGAAACCACCCACAGTTTCTGAACCCCTGCTAGGCACATCACCCCCTTCTTCCTTTGAAGCCAAGAAGTCGAACATAGATCCATGGTGGAACTATCACGACTCTCAGCCTATCCTTGGTGCCAGGGTGGGCATTGCATGACTTGTCCTGCACCTTCATTTGTGGCTAGCTAACATAACCCAGTGATGAGTTGTGTGCATGTCCTAATTTGCCTAAATTGCAGGGCATTGGTGTTGGTATCTACACAGTGTTAGTATTGCTTTTGGCTCAGCATGTGCCCACACTGCTTCCTTGGTGCTCTGGACCCTGCAGCAGATGCCACCACCATAGGTTTGTTAGCCTCAGTGAAGGGAAGGGTCACGGAGGGGCCATCACTGGGGTGGTCAAAGTGGGGGAACCAGCTCTTCCTGGCAACAAGGGGCTGAGGAGGGGAAAGAGCTCCAGTTCCCACCTTGGTGACTCTGAAGCACCCACTGAAGGGAGCTCCGTGCTGTGCCATGCCTTGTATGCATGTGGGTCACCCTGCTCTGTACTTCCAGTAATTCAATCAGGACAGTCACGTCGTAACCATGTGGAGTCAGTTACCAAGTCACAGTGAATTACTGAGGAAAGGATTTCATAATTAAAAGGGACAATAAAACGAAGAGCTTTCCACAACAGTGAAGTCCAGAATTACAATGATGACATATGAGAAAAAAGAAAACAATTACATTTGGGCTTGGTTTAACTCTGAGCAGCACCTCTTCAGAAGACAACCTGGTCCTGTTCTCCTCCCAGCAGCCTGCAGAAAAAAAAGAGTTGAAAGAAACAAATTGCCATCTTCCCTTGATGTTTAGAGGGAAAGATGTGCTCTGGAGTGATCAGATGGAAAGTAAGGACCAAGACTTGATATTGGGATTCAGAGAAGAAGAGAGGTGCATTTAGGAGAAAACACATCTGCGAGAAGGAACAAGGAAAAGCAATTATAGCAGTCAACATTATGATCCAGCAAATCTACTGCTAACCCCAGTGCCCAGACCTACAGCACCCTGTGGAAGAGTTGCATTTCAAGTACTGTCCATCTTCTTGTACTACATCTATTGCTGTGCTATTGAAAAGCCTTTGTGCCAGCTGGCTTTGAGGCACCAAGCTGAATGACTTTCCTGGCAGGGAGAACAGCAACAGCAAAAACGTATAAGCAGGGTTGGACTCAAGCTGCCCTGCAACTATCTGCTTTATCTCTCACTGAAGGTTGATGCCTTATCAAAATTCCCATGAGGGGACCATGACAGGTCCTCAATCATTTGTCCTTAATCTGTCCTATCGGGGCACATATGATTGCAGGCAAAGTGAAACCTGTTTGTACTGGGTTCTTTTTTTTTAAAAAAAAAAAACAACAAAAAAAAACCACAAAAAAAAAAACAACCAACCAACCAACCAACCAACCAAAAAAAAAAGAAACCCCAAATCCCAACCCCAAACTTAGATTAGATGATGTTAGCTGCTTGCTTTCTGTGTGACATTCTTTGCTGATAGCCTGTACATCTCTATGTGTCATAGATATGGTCATCTGCTGTTCAGGACAGAATAGCTGGGACAGTTGTTCACCTCTGTTGAAAAAGTTATTTTTGTAAGGGAATCTGAACTTCTTCAAACAAAAACCATTAATGGATAATTATTTTTGGGATGCCCCTAGGCAGTCATGGGGTGCACATACTTACACTTTATACTATAATAAAAATGCTGATTTTGTGTGGTAACATCTGTTTTCTCCTTTGTTTCCTAGATTAAATGAAAACACTCATCTGAAATCCAAATCTGGAATTAATCCTCACTTTTGAGATGAAAAGGAGGTGAGTTGTCTCCTTATCTGATTATTAATCAACTGGGCAAAAGAGCTGATTTGGCTCATTTCTTGATTTGCCTTGGAGCAATTCCTTTCAGGCAGTAGTCCTTTCCACACTGTGAGAGACTGTCCTACTGAGTGGAAGACCTTATCTGTCTACAAAGACTATCATGGAAAGAGATGACCTCTGTAAAGTGCCAACAATAAGTACTAAAATGCTAACTGTCCCCCTAGCAGACACAGAAATAGGAAGAGTGAGCTCAGCACTGCATTATTTTAACTGGAAAAAGATCCCAAATTTCAGAAGTTGGATTGTCACACTGGAGACTCGCATTTTCAGACCTTCTATGCTGGGATGAATATTGTACTCTGCTTCAACATTTGCTCCTTAGTCAAGTATCACTAACATCATGTGAGTGAATAATTAACCTAATTACTTATTACCTTCTGCATTTTGTAACAATATTGCTTTGTTGATAGTCTCTTGCAGTTCTTAACCATTCCCAGTAGTTTCCACGTAAAAGTGAAACAATTTTTTGTATGTAATGAAAACTATTTACATCCTTCAGGGAACAATCAAAACATGCTTACATTGTGTAGACAGGATTTTCCCCGTGCAAACATATCAATGAGTTATCCCGATGGCTTACCTAAGACAAAAACATTGACAATAAAAAGATAAATAGAGTTGATTTCTGAACTGAATGCTGAGAATCTTACACGATGAAATCCCTCTCAAAATTCAGTTTAACTTGATGTTTACTATTGCTCCTGATACTAGTGGAGGAAGTTCTAAAAAATGTAAAGCCTGAGGCATTTGAAAAAAATACTGGTTTCCAGACAATTGATCAAATAGAGCAAGATCTCCTCCTGCGGAACTTCCCATGATATCCTAATGATGTCAGTGCAAGTGGACTTTCATGCACTGAAGTGGACCAGGTTCATCTGGTATATCATGATATATCATGTGTATATCTGCACCCACTGCACTTTCTTTAAGAGTGTCACAGGTAAATGTAGCCAAAGGGAAACACTACTAAAGGTTCACTTGGAAACTCTCAGTTAGGACTACTTGGCATGCACAAAATAGAGCTTTGCTTCACATCTCAGTGAACATTGTCAAACACAAGCTGAGGTTCAGATTTATAATAAAACCAGAAACCGGGGAAATACTACACATCTCAAATGATAAGTCCTATTGTTGATAGCTATTATAGAACCAGAGAATATGCTGAGCTGGAAGGGACCCACAAGGATCATTGAGTACAACTCCTGGCCCTGCACAGGACCATCCACAAGAGTCACCATGTGCCTGAGAGTATCATTCAAATGCTTCTTGAACTCTGTCAGGCTTGGTGCTGTCATCACTTCCCTGGAGAGCCCGTTCCAACACCCACCCACCCTCTGGGTGAAGAACCTTTTTCTAATATCCAACCTAAAACTCCCCTGACACAACTTCAGGTCATTCCCTCAGGTCTTGTCACTGGTCACCACAGAGAAGAGATCAGTGCCTGCCCTTCCTCTTCCCCTCATGAGGAAGTTGTTAACTGCAATGAGGTCTCTCCTCAGTCTCCTCTTCTCCAGGCTGAACAGACCAAGTGCCCTCAGCTGCTCCTCACACAGCTTCCCCTTCAGGCCCTTCACCATCTTCATTGCCCTCCTTTGGATGCTCTCTAAGAGCTTAACATCTTTCTTATATTGTGGTGCCTAAAACCGCACAAACATTCAAGGTGAGGCTGCCCCAGTGCAGAGCAGAGTGGGACAATCCCCTCCCTCGACTGGCTGGCGATGCTTTGCCTGATGCCCCCCAGGACAGGGTTGGCCCTCCTGGCTGCCAGGGCACTGCTGACTCATATTCAACTTGCCATCAACACAGACCCCCAGGTCCCTTTCCATGGCACTGCTTTCCAGCATCTCATTCCCCAGTCTGTACGAACAGCCAGGGTTGCTCCACCCCATGAGCAGAATCTGGCACTTCCCCTTGTTGAACTTCGTATGGTTGGTGATTGCCCAGTCCTCTAATTTGTTGAGGTCTCTCTGCAGGGCCTCCCTGCATTTGTGGGAGTCAACAGCTTCTGCCAGTTCTGCTGAAATGAATGATACTATGCTGTGCTAACCCATTAGGATGATATTTAGAGTGTTAATCGTATTAAAAGATATACCATCTACTCCTTCACCTAACTGATGTAAGAATTCCCATTGATTCTTTTAACACAAAGTTGCTGTTATCACACCTTAACAATTGAAAGTGATTACCTGTTTTTCCAGATGCTCTGTGAAGCAATGCAGTACCTTTAAATTTAGTTTTTAATAGCCAGTAATTCTAACATCTAAGTGAGAAAAAATGTATAGCAACATACATTTTTCTCCTTGATCTCATGGACGAGTGTTGTCTGAAGACTCTGAAACATTCAACAGTGCATCCTCTCCTGGATCAAAGAAAACTCACATCTGCCTCTCAGCTTGGCACAGTCATTTAAAACATCCCTCCCTCCCACCCCAGCTCTAGAAAACAACTCTGAGACAAAACCCATACACAAAAGCCACTAGAGTTTGTACAAAATAATTTTTTTTGGCATTTAAAACAAATTCCATGGAACTAACCACAAATATTTGAAATCTCTCTCCTGGGTAATGGTAGCACAATGGGAGTGGAAAGGGAACAGTGCACACCTGGATATACAAACTCCCCAAATCAAAGGGTTAAAAACAAGGGATCATTTGTTCTTAAGGAATCTAAAAAACACGTTCACCAAACAGCTGCCGTGTGACTTGAAACAAAAGCTTGCAAATGGCAGGTTTTAATGTAAAAATATGAAATTAGAGGGAGGACAAAACATCTCTGATCCTCACATACCTTAAAGCTTTAAATCTCAGTTTTTTTCCCTGCACCAGTAAGAGCACAAGCATGAAGTTTGTCTCCTTTTGCCTCATGAGTTTGCCTCCTTCTTTCCGCAGCTGACAGACGCTGACAGAGCTGAGCTACGGCAGCTTGCACCCGCCGTTCCCCCATTGTTCGCTGCAGATAGAAGGATGTTGGTGCCTGGTTTGTGACCACTGTAGTTAAACACCTTAAAGCCTATAAGTAAACTTGCCTGTAAATCAAAAAGGCAGAGAGTTTTCTCATTTCATCAAGTGTAGTTTTAACTGTCTGCTGTCACCACAGCTGTCAGCAGGATGCTTAACTGCTCTAATTGTCTAAGGGCTCATTCCCTCACCCTAACTAATTGTTTAGATCTGCTAATCTGCATCCATCATCTGTGAAGGAGCTAAGGCTGTTCTCATCTTCCAGTTTCTAGGAATCAGCTATAGTGATTCTGTAACAGGACCTACTACCCTGTTACTTGCAATCGGGACAGTGATGTCCTGTGAGCTAGTAAGGATGAGGAGGATAAAATCTGTTGGAGCAGTCACCCAAAGTGTGACTTAATAAGAAATAACAAGCACACTAAGCTGCAGCAACCCTGTAATGTTGAACCCAGCAAGGAATGGATAGGGGAACTATGTAAAAACTTTAAATTACCAAGCTCTTAGATAGATCTCACTGTATTTGTAGTGGTGTGTGCTTTGTTAGTGTTAAGTATGAAAAATTAATGATGTGAGCATGCATTGCTTCTGTATATCAAAACCTTTTTTTAAATGATTCATTGCAATGCAAAAGACTTTCATCTCAACTTATTTATACAACTCTCCTACAGTGTATAGCACTTCATTCAGTCAAATATTTATCAAAACCCATTTATTTAAAGACCAATATTGTTTGCATATGTAATGTCATCATTTTATGTGGAGGTTTTTTTTCCTTGTTTTTTTTTTTTTTTTTTTTGTACCCTTGGAATTAAGGCTTGGGAATCTTTAGGCTTTTCTGGTTGTTCCATAGGAATTTCCCTTGAGTTTTCCAAGTATTTGTTGTAATTAATATTGAACTGAAATTATCTGAACTCTAAACAGAAGTCTGGCTTAAGTGAGGCCCATACCCCTGTCAGCAAATCCCAGGTTGCTTCTGTTACCAGTCACAAGTTAGTTGCTACTGGTCCTGCATTATTCTACCAGTTGAGACAAAAGGGTTGGTCAAGTCACAGAAAATTATTTTTGTGACCGTTAGTGTCAAGGTTGACTTACATTTTCTTTCAGATATTTCAATCTGCCTAAACTTTAATTCTTATTCATCACATAGCTAGGATCGCTACATGAAATTCATTGCAAATATTTGCTCTGGTTAATTGTCAGGTTACATCTTTTCCCTTGTTTCACCTGTTCTCTTTCGGACACTGTTTTCTGCTCTTTCTTGTCCTTGTTGCCTTCTTTCCTCTAGGTCAGATGCCACAGCTTCCTTGAGTCCCTGACTGAGGATGCTAAGCCAACCTGGAGAAACCACATGAAGTCCCTACAGAGATGGAAAGGCTCTTGCCAGGCTGAGGAAACACATGAATGTTATTTAAGGTCTTTGGCCTTTGACATTCTCTAGTTTCTCCAATTATGTATCTGCAAGTATTCAGGCATAACCACAAGATACTTGTCATATCTGACACTCTTCTTTTACAGTCTCTTTTACAGCAATTGAAAAGTCCTGCTCCAAGGAGCTTGCAATTTAGTTTGCGTAGATATGTTGAGCATGTGAAGGGAACCCTGATAATTCATAAAACCCAGTCCTGATGGGGTTTTTTTGAAGGATTAAAGACCAAATTAAAAAGAAATTGGAGAGCAGGAAGAAAGAAACTAGAACATTCCTGGTTTAGGAATGGGGAATGTAAATCCTTAAACCTCATACTTATAAACATTAAAAATTAAGGGTACTTCTCTAAAGTTAGTAAAGATTTAAAAGATTCCTTTATCGACAACCAAAACAGGTAAGGTTTGCTACATCTGCTTAAGTGAAAAAGACAACATAGGGTAAATGGGGTCCTAATCTCAGCACTTCAACTAGTTCCTGAATTGTGATGGGATGACTTTTGCCCTAAGAGATTAACTGAATTGGTCTCACACAGGAAATCTATGGCAGAGCCAGGAAGCAACTTTACTGCAGAGCCTTACTTCTAAGACAGGACCCCATAAAATCAGTAGTCATCATAGCCAGGAGATGACCTGTCCTCTCCCACGTTCACTGTTCCTCTGTAGACTTTTATTTTCAGGGGAAGTGATTAGAGAAAACTCTTAAGACTTCATTCCTCATTTTATAAATGTTCAAATCTTAGTAAGGGTACAATTATGAGAAAGAAGGTTTTAAATGAACCAAGTCTGTGCCAAATAGATGAAGGAATCTTTGAAGTGATCCCACCTTTGATTTATGTACTGACTAAACCTTGAGTTTCAATCTAGATTTCCTCAGCAAATCTCTTAAATCAAAAGTTTCATTGCACTGCCGTTCAGGAATTAATCTGACTGTGAGACTAAGGGGAAAAATATTGTACCGCAGAACAGTAAACTGCTGTAACTCTGAAGTTAAACTGAAACTAAAGAAAAACATGCTTTGCATTATTAGTATGATAGGGCTTTAGCCAGCCCGCAACTTCCTCCTGACTCTTGGCCTGCACCCTTGTTCTCCGGGAGGTTTCTGATTTTGGCCAAATGTTCACTGAAATATGCCCTCTCTTCGTGGCTGGAATCACAGGCTCCAATCAGCCCAATGTAAAGACAGAGCAGTATTTTAAATTAAACTTATCCAAATATTATTGGTATATTATGTTTCATAATTACTTTGGATCTTTTTTCTTCTTAACATAGAAATGTATTTTGGCTCTACGGCCACACAGTCCTGACACCTCAGATATAATGGTTCTCACAGAGCTGTGAGGTGGTTGTTGGTCTCTTTTCTTTATGAACCCTGTTTAGCAGAGCACTTAAATAAGTGTTAAAACTCATCTCCCTTCAGGAAAAGGCACTGGGTAAGCTGTGCTTGACCTCAGGGCAGTGAGCCTGGTGCTGAGGGTTAATGAGCTCTTTTTGAGCCACTATAATTGCATAGTTTCTGGAAAGCAAGAGAGTTGAGTTTGAGCTTTGTCTGGCAAAGGCAGGACCTGAGCCCCAGTCTTTCCCTCCTGGGAGAGTGCCCTTACCATGAAGGCATGTGAAGCATGATCAGTGCTATTTAGAGTATGGGTCAGAAAGACCATTACAGGAGTAACCTACATTCCTAAACCTAGTCAAAACTTTTAAACTTTTAATCCTAGGCATGTTCATCCAGGATATAGAGAAAATTTCAGAAACAGTCTATTTAGGGGCCCTCGGTATGTCCTGGGTGTCTCCAGCTCTTCACATTTATGAAACCTATTATTTTTCCTATCTTTGATCTCTGAAGTCTTTTCCCAGGGATGGGCTTTGCAGTCCCTCACTGGGTCTGATGCTCTGGTACCTGAGGTTCCCAAGAGCAAAGTGATGTTAATAACATTTGCAGAATAGTCACTTACCAAGATGAGGGCAACCATCTAGAAATTGAAGACTTGTATAATTCAGCAAGGAAATAAAGACATTTTAAGCTGAATTTGAAAATTTTCCCAACTATATATGTAGTCAATAAGCCTTGCAATTTTCTCTAATAGTTTCCTGTGCCAGTCTCGACATCTGTAGTAAATGGCAAGAAGTTTATGGTACATGTGAGTAGACCATCACTTGCCATCAATTCTAACTAACAGCAGGTTAAAAAACTCATTGAAAAATAAAAAAAGTCTGTATTTAAGAATGAGAAAAACCAACTTGCCTCCATCAGATGTAAGAGTAGAGGGAAGACACAAGATTATTTCTGAGACCATCAAAGGGATGGTGTGTTCAGTGAACCAGATGTCCCGTGCTCAGGCTGGTGGAGGAAAGAGGTGTCAGCACAGGAAAGGTAGGTGAGTGCAAAGAGAAACAGTCTCTGTAGGAAACCCCAACCAGTCAGAGTCAACTTGACCAATGTGTATGTGTTAGGTATATAAGGAGCAGCTGAAGCAGCAAAAGGTTGGCTTTTTTGTCAGAAGCTGAGCAGAAAATGGCCAGGCAGTGTTGTGCTGCTGATTTGGCATGAGTGCTGGCTGCTTTCCCTGGGACAGGATAGTTTGAATGGGCATGTGAAGAAATTGCAGAGAAGGAAAGGAATCAGCAGGGGCAGGGGACCTTCACAAAACATGACTGAATATTGCAGCTGTGCAGCCTTTGATCAGTAGTCAAACTGTAGAAACATTTTGTGCCATCGACTTGTGGGAATAAATGTTGAAGATGTCAAAAGAGCACAGTAACCTCTCTGGAGCATGCTATTGCACCAGAGAGAGGAATCCGACTTCTCTGTTTTATTAAATTCTGCTTTCCCGTGAGCAGAGTGTCTCTTAAGGATTCCTTGATGCTGTTTCTCTTAGAATTGTATAAATGCAGTCAGATTTCTTTTCAAGTCTTCTCATATACCACCTGCTGCCTTCCAAAGTGGTCAGTGTCCTCAGATGTTATTACTGTGGGAGAAACTATATAAAAAAAATGAAACACATTAGAAAATGAAAAATTTGGGAGACATGATGGCTGGAGCAGTTGCAAGATACAAAGTTCTTCAGGCTGGTGGTAGTTTTATATTCAGGACTCCTTTGTGCAGGGCCTTCGGTTAACTTTGCATGCTGTTTGCATGTTTTTGATGTTATGTGTATTGCTGAGATGAGTGAGGGGTATTATACAGTGTATTTATTCTTAACTTATTAGTGCCTGGATATGTTTCTATGACAAATCAGAATGTTTGAATGACACGAAACCAGTTTTTTCTTTAAAATGTATTTACACATATTTCCTCATGCTTTAATAGCAGCAAGTGTATTGATTACAGGGCCATTTTAGTGGCTTTCTTTTCCCATGTGCAAACCTAGCATTATTAATTGTAATGTATATAAAAGGCACAGGGAAATAGAGGAGAACCTCGGCTGTATTAGCCAGCAGTGTCTGAGGGAGCTGTAGACTCCAGTTGCCCTTGAAGCTCTGTTGTCTCTGGTGCTGCTATGCGAGAAGTCAAGAAAAACTGTTTCACTTCTGAAAAATATGAGAACTTGTGAAGTGCTCTTGCCACAACTCAGATAAAAAAAAAAAAAAAAAGGAATTGAAACTCAAGAAGTCTTAATGCTCTTGCCACCAACACAGGAACTGCTGTTTTGAAGGAGCATGTTCCCTGACAGTTGCAGGAGAGAAAAGGAGAGGAGCTGCCAGGGGCTGTTGCTTTTCTCTTGGTGTTCCCTGACAGTGTTTGGTGCATTTTTCTCATGAATCAACAACACAGTGGTCCTAGACAGCAGTGGTGAGACTGCCTTTCCTTGGTAGAGCCAGTATCTGTGAGGGTGGTGAGGCACTGGAACAGGATGCCCAGAGAAGTTGCAGATGCCCCATCTCTGGAAGTGTTCAAGGCCAGGTCGGATGGAGCTCTAACCAACCTGGTCTAGTGAAAGTTGTCCCTGCCCACAGCAGGGTGGTTGGAACTATCTGATCTTTAAGATCCCTTCTAACCCTGACTATTCTATGATTCCAGGGGAGTGAAAACCCTAACCCAGAAGTCCTGTTATTTCATCTGCAGCTCTTCCTGCAGATACTGGCACATATCTGCAGGCAGAGCTCATAAACAAGCAATCACCTGAAGTTAATCAAAAGTATTATCAATGAAAGTAAGTCAGATCTATATCAGGCTACTTTCTTAATTTGGGCTACTTTAGCTTATTTCCGAGCAGAAAAAAAAAATCTGCAAGTGGAAAGCCAAGAGGCCCTGATTTGATGAAGTACACTCTGAACTTGCCGAAATCCATCCTGGTTCTTAAGCACATGGATACTGGATGCAGAGAAGACTCTGTGATGGGCTGAGTCATTGTCATCAGCAGACTCGACGCTTTTTACCGGGATGATCAACTTCATCACAGATTTGGATGGTAGTGTGTTTCTTCTACGTGATAGGTATCCAGGTCTGCCTGTGTCTGTCCTAGCAGTTTATTTCTTATTACATTAGTGGCATAGCTAAGTGTAAATAAGCAAAGCCTTAGTTTCCTGGGAAAAATGATGCTTACATAGCACTTACAGTTCTCAAAGAACTTCTGTTCGATCTCCACACTAATGTGGTTTCACAAGGAGACTGAGATTATTTTATTGCCCCAGGATGCCAGGAAATTTTCATTTGACTTCCTCAGATCTCTAGGATAAAAGTGGAACAGTAAAAAAAAAAGAATTCCCTTTGCTGTCTTAGATTTCTGTTCTTCAGGAAAATATGTTATGTTTTCTAAGATCTGATATTCTGTAGTTTATTTTTAACTTAGTGACAGTATTATTTTACTTTTTTTTTTCCACAGAGGAATATCTTGCCCTTTGCTGCTTCCTGCTCCTGGCCTTTTTTATAGGCTTCTTTTTCTTTGTGAAGTGTAGATAATGCTTTTCACACTTCATTGATTTTATTCAGTGTATGTTTCCTGTCTTTTTAGAAGACAAAAGAGTCAATAACCCATAAAGTGCAGAAAATATAACTATCATTAATAAACTACCAAAAGAGCAATACGAGACCATTTGTTTTCTGGTGTCATGTGAAAGGTTTGGTGTTGGTGAAAAAGTTACACCTCAGTAAGATGTTAGCCAACAGGGGGTGTTTCTGAACAAAAAAACGCCAAAGCAAATCTACACCCCACATTTTAGCCCAATATGAATGTCAAGGGCAAATCTTTCCAAAAGCTTTACTCCCCTATTCAATCCAGGTTCAAATGGCATGGAAAGGATCAGGCACACCTGATTGCAGCCTGGTTTGCCTCAGCATCACAGTAGCATTTATGACACTTGCTGCAGGAGAACCAGGCAGCAGAAAAATATTTCTCCTGCCTCTTACTGCTCTTCCAGTCCCAGAGGACTTTCCTTTCCACTCTGAAACTAGTTTCTGCAAGGAGCAAGGGCAGCTTGCTAGAAAGCAGCAAAAGCACCTCCAGGCAGAAGAGTGATAGAGACAAGATAGGTCACTGCCTCAAGTCACTTTGAGGTGACATTGTGTTGCTAAGGTCTGCAGGTTCAGAAGAAACACCATTAAAGAAGGACTTCAGGACTTGTGTTTTGGAGACAGCTTGGGAGAAAAGAAGTAATACTGAAGGTTAAAAAACAAACAAACAAAAAAAACAAACACCCCCCCCCCCCCCCCCCAAAAACAAAAACCCCTAGAAGCTGGGTAATGTAATTTTTGGAATCCTTACTGGTCACCACCATGCAAAACATCTAATTTCTTTCTGCTGCTAAACAGCACTAAGAACACTATCCTATGTCAGCAACTACTGGTATAAATCCACACTTATTCCATAATTGCTTAATCTGGTTAAAAACTATATTTAGCCTGAAAAACAGTATTCTTACTTGTCAAACTAAAGTCAGAAAGGTCCTGGATCTTTCTGTGCCCTTCTCCTAAATATCAGTTCTTCATTGAAGTATTCATAGATCTACTGATTTCTTGTACTTTTAGAGGTGAATGCCTCCCAGCTGGCAGCAAGGAGAGGTTCATGGGCACTCTTTGGCTGTATGCTAGGAGTGCATGAGCCTGGCAAAGCAAGGTGGGTGGCCTTTCTGCTGTTGGGGCTGGGTGAGAGAGGTGATATGTTGTGGGGTGGTGGATGCTTTTGACTACAAGTTTCAGCAGTCCCTGGCTATTGGCCTCAGCTTTGTCCTTTGCTCCCACTCTGGATGTCAACCCAGCCCTGGACATCCTCAGATGACAACTCAGTTGTGCTTGAATGCTGAGGAGCTTAAATGCTGAGCCTGCTCTGTGTCTGTTCCCATCAATTGAGAAATGCACGGAAGTCCTTGGGATGAGATTAGCAGAAGTAGTCATGGCTCTCTTTAATTCCCTTCCAAGTTAAATCATTTGCCATTGGCCCCATCAGGCCTGGAGTTGGCTCAGTAAGGAGCATTTCTAACAGCCCTGCTCACAGGCTACAGACAGAGGCTTTCAACTTAATACAGCCAAAAAGGCTTGCAGGTCAGTTTCTTTTACAAAAACACTTTTTATTGACTTAAACATTCTCCTACAGCTACACTGAGCTCCTGTGTGGTCACCTAGCTTGTGTCACAGCCCAGACCAGAACAAATGATGAATAGCGAGCCTGGAAGAGAAACATTCTATTCCCTACTATGTGCCAGAGCCCTTCCCCCATTCCTCCTGCAACAGAGTGGTGAAGCAAATGAAACCTCTGGGACACAGACCTGTCTCTCTAGGTGTTTCCTACATCATCATGTGTCATCCCATTTCAAACATCCATGTTTGTTAATATAGTAATATATCGAGTCAACGCCTGGACCTTTGCAAAGACATGTGAGATCAAGATCTTAGGTTGCAAGAAGGAGATAGAAAGGTGTATCCATGAGTCACACACATTCCCTCCTGCTTCTTTTTGTTTTGCTTAGATTTTATTATTTTTTTACCTTTTGTATTGCCTCTTTTCTCAAAATGATTGATTAATTACAGATAAAACTGAACTGTAATACTAAAAATTCTGTCTATGTTTTCACAAGCCTTTCAGAGACTAAGTTAAACAAGAAATGAAAATCTTGAGCTTTGCCTTCATACAAGCATGATCCCACCATACCTAAAATCCGTGTCAGGCATTAACTTAAATTTGATTCCTCTGTGCATCCCTCGTTTGTGTATGGAAGCGTCTGGATAATCTCCTGTCTCCATCCAGATTTAGTAGCAAAGTGCTGCTGTGGGACTTCTCACTGTAACACAAAGCCTTCCTGCACATATTCTGTTCTATTGATTTCACTGAAATCCCATTATAAATTAATTGAATTTCTCTGTTTTTAAGATACATTACCAGTGTATTTATTTGGTATTTCTAAAGGAACTCAATACAAAAATCTTTGGCAGTAAGACTGATAGAACCTAATATATTACTTTCCAAACTGTTTAAAGATAATACCACTTCTCAAAGGACTAGACTTATTCCAGGCAGCACCCTCTGCCCAGTGATCTTGTTATCCAAACAAGTCTGTGGCTTTGAAATGAAAATGGTTTCTTCTAAACAGCTGTATTAAGATTTCCAAGAGCCCCAAAAAATCTGTCCCTCAATTCTTTATGAAGGAATTGAGATCAGCATGTTGCATTTCTCAAGTACTGGGTTTGCTTCTGTATTACAGAGTTGGGTTTTCTTTTGGTTTTGTTTTTTTTTTTACTTAGTGAAAAAATGAAATATTTCACTGAACAGACAAAAGAGGAATAAAGTGGATACAGTACAAAGTAGGCAAAAATAGCTTAATATTGTAATCAGTTATCTATTTTGACTATTATGTGGTTTTAAAGGGATAGACAAAAGATCTCTTCTGTGCCAGATAAACCTTCATCAGAGGAGGCTAAAATCTTTCTCAGGTTATGGTATTAAGTATTACATTACTTTCTCATGTTAACGTTTGTTCAGACATATGTTCTTTTCCTTCAAATCTTGTCGGACTTCTTATGCCGTTTTTATAAGACAGCCTTGACTCTGCACTAAACCATGCCACTAACACGTTACTTAATCTAACTGGCACATTGTAAAATTTTACACATGCGCTCATCCAGATAATTACACAATTAATTTTCACTTAGTACAGCCGAAACGGGGATAATGAAATTTCCACTGGTGTACTGTTACGTCCGGGTGTTAGAGGTCAGCTTCCTGTTTGGATAAGGGTGAGTTTAAAGAGGATTTCTGACAGTCTCCTTACTTCAACTGAGTCTAAAAACACAGCAATGGAATTTCAATTTACAGCTAAGTTCAATGGAAGGAGCAGATGTTGGGAGTGTGCCACTACCATTCTGGGAGCCCTTTCTATGCAGGTGTAGTCAAAAGTCAGTGTCCTTCATCCCACTCTTTGTATGAAGACAGAGTTTAGAGTTAAGCTGACACTTGATATTAATTTCTGCATTGAACTGTAGCTGCTCAGTGCTTTGTAGAACTATCCTCAGCCTGAACAGTCATGGAAACCTTTCCTCTCTTTCAATTTTGTCATTTTCAAAGGCACACACACGACAGGACTGAGTCTCTTCCCCCTGAGGATGTGTGGTAGGAAAGTCACCACAATACCATATAACCAGGAAGAACTGAGACAAACTTCCACATCTTTGACAAGACCCCTGCTTTGGCAGTATATAGTATATAGTGCCATATAAAGCCAACAATGCTTTGATATTGAAATGCAAATGTTGAGACCTTAAAATAGCAGAATTTCTGATGGTTCCTCATCTAAGCTGGAATAATAAGTTCAGTTTATTGTGCCTGCACATGCGTATTTGCTTTCACACACCTTTACTGTCCCTAGATCCCCTCAGCAGACATGCTCCTACCTGCAGAGCTTTACTTTCTGATCCCTACCATCTCAGATAGCTGACCTTAGCTGCAAGCCACGCTGGGCAGGTGACAAATCTCCCAAACACCAACTGTGCCATGAAAGCAGTGGTACAAGGTGGAAAAGAGGAAGGCTCAGCTTTCAAAACAGCCTGTCCTTGATATGCACTGATGCACAGGACTGACTGATCTGCAAGAAGAGCAAAGTTTTTTAAGAGGTACTGGGGCTCAGAGCCACGGGGACACAGCTTTCACTCTCGCCAGGTTTCCACAACATGCTGGCAGAGGCAGGAGGCTGGTCAGAGATGGCTCTGGCCAGATCTGGGTAACTCACCCTGCCTTGGTGCCAGCGCCAAGTCAAGTCTTTCCAACTCTTAGCCAAATGACAGCAATGCTAACATTTCCATCAGTGTCTTGGGCTAAAGGATTAGGGCCTAAGGGCAGAACACAGCAAGCTGTTAATGAATGTGTAATATGTCAGAGCACATCTCTTGTGAACAGCAACTTCTTGTGATGTGTATTTCCATGCTGCTACTGGGCCTTGATCACAGGCTGGAGCTTCACCATCTCTGAATAACGTGGAAGAAAATAGTTACTTGCAGAAAAGACTGTTTACACAATGATGTTTACACAGTCATTGATTTTGTGCATTTCTTCTTTCTCTTTCTGTCTAGCTTCTTCAGTGAGTTTTATACAGTGCAGTTCAGAAAGAACTAACACTTCTTATGGTAGGCCTTGTTTCTTTCTTTTAATCTCTTTTAAGTTTTGTTCGGGTTTTTTTAAACTCATTTAGAAGTCCTGCTTTATTCAAAACTTCAAGTTTCATGCTGTTTTCCTCTATTTCAGTCTCTTTGATGCCTTAAACATACTTCACATTTTTTCAAGGCATCAAAGTGTCTGAAATTATATGCTCTCCTTCCTCAAGTAGCAAAAGATGTAACTAATAAAATCCCTCCTCTGTAGACCACACCTTATGTTATCAATGCCTAGAGACCAGCTTCAGACACCTGGAGCTACAGATGGATGCACTATATAACCCTGACTATAAGACATGTCTACACATTTATAAAGAAAGGTGGAAACCCTCCAAAACAGATATTTCAAAAGAAGAATAAAAATTCAGTTTTACTGATCCATTGGGAAAAAAGACACCTGAATTGAGTTTAGTAAAGATCCATAGACAGTCTTTGCATCTCCTTTCAACATCAAGGGTTACCCTGACAGCAAAAGGCATGTATATGTTTTACAAAAGGAAGGAAATGATATACTGCACTACAGACATTGCTGTTTGTTGTTGGTCCTGTCTCAGAATGCAAAGCTTCAAGTGAAATCCATATGTATGACATTAATTGGGTGATCAGGAATATACATATTGACCTCCAAAAAAGTACAAGCAAAGCTTTCTTTACTGAAGTTTGGTATTATTACCAGACTTGATGGTTTTGCTAACTAAGCTAGTGATTAAACATAAAAAATACACCACGAATAGAAAATGTGTGTGTTAAGAAAGAATACAAAAATACTTCTTTTTCATTTTCAGATTTGACCACCTTTGTTCCAAGAGTGAAACATTTTCAGGAAACACAGTTGTTTGCTCTAATGTTTTTGTTCTAATATGTTTGTTCTAATGTTCCAGGCATTAGAAATGGTGCCTTTTTCCAAGAAAACTGGCAATATGAAATTAAAATGATACAACACGATCATCACTTTAGTTGAAAGTAATAATATAGTAAAGAACGATATAGTAATAATAGTAATGTAGTAGTGAGTAATATTATAGTGATATAGTGATATAGTATATACACCCTTCCAATAGTCTACATTTTCTTCCCTAATGAACAGCATCTTTCCTATTTTCATTATGCATTCATCAAAAAACACAGTGTCTGCAGCCATGTATGATTTGCAGAGCTGACTGCAACAATTTTTGCATTGAATACCAGGTGTGAGCCCAAGGTCTTGCCTTTGGTCACTGACCCCACCAGGCTGCTGCTGTGCAATGATGTGCTGCAATCATCTCTCTGCAAACAGAGATGCCCTCAGTGGGGAGGCAGCAATGGACTGCCCTGGCCCACAGCTGGGGAGGAGGAAAAGCACAGAGGCCTGTCCTCTGCTCTCTCCACTTGAGATTATCTTGCCTGACAACATAACTCACTTTGTGAGTTTCAAGGAACCCAGGAGTACCTTGGATGGAGCCAGGAAGCACATTTGGAATGAAGAGTAATCTGAAATGCAAAATAGCCCCTGCTACACTACACCCCCTCCCCCCCCACCTTGTGCCCTTCAGAGCGAGAGGCTACCGCAACAGTTCTCGTGATTGGTTTATAAGCTTACTTTTAATGATGTTATCGATTTTTTGAGTACTATCTAGAGTTAAAAGCCTTTTTCTTAACACATCTCTGAGCTATGATTTGCCAGTGAAGAAACAGAACTTTTCTGTCTTGGGATTTTAAGGCTCTGGGACATGTTAAGACTTTGATTAGCAGGCACAAACCCAGGCTACATGTACAGGTTACACATGATCAGGATAATTTATTTCCACAGCTAGCAGGTATTTCCAAAAGCATGTGTTCTATTCTTCTCTGAGTAACTTTCATTTCTTCCAAAAAGTTTGAAAAAAAAATATTTTGGTTTACTCTTAATATGTTTTTTGCATCGTTGCTCTTTTTGAACTGATGTGAAATAGAGGGTCACTTCCATTTTAATTTATCACTGTAATCCCTGCTCAGTCATCTTTCTTACTTCCAAGGTTTCTGCTCTAAAAAACTGGCTGTGTATTGCCATGACCATCTTCTGCCACAAACTGTGCTTCAGCAGATGCTCAGCACAGGAATCAGAAATCCACCCACAGATTCAAGCACTCAAGTCAGTGGAGAGAGATACTCTGGTCAGAGAGGGAATTATTTCTTCTTAGGATAATTAGTTAAAATAAGGAAAAAATTGTCCTCCTTAGTTTTTTATCAATCAAACTGAGACCTCAAAACAGTATGTCCCACAAGCAGCCTAAATTTAGGGGGCTATTTCCCAGTGAGATATGCACTGTTATGCATCCATCTTTTTTTACCTTATATTCTTATCTTTACTAGTTTCCCCCTATGGTCTGAATGGGTAGCCTCCTTAAAAACCCCTGCAGAGATACTGTCTCCCTTCCCACTTCTGCAAATGATCTTTTGTTTAAGGCTGCTACACCTCACACATGGTTTAAAAGGTAAAATATTCTACAGCTTTCCAGCCATTCATGCAACAGGTATCCTGTCCTGAGGATTTCTTTAACATTTCTCGCTTTCAGTACACGGAGTTTCTATATAAACTGCAGCTTAATGGTATCTGTAACAAATTGCTATCTATTTTAACAGGTGTTCCTCCTGTTGCTCCAGAGTTCATTCCTCTGCTTTCTCTGGCATTTAGGAGATGTGCTGATAAAGCTGCAATTTTTTGCTAGGCAGGCTATTTAATGGGGACAAATTGTGTGATCATAACAAAAACCAGTATTTATACATTGATTGAGATTACTTCACTCATGACAGATTGTCTATGTTTATATGTCCGTTTCTGGTTACAAATACATCTTTCTCATTTTTCTGACTTGCCCAGATTTTAAAAGTCTGTTATTTTTGGCATTCTGATGTCTCTGTGTTTCTCTACAACTTTACCTTTTATTTTCTTTTTTCTTTCTTTTCAGTGTACTTGGTGGTTGGGGTTTTTTTTATTTATTTAGTTGGTTTTTTGGATTTTTTTGGAGGGGATTGTCTTCTGACTTCTCTCTTCTCTCCCTTCTCTCTTCTTTCTCTTCTTCCCTTTGGTCTGTCAGTCCTGGAGCAGGTCTATGTGTGAAATTCTCTAATAATGCATTGATTGCATCACTGTTTTCAACTTTGTTTCCCTCCCAGAACTTAGAATAAGCTTTAACTTTCTTTTTGGTATTTTAAAGAAACCTACAAGAAAATAAAAGTCACATTCTTCATCTATGGCATTTATGGGCTACATCATGGCATTAAGTCAGTGGCCATCATGAAAGGGTCTAAGAGAGCTCCTTCCTTGAAGAGCTATCAATGGGGCTGTCTTTGCAGGACCACCTTGTGCTCTTCTGGACCTTGATAAATGGATGCGGAGAATGGAGAAGACTGGATATGAAGAATGGCAATTGTCCCTGCAACATAAGGAAAACTTGTGGAGGAAAAATTGTTGCCATTCCTCTTGGACAACTCATCCCAGTTAAATTATCGAAATTTCAAATGCTTAAAATACACTGTGTGAATTTTATGGTGCTTTCTGACACACAAGTCTCAGGAACATCCACAACGTATTTTTGGCATTGTAGTGGTTTGAGTCCCTCTCTTTTTTTTAAACAAATTTCTGTCAGGAGAATAGTGTGAGATCCTTCTGCCCTCCCTATAAAAGTAAAACTTCCACTCAGCACACCTGAACATCAGCCACAGCTTTTTCTATATCCTGACAGCTGGCTTCTGCTTCCACTTTTTCAGGAGTTTTGGCTGATTGAAACACTGACATCCCTGCTGATGATCCCATTGGAGGCATGCTATCATGGGTAGAAGATATTTTCCTGGCTACTGTGAACAGCGAACTGATGGATTTCAGACCTGCATCGCCTGGACTTGTCAGTAGTTGGGACCTCTCAGAAGAGATGGTGAATGTGCATTGAGCAGTTTGAGCAGACATGTTGGGGGATCCTTGGCACCACCACACCCCCGAGTCCAGGCTGTGTCTGACTTCTGGGCAACAGAAAGCTGCTGTGTCCAATGCTCAGGAAAGTCAGGCAGGCTGGCTACATGGAATGTAGATTACAAATAGAAAACATCTCTTATCTTCTCATGACAGGAACCAAATATTTGCCAAAACCACCTCTGCAATTAACAAGCCTTCTCCCTAACTTTCCCTCCCAGTGCTGCAAATGACTCGATGAGGGTGGCGGGGAGAAGAGGCAGTCCCATAAGTGCATGCTCTTCTCTCATGACTCTTATCTTCTTCCCTAGACTTTTCTTTTGGGTAGCGTTGGAGGCAGACTGCTGGCTCAGATGGACTGTTGGCTCAATGTAGTACAGCTAACTCATGTTCTCAAGAGAACAGCACAGATAATATCCTCCTGTGGTGAGCATTCTGCTTCTGATATATATCAACACATTTTTATGCTACTTTTGGGCATAAGCCCTTCATCTAAAACACTAATAGATCTAAAAATGGGTTTACTTTGAACAGACATCTGCAACTCTTCTCCTACTGGAGAGACATGGCACTGGGAAGAAAAAGTTACAAGATTTTCTGAGTCTTCATTCTTGAAAGACAATTTTTTTTCTGAACCATAATTTGGTTTAGATATCTAAGTGTGGTCATAAGAATGTGGAATACTTTGAGTGTAAATTAACAGTTTTAGCTTTACTTAGTGAGAAAAACTGCTCATTACTACTCCCAAGTAATTTACTAACAATATTATTATATGAACAAAAAAAAATGTAATGTAATCTGGCATTTATGACTTCCACATAACATCAGTTGCTAAAGCAAGAAAACAACAAAAATACCCCTTTTATTCACAAAAATCCTTAAACTAATAAGCATGTTCCTAATATTAAAATCAAGTCAGAGATCCTATTGACTTTCATTATGTATAATTTATGACACTTGGATGTAGTTTAATAAGGTCATAAAAATGTCAGTTGTGGTATCTCATAATACTTTTTATAAACTGGTTTTACAGTCTACCCTTTGTTCCAAAGTTCAAAGTGACAACTGAAATGCACAGGTTGCCCAGGGGTTCAGACTTTTGCCAGAAATACTGACTGGTGAATACCTTAATTTCTAATATATCTAGATATTTTTTCAAAATCTTGGTAATTGTGGGGAACATTCCTTTCCTCTAGATGTGCCAAAGCTGATATTTTTCAATTTAAAGAAAAAATATCAATAATTCAGTAGAAGGAACACATTTTATTGCCATACACTTTTTTCTTTGCCTTTTTTTTTTTTTGTATGATATGAAATGAAAACTGTGCAACATTTATTCCTAAGCAGGTCAAATTCAAACAATACTTCTAAGTGCTGTTACAATAGTGGCATTATATTGTCCCTTGTCAGCTTTCAATTACTTCATCCACCTAGCTGATCACTGACTTATTTCCTGGCTTAGGTAAATAGGACTTTTGGTGCACTTCCCTTAAGTCATTTCAGAGAAGATAAATTAAATAATGATTGCAATTTAATATTGTGATAGTGCTAAAATATTTCCTTCAAGCTTCAAGTTTGACCACAAGTTTCCAATAATATACTTTTTTTCACTTGCTAGCTCAAACCTGAGGTTTTATTAAATTCTACAGCTGCAGTCAGTATTTATGTTTTCATCTAGCAAATTGGACATTTTAAATAATAAAGAGCATGAAGTTATATATATAAACAGATGACACTTGCAATTCATTTAAGGTGGAAACTTTATTTAAAATTAATAAAATTCCACACAATATGGCACAGACGTCCAAATTCTTAGTTCATTATACTGAAGTAAATCTGGGGAAAATCCACTGACTTTATTGAGGTCATTCCAGGATCATGGCCAAATACTCAAAACCTCGGCTGGGTGTATATTCCTAAGGGATGCAGAACCTTCTGTGCACAGGGCCCTCAGTGTGCAGAGGCTGGTCCATTTAAGGAAAGTGTCCCGTTGCTTTCAAAGAGGGGGTTAAACTTTCTCGACACATTGGGAATGGAGATATTAGAGGAGACTTTGCTGTGAAGATCTTGGTTTCATGGCTGATCTTCTGCAGGGGAAACTGAGGACTGAAGAGGAGGTAAAAGCCTGAAGTATGGCTTTAGAGGTGTGTGCTGGAACAGTCCTCTTCCCTGCAGATAGACACAGTCCTCATTTCCCTTTGCCTTTGCACTTTGATGGTTCAGCTGCATGTTCTCTTCAGGAGAACAAACTAATAAGCAATAAAGTATATAGTGTGTGCCATTTGCAGATAAATGAGGTGTGGAGTTCTCATTTTTCACTTTTCAATTGTTAATATCCTCTGCTATTTATACTGTTTCTGACCATGTGTACACTGAAGCACATCACTGCTGCTTTGGAGTAGAGGAGTTCTGCAAATGATACATCTCCATGTAGAGTAGCTGCTCAAGGGGCAAGAATGGACCCATGTCAAGAAATTCCTCTTACTTTTCTTCCAAAGCCTCCACAATGTCTTGCCTTTGCTGTGACGATAGCTGTGTTTACATCTTCTGACCTTGTGTGTGATAGGTTGTATGATAGGTTGTATGATATGTTCATCTCAGATGGTAGCTGTAGTTTTCCAAGAGGGAAATTCCAAAATAGAGATTTCAACTCAGTGCCCCAAAGAAAAGTGTTTGGTTAACTAGCTTGGACACAGAAAAGATTTGTTGCAGATGAAGTTCCTAGGGACACAAATAGCTACTGGTCTTGTTCCTTATAGGAACTTATAGGATGATGCTTAAGGACAAAACATCATCTAATGTGCTGACACTATGCAAGCTCAGCAGTAGGCTCTCCCCACTCTCAGGAGCCTGCAGTAGTCATGGACTAGTCAGAGGTGAGTGAGGAAAGGGTGATACCAGTGACAGGACAGCAGCAGCTGCTCACTGGCAGATTGCAAAAGGAAAGAGCATAGCTTAGGTCTTCTACTTTCAGACTTTTTCCTATGAAGGCATCTGTGGTGAAAGCACCTACTGAGCAAAGGGAGATTCACCCTAGAGCTGGTCTTTGACCATCTGAACTCTGCTATTTCTGAAAATGACAAAATCTTCCATTGATTTTAGAAATGGTGATTAAATAAATAAATAAATGGTTAAAAAAAACCCCAGCACCTTTTTTTTCTGGGAAAATAACACCAGAGCCTTACAGCTGATCTGATCTCTCCCCTTCCCACTGTCCTGCAGGAAATTCTGACTTTACATTTATTTTCCTTTCTTTAAGATACTAACTTTAAAAACAAAAAGTAAAGGAATCCCAGTTGCAGCCAAATTCAAGTCACACAGAAACAGTTCAACAATACATAATGCAGAGGATTCCAGCAGATTTGCAAGTAGGAGGCTAAAATAAGACAGAAGACTAAAATAAGACAGAAAGTAGCAGAGAAAATTCTGGTATTTACATGGATACGGGCCTTCTACTCATGCTACTGTAGAAGTAGGAACATAAACTAGTATTTAAGTGTGTTGGGCCAAGCTCACCCCTGCAATAATTATATCCTAAGTGTCTAATAGTGGAGCAAATCTTGGAGGTATTTAATATACGAGTAAGGAAACACCATGTACGAAGAAGGTCTTCACCAGGCTGACCAAGCTGAAGGTAGGTTAGGCAGCAGTAGAGGAGAGGACCTGGACTTCAGCTTTTGCAAGCACAGTCATATCTCATGCATGGAAACTTCAGTTCATCCTTGTCCTCCCCTTCAGAGGTCTGGGAATCCTGCCTCATCTCCCTGCTCTGCACAGGGGACACCTGCAGAGAAATGGCAGAGACAGAGGACAAGCAAAGATAGTACACTTCCTCTTCCTAAGAAAGTAAAATTATTTTTGTGGATAAAGCAGTTAAACATTTCTTCTTGACATGGTCTGCCTTGATGGCCAGAGTGCATATCCTAACCTCTTCTCCGAGGCACAGGCACCCTATCAGTCGGTAATAAAAGTCTCTGTGAAAAAATGACTTTGAATTTTTCAGAAAGACTGTGAGAGAAACAAGATAGGCAGTTGAACTTCAAGAGAGATTTTCCTCTGTCAAACAAACTCCAAGAGGAGCTATGCACGCATAAAATACCTCTCTGCTATCATTTCCACTGGCTCCTTTGGGAAGACTCAGCATTTTGCAGCCAAAGACCCATGATCAGCAAAGCATATGGCCTGCTAACTCTCCATTTGAAGTCTAAATTCCAGCTGAAATCAGTGGGGAGTTTAAACAGGAGTTGGGAGATTCAGTATTTTGCTGAGCATTGGCCACCAGTATCAGTGCGTTGCTTAACTCATAAACTATATTTACAATTATTGCTCATGTTCATCCACTGACACATTTCAGGTGCTTATAGATGCTTCTAATAGTATGCCGTAAATCACCCTAAAGAGCAGGGATACAATTTTTAGAGTTCAAGTGGGAATACTCACTAGATGTGAGTGTTTGCAGGATAAGGACCTATTTTCCAGAACAGGTGCTTAAATGAAATGATGAAGTCATTATAGTTGAGCAACTTAATACAGAGAAAAAGCTCACATTATTCTAGTGCTTATAGGGCCCTGGCAAAAGCGATTAAATTAAAAACTTGAGAACTTATGAGGTAGGAGGATTAAATTTGGCATTTCACTTGGAGAGCATTTTGAGGATGTGGGGAAGAAAAAATATTTTTTTGTGTATATATAGGTCTTTTTTTGCCACCTGGAAAAGTTGCATGGTTTTGACAACACTTCCACTTTTTTTCTCCTTTTGGGTTTCCTCCTTTTCTATGCTGCAGACCTCTTCAGTGCTATGAAAATCAGGGTTTGATCTTGAAACAGGCATGTGTTCAGGAAGGTACAAAATGTCTCTTGGAAAGGCAACATAGTGCGCTCTTTGTGGTCGAGAGTGTGGGAAACTCCATTCAGTTCATTTTCATGACAGAAGCACTGAACCACATTAACACAGAAGGAAGACGTAGAAAACGTTTAATGGTACTGCAACGCTTTGTTTATTCTTAGCTAAGTCTACACGGCTTCCAAATGAGCCCACTATGCAACGTGACTACATAAGGTTAACTGCTGGGTACATTAAGCAAAATACTCTCTCTTAGATGCTTGTTTAAGTCATCATTTCTGACCATTTATCAGACTTAATGTGCTACAGCAGACTGCAGGTCACAATGTGTCATTTCCAAAAGAACTTTGACTTTTCCCATTCCAGGGTCAGGAGCCGGTAATGTTTAGCTGAAATGACTGCATTGCACTTCATACCTTCCAGTATATCCAGAGGCTTTGGAGAGCCATTCTTGATAGACCAAGGCACTGGCTCCAGGTATTTGGGTATTAAAATCTGAGGGAATTGCTTAAGTACAGGGGATCAACTGAGATTGAAGCTGGCTGCAAAAAAAGCCTTGTTGCAAAAAGACCATGAGAGGTACAGGAAGGATAATTATTTTTCCAAACTGATAGTGGAAGAGAAAAAAAACAAAACCAAGGACACACACGCCCCTACCCCATGAAGGTTATTTACATGGAATTTAAGAACAAATTGAAAAAGCTTGGGGTAAATTTTTAACACGTTATGAGAGCCTTTCACCAGTTCAAGGTAGAACAATAGGGCTATTTATCTGTTGAATTCTACAGCTGAGTGAATTGTTTACAGCAAAAAAAGTTTGGTTTATGACTTTTGCTCTCCTTTTTTAATCTAGGAAGTATGTGCACTTTTCAGATCTAGGATTTTTTTAACAGGCTGAGGTTACATTGGTTGGGATTGGACAAGGATAAGATGGGAAAGAACATTTTCTGTTGTCTGCCATTTCGTTTTTATATGCTGGGCTAAAGTCTGTTTTCAGCTGCATTTGCGGCTCCATAGTAGACAGAGTAAGAGGAGTGGCTGTATTAAAAACATAAATCACAGAACTAACATGATACGCTCCAGATATCAAGACACACTTTTTTCCTATGTATCAATCCCATATTCACATCCTATATGGTTGCATAAATATTGTAGGTGAAGATGGAACTACTGCATCTATTATCTAACACTTCTCATTATAAAAACCTGCTTTCAGCTGCTAATAGTTTTACCCGATTTTCAACTATTCAGAATTTTTTTTTCTTTCCAGGAATACCTTCTTGGTATCAATTAGTCTTTGGAAAAGTTTCAACTAAGATGTTCTGGTGTTTCTAAGAGTTTCAGGGAGAATACGTTGTTTTTTGAAGGCTAAAAGAAGCTCTTCAGATAATTAATTGACAAGCACTGCATACCTGTGCCTTGGGGAAGAGGCCTGAGATTTTGATCAGGGATGTGCCTTTTGCTGATCCTGTATTTGCCTAAATACTAAAATAGTGCACCTGTACAGGATGGCTGGGCATGTTCCTGTCTTGGACTGTGGATGCAGGGCAGAACTCTCTCAGCTAATGCAAGAAGATGTAGGGAAACTGTTGTGAAGTGGTGCTGGAGGCTGGAGAATAATGAGGAGGAGAGAGTGCTGAGAACATCACATTATAGCATGCTGGGAAGACAGGCTCATCCTAGCTTCTCAATCACTGAGTTAGTATCATGGAAGTCTTAAAGAAGTGCTCAAGAAGAAAGAAATATTCTTATATTTGGGTCCTTATGCAAGCTAGTGTACGTTAAAGAAGTCCTAGCCAGTCTGATCTAAATTGGGATGGGAGTCCGGTCAGAAAATAGTACATAAAGCTTAGTTAAAGGCCATTTCATAATACCATATGTTCAAGGGAACAGGTCAAACTGTTGTTGTTTGTGGATCTTGATTTTTTTATCTCTTAAAAATTGCTTTTTTTTCCCCTATCTTAATAATATTCTACTGCAACTTCTTACATTGCAACAATTAAATAACAACCATCATGTAATTCTGCAGACCTAAGAGGCTTTTTAGATTTATGAGGAATCTACTCTGTGAGTAACCTAAAACACCAGTTTTTGAGAACTATGAAAGAAGCAAACATTGATGTTGTTAGGATCATTTGCTTCTTTTTAAAATGTTCATTATGCTTAAACAGGTACATTTCAAAAGAACATATGAGATCCTCTGTGAAGACTTTCTAGACCAAGACTGTTACAAAAAGTTGCTTCTCTCTCCCAGGATGTTCAGAAACAGAAATTGTAATTTGGGAAGGTAAAGCTTTAGAGAACAACTGGATTATAAAAGCCAATTATATTTAAATGTCTCATTAGCAAAGCTGAGTTTCCCATCTGCGAAGGAAAAACTTGGCGAGGATGGTAATAAATGAATAAAAGAAAAAATCTCTAATCCACAAAGAAAAACCCAAGACAAAATAAAAAAACCAGCTAACCCCCACTCATTCTCCTTCTTTTCTCCCCTCAAGAATAATAAACACAGTAGCAGAAAGGGTTGGGGATTTTTTTTAATTAAATGTTTACTTTCAAAACAGAAGACATATTCTTCTTACAAAGAGAATTCACTCATCAGTAAATTCTATTGCCTTAGTGTTCAAACTTCTCGAGCATCTCACAGAGCGAATACTTGTAAGAGTGCTGAGTTATATGAGTCTAAATTCAGTATACAGAGAGCAGGAGGAGGCAGGATGAATGGTGGGAAAAGACAGGAATTAAATGAGTTGGTAAGGCAAAAGCTCTTTCTACCTTAAAAGAGGTAGAAAAGGGTACATGAGACACAATCTTAAAAAGGCTTGAAAGAATCCCTCAAGTTCAAAGCAGTCTGAGATGTCTGCAAATGCCTAGAATATGCACATATTTCTAGTTGTGTCAGTGAGCACTTGTGTGCCACATGGTGTTCTCCCAGGCAGCTAAGAAAGGGTCATAGCATGCCTGCATGTTCAGTACAGTTTGTTCATTCGTGATTTCCACACCATGAAATGCAAGAGGAGCTTTATTACTGCTGCATAGTCAGAGTCAAGTTCTGAGATCTCTTCGAGCCTGAGAGGAAACTGAGAAGAAAATAATTTTCTGGCAGGTAATTAAATTGACTCTAAAATTCTGTACCTGAGCATTTCAAGGTGTAGGGGGAAAGTGTCTTGCATTATTTCTGTTGCCTTATTAAAATGTTATCCCATACTTGCCAGCTGCTGGGTCATAATTTAAGTTAAAAATGCCATATGAAAATTAAATGAAACAGAAAGTCTAGCATAAATCAGTTCCAATCCACATGTTTGCATGAGGGAATTTTTAAAAAATTTCTCTCATTCAAAGAAATGGACATATTGCTTTTTCCTCAGACTTTCAACAACTGCAAAAAACAAAGCACCACAATTTGGCTGAAAGCAGGACTGGAAAAGTTCAATCTTACAGGTGAAAGTTTTGGAAAGTTATGAGCAAATGAAAACAGAGGCTTAGCATGGAAATGCATAGGAATCCTTAATTACAGCTGTTGGTAGTTCTCCAGCTATATTGCAAACGACATATGTTTTATTCTGCTTAAAGTCCTAATCCTGTTAGTAGATGTATCAGCATGGAGCCCTGCAGCTGTGGTGTTTCTCCTCTCTGCTCTCATGAGCAAAAGAGTCTCCACAGCATTTCTGCCTCCTCCATAGATGTCAGCTGTGGATGGCTGCGAACACTGGGTACGTGTAAGAATAGAAATCCGTGAATGGTGCTAATGTCTAATGTGATTAGTGACATTCCAGTGGTGTTAAAGCAGTCAAAACTGAATGTGGAAACAGCTAATTAATTCCACGGGTTTAGGAACACAGCACTGGCAAGGATTTGGGGTCATATATTACATATATAGTGCATTCATAAAAGATGAAGATTGAACGATAAACCACCCAAGCTTTGCAGTAATCCCACAAGAAAGCATTATCTGGAGCATCTTACTGAACTTAGTTTTACTCAGAAAATTGGATTAAAGTCTGAACTATATGTTTACTGGCTATTGTTAAAGTCAGTATGAAATCACTGACAATTAGAAACTTCCAGTAATGTTTATGGTCATGTCATTTCCAGAACTGATGCAAAAGACATACTTTGAAATTATTGCAACATTGTTATTGTGGGTCCAGAATCCCAGTAAATTTGGGGACTCTTGCAGAAAGCACACTGTAGAGGGAACTGTTGGCCAACCACATCAGATACAACTGAATAAGGTACACTTTTGGTCCTGATTTACAGGAAACCTCATCTGTTGTAAAGATTACTCAATCAACTTTTTAATATATTAAAACCAAATGTATGGTAGAAAACATCTCTGATGCAAAGCTATGGTCCAAGTCCCAACAAGTCAGGGGAGGAGAAGGCTTGAGCCTCGCTGTGAGAAGGGGAAGAAAAGAAAGGTGGAAGGCAAGCAGCATGCAAGGGCACCGTCTCCTGTTGGTCCTGTGCCCCTTGTCATGCCAAAATGACCTAGAGAGTACACGAGGAAAATTGCTTCCTGTGCTGCTAAAATTGTGTGTACCCAAAGATGGAAAGTGAGGACTTTTTCCCATCATCAGCACATGCTGTTTGCTACCAAAGTAGACAAACAAACACTTTCTCATTTTCTCCTTTGATAGTACTGAGAAATAATCTACAAATTTGAGATTACCCATAATTTGGCCAAAATCAATAGCAGGTGGTTATTTCAAACTATGCATAATTTTTGAGTTTGTACAACATCAACACCTTTAATCTTGTTAATAGTGACAGGGAAAGTGTTCCCTTCACTCACTGCAACCCCTTTAGGGCCAGTCTGGGTTGAACAAACATTAATTAATATTTGTGTAACACTTTAAAAAACTAAAGCCCTATGTAAGTGCTAAAGATTATTATTGTTTTTGAGAGCCAAACAAGAATTTAGTGGGCTACACTGAAAAGAAAGCTATAATAAAAATGTTAGAAGTATGGTTTAAAAAATAATGTGAAGTGTAAATTAAATAGGCTTAAAAAAAATCAAGCTGTTTCTTTGTGTACAAACTACAACAAAAGTGGCTTGAGTAACATTTTGAAAAAATTTGCTGAGTATGTGTTTTATTCCAATACTTGCTCTGTATTTCAAGAATGATTGCTAATACTCTTAGCAACAGCATGGAAAGTGTGTATTTGAAAGATGACTACTGTATAATTGCCAGTAAATTCTGTATTCAAGCATGTGCTAATGATTTTTTTTTAGAATGAATATTCTGAGAGCCCCATGAACTTTTATATAGCATAGTAACGAAACAGAAATACTTTTTTTGGTGCCAAGTTTCTATTAAATCAGTCTTTTGGAAAAAAAAGAAAAAAATTGATCCCATTACAGTTAGAAGGATTTTAATAGAAAGACTTACAATGGTTCTGGCAGGGGATGCTCTGAAATAATGAAAATGTATAGAACAAGCTCCAACCTTAAACAACAGTGGCAGTTGATCAGCAAAGTAGAATAAAGATTTTAAAGAGATTTCTATCTCTGTTTAATAGTCTTCTAGGAAACCTGTTTTATTATAGCAGCTCATTAAAAGGTCACAGCTTTCAGTGATTATTATTCACTATTGCTATGGAAAGGGGACAGCCAGAGCATCCCTCACATCGTCCCTGTAATCTGTAAAATCAACAGCTAGTCTGGATCTTTCACATGAGTTAGTCATATGTGGATTAGATTTAGGGGGGAAAAAAGCTATCAAAACAAAGATAAAATAAAAATGATTGAGACCCAGAACTTGACACAAGATATTTAACATCTGAGTATCTTCACAACTGAAAGTTATTCAATACTGTTTTTCTTCCTCCCACACTTGGATTTTACTATATCTTCTGAGCTGTTGGATACAATTTCTCTAGTTAATCTCATTCCTGTTAGAGGCCCTGGATCCTACTCACATCCTCAGGCTTGTCTCTCTACTTTTTCCATGGACTGTCTCATGCTGATCACACAAATCTCCCAAGAACAGAGACACACACTAAGGAATTCCCTTCATGAAGGCTCCTCATTGCGGTGTGCTTCACCCTTCCCATGATGCTCATTCAGTATTGCCTTCACAGGGCACAGTTTGAGTCAGAGCCAGGGAGATGCCTGTTGTTTTGAGCAACTCTGGACTCCTGCATCCCTACGTTCTTGATGAGACTCTAAAATGAGAAGATGATAGGAAAAATGGCAACTATGAGCACCACCACCACCTCCTCCTCCTTGCATCTTCCTCCTTCATGACCACAGTGCTGATGTCTCAGATCATCCAGGAATGGAAATTTTAGGCTGACACAGTGGTGGTGGTATTGGAAAGGACATTGAGAAAGGCCTTCAGAGGGCAGCCAGCAGGCCCCCAAATTCCCAGGGCACGCAGTGTTCTTCTGAGGACCTGGTGTTTGATGGCCTGTAACCTGTCTCTTCCAGCTGGAAACTGCAAGCACATGCTTTAGCACAACATGGCAAGAAGTTGTTCCTGTCACTGAGGGAAAGTAAGAAGGTTAAAAGGTAAGAACGTAAGAGGTGCCATCACATCACACTTAACCTGTTTAGTTCTTCTGCAAGTTGCTGGTTCAAAGATGAAAAGGAAAAGATGAAACTCACATTATGTTCCTAAAAGCCTAAGCTGAAGGAAGATTTTATCATAAGATCTGTGGCAGACTGTGCCTAAGGGTGGTCAGGCTGTGCTTCAAGGGCTCACCCCATTGCTGAGGATCACACCATAGTCTCAAGATCCCTATGCCAGCTACTTATGGGAGGAATTCATCCGTACTGGTGCAGCACACAACACAGGTTCTCTTTGCTGATGCTCAGAAAAGTTGCTTACAGTGTTTGAAAATGTTTCCAGAGGAAGTTGCAAACGTGCTCAGGTGTGCAGCCAGTGCAAAGGTGTTACATCCAAGATGCTAAGTATCCAAGCCCCTTCCTGACACCAGTGGAGCAGAGGGCTGTGTACCTCTCTAAAAGCAGGTCACTTCTTTGGGTACTTTGGCTAAGGATGGAGGCAACAGAGATGATCACCTGTGTTTGAAAACCATTAAATGATTAAAAGCAAATATAGAATGTGTTTAGACAAGAAATGGTTCCAGACCTCTATTTCTGACTACTTGATAAGGAAAATATGTAAATAAAAAAAATATATATGTTTGTGGAAATCTGTGGGTGAAAGCATACAATGACTCCATGTGTTCTTTTTGAAATGTAACTAAAATTACTGTTTTCTGGCAGCTGAGGTAGGCCTTGAACTCTCACACATACGAAATGCTTAGTCCACATTTTAAAACGGGAATTTTAATACTCTGTGGTACCATTCTTACATTTTTACTAATGTATAATACTTTCTCTGCTATTGAGCATTTTATCAGAGACATTACACTGTGCAACAGCTTAAGTGGCTCTGTAGTTAACATGGTTGCTGTTTTAATATGCCTTGTTTTAAGAACACAAAACACTCAGCTCCTCCTTTTTGTGTCCTTTTTTCAAGCTTCCAGCCCCCAAAATTTTAGAAGAGTTTTTATGCATTGTGGTTTGGGAATAACTAATGTGAAGGAGGTTGGAGGCCACTGAGAAACATTAATAGTTCTCTTCAGTTGTGTTTTATTTTAACTGTTAGACCCTAATGAGAACACTGCTGTGAAATTTTGGATACAGTTTTGACAAGGCTGCACTGATCCTTCAATGAGGCCTCCTTGCTGAAATGAACACCTCCAGTAAGCTTTTAATGGCCTTTGTAAACAAACAGAATAATTCCCACTAACTGCAGAAATAAGTTCCATATTTATTTATTTTACTTCACAGTTCCTATTAAGTTGATTTAATAAAATTCAGCACATAATGTTTTTTTAAAACAAACCTTAAATAAACTAGAGCTGGGTACTGAACTCTGCATGGTGCTGCCAGTATTAATGGGTTCAAAAGAGGCCATAACGCTCCAACGGTCCCTGTGTGGTGACACTGAGGCTGACACTCCATGAGCAAATAAAATGGTTTTAGGGTGTCTAATACCTGACTGAAATAGAACAATCACATAGTAGCCAGTGTGGGAGCTGATTAGCTGATGGCTCAAGACCTTTGGCTCACGTAGGTATCCTGCATCCCCACAGCTCTGTGTTTGGACCTTCCTCAGCTGAACCTCAGGTCTTTCTCCTTTCTTACTCCCTGTTTTAGCACCTCAAGGTCACAGTTAGGGACACACAGACCACTTATCAGCCCCTGTCTTGAGTTTGCTTATAACAGAAGGTGTGAAAAACTTGGTTTGTGTCTTAAATCAGGATATGAACATAATTTCTGAGAGCAGTAGATATTCTCGAGGGGAGCCCTTGACTCCCCTCATTTCTCAAGTTCTCTTCCAAGGGAGAGAAGAAATGTGAAGATGATGATTTAACTATTCATTGTGAAAGATGAAGACAAAGGGAACAACCTTGTGAATTTTAGATACTCTCAGGATCCAGAAACAGAGCCAGTGCCAGTAATTCAAGGAAAGATCTTTGATAGGTAGGCTTCTTGCTGCTCTGGGCTTCATACATATTTTTTTGTTTTGTTTGCTTCTTTTTTCTTGTCATATTGCCAAGTCTGAACCCTTCTTTGTGGGGTCTTACCAGAGTATTTGGCTGTAAAAGAAGTTATGGAATAAACTGACAAAACAATCAGAAATCATTGAAGCTGGGCCATAATTAGGTGAAGTCAGAGATAAAATAGCTGAATTACTAAGGGTGCTGTGTAACCCCTTGTTTAAAACTGTACTACTCCTTGAAGATTGGAATGAGGCATATGTGATGCTGACTTCTAGGAGGGCTTTGTGACATGTTGAAGAAATACGGCCTAGAAGCATCATGTCCAAGGTGTCCAGTTAAAGGACACCCTGCAACATGTGATTTCCTGGAGAAGACTTAATAACAATTTTACACATGGAAGTCCTGCCGGAAAAGCCAGTTAGAGTCTTCTGAAAATGTCAGCAAGCTTATGATGATTTGCCTGACAAATGTGTTGTATTTTCAAAAGGTTTTCAGAAAAGTCTCTCATTTGGAACCTTAAGTGCAACAAAGTGCAGTGGTGTAAAAGCAAGGCTATTCAATGGTTGAATAGCTGGTTACAGGGTAGGAAGAGAAAGGTAAGAGCAAATGTTCAATTTTTACAATAGAGGAAGATTATCAAGGCTTTTTCTCAGGGGTCTGTGATAGGAGGTGAGCTGTAAAACATATTAATAAGCAAACTGGAAACAAGGTTGCAAATGATAATTCAGGCTAAAGTTAGTAAATTATTCTTAGTAGCAAGGACTGTGTGTGTTTGTCTTATGCCCTTGCTCTGTGTAGATTATTGTGTTATATTATTTTGTTCCTCATCTTCTTACCCTTTCACATTTTAATATGAGCAACTAATAAGTACTATATAAGCAACTATATAAGTACTATATCAGTGATCATGGACCATTCATAAAACTGCTCCCCACATAGTGCCTTAGTTCTTATGGTTCAGGGAACGGCTTGAACTGTGGGAGATGGGGCTGGCTATGGGTCTGGTTGAGTTTTTGATACTCATTGTTCAGTTATTTTGTCCTTCTTTCCCTTACAAATATCATGTAAGACACAGAAAGCAAGAAGAATCCAGGTTAGTAAAGCAGCAGCCTTTTTCTGGACCTTCAAGATGCCGATCAGCTCTGCAGAGAGTGACGTGCTGAATGGTCTTGCTGGCTGATAGGAAAACTTTAGAGCAAAGAAAGCCATCAGAGACCAGCTCTCAGATGACTTCAGCAAGTGTCTTTCCACCATGCAGTGGCTGGTGGTCTTCCTCACCAACCATTGCCTAGATTTCTGTGTACTTTTCCTTTCCTTTTCTCTTCCTATTCTTTATACCACACTGTAAAACACAATCTTCTGTAGTCAGAACTTGTTTCTCTGTTACCGTTCTAAGACATGATGTCTAGCAAAACATTCAGTCACATTTATACCTTAAAGATTTACTGAAAGACTATTGGACTGTACATGATGTGTATTAATCAGGAAACAGTGCTGCCCACACATTGAAGCCACCTACCATGCTCAGTTAGTTCAGCTACTTTATGGTAATAAACTTTCAGTGTCACAGCATAAGCCAAACTTCTGCCTCAGGAAGAGCTTAGGAGAATGAAGACACTAAGCTTAGGGCTAAGTGAGAAGGTGAGAAAAAAAGTGTATGAAGAGCTTTCACAAATAACCTATACACTATGAGAACAGGCTTTTAAAGGTATGATCTTACTGATGCTGGTGCATTAGATTGCTATACGAGATAAGCAGTGAAATATTCATGTCCTCAGCTGACACTTTGATGCTGGAAAGCTTCCCTGGAATGGGCAGAAAATAACTTTTTTTGGCTTAACTCAGCAAAGTCTGACCTATGGCCAATGGGATGAGCCCGCCTGGCACACTGCCTTTTCCCTGAAGCAATGAACAGCTTCTTGGACAGCTGGATGCCCTCTTCTTGCCCATAAGCAGCTGGTGCTGGCCAGGATTGAAGGTAACACTATTTTCTGCCTGAGGTGCAGGGAGAAGAGTGGGAAGCACATCTCCCAAAAGGGGTTGCCCCAGCCACCACGCCCAAATACTTACCTATCAAACTTGTAACATAGAGTTGTCTAGCATTATGGCTGTGTGACTGGGCCAGTGACTAGGCAAGACCTTCTAGATTGTAACATCTGTGTTACCCATACACAGGGCGACAGATGAGCTCTTCTTGGTGAAGAACAGAGGGGCATATGGACAACAAGTTTTTTCCATTTCTTCCACTGGGTTTTTCGGTCATATTTAGGCAAGCTACTTCATTTTTCCCACTGTAAAATAAGACTAATAATGCCAGGCTGCCTCACAGTGAAAAAAAATCTGGCATTTGTTAACCACTGAAAACCCTTTTACAACAAATGCTATGGAGAGGCAAGCCAGGAATAACAGCTGACTGTTGTTCAATACCTGCAGATGTCCCTTCATTTGTGCCGATTGGGGACCTGAAAGACTGGTGGGAACAGGCTCATCGCAGGGCCGGTGCCAGCTCCAGGGAGAAGGTGTCAAACGGGGTGCAGTGGCCACCTTAGGAGTTCAGGACACCCAGGAAGCTTTCTCAATTGAATTTTAAGAGGCAATTCTCTTCCTGCTTACTTTAGGTTTATGCAGGGTTTATTTATATACTCCTGTCACTGTTGAGAGTGCCCTGTGACTCTGATTTTCTGACCCATGCCAGAAAACCCCTCCTCCTCCTCCCCGTCCTCCTCATTCTCCTCTTCCTCCTCCTCTTTCTCCAAAAGTCATTGAAACCCTTCCTCAAAGCTGAGCAGGGTTCGAAGGGCTTTCCTGAGCAAGGATGCTCTTCCAGCTGAAGCAGATTCATGAATTAGGGCCAGGATTCTACGTTTCTCAAAGGTGATGGTCACAAAGAGGCATTTCAGGGCTTGAAGGGAAGATTTACAAGCATGATTCTGAGAAGGGAGCACAGGCAGTTCACTGCGGGCTCCACAAAAAAAGTCAGCTCTGCTTGTGTTTAAACTGGACCGCTCAAAATGCAGGCATTGTGCATGCCGCCAGTAAACAAAGAAAGAGATATCTGGAAGTGATAAAGCTCGGATTGATAAAAACTTCCCTTCTTCTAGATGGAGGCCACACATACTCTAAATAAAATGTGCCACTTAGGAGATGATTTGTATTGATAAGTCTGGAGTGCGTTGTTTTTCCAAATGTTCTCTCCCAGTTGGGAATTTCACACTTGGGCAGGCTCCAGCCGTGGCCTCAAGAAGCGCCAGCCTCCTCCCCTGACCTGACCTGCTGTTGTTTATACTGCTGTTTACACATTTCTAAACAACCTATGCAAATGATCTCTAATTACTTTCGCTCATGGCAGCTGCGGGCGGTGGTGTGGAGGTTCAGGCAAGCGCTGAAGCATTGCCAATGTTGTGCTGTTTGTTGACACAGAGCTCTCCCTGCTGCAGCAGCGGGCGGGTCAAAGCGAGGGTTATGGGATGGCTAATCGTAGCTGGGGACACAGCCCCACACGGCTGGGATCATACTGTAAACAGCCAAAGGAATAAATCACCTGGGTAAGAATCAACTTTCCAGAGACTTGCTCCAACCATGAGACACACCTTGGAGGCATCCTTGATCTGTTATAGTGCTCGGGTTTGGAGCCACACGTGTGCATCTCCATGGAATCAGAGCTGTTTTGATAGGAACTTAGCTTGGATGTAATCTGGATGTGATGCTACATCTCCCTCCCCTTTGAGGCCAGAGCTCCCGAGAGTTAAACAGCAGTATGCTTTCGATTGTGATACCATTCTAAGTTATATCATTCATTTTATATCCTTACTAAACACATGATTCAGAAGAATCTATATGGTTTTCATGCCCCAAACATATTTGACTTTAACAGACAACTCATACAGTTGATCTGAAGAGAAGGCAAAAAGTCTCTAGATAGAGTATTATTTCTGGTTTGTTGACAAATAAATTTTCTTTGAGAAATGGCTTAATTAGTGCCTTGGAAATGTATGTAAGCTTGATATAAATTATGAGGGTGTTGCCCTCTCTGATTTACTCTGTTTGAAAACCTTGAGGGCCTTCAGCCTGCCTGGACTTTAAAATACTAGCATTTGTTTCCATTAAAGCCATATTTTTAAAGCTTGGACAGGGTGCAGGAGTGCTGATTTCCCTTGATTAGCCACAGATATCTCACAAGAAAAATAAAGTTCCTGAAACTGTCTTTTCATGGTTTTCATTTAAAAAAAAAATCCCACCTCGTTGCTTCCTTGCTGCTCCATCCCCTAATGTCCTCAATAACAATACTGCAACACAGAGTTGTGGATCTGAAAGTTTGTGAAGGGATGTGTACCTCAAAGGGTGGCCAAAGCATCAAGGGCTTGCATAGCTTTTATCAAACTTTCAGACCACTGAGGTCTATAAGTTAGGTACCCAACTCCCCCCATGAAATCCATTCCTTACTAACAGTATTTTACATATTGGTTGATGACACTGATTGCAGCAGACATTGGATTTCTATTTATTTACTAACATGCTTGAGACTGCAAAAGCAAACAAAGGATGGTTCACAGAAGTGTTTTCAGAATTTGAAACTACATCATTTAATGACAACAAACAAAACCTACAGCCAGAAACTTGGCCACTCAAGCAGAGCCAAAGCATTTTCATGCTATTTTCATAATCTTTGGGAGAAACACCATACATGGCCTGCTCTCTGTGCCAGACACTGCTATACATGTACTGAAGAAATAACAAGTCTATTAGTCTGGGATAGCCAGCAGTATAGTACTTACTTGGGGAGGAGGGTCAGGAGATCAACCCAGAGTACTTATTATTCCAGAGCCTGAGCCAATCTGCCTATCCCTGGACACGTAATCTTAGCATTAGATAATATGTGCAATGTGCTTTAAAGAAAGTACAATACGTAAGCTGTTTATTAAGCAAACTGTATGCAGAGCAAGGCCAGTATTTTCACTGCTACTGAAGTACAGACCTGCACAGATGCTACAAATGTAGCAGCATCCCTGCAGTTACTGAAGTGCAAATGAAGGAGAGTTTAACTCTGGTATTCTGGTGATGCCAGCACAGGTGCTGTGTCAGCAACGGCAAGGACACTTAGAGAAAGGAGAATGTGCTTGGTGTTCAGACCCCACACAGGATGAGCATGGCTGACAGCTAGAGAAGTGGGGGGTTGTGGTCTGGATCTGTTCTTCCCCTTCTGAGTGAGCTCTAATCTGAAGAGGAACTGGGACACAGGCATGAGCATCCCATGCTGATGTATTTGGTTTCCCTTCGAAGGGTGCTCACAGCCTGCCATGGCAGAGGTCCCCACTGTGCCAAGGGGAAGTCTCTTCCCTCCCTGGAGTGCCCGCAGGCACACCTCCGCCTGCCAAACAGCTCTTGTTGGCAAGCTCCAATTCACCATCCAATCATTTCCTCTCCCTGGTTTTGGTCCATCTCCCCTCCCCAGTGTGCAGGCTTCCCACAGCAGCTGGCTGACCTCTCCCACCACGGGAAGGTGTTATCAACCCTATGAGGAGTGGGCTTGCCAGATATGGGGCTCATCCCACTGATTCAAGAAGGCAGATCTATCTTAACACTTATCTCCCTGTTAAAGCCTCCTCCCTCTCTGACAGTTATTTCTAAGCCTGTACTTCATACTCATCACCAGCACCAGGAGTGAACCTTTCCACAGACAGATAAGTGGCACCAAATTAAAGAGCATTAAATGGATGTCTTTCCATATTTAAAGAGCCAGTAGCAATCTGTACATCCCGGGCATGCCAGAGATGGTAAAATCTAATCACTTTCCACGCTTTAAACGCTGTGTAAACATGAGGTAATTGTTCTTATATGTGAAAAATGATGTGTCTCATGTCAAGAATGTATCAAGACTGAATTTTTAGCTCTGTGAAATATTATTGAGCCCAGCCCCTGCTCAGCAAATCTTTCCAGACTCAAATAAGTCACTAAAGCAAATAAGTATGTTCTTATTTATGAGACTGAGAATTTATCTTGATTAGATATAAAGGATGCAAATAATAGCTGTCTTGTAGACAACTTCTAACATAAAAGAAATAAACTATATATCTATCTGTTTTCAGTATATCTAAAATACACTCATCAGTCACTGCAAAACACTTAATGCTCTTGATAAATGAAATGCATGCAGTTAATCTCATCAATTTGATTCCTAAAACCTAAAAATCCATCTTTTCTGTGTTTTTTTTTTTTTTTTTTTTTTAGAAAGGAAATGACAGCAAAATCCACCATTATTTGCAAAGTATAATCTGTTAACATCAAAGTTAACGGTTTATTGAATGGTTTTTCAAATCACTGATTTGAGGTTTTACATGTCTGCAAGCATTTCTTCAGCAATTATTAAGATAAAGTAATAGGAGAACAAAGTAACACCAGACTCAGATCCCAGGCATGATGTGGGCAAGGCTGGTGGGTTTCCTCACCTTAACACTCAACCTTTGGGGACCAGATGTCTAGCAAAAGACACCAAATAAAACAATAGTAAGGACAAGGGAGAAGAGCATGAGAGCACAGTTCTTTTATTGGGGTACATTTATCTCTGACTTGTTTCATCATGAAGTTTTCTTGATGAAAATTTCCAGTCATGGTTATTGAGATAACATCAACTCTATGTCTCATGGACAAAAATCAGCCCTCAAGATAAACTGTTTCATAATCAGAAAAGGTGAAAAGTAACCAATGCATTCACAGACTTCAGTTCATCATTGGCTGTGTGGTCTTTACACCCCTTCCCCAATGAAGTGAAGGCTCGAAGACTTCATTGTCCTCATTATAAGAGACAGATATAAAAAATTAAATAAAGTACTGCTGGAGTTATCCTTGGAAAGGCTACCAGCTTCCATCTGTAGTGCAACAGAGCCTTCTCTTCAGTACCAGACTTTTTGCAGCTTCTGGTATATAATAACTCATTACCGAAAATATTGCATATCTGTCTTGCACAATATAGACCACAGTTTTGAATTTGGCAGTTCCTTCATAAAGGCTTTCTTCAGAAAGTCCATAACTCCTGGCTGACAAAAGTCTTTCAGCCATCCATCCACTGTTTACATCAGGGATACAGCAGAACCCCAAACAAATAGTTCTAGTGGTTAACGAACATCACCGTGAAATGTCACAGCGTTACCATAGACCAAAATGTGTGTTGTCAGGGCTGCCAGCTACTAGAACCTGGTAAACTTTTACACAGACAAAAAAGGAGAATTCCCTGCCATCATAAATCTCCCATGCAGAGGAAGAAGAGTTAAACCTCTTTGTAGTTTCCTCTTCGTTAAAATATGGCTCATGAATTTATCTAGACTCTTTCAGAAAGTCTATTCTCTCTCTTCTCTTTTTTTCTCTTTTTTTCTCTCTCACAATTTTGTCAAAATCCTTTTATAAAACTGAAAATTTTGATCTGGGATCACATAAGCAGGTTTGTTAATAGTCCAGGTGTCATTTTAAGAACCTGATTGCAGGGGAGCAGAGCATTGTCTCTCTCTCTCTCATATAAACATGGAAGACATGAACAAAACTCAGAAATTCAGCCTTGCAGCATAGCCAGGTGTTACAGTCAGTGAATGTAAAAAATTAATTTCCTCTGGTAGCATTTCCAAGCCCCCATGTGGCCAGAAGGAATTTTCCTCCTCTCATTCCCTCATCTTCCCCCCTTTTCTGCCTCTGTGCTGAAAGGCTTCAGCCCTTCAGCTTCATGAATCTTCTGCAAACTGAGGGAAAATGTATTGGTTCTTAAAACACTATCTCAGAGGCACAGGCTCCTGCAGGTACTTCATGGAGATCTCTCAGCCTCTCTGTGGGGCTGCTCAAGAGTTTCAGCCTCTCACAATACACTACAATCCAAAACTGTCTTCTGTGCTGTCAGTGACCCATCCTACAATGGGAGCAAAGGGGAACAAGTCACTTGAACCTCTGAGAAGTCAGCACTGGTCCTTCTGCTTGTTTCCCCTTTATGAATACAAAATACTCTCAAATACATGTCTTTGTCTGCATTTTGAGCTTCAGTAGTCTCAAATCTAATAAATGTTTACTTTTTATCTTAGTAGTAGATATAGAACAAACTGTTAAATGCTGTCTGAGTTGTACTTGGCATATAAGAAACATGTTACCTTTGGCCTGAACCATTTTTAAGAACTTCGGAGAGTGAGTATAGGAGCCACAGGAATTATTTTTGCACATAGTTTTTAAGGTATATAAATGGGGTGGAGCTTAAATCCCTGAGATTTTGGAGCTTATGCTTCAGGAAACCATATTTAATGTGGTCATAAATAAAACAAGAAAAATATCAACTTAACTGTGACATGTACCTTTATGTGGGTATAATATGGAATTCTAATTAGAATTAATGCAGTAATAAACCAATCCACCCTTAATGGCAAAGCAAAGCAACACCACCACCCCCCTTTCCTGCTGCTTTAATGGCATTCTGAATCCCACAAATAAAACTGGTGAAAATTGACATCCTGTTCTTATGCTGTTAAAAACTCTAGTTGAGGATTATTGCAGTTTCTTATTGTTTCAGGACTCATTCCAAGTTATACTTAATCACACGGAATACCAGGTAGTTCAGGACTTTTAGGATACCAACGAGCATTGCAACCAATAATCAGCACAGGCAAAGAAAAGGCATCAACCGACAGTCCATAGCCAGACCTGTGCTGACTCTTCCCTCCACTCCTACATTGCAGGATCAAACACACAGAAAACTTCCACTGTGAGACCTCATTTCACAGCTCTGCATCCCCGGGGAAAGGTATGCATGTGCTCTATACCCAAATGCAGAATAAGTGCTCTGCACCAGAAAATTATGATAGTCATTGTTTGGTAGAGGTGGTAGGGCACATTAATGAAGCCTGCTGAACCCTCTCTTTCCAACAGTGGGAAAAATAACTAAGCAGATATCAGCAGGATCAAAATACACTATAACTAGAATAGAAACATCATTAGGATTGCTTGTCCAGCAGGTGCTAATGTGGGATCACTTCTGCTGGCAGATACACCAGTCGTGACTCTAAAATCCTGAAAGCTCGGAGCTCTTTATATATGTCTTCCTACAACCCATTTTCTTCAACCAGCATGCAGATTTCTTCAAACTTCTGTCCTCTGGGAATGTCTAAATGTCAGTATTTATTGAGGCTCTGCTTTTTGGGAGGAACGATAAGAACCTAGGGCTTACCACCAACAAAAGGACAGTGTCTTCCAGCATTTGCCTTTTTCCAAGCAGTGGGTTACAGAATAGCTATCTATAGATTCAGTTCAATGATAATTTATATTTAAAGCAAAAATTTTATTCCATTTCTTAATTATTCTTGAAGTGTAAATCTTCTTAAATACCATACTATTGAGCAATAATTTATTTTCCAGCTGGATGCAAGCTTTCTAAAACCTGAAAGATTAGTAAGTTCAAAGGAGAATCATGAAACTATAGAAAAGCAGACTCAGTGGTACTGATATCACTTCTGACAGATCTTGGTCTAATACATTCTTAAAGGCATGGAGAATACAACCTCCACAGACAACCTCTTTCTGTGCTTCTTGGCATTACGCTTGGAAAGGTTTTTTCAATTTCTGATCAGATTCTTTCTTCCTGCAAATACACATCCATTGAAATGCATGGGCATAGAGAACAGATTGCACCCTTCCTCTTTGTAACAGCCCTTTTTTTACTTGATATACAATTTGGTGTGATTTTATGGGACTGTATGTTGACTGGGTACTTACAGTTAAAATGATAGCCATTTGAAGTCACTGGGTGAAAAACAAACGAAGAACAAATGCGCATTTGTTTGCAAACAAAGATAGTGAAGATAAAACTGAGAATCTACCATATGTTTTCACCAGCTGGAATTCATTCAACATTCTGCTCTTAAAGGCATTGTGAAGCTTACTTTTGAGGTCCTTCTCACAGGCTATGTCACTGGCAAGAAGTCCTCAATCTATGAATGGCATACTGAAAAGAGGTCTCCAGCAGTTGTCTTAGAGGGGAATATCACTAATGTGTTTCCCATTCTCTTCACCGAAACCTCCAACACAGTGTTTTGCTTCTTCACTTGAAAGTATTCTCCTGTGGCGGACTGAGAGAGTCCCAGTGAGAGAACAGGATACTTGCAGCAGGTTTTGGAAGTGCTTCTTTCCAAGTGTCAGGCTTCCTAAAGCATTGTGGAAAATCCGAAGTTGTCTGGTAGGGGACTAATTAAGACTACTCAAACAGGATGTGGAGAATAGCATGAAAGGGCTTGAGTGGCTCTGGTCTAAGACTGTGTCTGCACTGTGTTACTCTGTGCGGTACAGATTTATTCTTGTAATTCTTTTCATCACTGGAAAAAACACAGGACAAAGAAAGAAGCAGCCAAAATGAAGCCAGAACTTTTCTTTGAGCAAATTGAGAAAAAATTGACTTTGTATACACACAATTAATATCAAACCCAAACTGTTTACATGAAATTGATGGAACTGGAGTTCTATGAAAGAGTGAATCCCTGCTCTGAATCAATCTAAATTTGGTTTAGGGGATTTTGGCTCAGGACTGCAAAGGTTAAATTACAGCATATAGCACAGTATGTCTGCAAGGTTACTGCTGCTCAGAAATGACAGCATAATGTGTACAGACACTGTATATGTGAGAGAAAGAGAATCCTTGCATTGTCCAGGCCAGCTTTAAATATTCAGCAATGTTATAGCAAAGTAACTCAATACTCAGTAAAAGATGGTGGTGTTTTGAGTTTGCTGCCGAGAAGTTTGTGCAGAGAACAGTTTTGTTGTCTGTGCAGTGCTCTGAATTAGAAGATGTGTCATATAACACTTATCTTAGATAGTGTGGGGGCAGTCAGTGAATGGTAACTGTGTTCTCCTGAAACAACAAGGATGTCATGTAGCACTTTTGGAGAGATAAGTGAACGTTTGGACTGGGAAGGGTATGCGAAGGATACCAAAGTTCAGCAGCTAATTAGAGTGTTATCACTTGAAAAGTAACATAACTGAATGAATGAAGTCATGGAATCTAGGGAAAAAGCTTGTCATTTGTTAAATTGTATTACGGTGTACATGAACCATACAATGGTGACATTCTCAGGAATGCGATGTAGCAGAAATGGGACAAACAGAGGTTTAGTTTAGATCCTGAATTAGAGCATCTGTAAATGTGCATGACCCTTATTAGCTGGTCATATGCACATCATCATGTTATCGGCAGGAAATCAAAGATCTAAGTAAAATTCCAGTAGATTAAGCTTATAACTGGGGAACATGAAGTCATCCTGGCATACTATTTGCCCAACAATTTTTTGAACTCTTACTAAGGGGTTTACTTAGTGAAATTATCATTTCTTCTTTAGAAGGAAGCAAAAGGTGGATATACAGTTTAACACAGAATTTTCCATTTAAAGCTAGGTCACATTTTACCCCATCCCAGCCTGGGTCTTAATCCGATAACTCACAAGATATGCAGGTGAGCTAAGTGGGCAAAAGATTTATTTTCAGTCTGTTTGAGCTAGCTTGATGCAACTGAAAAAAGCTCCATACAGAGGAAGGCAAGCTCATCTGAAGCCATTCTGGCTGTGCGTGGGAGGGAGGCCCACTGCAGCAGGATCTGGCGGCTCTCTGTGAAAGGCGAGGAGAGCAGAGACACTTAATTTCTCAAAAAAATTTAGGATTACCCAGTAAATCACATAACCTTGTACTGTCCAGAAATGTAACATGAACATGGTGATAGAATAATCACTGCAGCCCACTGACGTAAACAGGATGACGTACAGGGACATAGCAACTCTCTGAAGCACGGGATGCAGAAAAACGACTCCGTGCAAGGGGAAAATGAATGGCTGGAGTCTTATCTAGTGTGATAAGAAGCATTTACTTCTGAAGAAACTATTAAAGGACCAATTCTCTAGCATGCATTTAGTTAAGGAGTACTAATTTGGCAATTATTTGTAGTGAAGAATGTGGCCACTAATGGGCCAGTCATAGTGCCTTTGGAGAAATCTAACAATGGTTGGAAGGGAGATGTGAAGGAAGACATGGAAAGATGCAGCTGGTCATGTGACCCTACAGGACAGCTTTACAAATCACACAGTAAGCATATGAAACACTCAAGTGGTCCCCCTGCTGCTGTTATGAAAGAGCTATTTTTCAAATATGTCCGAGGAACCCAAAATAATCTTCCATCAGCTCTAAGTATTTCCCGTGTGTAGGAACACATGTTCTTTAGGAAAGCTTTATATTCAGGTGCAAAGGCTTTCTCTGGGATACTTGTCCAGTGCAATGGTCATTCCCTTTCCTGCTGTTTTACTGTTTAAGTTTCCAGGCAGAAAAATGTTATGATGCCTCCACAGCCAGAGGTCAAGCAGATATTGTATCAATTCACCGAAAACACAAACAAGAGGTGCACTTTCAAGCTACCAGGCAAAAATACCTCACCTGCTGACTGCGTCTATGACTATTGAAGTTAAAGGAAGATGTCTGTTGCTATCAATGCTGTCTGCCTCAGACAATGACCAATTGCAAATAAGTTTGTGCAAAGCACAAAAAGACAGGATATGGGACAGCTGGGATTCTTTTAATAAATTGTTTGTGACAAAAGGCTGGACCACCTTTAAGTCATCCCATGATGTGCTGGATATTTGCTGGCAGTAGTAGAGAAATTAAAGCAAAGTTAAATGGTGAAAATAAAAATTAAAGAAACATAAAGAAAACAAGGGGCTGTAATTGATACACACTTTTCTAGACTTTGCTTAGTTATCTATTCTTACCTACTTACATGAAGAAATGGGAAGTGGCCAACATATCGGTGCAGATTTCTTCAGGCAACCTTCTAGCATAATATGTGTCTGTTGTCTCCAAATTGTAGTCCAAAAAATACTTAGATAATAAAAACATGGAATGCTAACTAAGGCAATAAACGTGTAAAGATACAGTGTGTGGCTTAAATCTTTCCACATTATTAAAAGTCCAAGTCATCCAACAGTACATTTTCAAACTCTTTTCCTCTGTGATTTATTACCAAGGCTATCATAATCAATTAGTTTTAATTAATAGAAGATGGAAACATTAATTGGTCCTATTTAAGTTTGATTGTATTAAATTATTCTACCAGTGATCAAAAATGTATTTCGAAAGGGAGTTTAGGCTAATATATCAGCAAATGAGGCGCTATAAACATGATTAATATGCACATTAGACTTTCCTTATCACTTTTTGTTGGCAGTTTTTATCCGGTCACAGCTGAAATTCCATTGAGTTCTTTCTCCTTTTGTATAAAATACAGATTATGTGGAGACAGCCGTCTGAGCAACTGGAGTTTCATCTTGTATGACCATTAATTATTATTGCTCCTTTAGTATTTCTTATCTATCACAGAGATGTAGGACTGTATTTTTATAGACATTTGCAGTTAGGAAAAAAACAGGCTTTTGTGTGATGGCGCCTCAGCATATTTTTATTGCAGAAAGGATCGACAACACATTTTGCACATCTATGAAAGGGCAGAATAAGATGTTTACAGCTGTCATCATCATGGAGGTATGTATTTTTGGTAATACACCAGGGAAGTTGCTGGATAGTATAGACTGCCTTTGTTGCAACATTTTGACTTGAAGCTTTTTTTTAATACATCCAGAATTATGTTGTATTTAGTTCAAGGGAATAATATGCAATATAAAACTTTTCACTGAATTGTCCCTGCAGTTGGGGAAACTTAAGAATACATTGTTTTCCTGGCAGTTTGCTAATATGCAAGTGTTGTTCTCCACTGTGCTCAGCTTTATTTTCTTATTTTAATTATTTCTCACTCCTCACAGGGGAAAAATTTTCATTTAATTCGCATTTAATTCAAGAACAGAAGTGTTGGGACAGATACCTGTTGCTACCACAGACATCTCAAACACCCCACCACCATCACTGCCATGAGAGAATCAGATGCAGAACTAGGTTGATTTCAGACACTGAAGTTTTGCTCCACTGCTCCCAGTGAGAATCCATTCGCAGACCTCATTGCTCCAAGAGATTCAAACCGTCTTGTTTGTAGCTCAAAGCTGCCTATCACCAGTGTAACGCCCTACTTGTCCTAGGGCCAACATTTAAGCAATGAGGGTATTATCCTTCTCAGTCTCTTTTACCAATGTGTGTTCAGGACAGTGTAGACTTCTTTAACCCAGCCTGGGCTGCAAGCAGCAACACACAGAGGTAGACCTGGACTCCTGTATACTTTCTTTCTGTCTCAACTCACAGTTGACAGATGTTAGTAGTTGTTTGACCAGTTGTTTACACACTTCAATTTTTTGGCACAACCATATTATGTTGGTGAGTCATACTCATCTGGTGTCCTAATAGCCAGGCAAACTCTCCTCTTCAGCTGTTCCCTGCTGAGGAATTCCCTGCTTATATTAGAAATTATTATTAGCATGCACAAGACTTCTTCACTGTTTCATTTCTCTCTGCTGTAAAGGCCACCCTGTTTGCCTTATGTGATATTTTGATTCCTCTCTGTATTAGTGGTTCCTTCTGTCTCTGTGTGCTCTGCTCATCTCATTGGCATACACTGTATTTGTGACAAAACTATTTAAAATAATTGAGCAAGAACAGCTCCAAAACTGACAAAAGCTTATCAGCAGCTTCCTCTTGCTTGCTACACCTTCCTCCCCTCACAGCATCTCCCACCCCCTCCAGTTTTCACTCAGTTCTTTCTGAGGGATAACTGAGTATTTCTGGTGTTCCTGTGAAAGAAATACACAGTGAAGTCTAGATAGTTATGGAGGTATAGTTCTAGTTTTGAATCAGCGCAGATGGTTCCCCTTTGCTCTGAAGAGACAATCACTGTCAGTTATGTTCATTCAGCTGTGGGAAGGGAAGGGAAGGGGAAAAGGCCTTTTCTCTAGAATTTGACTGAGAATGTATTTTCCCACTCTTTTCTGTAGGGGATATTTGCAGTAAATAGCGTATATTTTCCTAATTTAATTTAATATCTTGAAACAATACCTTGGACATAATTTCCATCTGCTCTGGGGAAGTCTTTGGGTGAGACTGGACAGGGCATGAGAGCCTGGAGGCTGATGGCATCATACTGTGGGGGTGGTCTGATTGCATCCAATGGAATAGAGGGTGCATGACAGAGCATGCAAGGGCCCCCAGGACCCACTGCTGGATGCTGTGCATAGAAGGGGTCTGTGCACCCAAAAAGAGACCAGCAGGTCTCTGCAGGATCACTGTCCACAGCAGTCAGGCTCTGTCCCAACCCCAGCATGTGAACCTCCACCCTGATGCTCAGCAGTCTGCTTAAATCCACCTCTTGCTTCACGGGTGCCGACAGTTACTTATTCACGAAACTATTTTGGAATATTCTACCACAAATTTATCCTATGTCTTTTTCAGGAAAAAAGCCTTCATAGACAAGCTGTAATAAGATATAGTTGGCTTGCTATGTGTCCAGGGACCTGATTTGCAGCAACATAAAACAGACTCCCCAAATTAGTGGATATGTTTTCTTTCTGTGTTTGTGTGCCTCCATTTTGTAGCTGTGGAAGAGATTATTTTTTTTTTTTTTTTATATTTCTGTCCTTTGGTGTCAGGGTGAAATCAGACTATATTTGTAATGGGTTCACTTTTCAAGAAAAATATTTGAATTTGAACTCTGATGAGAAGAAATGGCCAAAGATTTCACACAGAAAAAAAAAATTTAAAAACCCCAAAATGTTGATTAACGAAGTGAGCAGTTTACAGTCATGCGGGCATATAGAAGGAATAAATGTCTCCTGATCTTGATGTCTTTTTAACATCATCTGTTGGATGTCATTCAATGCTCATTGCCTCACTCTGTTGGAGGATACATGCAGTGAACTGCTGTGGGAATTTCAGTCAGAAGTTTAGGCCAAACATTTAATATTTTTATTACTGCCTCAAAAATTACAGGTGATAATAACTGAAGGGTGTAATGTTTGCCAACATCTTTTTTATGGTTTTGATTGAGCATTGTGCCAAGAAACTCTACACGTATAAATATAGTCCAAATGAATTAGGATGAAAATAAATAATTTTTTTTAAAATTTCTGAGCAATCCAAACTCAGCTTTAAAAATTGTCATTACAACATCCATTACAACAGAGTTACCCCTGATTACTCGTTTGCTAATATTAATTTCTAGATTGTTTTCTCCTGAAACAAATTGCATGAAGAATTCAGGCACAGCCTCAGAAACTCACACACAGGCTATGTCCACACTAGTAAATTAAACATTAGAGCGTGGGCCGAAGATTCAACACACAGTCACTATTACCTATCTAGCATTGACCCTCAGATCCCAAACAATCCTCAAGACTTGATAAAGAATAAGACATTATTCCCAATCAGCAGTCTGAAAACAGATGCCGTACTTTGAAGGCAAAATGTTAATAGTATAGACATGACCAAATGATGCCAGAAGAGCCCTGGGACTTGTTAGTTTACTAAGATAGATGAGTTACAGTGTACTTTCCTTGGAGACTTCATGCAATATAAATAATGCGTTTTTGCCAGCAGTGCAAGCTTCAGAGGGGTCCTGTTAATGAAATTGCCTGACATCAAGCTGCCAACAGTATTCTGGAGCAATTAGCTGCAGCAATTGTTTTGGACAAAGTTTTCTTTTTCTTAGTTGTGTTGGACCAGAGTCTCTCTCCATACTCTGTATGCAGAGGTTTCAGAGAAGCCTAAAATTTTTCACATTATTTTAAACAAGTTTCTGTGAATGAAGCTTTTGCTGTTCTCTGAAGTGTGGTCATCACAGAGATTTAGCTCAGGAGAAGCAAAGGGCAGGAAACAAAAAAACTAGCTCTAGAGAAAGATTGCTGAAGAATTATACTAATACTAAATAATGAAGAAGAATGTAAACAGATTATAGATACAAAGTGCCTGAGATCAGCTAATGGCTGAAAAAATAGATGACAGAGATAAAAATGATAAGACTTGTCAGAAAGAACAAAGCCTCTGTGTGCATCGTGCAGATTAAGGAATTAGAGTCGAAAGGTTAAGTGTGAGCAACAATGAATATGAAAAATGGGTAAAAAAAGAAGAAAAAGGCAAGTTTGTTTCATCAATCAGTTCTAGTCTAACTTTGCTGTAAGCAAAAAAAAAGTATGTTGAAGTCTGTTATGCCAGCAGATAGCTCAGGCTGGTCATTGGGAAAGATATTGGTATTTTCAGCAGCAGATAAAAGTGTCCTGTTCTAAGTGCTGTAAATATTGGCCTCAGGTTACCTATCATCGTGTGCTTTGTTTCATGGTGGGAGCCAAGCTATCTTCAGTTTTGAAGTCCGTGAGCCTGGACAATTTTTTAACTGACCTCGTGCACATCCAACTCCACAGATCTAAAGACTTTGATTACTTTATAGAACAGGAATGGAGAAAAGAGTTTCTACCAAGCCTGTAGTAGGTAGATGCTGGCCATGAAATACATGTTCACAACAGATAATTATTCTGGGTGTAACATCTGTTCTCTTTACTGCAGGAAATTCTTCAGAGAGAAGCTCAAAATGGGTAGCAGATATCTGAAAGCACTTCTAGTTTATTGGATAAATATGGAATGTTTCTAAATCTGCCATTTTTAGAATGAACAAAATTATATTCTGGACAATTACCAGCAACAATAGCTAAATTTACAGTGCTTTCCTCTTCTATGTTTATATATATTGCTGAAATCTGCTCCTTCTGGAGAAAACAAATCCAGTTGCTATACATTACGGTATACATGATGGAGCAGGAGCTCTACATCTGCAATGTCTCCACTTCAGGAGCAAGAGTAGGGCACAGTCTGCACAGCAAATGACTTGGTCCTGTCTATTCAAATGAAACTTTTTTCATCCCCTCTGAGAGGACTAGCTATTCAGATCCTCTTCATCATGTCAGTAAGCCATAACATAAAAAAGGCCTATTTATTCTAAAATGGGACTTAGCTCTGCTCATAAAATCTCCTTCAAGAGCTACATGATGACTTGTGCACAGGGGCCATAAAGATGCCTTTTCTGTGACTAATGCAGAAAAAAAAGCTATTCCCTTTCTAAGCATCCCAGAATTCACCAAGATGCACTTGTAATGCCATAAACAGTACCTAAGAACTGTTGGGTAACAACAAACCCATGCAGAGCCACAGGCTTGGGGCAGAGTGGCTGGGAAGCTGCCCAGCAGAAAAAAACCTGGGAGTGCTGCTCGACAGTGGCTGTACATGAGCCAGCAGTGTGCCCAGGTGGCTAAGAAGGCCAATGGGATCCTGAATTGTATCAGAAATAGTGTGGCCAAAAGGACCAGGAAGGTTATTGTCCTTGTGTACTCAGCACTGGTGAGGCTGCATCTCAAATTCTGTGTTCAGTTCTGGGCCCCTCACTACAAGAAGGACACTGAAGTGCTGGAGTGTTTCTAGAAAAGGGCAACGAAGCAGATGAAGGGTCTGGAGCACAAGTCTGATGAGAAGTGCCTGAGGGTGCTTGGAGAAAAGGAGGCTTAGAAGGGAACCTTTTTGCTCTATAAAACTACCTGAAAGGAGGGTGTAACAAGGCAAGGGTTGGTCTTTTCTCCCAGGTTACCAGTGATTGAACAAGAGAAAATGGCCTCAAGTTGCACCAGGGGAGGTTTAGATTGGATATTAGGAAAAATTTCTTCACCAAAAGCATTGTCAAACATCAGAACAAGCTGCCTTGGGAAATGGTTGAGTCACTGTCCTTGAAGGTACCTAAAAGCCATGTAGATGCGGCACTTGGAAATATGGTTTAGTGGTGGACTTGGCAGTGCTGGGTTAATGGTTAGACTTGATGATCTTAGAAGTCTTTTCCAACCTAAATGATTCTATGTTTCTAAGGGTGATTATATCAATGTTTTGACAGAGCTCCCTCTATCGCAGCTTCTCATCTCTGGTGGTGGCCATGGGTAGATACACAAAGCAGGATATACCACAGGACGAGTGTGTGTACTGATGCTTTCACCAGTATATTGGCCTTCAGCTCTCTGTGACTTTGATGTTTCAAGGGGATTCTTTTACCATTAACAAGTCTAATTTCTTTTTGAACCCAGGAAAATTTTTGTATCGACAGTGTGCTGTGACAATAGGTTGTATAGTTAATGACACTCAGTATAAAGAGACACTCTCCCTGCTGGGTGTGTGGCATTTAAATGCAGCTCCTCTGGAAGCTCAGGAAGGGCAGAAGTCCTGCATGTTTTTTGATGTCTCAGCTTCCCTTCTCCTTTCTGCTTCCCTCTTGACTCCTCTCTCTGCTCCATGGTGGGTGCTACATAGTCCCTTTCCACTCTTACAGTTATAATAATTACATTAATTAGGTCTGCATTTTGCCTTTAGCTACACAATATAATGAGCAGTTTGCTGAAAATTAATGTTCTATGCTTGGCACAGGATGCAGCATTATTCATTTCTTCATTGTCTTTTTTGTGGCATTGCCTTCCTTCACATCCTCATTAACACAAAATAGTTTGTCTTTACAGAATCTCTGAAATGAACACTCAAGCACTATAATTAGCTGTATTTACAGCAGAGAAGCTGATGCACAGGGGCATAATGCTCACATTTGCAGAATGTCTAGCTTGGAGTGGCCGGTTCAAGTCATGCAATGTCTGATTTTTCCAAAATGCTGTATTGACTTAAGACTGTTCTTGAGCAAAAACAGCAAGACTGCACAACTGTGACTGGCAGCTGGTGATGAATTATAACTGTTTTTGGACAGCAACACATAATGGATGTGTACTCACTTCTGGGGACAAAAATGAAGGGCGAAGCAAGACCACTAACCAAGTAAATATGGCACTTAGCTTTTTAGGGCCTACTCAAAGTGATTCTACCCACACTTAAGCACTGGGTTTCAGTTGTCTCAAATATGGAACCAAGAGGCAGCACAGCACAGCTGGTTCCTATCTATGACCAGGAAAACTTGGGTGAGCCTTGCAGCCTTTCCATAGGAACCCTGCAGTAAGTACCTGTGCGGACTCCAGTAAACTGCCTTTATCCTGAAACTCCTCTTTCTCTTGTTGCCTGCTTGCATTTTCTGCACTAGATGACCCTGAAAAACCCTGATTTTAAGGAGCAGCAAACAAAGGATTGTTCTGAGAACACACTGTATGTCTAAGCATTGTACTGTGCAAAAGGGAGGGATCATGGGGTTGGTTGAGCAATCTTAATTCCATCATTGCCTAGCACATGAATCTTGATTTTGCAGTTCTTTCTGGTCTTCAAATGCCCATTCTCGCTCTCTCCTCACTACTGCATACAACTGATGAGTGCAGATGAGGTGAAGCACACCCAGTAGACGTGTGTGAAAAGTTCTTACAACAGATGTAAAAATAGGTGTTTTCAGAAATGTGCCCTTCTGTGATGTGTGGATGGACTTTCATAGGAATGATGTAGGATATAACTTTAACTACAAGATAAGGTACCCACAAAATTCTATATTCCACCCTGATGTATGGCAGAACTAAGTTTTCTAAACCTACTTGTTATAAAATTTTATGTCTTACCAGAGCTTCATTTCTTTCTATACCTGTTCATAAAAATAAAGGAACTCTGTTTGCTGAAGAATCTCAAAGACAACACATCCAGCACAGATAATTTCCAGCCAAAAACTTAAAGCATACAAGCAAGTGAAAATGGGGTCTTGCACACGAGAAGTTTAAGCAACCATGGATGCCAGCTCTATCTAAACAACAGCATCAAGTGAAGTATCAGCTACAAAGTGATAACAAAAAAAAAAGTTATTTCTGGCTTAGAAAAACAAAACAAAACACCCAGCCTGAATCCAAGAAAAGTAGGTTTTGTTTCAAATTTTAAATAATAGAAATTGATGATATTTCTGTAATATGTGCGCATTAGGATATAGTATTTCAATCAAGAAAGTAAGTGGGTGGAGTAACTTATCTAATTCTAGAAGGAAAGAGAAGTAGCAGCATTGTTATGCGTGCCATGGGGATCTTTGCTGGTTTTGGAAGCTGGTTTTGAGAGTTCCCGAAGCACTGGGCAGCCTTGCAGGACTGGAGAGTGGCAGGGGGCTGGAAGGGGACTGGTATGCCTGAACAAGTGTCCATTCATGTATTGTCAGGATCAAGCTGTATAAAGTGTCAACAAGTTACTAGGCTGTAAACCTGAGTCAAGATTCATCAAGGGAGTAATCAATCATTATAATTAAAAAGCATTTTATGAGTTGGCATCAGTTTAAGAGAGGTCACGTTTCATAAAAGCAGGCACAGTCCTGCTCTTCACTGCAGCACCACTAAGATCTGGCCAGGTTCTGGAGCAGTGGCCCACTCTTTGCCAGCTGCTACAGATAGGGCAAACATGCTCAAAAAATAGCAAAAATGGCTTTCCTTTGCTTTGCTTTGTGCAGTTTTGTTGTGACTGGCTGGTATGAGTTCAAGTGATCCTTACAGAGCCCATGGGTGATGTGTAATGCAAGTAATGCACATTTGGAGACATCCCCACTCACCTGGGGATCAAGGGAGAACTTTGTTAATACATATTATATATCCATATATATTGTTAATACCTGTGAGCAATTAATAAGGAAGTGTAAGTTATATTTTCTTGTAGCTTTTATCACTGTTTTATTATCTCTCAATTCAGGAACTTGAAATTAACTGCTTCTGTATTCTGTTTTCCTTCAGTTTGCAGGTATTATGTTACTCCTATTGTGTAGAATTAAAATGAAAGTTGGTGCAACTGGTTCTCACCACTGTGCACGCTTTGAACATTTCATCACTTTCTTCCCACATAAATTGGGGAGAATTTGTGGTAAGTGAATTACCACAGCAGAACTAACAGAAAAACTGGTCCATGTGACTGAAACAGGCAGATTAGAGTTTATTTTTAAGCACTACAGCTGTACTATACGCACAGATTCATATGTGCATGCACACATATACAAGTATGTATTTGTATCGCACCTTTAATTATTTTAGAGATTTTTACAAAAGACTGATTTCACTAATGAATTATGTTACTAGGTGGAGTCAAATTTTTGCTTTCAGCTGAAAGTATGAGCAACAAAAACTGAATACATTCTTACTTAAAAAAAAAAAAAAGGTTTGGCCTTAAGCATCCCAAAGACAAATCATTGTCAGCATCATTAAAGGACATTTTGGAGCTCATTATTTGATACTAACTAGTCAACTGTGTCTCAAACCCTCAGTATCTTTGAGTGGGTTGGGATCTCCAGTCTTTAACACTGCTGACAAACTGAAAGATCAGTAGGGAAGAAGGGAAGTAGGGAAGAAAGCAAAGGGAGTGACCAGAGGTCTAGAAAAAACATGACCCCTAAAGAAAGATAAATGAATGGAGTTGTTTAGTCTTTAGAAGAAAGGACAAGCTAATGAATTTCAAATATATAAAGCACTGCTGCAAAGAGGAATAAGGATTCTGATTTTCATGTCCATGATAGATAAGACATAAAATAAAAGGATTAACCACTTCCAGGGAAGGTTGAGGTTAAATAGTTAAAAAAACCCTTGCTACCTGCAAGCATAGTAAAGGCCTAAAACAGAGGGCTTTTAAGCAAATATTTACATGCTGATGACCTTATACAGACAGGAGAATGATTTATATGATTTCTTAAATTCCTTTTCTAATTTACTGGCCTCTTAAATTTTCATTTCCATTATTGTTGCCTTGGGTGACACGCGCTTGAACTGGTTATCCCAGCAAAATAATGCTTCTGAATACAGGGAAAAAAATGTACTGTTACCCCAGAAATTAACCTGGCCTAATTTAAAATCACTCTCTCTCCTTCCTCCTGTGTCAATCTGCAGCCATTTCTTCCTAGGGAAAACCATTTTCTCTGAGCACATTTTGCTTGTGTGGGACAGGTACAGTCTGCTTCTCTCCTCTGCAAGCTTCACAGAAGCTTGGTGGGCCAAGGCTGCCTACAGCTTCATTGTGGGAGCCAGATTGCAGCTTGTCCACTGCAACATGTACTGACATACTGCCATTGTTTTCATCTTTGTTAATACAGTAAGTTTATGTGAAAGGGCAATATATATCCTTAAAATTTAGTGAGGGTGAGGGATAGGTGGGGCAATGGGACCCCATCAAGAGAAAAAGCAAAAAGCTGAGAAATGCATGTAGAGTTTCAGAGCAAGACAGCTATTGCACTCATCTGAAAGTCCCATCATTTTGCACATTTCTTGCATTTTTTTCTGGAAGCTACAACTTTTCTGGAACAGCTCTCCCATCAGCAGCAATCCACAAATTATCACTCAAGAAATGCTAAACAAAGACCTGAGCAAACTCAGCAGCTCTACCTACTCTTTTATTTATGTAATGCACAAGTCAAGAAAATACATTTCCTTCAAACCAGTACAGCGTACGAGTACTGTGACCAGAAGGGGTTGTGCAAGCCATGACAGCTCTTTCAGGCCTTCATGCAACCACCTCATGCACCTCCCCACAAAATCCTCTGCTCAGGGCCTATCTTTCCCTTCAGTATTTGGGCTAAGCAGAGCCAGCCAGCTGGCACAGCCAGGGCAGGCTACACTACGGAGCGGGTGTTGGGTGACCAGGGCAGGGCAGGAGGTCCAGCTGCATTCACCCGACTGCTCTCCAGCACACAGCAAAAAGCCCTCAACTGCTTGCAGGATGGAGGTTATGTGGGTGGGCTGCTCTGCCCCCATGCCAGGCACTGCAGGAAGGTGACCAAGACCACAGCAGTTGTGGCTGGAGGCTGCAGCGATGTTGCGCTGGGGGAGAAGAGGCATCTTTCTGAGATACCAGAAAGTACAGAAATGAGAAGCCAGTAGCACTGGTAAAAAAAAAAAAATATGGAAGAGCCTTGGGGTGCTGGATTTCTCAGAACTTTTTTATAAAAATTCTATAAATCCTACCTAAAATTGAGGATGTTAGCAGGTATGAATGAAGCAATCTAATCCTACTTTCCATACTCTGCTCCTTTTGTCCTTGTTTTGGAGCTGATATATAATTTTATAGGAAACAATCTAAAAGTTTCAGCAGAGAGAAGGAAAGAAAGAAAGAGAGAAGGAAAGAAAGAAAGAGAGAAGGAAAGAAAGAAAGAGAGAAGGAAAGAAAGAAAGAGAGAAAGAGAGAAAGAGAGAAAGAGAGAAAGAGAGAAAGAGAGAAAGAGAGAAAGAAAGAGAGAAAGAAA
>JAWWLV010000121.1:79981950-80039149 GCA_035041135.1 Platyrinchus mystaceus | reverse complement strand
AAGAAAGAAAGAAAGAAAGAAAGAAAGAAAGAAAGAAAGAAAGAAAGAAAGAAAGAAAGAAAGAAAAAGAAAGAAAGCATCCTGTTGCATGCAAAAAACAGACCCAGCAGTGGCAAGCGCTGGGCAGAGTGGAGCCTTTCCTGATAATATCAGTTTACTTTTTAATTAGATGCTGAGCTCTTAAAGACAATGGAGTAGACATGATAAAGAGCAGGCTATTAAGTGTCCCAATTACAGAGCACCAAGAATCCAATAATTTATGTGCTGATAATCTCCTGGTAATCCTCCGGGTGCTGCCGGAGCGTAAGCGCCCTGATTACTCCTCTGCTCTTACACGGATTTGTTCTCCTACCATTGCTGAGTTTTGCCGTTATGTTTGGCACAGCTCATTTAAAACAACCACAGTTACCTCACAGCCAAACCGCTGGCCTAAGTTTAGCTAAGATGAATAGGCAGCCGTTCATCTGCTACAGAGCCTTTGGTGTAAGTGTGGCCAATTAGTCACACGTTTGGTGTTCTAATTAGGCAATGCTGGGCCTTTCAGAAAATGTGCTGTTGATTTAGGTACTTCCTCAAACAATGCTAAATTGTGTTATGTGAAATTCAATTAGTTCTTTTCTAAATGTTTCCACATCTGTTATTCTTTAAGCATAAAGTGATGAGGAGAGAAGGAGAAGTGAAAAGCCAGAGTCTCCACTGGTGAAATATGTTAGGCCTCTGGGACCAGCCCTTTTTCCAGCTTTTGACCCTGAACAGTGATATACAGGAAGGAACAAAGTTGGAGAGCTATCATGGTGAAGCCCTTTAAAATAAATCATTATAGAAGAAATACTGCAACTGTAAGGGAACGTAATCTCTTATGATAGCCATAAACTAAGCTTTGTTTGGAAACGGATGGTATGGGGAAAGCACCATTAAGCAAATGATTATAAATTCTGTTTTAAGAACTCCGCTTTTTTTTACGATAATAGTGATATGTTTAAATCCCAAGATTAACCAAAAAATAAGTACAGAGCCAGTTTACTGTTTTGTGGAGCAGTCTTGAGGAGTTTTATTTTTATTTCAGATTTTCCCTCTGAGGACTAAAAAGGTGGCAAGACCTCCTACAGGAGGCTTTGAGGGGAAAGGGACGGGGTGCATTTATTATTTCTGTTGTGGCATTTTGCAATTTTTCTCCACGTTTGGAAGAACAAAGCACCACAATCCTTTTGATCCCTCGAACAAAGCATCAGGCTTTCAGTGGAGCTTTTCTGGCACTCCTCGTGACCCATGAGGTTTACATTTGCACAAGGCTTCTCCCAAAACATAACCTACCTGTGGCCATTGCTGCACCCATGCTTTGTGTCCGACCTGCAGCACGCAGCATGTCAGTGTATCGACGAGGGCAGAGCAACAATTTCTCCAACGTCCGGGCTCAGCCAAAAAACCACAGCTGTCTAAAGGTGAAGTTGTACATGCATTTGATCCTTGTTACTGTTATCACCTTTTCACTGACCAACATTTCAAGCCTTATCTGTGGCTGGCAGACCATGTTTCAGGTTTGTCAGAGCCCGGATATAGAACGTGCGGTTTTCTGATGATATATCTTGATAAGATTTGTGGAATGCGAGAGATGAAGTTGTCAGCGCTGCTTTAAGGCACCTCCGTACATGTCAGAAAATGAAAATATTTTCAGAAGAGATGGCATTATTTTGACTGGTGACACAAACTTCTAAAACAACGCATGTCCTTGAAAAAAAAAAAAAAGCATGATTTTTGTAATAAAAGACAAAAAAAATGGTCTGTTCCAGAAAGGCATCAGGCTTGACAGGGGGAGCAGATGAAAAAGAGAAGAGGAGGATTATAAAATGAAGTTTTTCTGGAGCTAAACTGATAAATAACCTTTTCCAGCTGTAATTACTGCTATTGCATAGACATGTCATCCTTGTAAATCAGGACCTCTAAGTCTTCCTTTTTATAAAAAAAATCTTAAAAAAAGTAAAACCAAACAAATGCATGGAACTTTCTTTTCAGCTCCCATGCTTGCCTCCAGATTCAATCATCACATTATCTATAAACCAACTCGATCATGTCACAGCTTTCTAAACAGAACAACTTTTTCCCCCAGATGATGATGAAATTAGAGAAATGCAAGCCTTAGCAGAAGTCAAGAAAGCCCCATGTGACTTCACATGCCCATCTGCAGGACTCACTGAGGTGCTCAGTTTGAGTAAGAATGAGCTGCCAGTTTTAATGATGGCACTAACCTGTACCTGCCATAATCCGAGCATTAAGATCTTATAAATAATATAATATTCACATATTATTGCTTGAAAACAAACAGCAGGAGGAGGCCAGCTGTGAACTCATTCTGCATTCAGAAAATTTTGAAAGCTTTTTGTTCAAGAGATGAAGGAGAATTGGAGGCAAATAAATATCCTTAATAGTTGTTGGAATATTTCAGGTATTTTTATTGAAAAATGCTGTTGCATCAAAGCCAAACTATTAGTAGCAATGCATATGTTTTTGGAAAAAATATATGGCCTCTTCCAGAGAAATAATAAAAAAGAGCTATCCAAGTCAAACCTTGAAACTGTTGATACAAAAAAAAAGGTTTTGGCAAATCCTTTTCCTTCAAAATTGAAGAGTTTCTTTTCTCTTTCAAACTGTAAAAGTTATTAGGATACACAATTCAAGATTATGAAGATGAACAAAAGAGATAAACAAAAGTTTTCTTCTTAAATTCAAACTAAAGGTATTGAACATGAAGGATATTTTCAAGTTTGATAGAAAGCATTTGAAAAATAGGTTTCTAGAAACCCACCAGTTTTGAATATGTCTAAAAGTTATGAATTGTTGACAGGGAAAAGTTCAACCTACCTCTCGTGAAATCTTTGAATTTTATTTCTAAATCAGATCAGGTGCATTAAAAGTTCCCTAAAGGTACCTTTTTCCATAAATATTATGAAAACAAAAATAACAAAGTGACTGTTTTCCTAAACAATATGGCTTTTATGGTCCAAAAAAACAAGCAACCTAGCTTTGAAAGAGAACTTCTGTTATCTGAAGCCTATGAGGTTTTTTTATAACAACCCTAGTTTAGTAACATGAAGTCTTTCTTCAACTTCCCATACTCAACAAGCAGCTTCAGAGGTCCCACATGACACACCAATCCCAAACATGTTAAAGTTGCCCCATGCTAGGCCTCTATCTCATTTATTAGGTGATGATCATAGCAGAGTGGGTGCCTCTCCACCGGAATGAAGAGTGAGGGGAGCTGCTAAAATGACTCATCGACAATGACCACAAGTCTTGCTTACAGATGTATTTGAGTTTCTATTCATCATGAATTCTGCCATTATTCACAGACCAGCATCCCAATATCCTGTACCAATACCTTCCTTCATTGTGTCTCTGTTCAAGAAATTGGACTCCCATATTATCATTTAATATAATTAACACTTTTCCAGACCAGGAAAGTATACGTTTTCAGGAATGTACTTGCATGCATCCAGCATGTACAAGGAAATATCTGAGAGGAAAATAAATTATTAGCTAAGGAAGACTGCACAAAACTTGCAAATTGTCTGGGAGAGAAGAAGGAGAAACTCCATCTGTAGTAGTCCTGCAGTGTAAAAGCACAGCAAAAGCAGAGCTGTTCCTGAGCTCCCTCTCACTAGTGTTGACCAAGCATCTGGCTTGCCCACAGAAAATGCCCTTGTATTAAACCCTGCATCTAGGATCAGAAGCACATCAATCTTCATCTCCTGAGCTGATAGCTGCATTCCTAATCCAGGCAGATTGAGTCCAAGCCCTCCCAGCATGGGGGAGTACTTGGGTTTCCTGAAACTGGCTTTTAATGGGGAATAGATTGGCCAGATGAGATTCTGGTTTTCATCTGTTATGTTAATACAGGCATCCACATCCAAAAGAGTTTGGGTTTGGCTTTGAGCTGCTTTTATCACAGTTTGTAGCTCTATTTTAAGGCCTATTGTGTATTTTTCAGGCAGAGGAAAGGAACTCCTTCCTTATTTTATCCCTAGAGTTGGTATGGAGTGGATTCAACTTTCTTTCACTCCTAAAAGCAGCAGACTTCAGGCTGTAAGGCTGGGCAGGCATGTTCCTTCCTTAAATCCTTTTAATAAGAAACACTAACACAGCAGCCCACTGGTGACTCAGGCCTCTCCAGTTCTTGCAGAGCACCTTAGCATGTTTAAGTTCCTTGCTCTTCCTATTGCCCCACCATGTCTGTACATGTCCCTTTCACTCCTTCAATTCCTTCTGGAGTGAGTCTGCTCTCTTCAGATTCCTGACTCCCACCAGCATAATCAAAACCACTATTCACCCTACTCTAGGTGGCTAAAGCACTATCTGTCTCACTTCATTTCGTTGTCTCCTCTCAGGGTCCTATGCTGTATCTCTAACTTCAGCCAAGAGTCAGCAGCAGGTATGGCAGACGAGCTCTCGGGAGCCACTGTTGTTAAAGATGTGTCTCTTCCTTGGCTCCTGTGCCATGGTCACTCCAAGAGAGATGGGCACTGCAGAAACCCAAGGCTGTCCCTGGCCTGTTGCTCCAGCACACAGGAAAAAGGCAGCTGGGGATCTGCTTTCCACATAACTTATGCATCTACAACTGTGCAGTTGTAGATTTTCTTCACGTGTTTTTTCTTGATAGCCCCGTGATTGTTCTCTTGCATATGAGTATTACCTTTATGAAGAATAGCTGCTTTCCTATTTTTTTTTTAAGTTGAAGCTATATGAAAAAATTAAAGGCTATCCAAACAATGAAAAGCATTGCAGGAATTCTTCGAAGCAGGCACTTATGTCATCCTGCTCCATCAAATTAGTGAATGTGTAGTCTGAACCTACAGACTGACAAATCCTTTCATGCAAGCCTTCTACCAACCAAAACAGGGAGTTCCCTTCACATTAAGCAGTTTTGTAAGACTTTTGCCAGGTGCTGTCAGCAGTAATAAACCTGGTGTCCTTTTAAAGAGGAATAAACTTCTTCGCCCAGCTTTCTAGGCTCACTAAATATCTGTCCTTAGATTTTCTTTTTCTAAACACCTTTACCACTAAATATCTTAATAGATTATAGTCCCTGCCCCCACAATTAGGAAAAATACCCTAAGAACCTCTCCAATGCCTTGCTAGCAGGCAGGAACTTGCCCTCCTTGTGCTCTGCCCAAAAACTGTGTCACCATGTTAGCCTGGAGCTAAGCCCAAGCTAAAATGACCAACCTCTAGCCAGGCTTGAGAATTAGAACACATTGCTGTGCTCACTGAGTCTACCCCATGGCTGGGTTTGAGCCAGCCCATAGATGGCTGCATCACACTGAAGGCAGGGCATGTTTGCCCCTGCCTGTCTCAGACTGTGCAGATCAGCCTGCTGCCTGTGAGGGGAATGGTAAAGATTTCACTCAAGGTAAAAGGGAACTCAGTGTCAACTTCAGAAAACAGACCAAGAAACTTATCTACAGCCTATTAATCAGATACTCCAGCACTGTATGGGCTGTTGATGTTCACATTATAAAAAAGGATATTGAAAAACTGGAGAAGGTGTGGAAGAGAGCCGTAAAAATGATTCAGAGACTGGAGAAAGCACCCCACACTGAAGCACTCAAAGAATTCAATCTGTTTAAGTTATCAAGAAGAAGACTGAGAAGCTACTTGATTATACTGGGTAATATCTTCACCAGGAGAAACTAGTGGGTTACTCAAGCTCCACTTGTTAAAGAGTCAAAGAAAGGCATGGGCTGAAAAAATTGCTGGAAGGTTGAAAACAGGCAAATGAAAACAGAAAAAAAAATTACTTTTTCAAAATTATTGTTCAGAAAAGACTTACTAAGGTGGGGGATAGTCCAACTTTTCATATCTTTAAGTCAGGACTGAATGCTCTCCTAGCAATTGTACTGGTTACTGGTCTCAGAAGAGAAGTAACTCAATAAATGACAAAACATGTTTCACTATCACTGCCTCCTCCTTACCCAATAAGGTCCACAGTGGCTACTCTCAGTAGCTAGTGAAGGTCAAAATCCTGACAGACATAATCCTCATGCATAGGGAATACTTCCTAGGTTTACCTGAGACTAACCCTGGCATACTGATTTTACCTGCATTTAGTGGCTAAATAGGAGAAAGATGTCTGACAGATGGATATTTTTGGAACACGACAGTTATTAAAAAATAATAGAAATATGAATGGCATTATGAACAGCTAGAATATCCAAAGACCCCTGAACTGACTATCCTGTAACGAATAGCCCTGTGGCTAGCTAGACATTGTGTTCCCATCCCAAAGACAACTTCCCCACAGAAATCACAGTTCCTGGAGTGAGGGGAGGATGGGAGAGGAAAAGAGAAACAAAAATCCTATGGCCACCGTCCCCTCGAGAAAGAAGTGAGAATGGCACTCACTGTGGACTGTGGGCTATGGGAACACAGTTGAAAACCTGAGCCAAAATAGGCAATTCCTAAGCTCTGTTTTTAAGCAAACCATGAGAAAGGCAGCAAGACATCTTTGAAGAGAAACACCATGGCAGGAAGAGACTGTGTTCACATTGTAACACTAGGAAGTTGTGTAGGGTGCAGAGGGTCCCTTGGGGAGGCACAGCTGAAGCCCAAGAACTCTCTGGGAGTCTTTCCTTAACTCTTTCTTTTAAAATAAGGTTCTTTTCCTGTTCCTTTCACTGATGGGCTGAGACACAGTTTGTACCGGGGTATGACAATCCTCTGAAATGCACAGAGGGGTTCTGGATAGGGATGCATGTGGATGCACTCTCTGTGTTGCCACGTCACCTTTCTGCTATTGCAACCAAAAGCAGAAAACTTTTTTGCTCTGGGGGGCATCTGTGCAGCTGGGGCCTGGGGAGGTCTCTGAGATGAAGTCGTTCAACATACTTTTTTCCCTCCATTCGCCAACAGATGGTGACAGAGAGAACCCCTTTCCTGTCCAAAGCTTTCAGGTCACAGCATTTGTATTTCCATTTAATTACCTGTATATGAAAGACTACTGTATTCTGCAGCTTTTGTCCTTCCTGAGGCATTTTGCAGCAGAAGCACTGCGGGGCTCTGGGAAAGCATTGTGTGCAGCTACAGCACAACAGCATGACTTGGGGTAAAGATCTGATTTCCACATTGTGCAGGAGTTATGTTCAGTGAAAATTATATAAATGTAGTATACCAGCTCATATGTCATTTCCACAGAATGTTACAACCATTCTGTTATGTAACAGTGAGCTAATAAAGTCAACCCAAAACTCACTATATCACTTTCTACATGAAGTCACCTCATTCATCCTTTTTCCCTCTAATTTAAATCTCATCTCTATTTCTACATTTACCTTCTGAAGTATTTCTAGCACAGCATATTCCCAACACCCTTCTTATTTTACTGTGTGATCTAAACAATGCAGAGTAAGAGGGCCTGAAAATTTGGACTGGAAATATCATGAGAACAGGCTCTGTCAAGAGCTTTCCAGTATTTCCTGCTTCTGGTTGAGCTGGAAATACTCAAAGGGTGAAATCCTGGCCCAGCTGAAGTCAATGGGAATTTTGCCATTAACTTCAATGGGGCTAGAATTTCACTCTTGGTATTTATTCCATGTATCCAGTCTCAACTAGATCTGGTGTGGTGTGAAAAGGAAAACTTTTCTTCTTTCTTTTCCTTCCTCTTGTAAGATTTAATGCTTAAAAAACCTTGAATATTCAGCTTAAAAGTAAATGTTGAGTAATGCCAAAAAAGTTCCTGTCTTACCCAAATGATCCATTTCTTCTCTCTAAGCAGTTGTGCAGCAGAAACTGTGGTATTACAAATATAAATTGATATAAAGATTAAGAAATTAAAGCTGTCTGCGTAAAATAATTAAAAATATATACTCACTCTTTTGACAAAGCCTACGCTGTAGATAGCTGACTCCATTTCAGGACCCTGATGCCAAAACCTTTTGCCACCAGCAGTACAGTGGTTGTTGGCTGTCCAAAATGTTTGGATTTTTGGTTTCAGACAGAATTCTCCTGGCAGAGGCCTTCATTATCAGTGAAGGAGGATTTGCTTGCTTTAAATCTGACACACTGTGATCTCTGCTTTAGGTGGCATATAATCCTAAACCCGATTTTGGGGAGCAGGTGGACTTTACCCTGTTTTACTTCTGTCTGCCAAGTCTCCCAGGAGGTGCTTTGTAATTCATTGCTCACCAAAGACAATCCATTACAGCAAGTGTTTTCCCTTCAAAACATAAAGTCAGTTCTGTTTCTGCTAAAAAAAACCCAGCTTATTACTATGTTCATGTTTTATATTAAAGAAACATTTTAATTGTGGGCTATTTAATAATGACAGTCCCCCAAAGCAAGCTAACCACTCTGATATTTGACATTGTACTGGTGAGGATTCAACAGCAAAGGACATTCCTGGAAATCTCCATACGTTTTTTGATAGACCCAGAAGCCCTGGTGAATGTCTGACCAACAAAAATGTGTGCTTGAGCAGAAACACCATCCCTGGTTCTTTCCTAGAAGCAACAAGTTTTCTTCTAAAAAAACAATAGTAGAAGCGCTCAATTAATCCACAGCTATTCATTTTGTCTTCACTGACAATTAGCAGGCCTCCTAATGCACTGCCGCCTCACTTTGGCAGTCAGAGAAGCCCTGCCAAGTGGACTCGGGCTGACACAGTCATTCTTTAGCTTGTATTTCCTGGTGCAAATAGTTTCTAGCTCCTTTCCAACAGCCAAATCCAAAGAAAAAAAAAAAAAAAAGACACAAAAAGGGCTTTGTTCTCCATGAAAAAAGCCGTGGCTGTGGTCGGGAGCCCTGTGCACTAAGCCAGGCCATGAGGAAGGGAGGGAAATGCAGTCCGCTGTGTCCTGCCAGGCAGGATCACAGCCCCATGGCTCCCAGCCCTGCTGGGATGCCCCAACTCACACCTCCGACCACCCACCTCCTCTATTCCTGCCAGCCCTCAGAGAAAACCTGTCCCTTCTCTGGGCTGTGCAAAAGACAAATCCTATTTTCTTCAAGACAAACGAGGAGGAACCCTGCAAGAAAGGAAAGAGAGGGAGAGCAGATCTGAAGCACAGATTTGGTCTCCCTCGTACTCCACCATCTGAGCTTCCCTGGGCCAACTCACCATGTGATCAGACCCTCTGAGATTTGGCAGCACTCTTTCATGGTCACTCTGAAATACAGTTGCAGTGACTTTTCTAGCTGCAGGAAAGTAAAATGGCTTTCATCATCTCTTCTGACCCTGCTTGCCCATATTACCGAAAGAAGATTACTGGAGATATGCAGACCAGTGTCATAATCCTTGTTTGATTTGTTACCTCCTTACACAGTTTCTTAGACAAAGTATCCCCTACAAGTCAATGCCACCTTGGAGCAACGCCTTACCTGGGTGCCTCCTTTGTTACTAGTTAGTGTTTGCTTTGATGATTTCAGCTGTATTTCCTTGCATTTGTTCTTTACAACTTATTATATTGAAGCCAACAGATCTGGTCATCTGACTGTCCCCTCCATCTTCCTGGGGATCTTTTTGTCAACCCTGTTTGATATGTGACAGTATCAGGCTAGCTCTCTAGGGTCTGCTGACTGGTATAAATTAAATTTTACCCAGCAGACTGCAACAGGGCCTTTGTTACCCCCTACAGTTTAAAGTACAGGTTTCTGCACAATAGCTACCAGGCTATTGACACGTAATTTTCTAATTGACCTTCAAGAAACTTCCCACACATGTGCCAAACAAGTAATTTTCCATGTGGTAGACAGGAAGGACTTTCCCCCCTCCCTGCAATAGTTAACTCCGAAGCTCCTGATTCCCTCCCCAACCAGCTTTCACTGAATTATCCCCTTCACTGATGGGCATGTGGAGTCCCTACTGCTGTTATGCCTTGTCTGCAAGCCCAGGGCTGCATGTTGACCTTTTGGCTGAGGAATAATTTCCCTTCTAGACCAGACTTACTATGTCTTGGGGGAATATCTACCTACTGCTATGTCCTGGGACATAATTTTTGTCCAGCAGGATTGCCTGAACTTGTTAAACCTACTTTGTATCTCAACAGTGCAAAGGACTCTCATCCAGGAGGCAGCAGGTCCTGGATCGCTTCTGCTGCTGACACCAAGATCAGCTTTTTAAGGTTGAAATGTTTGCCTTAACTGACAGCTTTGGACATGGTGTAAGATATTTGCATGAATCCTAGCAGCCTGCAGTGTTTAGGAGGACAGGCTATATGATCCTCTAGCCCCTTCTGTCTTTAATTTCTAGGAAGCTATTATAGCGCCTTCCAAAAAGGCTCATGTCTGCCTGCCAGCACCACATTAACATGACTACCGCTTTGAAACAGAATAGCTGCGGCAGCTCAGGATCTGTAACGCAGCCCCCACTGCACTGGGTAGCTTTGCGCACGCCTATGTGCCATTAATGAATCATCACATGGGAAGTGTTTTCATTATTCCTTGCTTTTTCCAGCCCTGGCATTTCTTGGCAAATGCATAGCCCAAGTTGAAGCAGCTGTCTGTCTCGCTTTCCTGCCTTTAGATTAAAACCATTTTTTTGTTGTTGTTGTTTTGAAGTGGCTATTGAAGTGACAGGACAGAGAAGGATGGCTAAACCCAAGTCCCAATATCTTTATTTCAAGACTACACTAATAGCCTCTAAGAATTTTTCTCTGCTATACTTCAGATAAGAGCGGTGAGTCTATAAATTCATTAGCGAGTAATGGAGCAGCCTCACTTTATCTATGTCTTTTCACAGGACTAGGGTTTCATTCTGTGCCAGGAGTCATACATCACACTCAACATGTACGTCTCCAGAGCCAACTAAGAGAAAGTGCAGAAAAACTACTGTTAACAAGGGAGTAATTACATTCAGCATAAATTAATTATTGGTCACTCAGGACTGGTGGGAAAGGGCCACACAGACCGTATCTGACTGAGTTCCCACCTCTGAGAGAAGAAATACTTAAATATGAATCATAAGACAATACAAGGTGGGCCTTTTCTGCTCTACTGGTCTTTAACTGCACATACTTGCAAATATGACATGTGGCTTATTTGCTTTAACACTATAGGTACATTGTATTGTTTTAGGGCAAACATGAGTGATAGTCATTCAGGACAAGGGTCATTGCATAGCAGACAGCGTCAGACCTGACCAAGGAGGGACTTTAAAATGTAATTCAGCCAAAAGAACAGGACACGGATCAGCAAGCGAGTGATGGAAGGTGTTCATGAGGAATTTAGATTACCACACACTGCAAATAAACCCTGAGAATCTGTAGCAGCCAGAGGCCAGGGAAACCTGGCTGGCAAGTAGAGAGGAGCCCTCCCGCAGGGAAAAGAAGATGCACGGTGCACCCCAGTCTCTTTGCCAAAAGTGTTAGTGCTAGCTCAAGAAAGTCTAGTTATGCTTGAACCCTGAAATTACTAATTTGGAAACACGTAGGGGGGTGCAAAATAACGCTAGGTTAGTCTCCAATAACCAAGCAAGAGATTAAAACTGCTCGTTACATGTATAGCATTAAAACTCTTTCCCATCCTGACAAAAACCAGGAAATTCAAAGTTAAAGAGAATCCTCATAAATGGAAATTCTTGCCATCATGGGAAATAAAAAGCATATCAAGATGCAAATGACAGATGTACCGTCAACTGGGAAACTCAGATTGGAATTTCCTGGCTTTTTCTTTTCATTGAACTGACTGCTCCTAAAACAATGTACACTTAGATCAGAATTCATTCCTCCTCTATTAACAGATATTCATACATATAAACAAACAGTTGCAGAGACACAAAATGAAAATTAGACCTTTTGGTTTTTTTTACTGAATGCTTCTCAAGCTTTTCATTAGAGAACTGGGCAGGAAAATTTTCCCATTTGTGAAGGCCCAAGCTTATTGAATCATGATGACTGCAACACTCAGACCCACCAGCTATGTTTTCCCATAAAAAAGAAGGCAACATGTGTCTTCCAAGCCTGGTACTTAGAAACTCACCTGCAATATGAAAAACACAGTTTCCAGGCTCAGCTCCATCCAGTTCAGGTCAGAGTGCCCTGAGCAGTAAGTTTTGTGATGTGCTCTTTTGGTTTGCCCAGAATTTTCATGTTAGACCCCAGAAAACTTTCTTTTAATGAAAATAGCAGGGCCAATGACCTGGCATTTTATAACAATTAAGTGTTGGTTTTTTGTTGTTTGTTTTTTTGGTGTTTTTTTTTAAATTCCTAAGGAATGCTAATTGCCCACACCACTCTGGAGAAGACAGTGGAGAGCTTTGTGTCTGTGAGCTTGTCCATGGGCCCCTGCAAGTTACACTCGATAGGGAATTTCAAATTTCAAATTCAGTTGCAGGTCTGACCCCTGAGGTTTGCTTAAGTTTAAAGATATACCTGGAAAAAAATCCAGTTTATTCAGTGACTGTCAATTTTTTACTACCTGCATTTTTGAGAGTCTCCAAATCCCTTCACTGACAAAGCAAAACACAAAGTGGGATTTTTCAGATCCAGTTGGAAACAAACCCCAGCACCGGAGAAATCCTGCTAAACCCCTGTGGTCAAGGAATGGACACCTTGCATGTGGCTGGAAATGGTCCTATGTGCCTGGACACATGTATATGCATTGAAAGGAGCTGGTGGGAGCTGCCACAGGGCACTGCCCTCCACCTACAGACTGCCTGGGAGGTGAAGTCTCTGTCCCCAAGTCAAGGCTGAAACCAAGGGCTTCTGCCTCAAAGGCAGCAGTGTCTTCTGGGGTGGGGGGGATGACAAAAGGCATTGGACAGTAACATCTTGAGCAATCTGATTTTAATCCATAGCTTGCACACCTCCACAACTTTCAGATGCCTAATTCCTTTTATCATTTATTTCTGCAGTAAGAGCCATTGTTATTTCCTGAAGAAATCCAGCACAGTGACTGACCTGCAGCTCCTCCAGGACAGTAAGTTAGCCAGCCTGAAGTTCCTCTGTCTTGCTCACGAAGAAGCGTGGTGGTGCCATAAAACCATAATGCAGCACTAACCACAGCGGGGTCACTCATATCTTTTTGTAAAGCAAAGCCTAGCCTTTTGCTACCCAGAAGAGGCATTGTTATTGCATAAGGAGGCTGGTTTAGGATCAAGCTAGATTTAAAATAAGTTTAAAAAGAACATCCTGCAGCTCAAATAAAGCGAGCCTGCTGGCTTTTCCCAATGACTGGCACTAGAGCAGATCACTCTGGAAAAAAGACATTCTCACAACCTCATGGCTTCAATTTCTCAAGCCAAAAAGTGGAGAGAAATCCCACAAGTTATTAAAGCCAATAAATCAAGGCTTGAGAGATCTTGTGCATGGAATCAGAGAGCGTTTGCATTTTTCTGCCTTCAGAGCTTTAAGGAAGGTGTTTTTTTTTTTCTCCTTTACCTCATCCACCTTGGGTATCTTAAAAGCAGGAAAAGCACTCCTGGGACCTGGAGGGTTCTATGAGATGTAATTACCGAACCTTACTTTTAAAGGTTTAAAAGTGCATCTTTATAGGCTCATGCAGTCCTGGTAACAGTAACAGTGGTTTATGTGTTTGATTGACATAAAACATGCCTCAACATTAAACATTTGCTCGACATGCGGGAACACTGGACCCTGCTTGTGTTTTCTACTTTTCTTTGCACCTCTGGCCAATGACCTCCTTACAGCCCTCCTGCACCGCAGTGTTGGTGCAGATTCCGTGACGAAACACTCTAAAGGCAGGCACTGCCTTCCGCTCCCAAAAAAGTGGAAAGCAGCCATTCCCACACCATCTGCTCTCACCTTGACAGCTCAACAGAAAATGTGAACTTCCAATGAAGCCACAGTGGTTTACAGGCCCATTGTTATAGATGGTACTGAAATTCTGTTAAGGCAAATGAGATCTTTCCACAGTTTCTCCTCTGACTTCTGTCCCCATGAGCTGCAATTTAATCACAGCAAATGTCAGCATCTATTGTTTTTAGCAGATCCTAAGTCTACCCACTCTTCTAAAGGAAAGAGTAGTGTTTCGATTGTGGGACCCATTAAAGATAAGAAAACAGGAGATAACTTTCCATTGGGCAATTTGTGACAATTTAGAAAAAAAAAAAATTCTGTATTTGTAGCAAAGCCCAAACTCCTTTTTAAACCTGAATGCAAGTTTTGATTAGGCCTATGTTGGGCTTTTGGTCTTTTCTTAGATGGAAGCAAACTTTATGGAATATAGAAAGCTAATGTCTAACTCATATCAAGGTTATGCTCACCAGAAATACAAATACAGAGAATTTCCCTCATCTGGTCAGGTCACAAAAACCAAAGCAAACATCCAGCTGAAAGGTGCCACTTCAAATTTTTATTATCAGAATTTCATAACTAAAAGATAGTGGAGAGGAAAAAAAGGGCAAATCAAAAATTACCAGTGGAAATTGAAAACAAACTGCAAATAATAAATCAGATTAGGAAAGAAAATGTCAGTCTGTCTGCAGATAATTCACAAGTGAAAAAAGTTCATTACAAATGACTTGCCCTGCTGCAAATTTTTAGTAGCATGTGTGTACAGTACATCATAAAACTTCTACCCTTGACATATTTTAAAAGAATGCCATTACTGACTTGAACTTCAGTTGGCAGCTGGAAACTTGTCAGAAAGCAGACTGCGTCTGTAATCAAATGGGGAAAATTCAGAAATTTTAGGATGCAGGCAGGTTTTAGAACTCCTCTTCCTCACAACAAAGCAGTTTTAGCAAAAAGCACACAAAAAGTTCACACACAGAAAAAAAAGTTAGTGTCTAGATTGGACAAAATTATTATTAAAAAAAAAACTAAAATCATAACTCAGGTGCACACAAAAGTACAAGATGTAGTAACCAGAAATGGGAAAAATGTAACAACTTTTTTTAATTTAACTTAGACTTTTTTTCAGCTTTGTCTCAACTCCTTTCATTAGACTTAACTTTTTATTTCATAGGTGGAGGGGTGGTTAATGGGAAATTTCAGACCAAAGTGCCAAAATTGCAAAAAATGTTTACAAATCACAGCAGGGTATTGTATCAGAAATGTATATCAGCAAACTGCTTTGTGCTTCAGCTGAGAAAAAGAGGGGAGAAACTAGTCTGGTTTTGTACTGCTTTATTTTTTACACTGCTTATTTCTTTTCATCTCTTTTTGTTTTCACTGTGGATTTGGGGGTGGAGTTTGTTTGGTTGTTTGGTTGGTTTTTTTTATGGGATCATCTAAACGTACAGGTCTGTGTACTGGCCCAAAGCAATGTCTTCCTGAAAGTTTTATCAGTAATCATTTCCCATGTTTCTCTGCATATAGAGTAGAAGAATAGTTTTGCTATGCATCCAAAAGTTTCTCTGTTCCTCCTTCTGCCTTGTTGCATTTTGCTTTCCAGGTAGCTACTTTAGTTAATGCTTACTCCACGACTATTTTTGCTCTCTACTCCCTGTGCCAACATGAAGGCCTCTGGGCAAACTTTTCCTCTCCAGACTTCCTTATGCTTTTCTTACTGTAGCAGGCTGACCAGAAGGGATGAAAGCTGTCTGGGCAATATCTTATAAGCAGCCAAGAAGTCTATCACAACTGCTCCCCATTTACCTCAACCATGTGTGCATGTGCACAGTTTACAGTTGTGGTTTTTCGGAGGGGATTGCCGTATGGTTTTATAGTCTGCTCAAGATGTCTTTTGGGGTGCTAAGTGCACCTATCTGTGAAGAAGTGTATATACAGGCATCCCTAGAAAATGCTTGTGTGTTCTTTGCTAACTGTTACATCCTGGAATTAAGCTTCCTTAAAAAAAGGCAAATCAATTTACAACTTTCTCATGCTATTTTTTCCCTTTTCTGATTTTTTTTCCCCCTTAAATAAAGCTTCTATTATGCTATTCCTTTGATGCCCAACCTCAGGTTTTTTCTTTCTTCCCTTTCCACTCTCTTTTACCTTATGTTCTCTTCCTCTGCTCTTTCTCTTTCTCTTTTCTCCCTTTTCATCCTGCCTTTTCCCTACTCTATAATTTCCTGCTTTGCTTTCAGCCTTCTTACCATAGTTCCCTACACATCCATTTCTTCCCTGCAGTTCTTGCACCTACTCCTTTCCATCTAGCACCAGATTGGTGAGATGTATCCTCTTCCCATGGAGACATTATTCACTCCCTTCCTTGAGATTTTATGCTTATTGTATATCTAGGTGCTTTGGGCTTTGGGTGTCTTTTTTGCTCTTTCACTGTCTGTGATGTAAAATGCTCAGTTTCAAACCACTCACAACTTCTGTGAAATTGTTTCTGTCTGGGATAGTGTAATAGTATTAACTATAAAATACAGAAAAAAATTGTTAGGGACAAAATGGTTGCTGGATGTTTCTGTAATGTTGATTTGCTCTTTGTTTTCTGCTGGAAAAATTGATGTCTTGTTAGCTTCACTATAATCATAAAAGGACCTTCATGAAAGTATTTCTCTTTGAAATGCTGCATTTTCTGATGTGAAGACATTCCACAGATGCATGCTGGTTTTGATAAACCTTGTTGATTTTCCATTATTCAGGATGGATCTTATGATCATGCCCAGACAAGGGCACAAATAATTATTATTGAAACCTGATTTTATTTAAGCTTTTTAAAATATGCCTAGCATTTTGGCATATTTAATTTTTACAAATGTGTATAAAGATTTCATTTATATTCCGGCACAGGTGAGGATTTTTTTGGTAAGTACTTACTGAAAAAAATAAATCTCAGTCAGTCCAGTAGCAAAACTAACTGAGCATACATACTAGTTATATTGCTTCTTGGCTGTTCCAAGCAATAGGCACTAACTCTTCAGGAAAACTTCAATGTGCCAGTCCTAGGAACACGCATTAGGATCTAAGTAAATCAGCTACAAACATTCTCCGTTGGAAAGTCTGTCAAGAACTTGTAAATAGATGATCAGGCAGTTTCTTAATGTAGTTTCTGGGTACTAGATTACCTTTGATTTCAGTACACAAGGTAATATCAGCTCAATTAATCCCTTGGAAACAGTTACTCACATTCAGGAAAGTCAGTCTTAGTGCAGGCAGATTTGTTCTGATCCTCTTGGCAGAGCAGAGGGAAGGTCTCAGAGCAGCAAACAGCACAGCACTGGCTTACCACAGCCCAAACACCCAAAGCTCTTCCACCCCAGAAGAAACCTGAATGTTCCCAAGGGGCCAGTGACTGCAGGAAGAGCAGGAACTACTCAAAATGAGAATTAAGCTCCAAGGAGCTGATTCTGCAAACACTTTAGCACATGTACAGCTTTCCTTTACAAGAAACCTCAAAGAGAGCCAGCAAGCATTGCTTCATGCAAGTCAAGTCAGTCATATGGCAAAGTGTTTACGGGATTTGGATCTAAATTTTGAAATCATTTCAGGACCCTTAAAAACAGGTGCTAGATATTTGTAACTCCCTTTTTTTTTTTTTTCCCCCCCCATCAGGAACAAAATGTATAATGATGTCGTGCTGCAGTTGAATCCACTGCCGGTCACCCAGAGGAGTTTGGTTTCTCCTCCAATGTTTGAGATGAGATTGGGGAATGCCCTAAAGCCCTGGGGTGCAGGACAGCCACACATATGGGAGAAGCTGCTGTCCCCTTCCCTGGAAGCCTGTGTTCATTTCCAGAAGTTCACAAAACAAAGTCAAGCTGGATCAGATTTTTCCAGGATGAGCTGAGTAATGGAGAGCTTGGCTCAGGAACAGAGATGGTAAGAGGCTGAACTGTTTGGGCCAGCCAGAAAGATGGAGGCTATGGGAGATTAGAGCTGATGCCTGTTGATCAGCAAAAGGAAGGGATTAGGATCGTGGGGACCATGAGGACAGTAACCCTGGGCTGGGCTGTCACACTGGCCAGGCAAAATGGTACAGGGAGAGCAGAAATGTGACCAGCAGCTGTTTTATTTCATTTACAGTAGTTGCAAAGGGCCTAATAAGGTTGCCTACATGCATATATCTCACACAAGGCAGTTCTCCCTAGATAATTGTAAACTTAAATGGCAATTAACTTTTCTCTGTCTTGTTTTGCAGCAAAATTAGGAAGAATTTTGATGCTTTTCATGTCATCTGCTCGATGGTAGTAAACCGGGACAGGCAGGTGAACTTCAGGTGACTCACCCCAAAAGGTGTACTTTACTTGCTTTAGGAGACAATGATTTCTTGAAGCTCTCCTGAGACTTTTTACTTCTGCCTTGACTTCATATGCATGTTGTTTCATCATCTGAGGCCTCATTTCATACATACGTTTATAATATGGGTTTCATTTCAATAAGCTGGGAAAGTAATAAATTTAAAGCTGACTAACAGTTGTTTTATGTGGCTGCCAACCTGCCAAGTAGCATTCTTAATTATTGCCAGGAAACTAAGTGTTTTGCAGCCATGTGTTTTACATTTGAGTGTAGTATGTCTTGTCAGCCCTCTCCACTGGACTCATGGATAGGCCAGTAATTTTTGTATGCAGAAAGGCCTGCGATGGTGGGTGGTTTCTTTGTCATCAGGTGGAGATATCAACAACAGCATGATGGACAGGAATATCCCAAGTGGTCCACCTCTCCCAAAACAAGCAGTTGCAGAAAAGCTGGAGAGAAGGGATTAAACCTAAGCCCAGAACTGCAGCATTTTTTCTATTTAAGACTGTAGGGCAACTACTTATTGAAGTTGTCAGCAAAGAAAAAGCATAAACATATTACAGATTATATATGTTAGAATAAGATGGATGACTGTTTTGTTCCTTCTGTGCACGATAGAGTGAGATGCTGCAACAAGCAAGACTCCCCTTTTCTTTTCCCCAGACAAAATTCATTATTTTTGCACCAAAACAAGCAATCCTTGCAGGGCTTGTTTTCTGCAGTCTGTGTTTAGGCTCCAAGATGTTGGCCCACACTTTGGAAATCAACCAGTAAAAGGAGGACAGAAGATGAATACTAAAAAAAGAAGCACTGACCTAAACAATCTTGTTGCATGTATTCTCCCCTCCAGAATGCTTTGATGTCTTAAGAGAAACTTGACTGAGTAAGTCAAGAGTGCCTCCAGGTCCTTAATTTGCACCATCAACACTAGTTTTTGTGGATGATCATCACTGACCTTAGAAAGGTTGTTGATTGTGGTTTTCTTTTTTCTGATAAATCTTGAGCAATTTTTTAAAAATGGGATAAACATAAACACACTTTTAAGAAGCAATTTTTTGTGTTCAGTTCATTTTTTTTCCTTTAATAAATTACATGCATGAGAAAAATCCCAGTTAAATAAAGGCTCATCTCATGAGTATCTTGGGCAATGCTGCAGGATATTGCTCACCCTGCACACCAACAGAAAATCCTAATGGTGTTTACTGCATTTTTCCCCAAGTACTTCTGTTGTTTTGTTAAGGAGGGATTAATTACTGAATCATTATTCCCATTTTGGCATGTGAAAATCTAGAGTGTGCTTTTATCCATTTCCCATGAGTGTGCATTGGCACCATAGCAGAGGATGTGGAAGAAGAGTTTTTCAAAGTAGCAGATGTAGCAGCTTTGGGAGCATCTGCACTAGTGCATTTTGCTGAGGGATTCCTACTAACAATTTCCCCTCTAGCCAGACAAGTCTGTCTGTGCTTCTCACAGGTGAGGCCTACTTTTTTGAAACAAAACCCCTTAAAGGTCATGTGTCATTTCTATTGATTATTGCAATTTCTCAAATAAATCAATTTCTTCTTAAGTTTCACATGCCACTTCCTATCTCAGGACAACATTTTTCCAAGGAGATTGTGGGTAGGGGCAGATGCTGAACATAAATGGCATAAAATTCTCCTCCCACTAAAGTCGATAGCAAACTCCCACTGACTTCAGTGAGGTCAAATCTATTCACAGGACATTAAAGTTTACCTTGGCATTACTTAAACAATGTGAGATCCATATTTCCGAGGTCTATCAGCTGTCCAAGTGGGGACTTAGCCTACTCATCCCAGATGTGCTCAGGGTACTTTGCAGAGAGACTCTCTGCAGAAGTGCAGACACCAGAGGACACTGGAAGGCAATGAAGGGTGACCAGAGGCTGGAGTGATGAGGCTGTTGGTGGCCAGAGGCAGCCTTACAATTAGCATGGACTGTGCAGAGAGAAAATAGCCTCCTTTCTCTGTTCAGGACAGTGAAGTCTGACTTTAATTTGACTCTGTGCTGACCTAAATCTGCTGCTATTTATGTCACTAAATAACCAAACTTGAGACTGTCCAAAAACGTCTCCTTAACCTTTCAAAACTGGCACACAGGGTTTTACATTTGCCCTCCACTCCAGGGTCACTTAGAAGGAACTGCTGGCTGTGACTACTATAGAGATGGCCACCAAAGGTGAGCTGCTGCCAGGATGTGAGGTTGCTTTACTCAGTAAGCCAAAGGAAAAGCAGTCACAGGACACTGATCATGCCCTGAAGACATGGTCTAACACTGGAAACTGCAGTGAGCCAGTTCTATGTTTCCTGAATTCGTTTAAATGTGCTCTGAATGACCAAGTCACTGGACATGCTGCTGGTATCCTGCTTTCTCCTCTCTTCTATTTTGGGAGAATCATTCAGTGAGCTCATGGCACATCAAGCATCTCAAGGAGGATAATTGAAGGCAGACCCTATGCTGCTGCCTGTTATCTGAAGATAAACCAGGTGCCCCAGTGGCCACCACAGAGCACAGACTCTGCTTGCAGAGAGCAGAGGGATCAACTTCTTCCTTAAACACCAATTATTTTGATATTTCAGAGTTACCCAGATTATGACAAAGCAAACAGAAAAGCCATATCCACTTGTACAAAAAAAAAGCATATCTGAAATTATTCCCATGTGTGAAGTGCTGCTGCATGACACTAAGTGCAGCAGCCAAACCAGTAACAGTTAAATCCTGCAGATCCCCATAAAAATGCACAGTACACAAATACACAGTAAATGAAATGACTGAATTAGAATCAGAGATAAGTGAAGGACAACGCTTTGCTACTCTGTGTTCAACATCATTGCCAAAGTGCTGAGGCATTTTGCCACTTTCAGATTAAGGGGATTTTTGCACATTTTCCCCAGTAAAATTTTTGGCAACTGCTGACTACCTTCTTCTGTCTTGCTGCGTCACTAACAGCCCAGGCTCTTCACTTCAGTTGTATGGCCCCTGGCTAACTTCCCAATGAAATGTAGACATTCATTTGTTTTTAAAGTTTCATTTTTACAACTCCTGCTCATAGAGAAATCCCTCTGGCTTCGGTAGTGTGTAGGTGAAATTCACTGGCAGTGAAATTTCCTGACGACATGCCTGTTGACCGAAACTTTATAACTACAGAGGGCAGAGTGGTCTGGCAGGAGCACACCCGAACACCCTGAGTTCAGCTCTACTGCTCTGTCCCACCAAGGACTGTAGAAAAATTAAAGAGAATTTAATAAAATTCCTTATTGTACTTCAAGTTATTCTAGACTGAGCTGTCAAAGATGTTAGCAAAAGAGCTAATTGATTTATTATCAGAGTTTTTTTACCCTGAGCAAAAATAACATGTTGATGTTTAAAACAAAGTTTCAGTTACTTTCCCCCACCCCATCCTACCTTCCCAAACTCTTTTTCCAGTATCTGAACCTATGGTTTTCTCTAAGATGGCTAGATCTTAGAGGCATCTTCTCTTGATGGGTAGACAATGGCATCTGGACTAGATGTCACTGCTAGACAGATCATGAGCCAGTGAGGATACTGACATTGCAAACTTAGGCTGCCCCTGAGCACCACTACACTTCACTGGTCCAGATCTTCCCATGGAGGACATAGTGTACTACATAATAAAAGCAAATGTAGATGTATCACACAAATGCACATACAAGAAACCAGGATGCCCCTTTGAAGAAGTTACTTCTTTCTCATGGTTCTCCCAATAATTTCATGATTGTTGTGTGATTCAGTTATGGGAGTGAATTCTCACAAGTGCAAGATTAATTCCAAAACTATGGTCCACCTGGCCCTGGCTTTTCCTTTCTCTTCCTTTGCCTTGGTTTTCCCTGTCCCTTTGTGCATAGACCAGGGACTGGACCGTGTAACCATGTCCATGCTACCGAGTAACCTTATCTTTCCTCCCACCATTTGAAAATAGCAACAGAAGAGGTGAAAGCCTCCAAAACCAACACAGAAAAAAGCAGGAGAGGATATCTGAAGAAAGAACCTGATCCCCTATGGAGACAGGGAACTGACGTGCCTGTGATGTGGCTTTCAACATGTCAGTGCCACAAGAGCACTGGAGAGATCTGTCGTGTTGCAGTCCTCACGTAGCAAAGGCAAACTTATTTTTAATAGACAACATATTGGAAATATAGTCCTGATTACATCTCTCTGTTCTCTTTCCTTCTCCCTTCCCCTGTGGCTACCTTGTGATCAGTTTGGCAAAGCTTAAGGATTACAGATGTATCACTAGCATAAACAAAAATATGGCACGTTAGCTGTGCAAGCTGCTTTGAAGATAAAGACTGACTTTAAATTCCACAATCCTGAGGGCTCTTGTCGCCTTGAAATCTGATTTCAAAGCTCAACACCACTGAAATGTCTTGTTGAGAGTGATGACAGCAGGCAGTGAAGTGTACACTGTATTGTCACCACCTGTGATTGGTGGCAAAGTGCATACTTTGGCTACCACATACTGACTCCCTAGCTGTGGGCTGCCTGTAATAATGCAAACAATAACTGCTGGCTAATTTCAGTCCTGTAAGTGTGGTGATGAAGTATTGCATAAACTCAGAAACCATGAGAGTTAAGTGGATGGAGCCTGTTTTCACTGTTTTCAAGGGGCACAGGGAATAGGGAAAGAGGTGAACACATTCCTCCAGTAATGAAAAGCCATCAACTAAGGAAAGTCCAAGAGGCTATGAGGCTGTAAACACTGAGGAGGAGTAAACTTGCTTGAGGAGGAGCTGTATCTGTGAGAAAATCTCCAGGACCCTGCCCTTGCACTACACAGTACCCTGCAGGGACCCAAACAGGAAGAAAAGTCACACAACAAAAGGGTGATTGCTGGGACTCCAGCCCTGTTGCCTGGTCACTCCCATGGGAGGAATGTCCCTTACCCTGCAAAGCATCACACCTTGGATGGAAACAGGTAATGGGGGGCCAGATGGGTGCAGAGATGCTCAAGGCCTATTTTGCTGCTGCACATCTGTTGCTCACTTCTTGAGGAGCAGTGGAGATGGCTATGGGATGGAAGGAGCTCGGCAGCACTGGGTCTGTGAGAATGTACCTCAGTCTGTGCTGCCACTGTCTCAACACCAGGGCTGCCCGGGGAGCTGGGATAGTCACATGGCTAGTAATGGTGAATTGACTGCCTATCTCCTCTGGTAGTGAAACGGTGGGCTTTTCCTATTGATTTCAATGGAAACAGGATTTTGCCCATTCATTTACCTCTGTGTAAATGAATATTAATGATACAAAAGTTTGGGTCATCTTTAGCTGACAAGTTCCTTAGAGGTTTCCTGAATACTCACAGGAAGACAGGACAAGTGTTTTCTCACTCAGTTTTAGGAGACAATCTAAGAGTGATGCAGAAGACCTGCTGTTTGAAAAGCAGGCAGATAACCAGCTGAGGCTATCACTATTGAAAAGACCAGGACAACAAGGAGTTGGGAGTGTCGCAGTGAGGCTAATGGATATCAGCCCATTGGGTAGTGATAGCTGACCTCTTGCTGACGAAATGAACTTGAACTCTTAGTTGTCATCAAGAGAATGCAAGATATCTGGGCCTAAATGAGACAGCACCCATAACATAGTTACTATTATAACTAAATATGTTTCTTCCAGGATTAAAAGAGTTACTGCTTCTCAGAACTCATTAGTTCTTCCTATGGAGCCAAATGGAAACGTTATGCCTCTTCCATGCTTATTCTTCCTCTAGATATGAAAGCCACAAAACTGAAACATCTAGGGAAGCCCATAGTGGGTTGGAAAGTGTGCATTTTTGCTTTATAAAATCTCCAAAAAGTTATTCAGCACTTCTTTTGATTACAAATGCAATGGTTTATTTATTCCCTGTTAATATGATTAAGGTATTAGGTGATTTACAATAGGCAAAACTTCAGAACCACAGTCTGTCATCTCAACAGGTAGGGAGCAGGTGAGGGAAGAAATGCTAAATATTACAAAGGAGATGCACGGTTTTCCAGTGTCCTTGCTCTTAGTATTCAATACTGTAGAGGGTTAGAAGAGGTGGATAAGGTCCTCATGTGACTGGAGGTCCTATGGCCCAAGGAAGAGGAGGACTGTGGACAAGGAGGAGCATACATCTGATATATCACACTCTCTAGTATTAAACTACTGAGTAGAGTCAAGGAGTAAGGTAAAACAGAGTAGTGGCAGGGAATTTGGGGAATTAAGAGATAAAACCTTCTAAAATTGCTCTCTAAATCTATTACTGGCAGGCAAAAGCCTCATGAAATGTAGATAGTGAGGTAAAATAATCCTGAAGGTTAAAGAATGAGAGAGCTGATCAAACAAACAATTTAAGCTGGGAGCCATGTAGAAGAAAAAATATTTCAACTCAGCTAAAAGGTAAGGAGAAGGACCTTGCCATTTTGGGAATGGTGGTCCAAGCAAACACTGACCGATCCTTAGAGCATGACGCAGGGGAGCATGTCCCATCCAATGTGAGTAAAGGTGGCCAGGTGCTCCATTTTCATAGTGGTGTGCTTGGTATTCAGTGGCCAAGAGTAAATACTGATGATACCAGATACTTCCTTTTCAACAAGCAAAGCCAAACAGCAACGGGTTCTGTTTGCTATCAACTTCAAGGAAAAAAAATACTTGATGTTGAAAGTGCAACGCTCTGTTCTTTCAATTTGCCAGGCATGTTGTGAAGGTCTGCCAACAGGAATCTTGCATTTCTGCAGTATCTTCACTTTGCTACAAAGAATTGTGTCGTGTGTGTTAATAAAGTGTCAGTCTTAACTTTTCGCACAAACACAAAAGGACTGTTATTGACTTCTGTGGTACTTGCACATGTGTTTGTCTCCTTCACCTTATAGTTTTAAATTATATCAATTAAGATAATGAAGAAAATAAACAGAAAGCAAAAATCAGTATCCTCTCCCATAGATAATAAAGGGTAAAATTTGTGAACATAGTCTCTTAAAAATGACAATAATATTGAAAGTGGCTTGAAAATCAAGAAGGTAAAAACAGCTGAGAGCAACCTTGAAGTTAAGTAACTACTTTATTTTTTAAAAAATAAATTATTAAATTCTACAATAATCAGCTAGACTGAAAAAATCCATTTTTTTATAAAATGCCAAGGGTTGTGACAGCGGTCAACCTTATTCAATGAACTTCTCCAGGGTCAATCAGAAAGTCTCTACCAAAACAGGAAATGTTACATCAGTTTTCCTAGTGCTCAGGTTGTAATATATATCCCAAACTACTTTTCCTGTGAGAAAAAGCTGACATATTCTCTAAAGAATCTGTTGAATTTTACATTTCTTTGCAACCTGAGATTTCATCATGTTTACTTTCCTTCGTATTTTCTTATCTTCCTCTAATAACTAGTAAAAATCTGGAAGGAAAAATGATTTTCCAGTCTCACGGGTTGGGAATAGCAGAGTAGTTTTCTTAAATTCTAATCTATGACTGGTAATTAGGGCCATTTCAAGGTTCCCTAGGAGAATTATTGTCTTCTGAAATATTTTAAATAGCTAGCTGTCCACAACTTTTCCTTGCCTCAAAAAATGGATATATTATCATTTTAATGTCTACTGCTGCTGCTACTGGGAACAATAAACCTATGTTCTCCCACGGCATATGAATCAATAAGAAATAAATAATACTAAAATATGCCCTGGAATTCTTTTACATGACAATCTGAAAATAAAGGTGGTGAACAAACACTGAAAATCCCAGACTGACTCAACTGTAAAGATGCAGGTCATCTCACTCCCTGTTACTCATTTTAGTCAGGCAAATGGTACAGAGCAGTCACCTAGAAATGCTGTGAAGAGAGACAAATGCATCTCCAGAGGCCCTTTATCTCTTTATCTTAAGGTGGGGTCAAGCCACTCTCAGGAGTACTTGCATCTCTGTAGAGACTTCCATGTAGGCAACCTAACATTTGCTCTTCCACAGCAGAGATTATTTTCATTGGGGATCTGAAGTGAAAACTAATAGGAGCACTAGAGAGGCTGGCAAATCTGTCTGCCTCTTTCCAGAAACATGCTCATACTTCTAGCAGTACTCTTCTGTCCAGTTTCCAGTGGTTAGAGAGTTAATTTTCTGACCAGTTGCTTTATCTTCGGAAAAATTCTGAATCAAAAATGCACGACCACAAGTGCTTTTTGACTGCAGGGCTGTCACAGCAAGAAAAAAGGACTATCACTACTGCTGTGAACATCTGCAGGAGCATACAGCTTAATGGCAATCTGCACAGATACCTTTCAATAAGGAATAACCTGGGACAAAATTAGTCCTCCTGCTTGACTCACATATTGAATTTCTTTTACTTCTGGAGATGTCTGAAAGGAAGAGAGGCTATGTCAATTGTACTTAACAGAAGTACTAAGTGAGCACTTCAAAAATGTTGTTCTTCAGAAGGGCTTTGGCTTCACTGATGGTGAAAGTAGTGACTCAGAAAAGCATTTGCATCTCTCCACTTAGTAGATCTTAATGCCCTATCACTAAATACAGGTCTCTGAACTGAAAACATTCTGGAATTCCTGCCAAGTAAGAGAAGTTATTTTCCACACATCATACTTAGCCTTCTACCAGGTAACAGAGTAACACTAAGTAAAATCTGACTATGTAACCACTGTGAAAAGGGTACAAATAAAAATTATGTACCTGCTTAGGTTCAATTCACATCAGAAACAATTCAGCTCTCTAACTTATTGCTGCATCACTTAAACGTACAGTAAGCTCAATTACTTTCACTGTTGATGAGCCTTCTGGACTGCACATAAAACTCTGGGAAACAGGGACCACGAAACTGTGGCATAAGTAACAGGAAAATTTGGTTTTATCTGTTCAAAGGCAGTAAGTGAAAAAAAAAGTAGCAAGGGTAATTAATGATTTGGGATATGACTGTGGTGCAAAAATGATTCATTTTTGTCATTTTGAAATCCTTTATTGGGAAATGTTTAAAATTGGTGTGGTACATACAAATACTATCAACCCATGCAGATTAAACATTTCTTTTTCTGTAGAGGAGATTCCTTTCAGATGAATCATGGCAATTTATGCTTTAGAATTAGAACTTACTTCAGGGAACTGATTTATGCACCTCTCTACTTACAAATTTGAGGTAATACTACTGTTTCACTAGCATGGAGAGGAAATACTACATTTAGAAGGGGAAAAGATCAATCTCTGACAGGTTTGTCGTCAGATGTGTTAAATTCTGAGTATAATCCACAAGGAAGAAAAGCTTCATTTTGGTCAAGGGCTCTGAGATTCAAATATTTGTTGGGTTTCTTTGGTTGGTTGGGTGGGGGTTTTGTGGGTTCATTTTAATTGTAGCTCTGTAGTTTAATAATAAAGTGCTTGTCATACACTCAGATAGCAAAGTGCATGTGTTAGTAAATTTGCTTATGAATATAAACATATTGATTTTTAGAAAAATACTTAATGACTTTAAAAATTCAGTTTCAAATAGAAAAAAATAAAAGAGATCTCAGTGCATTAAATTTATCATATCCCATATTGACATAAATTGCTGAAACTTTCACCTACAGGTCAGTTAAGGGGAGGAGGAAGACTCATAACAAAATTGTAAATGCTTGAAGGTTGTGCTTTTTGTCAGAAAACATCGTTGAGTCTGCCAGCGGATAAGCTTTGCCTTACTCAGAAAGTGATAAATGCTCGCCAGTGAATGAACAGATATTTTTTGAAGGTGCTCTTCTGTCATTAAGGTTTTTATAATGTTGATAAACTCTTAATTTTTAGGCATTTGAAGAAAGTTTCATAATCAGAAGAAATATTATCACTGGCTGCTAAAAATTCCATTGGTCATACATTTGTCTGGCGGTGTGAACCTTTCCAGCTGTAACAACAAAAAATAACTATCTGCATATATGGACTTGTATTTATATATTGTATATGTACACATGCATTACTTTATGGATAACTCTACTGAGATGTATGTATGTGTGTTTGCATACAATAATAATGTTTCTTCTTTCTTCAAATCATTTTCACACTCATGTAATTCCACTTAAGCTAAAGACCTTCTGTTCTATGAAGTTAGTATGGAAACAAATTTTACATTGAGTAGAATTGGTTTGATGGTGGATATGTTCAGCCAAAATAAATATTTTTCCTTCATTATGATGCACTGTCATTGCCCAGAATTAGTAAAATTTATTTAGTAAAAAACATTGGTTTAAAGAGGTTTCATTTTGGTTTTTGTTCAGAAAACAGTTGTTTTATTACTAGGGGCACCATTAAGTGAAAATAGTCAGTGGAGAATTACAGCCTTGCTAAGGCTAAAATTCTTAATTTTATCATTTTGATTTTATAATTAAAGCTGGTTTGTTTAGAGTCACAGCCTCTGAAAAAGCTGAGTAACCCAAAGATACCTATCTTTTTCCATTGGTCATTTGCTGTAGGAATAGTATTGAAACACTTAAAATTGAGAGAGCAATTGAAAGAGTTAGAATGAATCTCATCTCAGGGAAGGATATTGAAAAGATTGACAAAATACAGTATCTTCCAGTCACTGATCAATAAAGTCAGATACTAGCCTGCATTGCAATGAAATAATACTCTGTACGTGTGATTTTACAGTTAACTAAACAAAATTTCAATATTTCTTTTATTTAATTCTACTTCTACTATGGAAATACATTTGTTTGATTTGCCAAGGTATGGGGACGGGCAGCATTACATAGTTAAAAGCTGAAATACCTACCAATGTTAAACGCTTCAAGTAAACACACACAAGTAAACATACAAATGTTTCAGTATTAGATTCAGATTTTACAAAAGCAAGCTGGAATAACTTTCCAGGACAATTTTAGAATAAATAAATGGTGTTAGAAATGAGCATGTAACTTCTCATGTATCTGACAAGCAATTTTCAGATAATCTATTCCTATATTTGCCATTACTATCTTCCTTTACATTCATTTCCAATAAAACATGAAGACACAGAAGAGCTAGAACTAGTGTTATGTTTATCCTTGATCTAAACATATTTGGCAATGCCTACAGATATTTCATGTTATCAGTGATGACAGTTTTGCTTGCTAGAAGAAGCATTTGATTGAGGTGCATTTACCAGCATTTGATTTGGCAAAGTGGAATAGGTGTTTCCCCTTGTGCACAGCAAATGAGTTACAAGCACTAGACCACAGACTGTGCCCCCTCAGCTAGAAGATGGGTGATCAAGAGTGATCCCCTGAGATAGAGCCAATAGTTTTCAACATGCCTGAGAGGCAGCGACACAAGCTGAGCACCCAGGGAAACTGGGGGAGTAGATCAGAATGGATATGATAGCAACTTCCTACAGTCCCTGCACTTCATTGTGGAGGTGAGGAGCTCGGTTTGCAGGTGAAAGGCAGATTAACCTGATGACGCTGGCCTCAAGAGACCTTCAGAACTTGGGACTGTGCTGTCTTAAAATTGGTCCAGTATCCCTATTAGAGCTTCTCTCCAACTGCTCATGGTCTGCATGTAATGCCAAGGGCATGGGTTGTTGATATGCCCTGGCTAAAACATGTAAAAAATTACTGATGGAACAAAATGCATTTTTTCAGATAGGGAAATGAAAATATTTGAGGGAAAAAAGCATATTTCAAAAGCTAAGTATTACAAATTGCATATGATTGGATAGGAGATTTTAGTAAATTTCAATATTTAATGTTTTGTTCAGGTTTTTTTTTAAATAATTTAAAGTAACTACTGACTGGTACTTGTATATTTCTCCTAAGATAATGCAGGAGGTGCAAGAGGAGCATACAACTTTTAATCACTGAATAGAAACTTCAGTTCTCAGAAAGAAAATCCTCTTCTTTGTATACAGTATGTCTGAGAAAGAGCAGTAAATATACCTAAACTGCAGTACATACATATAACAAGGAATAGGATTTATTTTGCTACTTGGAGTCCGTTTTTTTCTATGGCAAGAACTGTGATTTTCATAAACTTTCCTAAACACAACTGTACAAATTTACATATAAAAGAACTCATTTTGTTGCTTTAGTAAGTCTACAGAAAGTTTTTACAACACATTTCCTCCCATTTGCCATGCTCACCTCTAGCTTCACATATACAAAATTAATGAAACATTCTTATCCTGCAATGGATGTTTAGATCTGCATAGGCTTAATTTTTCTGCTTCATGGACTGATGTGACTCTCATATGGACTGCCACTTGCAGGGGGGAAAAAAAGAAACTAGTTGTTCTGCTGTTTATTTTTGAGGAATGTCTTTTCTAACTCGGCACCACCAGAAAGATTGCTGTTATCAGTGCTCAAATACCAGTCACTCCCTTATGAAGCAAGAAAAGATACACTGAGCGGTCCCAGGGACTAAGGAAACTTTGGCATTTCATCTAGAATTTCACTGTCAAGCTCACTATCTGCTGGGCCCTCATAGATAAACAGTAGATAGGAGCTCACAACACATTCCTTTCATGTTCACTAATTTCAGAAAGAGACTCTGCAGTCTAACACCAGCACATCCCTTGAAGTCCTATCTCTCTGCTTGTATCTTTGGCAGCCGTGTAGTAATTAGTAAAACAGAGCAAAGATATTTTACACCACTCCATCCACTTGGCTCTGCCAACTTGAACAAACGCTGCAAGTTTTGGCTGGGAATGGCATCTCACACTCTGTGCTTGGGTTATAAATCCCTATTTACATTCTTTAAAATTAGTTAGGACCTAAACTATAACTTCAAACGATAAAGGACTCTTGCTATGGTAATTTATTGCTTTAGGAACTAAGTAAACTTATCTCCTCTGTATTTAGTGGAAGTTTAAGACAACATATTAAAAATGAAATTACAATAAATAGAATCATGTTATCACTGCCTTGTCTTAGTGAAATTGAATAAGATACTGTGCAAAAGTAAAGGTTCTTTATAGCTAATATAGGAGTTTTTTTCTTTAAAAATACTTATCCTTTTTTTCTTGTTAGTCTTCATAAAGCACTCTCTCCTCAACTAGATTTTGCCACACTCATTTAGAGTAATAGACTTGTCACAAATGGTCTCACTATTTGCAGTTGGTCGGTGTCTAAAATAATGTGCTGCTCAATAAGAGCAGAATGACAGTCGAGGAAGGATCTACATCTTCATTTTCAATAAGGTGTTGGGGGTACTATATATACACAAATTACATTGTAATGTATTGTAATGTAAGGTATTGTAACACAACTCTTACACTGTATGTAACAGATGCTTACACCTTTTACCTTTAAGGTATTGATTGGCTGACCATTTGTACATTACTAAGCTTTAAAACTTTCCTTCTTTGTAAATCAGTGAGAGAAATACTGTTGCACCTTTGTATTTCTTGAACATCTTCCACAAGATGGAAGACTCAGGGATCGAATCCAAGCCTTAAATAAGTAGCTTCCATCTTCCCTGATGATTTTGGCCTGAATTAGTGAGTCATTGGTAGTGCTTGAGGTATATTGAAGTCATGAAAGGGTTATAACTGAAAAATACGTTAGCTTCCTCCAAGTATTTAATTTGTAAATGTGATGAATGTATCATCCTGAAATTTCATGGCAAATCTACCCGTGCTGCAGATCTGAAAAGAAAGAAATAAAAGCAAACTATAAAAAAATCTCTGAAGTTATTTTATAAAGGGAACCTGAAGAAGGGCATTAGAGGGGGCTTAACACTATTTTAAACTTGTTTTTATGCAACTATTGGGTCCAAATTCATTACAGGTAGATGCAGGTATCTTCTGCAGGAGGAAAGCTACATTTTTCCTAGACAACTTTGACTTTCATTAGTATAAAATGTTAGAAAAGTTAAGAATCCCATTGCTACTGAAAGCCAACTCATTATGGGCTACTTGCTACTACCACTTACACCATCCTAAAAGTTGCAAGGCTACTTTGTCACCCTCAAATTTCTGAAGTGAGAGAGATAAGGGTACTGCAGAGCCATTCCTTCTAGGTCATCTGGAAGAGCATTCCCCTGGCAAAATGCCAGTTCCAAGGTCTTGTCACACCTCTGACTTCTCTTTGTAAATAGCGCAGGAATCTGCGCGCTTCCCTTTTATTCTGTGAGACGGGAGGGCAGTGGTATTTACTGGTGTAAATGAGGAGATGGATGAAGTTTGGTGGCAGCCTGAGTCACTCTGTCCAGTGTTCATCTAAAAATGCTTAACAATCTTGTACCAAACACCCTGCATTAAAAAAAGAAAAAGCCCCAACCCTCAACCAGCAGATAATTCTTTCATCTCCTTCTGATGACTCTAGTCTATAATGGATTGCTTGTTTTAAAGTATTGCAAATCAAGTCACAAGTCTGCAGTGACAATTCTTTTTTCTTCTCTGATCCAGTCCATCTGAGCAGGGTACTGTACATTCAGATCTTTAGGAAAACCTTCTGAATTGAAAACACAAAATGAGACTCAGAAACTACTTCATACATCACCCTGCCCCTCACTTCCATTAGGTAGAAGGTAAAGAGTCACCTACAATGAATGAACTTGCCATGATCTTGCTGTTTTTTATTTGCTGTCCATTTTAAAGTAGGGATTATGACTGGACAATAAAACCCTCTGTTGAAATTTAGAAACACTCTTCTCAATCTGATTTCAGTCATTAGAAGTCTTTAACCACCCTGCAACCCTCTCCACCTAACCCTCTCCACAGGAGAGAAGGAAGATATTGCTCAGGAAGACATTATACACTTTCTTCTGCCTGCTCTGAACATAACACTGCTGGTGGTCTGATAGGATAAATGCAGAACATTTTTCATATTAAGTCACAAACTGTGAGGGTCTAATCAAGCTGCTTGTGACACATAAAGGATCTCCTCTTGAGTCAGATGATGAATTACAGCCTCTCCAAAAACTTTCTCATCTGAGGAAAAATAATCAAAGCCTTTTACAGTAGATAGTAAATAAATGGTTTTTTTCATGCTGTTACTACAAGCCAATCAACATCATCATCCAGATCAGGGAATGAATAAGAAGGAGTGTTTTCCAAAACAAAACCTCTCAGCTAAACCAATTATATATTTCACAGCTGACAAAAGTAGAATTGTGTCTGATGGGTCCCATGGGAACTTAATTAAACCATTGCACTCCACTATCCATCAGCCAATATTCACCAACAACATTACTTAACCCTTCCACTTACAGGAATGTACCTGCCCATGGAGCTTCTTGCTTATGGCTTTACAGATTTTGGCCCCTCAGCTTTCCTTTATATCATCATTCTGAGGAAAGGAGTGTGGAAGGCATGCAAACTAAAAATAAAGGAAATCTTTAGATGCTGTTAGTCACTTAAACAAAAAGCCCAGTTATCAGGAAAGTAGTCAGTTATTAATTACTACTAATATTTGTTGTGGGTACACTGCTGACACATTTTATACTTACAAGATAACTGTCAATACAAGATGCATACCCTTTTACTATTTGCTATTCTTTTATTCTAATAGTTTTCAGTTTTGATCCAGGATGTAGAGTATGTTGGATTCACAGTTTGCCACACTGTCATTCTTCACTAGCAATACCAAGGTCTTAGGTCTGCCTGAAAATTTTACACAAAGATGCTAGGTAAATGAGTCTTCCTGTATCCCTTCATCTGTAAAGGAAGAGTTACCTCATTGTTTGAAGGCTTTTTCTGTGGGCTTTGGAGAGTGGAGTGAATCCAGGTAAAATAGTTTCTCTAAATCTGTCGCAGCACTAACACGTAACAGAAGTGTTTGATAAGGTGGATTTAAGATTGTGAGTAGGAAAAAATTATGGGCATACATAGGCCATATCCTTTAAGTGGAAGAGACTTAATCCATATGTTTTTGTAGATGAATGACTTTTGTTCTCAAATTCACTTGTATGTTGGACAAGCAAAGCATACATGGAGATTTATAGAGACAAGGCCTTATAGTAAGCTACAACCTTCTTCTTTATAAATCAAAGAGAATCAAGGTGAGGCTTTCATGTGAAGTTAGGAACAACTCTGTTATGTTTGACTTCTTAACAATCAAGCCATTTAAGGCTAAGCCCCAACAGGCAGAAGGGGAAGTCATTCACGGCATCAGGTGTGATATGTGAGGTGAGAGAAGGAATCTCTTCTTTTCTGTTTGCAAGAAGAAAATAATCTGATGGCAACTGCTTTAAGAGGAAAGTGGGACATGTTAACACTGCACCATGATCTTTTATTTCCAGTGTGTTGGGTGAGAATCATTCCATTTTGGAAAGTTTATCACTTAAAATGCATTAGTACTATTCAAGTAAATCTTTGTGAACTCACAGCTTCCATTCAGCTTCAGTAATAAGGGGACAAGACTGGGAAGCCTGGGGCTGAGTTCTGCACTGTGTCAGTATCTGGCACTTGTCTCTTTATGAGAAACCCCACAGACTCTGCTATTATGGCAGTAGGAAGGAAGTGCCAAAATTGCTGGCAATAATAAGGCATCTCAAACCCTCTGGCTTATGGAAAAGTCCTAAGCAGCTACAGCTTGGTTACATAAAAATATTTCTATCAGGAGGAGAAATTGACGGGAGATGAGATGAGATGAGTTGAGTTGAGCAGCAGCCTAGTAGCAGATATTTTTCTATTTCACTAGCTGAAAAGTTCTTGGTCTTGCAGTGTTTAACTACTGCACACATTTCCTTTTGGCCCTTGGGGAAATATAACTGGCTTTAAAGCAGTATAATTTTGCCTGCAAAGGTGACTTTACAAAAGTGGCACCTTCTTATTAATTTTTTTTCCACAGAGAGCACATTTTTTGCTGCTTTTCTTCCTTTCAATGCTGTACTCTTGGCAAAATGAAGAGTGCAAACAACCCAAGCAAACTGAAGGACAAGTACTATCTATCCTGAGGCCTAGCTTTAAGAGAGGACAGTCATCAAATTGCTGCTATGACAGCTTTTACAGAGTAAATTTTCAGCTCTCTTTTGAGAAGTGAAATCAAGTACTCAGAAATTAAGAACTACCAAAAGTGCAAGCTAAATCTATAAAAACATGAATACTATTGATTGGAGCCACTGTCCAAAATCACACAAGGAAAAGCTTTCAGCCCTTATGAAGCTACTTGATCCTGTTCCAGTGTCAGAAGTCTGCATAAAATGCTGACATTACTATCACTCCTGAGAGAGAAAATGTGGAGTCTGAAGCTACCTAGATCCAAATTAATGCTTCCAGTGAGGAGGGATGATGGCAAAAGCATCCCAACATCTAGCCAGGCCACATTCATCTCTTCTATCATTCCTATGCAAGACAACTTCATGTCCCAGCAAATCTTAATTTGAATCTGAGCACCTTATAATTTTCCTAACAGCCACTACCATGATTTTTCAGCCTACAATCTGCTGAGCATACCGGAGAATAACCATGGCAACTTTATCCTGAGAGGGGCTGAAAGAAAACACAGATTCAGGCACCATGGGATTTGACACAAGGTATAGGATTCATACTGCTGAGCTGGGCATCTATATATACTTTTTACTGAATTGAGGACAAATGGGCCCCCGAGTGAAACACATTAACCTCAGAAATCAGAGGGCAGGACATTCAAAATTTTCTTTTTCACTTAAGCAGGTTGGGGGGATTTGGAGAGTTTTCTCTTGAACTGAAATGCCTTCTATAAGTTCTTGTGCAGTTGGAAGTTAAATCTTTCCTTGAATCCAGACTGAAGGGCTTATTAAAAATGTTACAATACAATCCAGCAAAAAACTACTGTAAGACACTGAAAGGCTCTGTGAAGTCAGACCAGTTTTGCTGACAACGACCAGCAGCTGCATTGAGCAGGTTGTCCCAGCACCAGCCAAGTAACAGAAAGCTTTGGCCTAGATAGGAAGGGCAGGTTGGTCCTAAAAGTCTCTCTGCTCATGAGAAAGTTCACAGTTGTGGCCCCTAACTGAGAAAGCCTTTTCACCAGTTGTAGAGTGTTTAACCTCAAGAACTGACAGTGCACACTGCATAGCTGATCTTGGCTAATGTGACAGGGTAGAGGTTGAGAGGCAGCCTTTGAGATAACGCCTTGCTATCATCAGAGCATTAAGGTACAGGAGAGCATTCCACTTCTAGCACTGTTTCTAGTGATCAGCAAATAGGGCACAAGATAAAAGAGTAGCATCTGCTTTTTTACTTCTTTGCAAGGCAAAGGCATACATTAATTTCTTCAAACAGAAATAGGGAAGAAGCAATTTTTTTTTAGTCTCAGAGCATCCTTTCAATAGTCTCAGAATAGTCTTTGAGCAGCATCTGAAAAGAAACAAAATATTTTTATACTTTTGCTAATGCTTTAGTATAAATACATGAGCACTGGTTTAGCTGTACACCAATTGTGGCATTATGTTTTGGATAAATTTGTTTAAAATAGAAATTAGTGACAATGAAATATTCATCTGTAAATTTTTTAAAATTAAATATCAGAACACTTTGGAGTGTTCATATTTTAAGCCTTTAAAGTGTACAAAAATTTAAAATGAGTTTTAAGGAAACAATGTTCCCTGCATTTAGGAAGAAACAAACCTTTTCTCCTCTATTTTGTTGGATCCCTTTCACACATATATTTATATTAAAAAAAATAAAAACCAGAAAGCTAGGATATTGAAAGCAAATAAAAATGGAAATTAATAAGAAGGTAGATGCAAAAGAAAGGAAGAATTTCCTCTGAAAAATCAAACTTCATTATAATAGTGGATGAAGAAGGAAAATTAAGTAGAAACAAAGACAAGGCTTTCAGACAGTTAGGCATATTTCAAAAACAAAATTCAAGATTCATTTAAAATCAAGGATTTTTAACTTTTTTTTGCTTGCTTCCAATGTCAAGAAAAGGCATTTTTAATGAAACAGATGGGATTAATTTTCTTAAAAACAATGTACATAGGAAAAATATTAAACAACATTAACATGGTTTACAAATCTGAGAAACATTATTTGCTACATGCTACACCTTCCTGTTCCCAGTAGTTTTGCCCATTTGCAGAAGCACCTTGCTTCAAAATGATCACAATTTTCTGCAGAGACATGCAGGTTGCTTTGTGTAACTCTCGGCCTGCCAATGCCCAAAGGTGTAGCTGAAAAATGTTCTGGCCATAAACATGGGCTGCTTCAGTTGTTTTACTTCTTGCTGTGGCAGGAAGATAACTTGTCCCTTGGTTTATCCACAAGAAGTTCCCTCCTGTTGTAGTTTTGTTTTGATTGAATGCAGAAACACGTATTGCTTGGGGTAACCAAGACTCAAAGAGAAAAAAGCCTTTGTTACTTTTTAGGTTCACTCTTCCACAATGCCAAGAAAATCTACCTTTGAACTCTATAAAAGCGAGTAAAATTTTGGCAATGAGAGTGGAACTGTAAAACAAACAACATGGTCAGCTTAAGTTAGTATGTGTCCTAGTTAAAAAAAGTTAAATGGGAATGATAAATAGAGAGTTAATCATCAAATAATCTCTTTTGCCATTATGCATGAGAGGACAAGCCAATTTGAAATATAACATTCAGAGACATGACTGATATATGTGGTAGTAAATAATTTTTTCATGATAATGAACAGAAAAGTGTATTTGGCTGTCATTACTGAGAAAGTGAATGCAATGTACAGTACCTGCACCATAAAAACTAAACCAGAACAAAATTATTCAGTACAGGTACTTTAATATTAAACTTTACAAGAAAACCTCAGAAGGATTTTGTTTTTCTTTTCGTGGTCAAGACTGCTGCTCTACAGAAACTTAATAGGATGGTGAGTTTGGGATACTGCTTCACCCAGTGTGTTCACAGGGAACTCTAACCTACAAATCAAGAAAGGGGTACTGCGTGGGAATAGCTGTTCTGCAAGTACCCACGTTCAGATGTATTTTATAACTGGCCTATATTGAGCTGAAACAATAGAACATAGGACACACATACAAATAATAAATGGAAAAGATTATATAGCCCAAACTAAACACCCCTTAAAAATACCTAGCAAACGCTTGCTGAGGAAATGCCATTTCTAATAACAGGGACAAGAGAATGACTAGAGATCCCAAGGCTGTATGATGCACCCAGAAGCTACCTGAACAAAACAAATGTACAAGCCCTAATAATTGCACCATGGAAACAAAGAAGTAAATTCTTCATTGTTGTCTCCCCTGGTAGCAACAGTGAGTCATTACAATACAAAGGCCAAATAGTTTGGGAGTTAGAGATGCCAGTCTTGCAGGAATAGATGTCTGAAAACTGAGGTGATCATTTCATCCTTTGTATGAAGCAAATTAGCTGACTGATAAGAGCAGATAACCTCACAATTAAAATAAAAATATTTTTTGAAAAAGAAAAAGTAAGAAAGTATGGGTTCGTTGTTTTCAATTCTGTGCTGTCAGAGATGTCAGTACCTAAGCTGGTCTCCTTAAGAGAAGGGGTAGCATACTGAAAACACTCAAAACTGTCAGAGAAAGCCAACTCTGCCATTTCTCAGCTTGGGATCTGGATTCTGCCTGATGATTTTGATCTGAATCAGAAGCAAACTCCCACATCTGGTGCACTAGCAGGCTTACAAGATCTTCTGCCTCATAAAAATATGTGGTCCCAAGAAAGTCAGAAAAAAAAATCTCACTATATTTCAGTCCATGATATTTTTTCATTAATTTGAAGATGCAAGAGTTTTATATCACTGTGTATTTCTGAAAGGGAGAAAGGTGAAAGGATATGTATTGCAGAAACATTATAATTTCTAAGCCCTGTACAATGTCTTCTATTAATGGATTTTTTGAAAGATTATCTGGCACAAAGTAATACATACCATTAAAGTTTTCACAAAGCTTTTGAAGCAGTACAGAAATCTCCTTGTACTTGTTTACAGTCACTACTGCACACATGTATTCACTTCATTCAGAAAGGTTTTTGTCCATGGCTGTCATGTTGTGACCCACCAGCAGTCCTCCAAGAAGCTGTGACAGTCATTGCATGTATTATACAAATACTTGGCCTTGCCTCTGACAATTGATTGTGCCAGATCCTACTGACAGAGAATTTTTGCTTTCCTGAATCTTCTCTTCAATATTGCAGCCTTCATAAGTTGCCAGGAAGACAGCAAACTCTATCAGAGCACTGGAACCTTTTTGAAAGCCAGAGCAATTATTTTTTGAAAGCACTGGTGTTTTGTTGTAGTTTGGAAAATCCCAGTCCCCTTCACTGCCTTTTGGTGGCAGCCTGTCTCCAGGTCCTCTCAAGGTACCAGCCTCCTTCCATTGATAATCTTGTAAATCTCCAAGAGCATGTGATCAGTTTATTTGGGTACTTAATTACTTCTGCAGTAGTGTAGAAATGGTTGTCCTGGGTGCAGATCTTGAGCTTCCTGTCCAGCAGATAACTGGCGTTTGTCCTTGTATGCCTTGTCCAGAGAGAAGGCTGATCTACAACCCAGCTGATCATTTGCATGCTTAGAAGACTTTCCTTTCCAGTTCTCCCTTTTATCTCCAAATATGCTTCCCATTATCTTTTTTTCTTTTCTCTGAAGAGTCTGCCTGGCATATTTTAATTGCTGTCAATTATTTGAAAATAAGCTTGATGCGATCAGCAGCAGTCTTATGGGGAGGCCTTTCGCCAAGAAATTAGATTGGAGAAAGCTGGAAGTGGCTTGTTAGACAAGTTTGTTCTTTTAAAATTCTGTTTTCCTCTGAAATTTCAGCATCAGATAGACATTTATGGAGAGCTAAGATAAAGCAGAGTACTGAAGCTGTCTTGTGAGCTGGGAACTACCCCAAATATCACACAGTGTCTCCATCCCAAATGTACTACCACTATCACCATCCAATATAATTTTTTGTAAAGGAATTTTGAGACAGTTGATTTCTGAAGACCTTTAGGGCTTCTCCCCCTCATGTCTTGTAAGGAGAGCTTTTAGAGCATGTAATGTAATCAGGGACCAGAAGACTAGCAACTGGTTTTAAACTTCTGACTCAAGGGGACACAAGACATCTCTGTGAATCCAAATGATTTAAATGTCTGCTCTTTAAAATTCATGTTGTTGTAGTCAGATTTGCAAATGAACTTACAAGCAAATCAGTAGCCCATCCCATTTATCAATGTAAATGCAAAGTTATAATGCTGTTATAATCAACATATGTACCAAATCCATATATTTCCTTTCAGTTCTGTATATCAACATCTTAGTCTCTCATAGTCAGATTTCAGGATATTTAGTAGTGCTCTCAACTCAAGAATATGGTCCCCACACACAGCTCAAGTAAACAAAGTGAGATCAGGGATACTCCACGGGATTAGCTGTAGTAAACTGGCGAAATCTCTGGTTTCTCCTACCCTTTCTATATTGCTTTGTGCTGTTGTAAATAAAACCCAGGGTACAAACCACCCCAAACAGATTTATAATATTCTGATCAATTTGGGAAGCATGTTTCAGTTCTCACTCAGCAAGAGGTGCTAGAAGCTTGCATTCCCTCTGTATCAAAATAGTTCACTCCACGTGGAAAAGAGATACCCCCCACCCCCCCTCAACAAGCTAAAGCCAGAAATAAACCATTGGTGAGAAGCAAAACCTTACCTAGGGCAAACTGACAGTATATTTTGTTTGCTGCACTGACTAGAGACGCTCAAAATATTAACAATAACCCAACTGTGGAAAAGTTGCCAAGTTCATTTTTCATCATACATTTTGAGACCAGGACAAGTCTGTCAGAAGATTTATTTATGTCTGAAACTTATCAGGCAAAGCCATCCAGTACGGTTATACATAACTTGAGAAACTAGTAAGTTTGAGTAATTTTAACATAAGGTAATATCAACTCTATGACACCAACGAAACCTACTTTTCAGCCAAAAGTCTGGTGCAAACTGGTGCATAATTAAGCTAAATGATTTACTTAAGCACATCTACATAAACATAAAGTTAAACATCTACATACACACAAACAGTTAGCAAAAACATTAAGTTCTAATTACATCTAAATAGTATCAACATGCATATTTACTTTGGTAAGGACAAGATAAACTGTCTTGATTAAACCAAGCTGATTTCACTGTTTAGGAGTTTTTATTGTTAAAACCATGTTTGTCTGATTTACTACCACAAAAGAAGGTGATTCTGTATTTGGGAGAGGTCCTTACATAGTTTAGAGGTTTTTGGGGGTGTCATTTAAGTGATGCAAACTTCTACATCAGAGGTTATCAAAAGTCAAAAAATAAATGCATTAAATCAAAGCAAGACAAAAGAAAATTCTACAAAAGGAGGACTTGAAGCACAACTCACCGAAAATTTGTGAAGTATGGAGAAATAATTTAAAGCAGCTAAGAAGAAAAGAAAACAGTGAAGTTAGCTATTAGGACTGTGATAAACTCTGGTTATTTCCCTTTGGCATTTGTGAGATCGTGAATCTATCTATGGCACGGAGGATGTCTGGGTTTGAAATACATCTTGCTTTAATGTGTCTAGTCCATGCTTTTTGCATGAAAAGTATGCATTGTCTTTGTAAGTGAGGGGCAGCAATGGAAAGACAAATCAGAGGGAGGTAAAATGGCAAAGGAGAGTTATGGGAGGTTTTGTTGTTGGGATTTTTTTTTTAAAACATACTGCTTGTTTTTCTACCAAGTCTCACTGACTTGTTAACTGTTTAGGTTGCCTCAAGGGTGTCATCAATTAATTGAACTCTGGCCTTCAGGAATTTGATTGATAGGCAGGTGATTGAAACACAGACTGTCTCACCATTAATGACCCTTCCTAGAATGCTGGATATTACTCAGCACCCCAGAAAAACTGCTGTGGTGATAGAAGGGTGAGTTTGATGTCTGAAGGTGTTGGTGTCATGCTTCCACTATGCTCTGAAAGCTTTATATTTGAGAACATAGGAAAGAGCAGTAAGCCACACAGAAAGTTGTCTTCGCAGAAGAGGGCCTGTCTCTCCCTGCACAAAGACCTGCTGCATAGCTTTTAAAACTCTGGATGTTAATATTCCCAGCTAATTTTTGTTAAGGCTTAAGGCTTCCTTAAAAGTCTTGGCTAGGTAGTAATAAATTAGGCACTGAGTAATCCCAGTAGGTGGGATTATCCTCTTCTTGTTGCTACCCCTTCACAACAAAGATGTTTATGTTGTCCAACTCTTAGAAAGAAAGTCTGTGGTCAGACAAGTATATCACTGTTCATATTACAACAATAAAGAGGCCATCGTGGCACAGAATGAGTACAGAAAGTATAGATTCTTCAGAAACCACCTTTCTATTCTATAACCGAACTACCTGTATTATCAAATATTGAGTCATCTCTGGAGATACAACAAAACAGCTTAAGTCAAATAGAAAAGTTTAACAAGTAACAGTTGCACACAAATTTTTCTTTTAACCCCTCAGATATGTTCTAATAGTTTTTACAAGTCAGAAAGCAAGGGTTGACTAGCCAAGCAAAAAGAGTTGAAGGATGCTCTTTCTTAATCGTGGTTTCTTTGGAAATTTAGTATCTATGGCTTTAAGAAAGCCATCTCCAGTAAGCATGTGTATGTTGAATTTCTTCACAATTGCAATGGCATCTCCAAGTGCCAAGTCGCCTGCAGTGAAAGGTCAAATGCTACACATCTTTGCAAACTCTTGGCAAACTGAGCAAGAAAACACTATTCCACACACTTTTAACTGTGGCTGTTCCTATTACTCTTCATATACCTCTCAATAGCCTTACCTGTCCTGCACCTCAAGAAGGTTATGAAGATGCATATAAAAGAAATATCCCTTTTCTTCTGTGTGCACAACACAATCTCTATGTCTATAGTCATAAATTAAATATCAGTTTACCAGCTATTAGAATAAATGCAATAGATTCAATAATCTATATTTTGAATGGTCAGAACGGTCCCAGGCACGGTTTCAGATAGTTCTTTGTGCAGTGGGAGTCAGCATAAGCCAAAGATGTTGCAATAATGTTAATGATGTGGCTGCGGGTGCTCTGTGCCAGCTGACCTCACAGCCAGGGAATGATCCCAGGCATAATTAAGTTGCTAGTGTAGATACAGCCAGTGAGGGCAATCTTGACACAAGGCCAACCATGATCAGAGATGGGTGGGGCAGAATGTATTACTCTAAAAAACATGTGTTTTTCTAACCAAGAACCCCAGGAAGATGCCTATGTATAACACTATCTAAGTAGGCCCTTTACTTCCCTGTATGCTGCTGTGTATTAGCACACTCTGCCATTCCTGTGCTTCCAGGTCTAATGCTGGACAAACTGCGGGTATGCAAAATTCTTTGAAACTGAGAAGATCATGACACAGCATGTTTATTTCAAAAGCAAAGGCTTTAATTACTTCTTATACAATTTCAAGCATTTGTATGGTTGGCAGTATGGGACTAAAAAGATCATAAGGTAGCATTGCTTCTTAACCTCCCACCTTATTGATATTATTCTTCAAATACAGTCAAGAATCTGTCATCCTGATTCATGTTGACACAGTGGGGATATTATCACATTGCTGTTCTTAAATCTGGACTGGATGATGGTGAAGACACTGCAAAAGTACCTTCTACTTTGTATTTTTGTGTTCTGTACTCCAAGAAATAAAGCACCATGTACTCTAAAATATCAACGGCAAAAATGTTACTTTTAATAATTAATCCTGTAGTTTTAATGATTTAAGTAACTAGACATGAGCCACAAGCAACCAGGAAGAATGTTTTTCCCCTGCAAGAAAGCATTTTTATAACAGATAAACACTGCCTTGAGCTCAAATTTTCACACACAGAGCAGTAAATTGAATTATAAAGTGCTAGAGAGCTGAATGAATTTCTTAATTATTTCCAGACTTGTTAACTTTGGGAAAAACTGGAAAAAGAGAAGAGTGTATGGGGAAGCAGTGGGGCAGGTCATTCCTGGAGAGTAGTGGAAGGGGCCCACACATACACATAACCTTGCTGAATTTCCCAGGGAAAGATAACATACTTTTTTCCTACTGCTACTGAAACCAAGGAGTGAAGGACCTTGAGTTTCACTATTCCTGGGCTACATTAAGTCCCAAGACCTGTCCTCTTCAAAGGCAGAAAAGAAATTGCCCTTTTCCTTACCCTTGCAGGATGATTTGGTAAGAAACTGTTTTATTCTTCCGTTTCTCCTACACTAGTGCTTGTAGAAAGGACTATTTATAATATCATCAACCCCCAAATCCCCACAGTTGAAAGGGATTTTGACACTCAAACTCCTTATCTCCAAGACAGGAGCAATGCACTTCTCATTAAAGATTCCCCACACAGGGAAACTTTAGACTTACAAAAATCACTGATACAAACCTTTGATTTTATGGTTGAGTGTTCTTGATGTGAATGAGAGGTCAGCAGTCTGCTCCCCCTCATTGTTTTTTCTGTATACAAGGACTTTCTGAAGGTTTATGATGTCACCTTTAACCCAAGTTATAAATACACAACACTGAGATCATAGGACACATTAATTTCCTGCTCTGACACTACCCATTTTTAAAAATCTGGGTAAGACATAAACATATAAACCAAAATTTATCCCCAATTTAAATCCATTTCCTTTTGAGTTTGTACTACTATGTTGGCAAACTCAGAACATTTATTATCAATTAACACAGTAAAACCAAAAGCAATGTTCATGTAAAATTCTCTTCTTAATATCCATGCAACTACTCACAACAAAATGGACTCTAAACCTCAAGATAGGTTTTAACACACACATGAAGGCTGCATTCTGCAAACACTTGGCAGTTATTTAGGTAAGAATAGCCCTGCTGCTTTCAAGTAAACTGCTTGTATATGCAAAATTAGGCACAGGAATTGGGGAAAAACCCTTCAGGGAACCCCAGAACATGTGGTTTTGGTCATCCCAAGTCTATTTGCAAGTTTAATATGGGGAATGTTTAATAGCTTTGTTGGTGAAAATATTTTCCTTGTTTGATTTTTGTAGAAAAGAAAGAGATAATAATTATTCTGGCTTTTATACAATTTGTTTTCTATAATTTATTTGCATGCACCTGAGATTTTGTTTGGTTTTAACTAAATGTTTTATTCAATGTAGGTTTTTTTCAACTTCCTTTTGAGGAAAAAAATTAAAAAATAGGAAGGCTATAATTTTCCATTTGTTTACACAGCCCTAATCCTTACATCCTAAGTGATTGCCAGATTGGAGCCCACCTAAGTGAATGAAATGATCCAAGTGTCATTAGGTCTCGAGTTCTCACTTCCCACTGAGGGTGCCCAGCAGGTCTGGAAGTCTCTTGATCATTCATATCTCTGAGTCTGAGGGAGAGCAGTGTTGATCCAAATTTTATACTAATGATGGTTTCCTTAGTACAATTAAGAAGCTTTGTACTTTCTGAAAACCAGCCCTAGAAATTATTTGCTTTAAATCCTTAAAGCATCCTGCTTCAGATGCAAAGTTTAAGACATTAAGACATGTTTTCTTCTGCTGCTCTCAGATTCTTCCTTGGTACAAAATAACTCTACAAAATATGAAAGATATACAGTCACTGCTAAATTCTCAACTTGTTTTTTAACTTTCCATTTTTTACAGTTTCCTTGTCTCTGTTGTGAGGTATTCATTCCCTCATTGACTGCTTTCCTAGTCTGTGCACATTTTTCTCACCTTGAGAGATCATTGAAGCTGATTTAAAACACAAAATAGAATTGAACTGTGATTTTTGTTAAGTGTTTGCTCCTTAGCCTGTCAGCAGACTCCTCTGACATAATAGCTTTGCATTGCTAAGCATTGCTTTGCATTTCATGCTGGTGACAAACATCTTGTAGTGGCCACAGAGAACTTGCAAGATACCGGCGGAGCAGATTGTCAAATATATTTAAAGGTAAGAAGTCATGTAAAGCAGTCCTAAGTTTAGTCTGTTTTGGAGATAATGTCTTACATTAGATTGATTACATACAGTCTGAAAAGTGTGGCTCATGCATCCACTCTTGCTGTGTGCTGAAAGATAAAAATCCCATTTGCTCTATTTTATATTGGTGGTCTTTCACACTGGTAATGGAGATCTGCATGTTCCTTGTAAATCACATATATAAAGACTGCCAGATAACAACCCACTTAACTGCTGAATGAAGTGTTTCTTAGCTGGAAACTGAGCTATGCCATGTTCATGATCTAGCGACTTACAACACAAAGCTCTGGGTGAGTCATTCATTTGTATCCCCATTAAAATAGACACGTGCAGAACTCTCTGTAGTCTGATGCTGTAGTTGTGATGGCTTGTTACCAAGCCTCTGTCTTGTACTTTAGCTGAATTTGTTTATTTGGTCATGTTCCTCTATCACCATCCCCAGCGCGGTGTCCAAGTACTCTGTGTACATCCAAGACAAGTTATAGCCCCTGCTTGGAACTCAGAGAACAGCACAAGACTGCCTTTCCTCTCAGAGTTTGCTATTCAGTAGGTAGGGTTGCCATTAAACCAAGCGTGTAGTCACTCCTGAGCCCACAGTTGTCACTGCTGTTGTTCAAGGAGTAATCAACCTCCTGGAGTATTAGGACTGCAGTAATAGGTCTTCTCTGAAAAGTCTCCTCCTGCCAGGTCCCCTCTGTCCTCCTTCATAAACTATTTTGACAACTGAAGATTCTGCCCTAGAGGGTGGTTAAACACTGAACAGATTGCCCAGAGAGGTGGTAGATGTCCCATCCCTGGAAACATTCAAGGATAGGTTGGGCAGGGCTCTCTCTCATCAACCTGAACTATTTGAAGATGTCCCTGTTTATTGCAGGGGAGTTGAACTAGGTGATCTTTATAGGTCCCTTCCAACCTGAATTGCTCTATGATTCCATATGATTCTATGACTGTATGATCTAGGTTTTATTGTCAGGTATCTCTGCAGTACTAACGTATACCTACACAATGCTCTAAATTAATTTTTTTCATTCTGCGATCTGATTTTTTGTTTTAACAAAGAGACATTCAATCCTGCCATATCTGCAGTGCTTACACCTAGGTTCCCAACTTTTCTGAAGCCCTCACACCACTCTTGCTAGTCAGGGAACTGGTAGCAGAGAGATGGTTCTCATTACATAGGCTGCTATGACAGGCTTTCCAGGTGAACAAACTTCAGAAAATTCCTAGAGCAACACTCTCTTTTGGTACTTCCCTGGATAACTGCATGTCTCTTTCTAAGCAGACAAGGAGTGCTCCTCAAAAAAATCCCTGCTCATGCACTGCCATTCTCTCTTCCCCCCACCAGTTGCCCTGGGGGGCCATTCCCTCACCAAGTGGTTTCTCAGCCATGTGTGGCTTTTTCTCTGCTTCTCCATAAACCTTCCAGTCCCGGTAAGAGGCATAAACACAGCCACCTCCTCAGAGAGGCTCGCGTGCAGCCAAATCCCTGGAGAGACCAGATGTGGCCGTCTCTCCAGCAAGGCCCATGTGTGGCCATCTCCACAGGGAGGTCCAGGCACATCTGTCTCCCCAGGAAGGCCCGCACACGGCCATCTCCGCAGGGTGACAGGGGTGCCTGTGCGGCCATGCCGGGTGCAGCTCAGCGCCGTGCGCAGCAGCACTGCTCGAGGTAGGGCACAGCAACCATCTGGCAGAACTTACAGCCAGACCCAAATCTGCAAGCATGCACATTTCATGGGCTTATTTGAAACTTTGCTTAACGCGTCGCACATGGAACTGCGCAGGGCTTGGCAGCGGCGGGTTATGTAATATACAGTCATCCATCTGCCGCCCCCATGAGAAGTGCTTACTCAGATGTCTGCCGGGCGGCGGGTGGAGGCTGCGCTACTCAGAGGCTGGCTATTAAAAACAGAGCTATTACTTATTGACACTGACAACAAACCAGTAAAATCACTCTGAACCTCCTTTTTCTCTGGCTGCCAAGCCTATTGCCATCAGGGGGAGGAGGGTACGCCAGGCAGCTGGAGTAATAAAGCCTGTCTAAATGGGTTTCTTTGCACATCTTTATCTATCAACAATAATGCTCAAAATGAAAGCAAGGGCCTAGGCATGCCAGGCCTGTCTGTGACCCCTCACAAAGGGGATCCGAGACAAAGGCTCTCATCTGAGGCTCTGGGCAACTACTCTCATGTTGAGAAAGCCCATGGCTGGATGGGGCCATTGGCCCTGTGCTCTGCTGCTCCTCTCTGCACCCTGTCTCACCAAACTCCTAACACAAAATGGACAAATATTTATTTGCCTTAGATCCTCTGGCTGGAGTGTTTAGGCCCAGAAGGTGACAGACATGCAAGTTTGTTTTTTAAAACACCAAGGCGTTTACAAAACAAATACAGCTCCTCATCTCAAGCTGAACGGTTTTAAACAAGGTTGTCATGTCACATTTGCCAGCGCTTTGCGGCAAAAGCAGCTCCGGGGAAAATTGGCTATAATGTTGTCCCAATAATGGGAACAGCCTAACATAAACACAGTTTTTCATCAGCGCTACACCAAGAACTGGAATAATAAATAGAGCTGGGGGTAGCCCCACACTTCAAATAATTTGTGGAATCCAACTTCCACACACTCAGCCCATTTCATATTTGTGCAGTTGCTGACCATAAGGATGGCCATAACCCTTGCTGCGTCTTGGACAAGTGCCGTGCTAATCACTCCTCACATCATCTCCAGCCTCAGGAACTGAGTTCACTTGACACTGCACAAGTGTCCAAACTGTAATGAATTTCCTCAGCTTTCAGGGCAGCCCCTTCAGTTTGATTGGCAGGTCAGCACAGCAACTGGCTGCCTGGGTGGCAAAGAGGAGCTGATTTCTATGTCTTTGGGAAGTACCATTACCTAGAGAAAGCCCAGTCATTTATGATTTTTTTGTGAAGATAAAATCATAAAAAATACACCAAATTGGGGTTCCATTGAGCAGCACTTTAAAGCTTTATAGTTGAACATGCAGAGCTAAAGAATGGAAAAGCGACACTACTTCAAAAATCAGGCTGCTAAAATTACTAGTATTTTCTCTGAAGTTGTCTGATTATTCATTTATTTTCTGATTTTATTTTTTTATTTTATTTATTTTCTGATGTAGACAACAGGAGTCACCGTTCACTCTGAAATCATAAGTATGACCATGATATTAAAAAAAAAAAAACAAACAACAAGTAATTGTGCTTACTGTAGAAAGAATCAGTGTGTTCAGTAGATTTTCTCCAATTTTCTTATTATTTTCACACTGGATATTGTTTCACAAGGATATATGTGAATTTCCTCTCCACTCAACTGCCATCCTTGAAAATACCAGAAGCCAAATTAATTTCTGATGAAATTTGTCTTGCTTTGATTGCAGCCAGAAATAGCTGCTTCGGTATCTTTGGAATCAGTCACAGAGTAACTAAAAGTTATGTTGCAAAATCCACAGGAAGAATTATTCCAAGTCTTCACTCCAAGATGATTTCCTTGTTAAGATTTCTCATCTTTGACAGGGATAATACATTTATTCCCTGCTTTTACTGCCCAGAAAAGTATGCATAAGCATGGCAGATTTCAAGGATTTCTCGTAAGGTCATGTCCACACACATGGAGGTCACCTGTGGTTTTGCAACAGCCCATACCCCTTTATTCACTGCTGGTTCCTGGCAGTACCATACATGTTCCCAAAAACACCAACTTTGAGAATCTAATGTATCATAGTGAATTTGGCCAGCAAAACCGAGGCACACTCTACAAAGAAACTATATAACTTATATTTAAAAGGAAAAAAAAGACATGACAAATGCTGTCCAAGGTGCATCTTTGCTTCTGACCCCACATCTAGCCTGTCTTTTCCTCCTATGTTACTTCTATTATGTGCTAATGACCTATTTAAACAATGGCAATAAGTAGCAGCATCTAATAGAAACAACAGTGAGTTACAAGCTTTTGGCACATTCCAGAGACAGCTCTCAAAGGTTTGGAGAACGCAGACCCATTTAAACCCACAGCCCAGGCATAGAAAATCCTGGAAGGTAATATTATCTTGCCATGTGTCACTTAGGAACTAAAAATGAATATCTCAAAGACTTTGATTTCTGGCACTTAGTGGATGGTAAATATTATTGTTATTTTTAAACCAATGTTATTATTGGAAAGACATTAATAATTTGAAAATAAGATTAGTGTTGAAAAGGCTTCTTTGGTTTTGGCTTTTTGTAAACTTTAAATCTGGGTTGACTATTCCTGGACAAGTATTTCAGCTGGAATTTTATTTTCATTTTCCCTCTATTTATACTGTGATCTATTCCAGTATACACAGTGCAGCATTGACTTTGCCTTGGGATATCATCTATATTTTTTTAAATTTAAAAAATTTCAAAGAAAGGAAGTTAAAAAGCTCCTACCACAGAAATAAACTAGGCTCATGCACCATTCCTTGAGAAACTTATACATAATCTAGTGGCTGTGGCCATTATCTTCAACAGAACAGTGGAGAGGGTGTAATAAGTGCATGTGTTTCTTGGAAGTAAATGGTTTAAAAATTTTATTTTCATTTTTTAAATGACTTTAAGATACCATATCAACACTTCATAGAACATCCCTATGCAGCTTTCTAGTCAGTTCTTAGTCCTTTACTTGAAAAGTGGCTGATTCTTGATGAACTACACAAACAACAATAAACTACAGAGAAATGAGAACTAATTTGAATGCATTTCACTGGCTTTTGCACAAATTTTGTGTTTGTTTTTCACACAATAATCTATAAGAATAATGTATCCCAGATCTGCACAGTAAAAGTAGATCAGACACCTGAAATTGCTAGAGCAAACAAAACCAAGCAGAACAGAATGTGCTATATATATACAGGCTTACATATTTTAGAATGCTTGTATAAGGGATATTAAATGAGATAGACATAGAAATGAACATAGTCCTGAGACCACTGCATTTAAATCACCAACACCAGTTACCCGTCCAAATAAAGATTTGTATATCTTCCTATGAAGTGTGAAGAGAAACAAAGCAAATAAAGATGTAGGGGTAGATACCACACATGAAACTTGAGAAAAGAAGTGTGTTAGAGGTTTCTAAATATAAATCAATGTGATTTGTTGGCTTTTTTCACGTTTGATTTCTAAATGGAACTTGGAATAGGAGGGAAAATTGGAAGTACATTATTGTATCTTGCAGACTTCAGAGCATAATGTCCTTGAGAGGTGTAAACGGTAATTCTGTTCTTCTGTCCTCTTCCAGATAGGTGGTCCCTGCTAACTGGGAAGTCTCCAGCTCTGTAAATCTCTTCAGGCACAAACATGTGGATCAGAAATTAAAAGTCTTCTTGTTAAAACTTCTTGGTTTTTTTCCAAAGTGTCACAGGTATGCTTTCTGCAATTTATCCAAGCACAGAATAGAAAACACTGTTTGTGTGATCAAGTTGCAAGGGAGACCTGGAAAAGATCATTAATAGTCTTCTGTGTCATGAATACTCAAAGCTGTATCTCAGAAGTTTTTTTGATACACAGAAAATAAACGTATCTATCAATATGTACACAGATAAAATGTCAGAATTTAGTGAAAAGGGCTTTTAAAAATAAATAAATAAATAGATGTACCTAACTGAGAAAGGGTTTGCATTAGTCTAAAATTTTTGCTGAAGAAAGGAAAGCTTTTAGGTCATTGTTATGGAAATCCAAAAGGAACTGAATTTGTGAAGTGATTTTTGAAGCAACTTCCCTCAATAAGTGTCACAAACCCGAGTCTGGAGCTGTGTAAAGGGCACACAGAAAATTAATCTGTAGTTGTCATGATGCTGAGAAGAAGGAAAAATTACTAAGAAGAAGCCAGTGATCCCTCTTTCGTCCAATCTTAAGGAGATGGGAGCAGATAAACACTCTGATTAAGTGTCACAGGCATGAAGTCATGCAGCAAGTATCTTCAGTGGAGTGGCCACTTTCCCAATGTCTGAAACGTGGAAAGAGGAATTTGGGCAGCAGGAGACAAATCCGCTGTGTACCATTAGCAGTCCCCTCAGCCTGCTTGGCAACCTCAAAAGTGCATTGCTCTTAACAACCTTTTCCAATACTGACTTACAATAACATACTTGGCTTGCAGCAGGCCTATAATGTGCTGGGTACATTCTAAAAATAGGACCACATGGGCCTTGCTACAAGCAGCACAATATCTAAGATGTCAACCACTAGATTAAGGGAGGGGAAGAGGGATAAAACCTTTTAAAAAATAGTATCAGCTACTTTGGCACGTTATCTAACCACTATTATCTGGGAATTTCTTGCTCAGAGGTGTGTTCATTGTGAGAGAGAGACAAACTCCAAGCACCCAGAGGGCAGCACAATCATAGTTTGAACAGCTGCACAATCTACTGTGAGCAGCAATTCATCCTGACATCTCACACAGACAGGAGCAATTTTATGGGAGATCCCTGAAGACCTGCACTGTCTTTCCCTCCTGCTCCAGCCTGGTCAGAGATACTCAAGCAGCACCCACATATGGCCAGCAATGTGCATAGACTCTTGCTGGGTGGGGGACTTTGGGTTGATTTCTCCCCTCTCCTTCAATGATATATGAATTGCAGCCAGAGTCCAGAAGATTAAGTTCCAAAATCTCCGTTCCTGTCATTCAGAAGCTGTTCACATTTATACAGCACCTTCCTATTCGTGATTAGGCTGCTTGCCTGGGAAATGGAAATTTGAGCTCATGAAGACTGAGCAGGGCACTGACAGCTCCCATTCCATTTTCTACTTCATGGCCAAGGGCTGTAATACCTGAATACCACCAAAAGATAGGCAGGGCTGGCAGATGCTGCCTGTTTTTTCAGGTACTGGATTTGGGGAACTATCTTTGTGCACGGATGCCAAGTATGCAGATGGCCACAGGTGACTCCTTGCAGCCCACAGCCAGATGTCTACTTATTCAAGGGAGGGACTTGTAACCACTGGGCATTGCGATCTCTCTCTGCCACTGGACAATGCCAGAAATTTCTGTACTGGACTATGGAGACTGGATTCCTCTCTAAAGTCTAACACCAAATTTGTAACCACCTAAATATTTATCACTTCTACCTCTTAAGTAGAATCATAGAATCATAGAACGGTTTGAGACTGAAGGGACCTTTAAAGGCCATGTAGTCCAACCCTCCTCCAATGAGCAGGAACATCTTCAACTAGATCGGGTTGCTCAGAGCCCCATCCAATCAAACAGAACAGAAGCCTTTCAGCATTGACTGAAGTAATTGGAAAGTGTATGCACATGTTGCAAGAAAAATTTCATTCTATTTATCCCTCAAATGTATTGAGGAATTCCTCTTTTCTTGTCCTATTCAGAAGGTTTTACTGCTTTTCTTTAGCAAACTCTACCTTCTAGACTATGTCTCTCAAATGCTGTTCCTAACAGTGTCTTGGAGTGGAAGATACTAGTGTGCCTGTAAGAAGTGCCCAGTGCTGACTCTTGTTGTGTGTCTTGCTGTGCAACACTCAAGTTGGGTACCTGGGACCACACAATGAAGTGCTCACTCCTGCCAGGGCTTTTAAGCATCAGCCAAGTTTCATAGGCATGGATGACATTGTTCAAAGCAGAAAATTTTAGAGGTGCATGCATGATGTAGCCAATTTCATACCTTAATTCTGAATATAACTTTTCTTCAGATCTCTCTTGATGGGCAAATCTTATTCTGCGAAGTAAATCTTACTCTATGGTTTTTAAGGCTAGCCATTTTTAGTCTGAAGCACATGGAGAACATTTTGAGGTTTTTAAGTGTTACTTTTTTAAAGAGCACCATAAGAAAATCTCTTTTGGCCAAGACTACCTGGAAATAATCTGTGAATAGCTAGAATTGCTTTTGTTGTTTCTATTATAATTATTACTGAAAATCTGAGCAAATAAAAAGAAAATTAAAATAGGGCTATGCTTAGTATCTTGCAGTGGATTCTGGAGAAAGCTATAATATCCTATACCCTGGCTTTTCAAATTTCTGGAGTCCTCTTGTCTTCAGAAACAGCAAATGCACTCAAAGTATAAATCTTCACATTTTTAAGGAGAAGGATTAATAGAACTAAAAAAATGATGCCTCATAAATATGCCAGTGGATGATTTCTGTCAGTTCCAAGTATGTTGGGGTTTATTGCTTGACTGGTAGCATGAATGACAATGAAATGCATTGTGAATTTATGATCTATAGATTTAGCTGAGAGACATGTCTGAGTAATTTTTTCTTACCCTTTCCTAGGTTTCCATCCTCATGGGTGTGGGTGTTAAATGTTTCAGATGTTATGACATTTTGCACAGGCTGGTGGTTAATGAATTTTAGGAGTTGTGAAGCTCAACAGTGTTGTATTCCTAGGTTCTCTTAAAAGCCTCATCTACCTCCTATATCCAGTGATGTTGTGGTAGGGACTCAAAAGAAAACAATATGAGTTCTGATGTGTGCTACTTAAAAAGAGCATATCCATACAAGCATAGTAATGCAAATTATACGTGTGGGCCTGCCAAAAAGTGTGTTCCATCCAAAACATTTAAATACAGGCTACCTCTCTGAAGAGGCATCATTTTAATCAAATGTATACTTGGAGCACTGCTCAATAAGAATTTACACTCTTCTTCTCAGTTTTTATATTAATATGAAACAGATTGCCAAGTTTTAATAAAAAGGCACTGATCTTCTTCTAATGGATTAAAAACAGGACATTTGAATTTTGGTGCTGCGTCCGAGAGCATAGGTGGCCTAAGTGCTTTTGTCCTATTTCAATGTCTAGTTATAACACCATATGGACAGAAAAATCCATTTCTGTCTATACATAAAACAGCTGGTGTTCACAGAGGGGATCAGGAGGAGGTAAGGAGTTTGTTAACTTCCGTGCAGCACGCTTCATAGCACCTATCTAGGAATATGTTTAATTCTTAGAGAGGACAGTTCGTCATGACTTTAAGGAGGTCTGAAGGTTTCACAGTAAGGCAAAATATAATGTAATGCTTGTGTTTATTGAATTCGTATTTTAATTCATACAAACCCAATCAATTGTGTATTTGAATGTCCCTACTTTGCCAGTACAGAAGAGGTAATGTGATTCAATTATTCAGTGCTTTTAGCATCCTAATTTGTCCAACAGTTTGCTTTGCTGACTAAAGCAACCGCTCTGAGTACAGTGGAAGACTGAGTGCAGTGGAAAAAGCCTGGGATAAACATGATGAGTGGAGCTTACCATTGTCTTCATGTTAGGATTTGTGTAGATTTAAGGGTTTTTCCAAAATCTGCTGTAAGAGTTTCAAGAGAAGGCTTCTGTTAAGTTCTGCTGAACTTACTCCTTTTTATTTAGCACTGGAAAACTTAATTAGATAGAGAAAAGAAAAAAAAACAACTAGGAGGAAGTGTCAGGGAACAACCTGGGCTGCTGGCCACTGTGTGGATTTGCTAATTGCACATATTCCCCTGAATCTCTTATCTTGTCTTCTATCTGTACTCATCCTGAGTTTAGGTGAAAGTACACTGCCCTGCTACCTCAGGATCTGCCCAGTTAAAGGACAAATCCCAAAGTCTTCCTTCATATGATTTGAGAAGCTTGCTTTCTCCCTCCCAATTTTTTCAGGCCTAGGACAAACTGGAAAAAATGCATGGACCTGCCAGCTGAGCTGACACAAATGCACCACCATCCATCACAGAGTTGTTGGGGAAAGCTTAGTTCCCTGCTGATGCACAAGAAAGCCCATATTGTTTAACAGTTTAAATAGCTGTTTAATACATTCAAGCTTGGTTTTGCTGTTGTAGTTGGGATCTGTTTGTTCGTTTCAAGAAAGTTAGGGCTAACTTTCCGAAGAGTGAAATTTTCAGAAGAGTGAACTCTAACTTCATAAAGAGCTGCAGGCAAACTCATCAGGACTGCATTGGGACTGTGTTTGAAAGCATGTTTAGGCAGTTTTCCTTGTCCATGGGATCATGCTGTACTTTGAAAACAATTCTTTGCATGCATATGAAAACATATTTATGCGTATCAAAGGGGTTTATGACATAAGGCAAACTGAAACACTAGAAATGGGAACCTGATGGCAGTTCCTGCCTATATTTCTTCTTGAAAAGCTGAAAAATTGGCAAATGAACTAAAACCATGCTTAGACAGTAATGAGGGAACTATAGCAAATAATTACTTGTGAAAATGATTCCCTGGTCATGCAGTGTATACACACAATGAAAGCTGGGATTTATGTATATACATAGCCGTTTTAAGACAACACTGTAAGTGCTGTGGAATCACAATGGTGGTTATTAAACAATTTGAATTTCTGGTAGAAAAAGGCAAACTAGTGCAACTATATTGTATAACATTTTAGGATATGAGCTGGTTGCATAAGACAAAAACTGAATGGCATATGGGACAAATCAACATATTCACATAGCTAACCATAAATTGCAGATTTTTATGATCTGACCTTTGAGTTTAACTCTTATGAAGTAAAACTGATTCTTAGAATAGATCCCTACCCAGAAGCTTTTTTAGCAAATGAGCCCACAAAAAAAGAGATGAAAATAAGTTTAGGCTGTTTTAATTGTTTCCCTTTGTTCACCAGCAGATGCTCTCAAAGGGCTCCCGGCCCTATCCGTTCTCTGATGCGTGGTGCTTTCAGGCCAGTCTGAGCTGCTTTTCTCCTCTTCATCAATAGATGTCAACAGCAAGCTTCCTACTCCCAGAGACTTCAGCCATTTCAGGGCTCGCACCACAACAGTAAGGAGGAAATAGTGACTCCCTTCCCAACAAGAGTTCTGCTGTTGTGTACTTTCAGTTTGTCCTTAGAAGCTCGTTCCTAATATGACTAGGCATACTTCTGTATTTCATGCTTTGAGACTCTGAAGCTGACCCAATGTTTGGAAGCTTCAGTCATCTCATGACACATAGAATCCCAAAATTTGATGCAGATTCAGTGAATTCAACACTTTGCAGATTTGCAGGAACATGACTCAGTCTCCTCTTCATCTTGATGAGCTCTAAAGAAAGCACAAGCAAAGAAGCTCGGCATGGCACATGTCCATATCTTTTTCTGTTTCTCCTCTCTTTCTTTGGCTTTGGTTTTTGATTTTCACACATGAAAAGTTCTGTCCAAGGATGGCAGTTACATGCAAAATAACCTGATGGAAACAAATGACTACGTTCTCCAGTCATGTACACTGAATGTGAATGAAATGTAAATGTGTTTACCTTATCTATTAGTGTAACAGTACAGAGAATCACAACCTGGTGGTGTTGCTCCTAATATCCTCTGAATTTCCTTCCCTCCCTTTCTTCCCTCCCTCCCTCCCTCCCTCCCTCCCT
>JAWWLV010000121.1:79967559-79981819 GCA_035041135.1 Platyrinchus mystaceus | reverse complement strand
TTCTCTTTCTCTCTTCCTTCCTTCCTTCCTTCTTTATGCTGCAAGATAGCAATCCACAAGTGATATCGAGAATGACAAATTCAAAGAAACCATCTGGTACCAAACTATATGTAAATCTGCTGGTTAACTTGCTTTGCCACTTTCCTCTCATTCCCAGATAAAATTAAATAACTAAGAAGGTGGTGGTAGCAGCAGCCAAGAGAGCAGAAATGGCAATGCACTGTCTCTCTCATATCAGCCAGGGATTTGGATTGCAAGGACAGGTGCCTGCTGGCTAAGTGCACTGCCTGCATTTTCCTGCCATTCACCTGCCCAAAGAGCAGGTCACAAATCATGCCAGTTGTTCACAGAGGCACCAGCAAATGTCAGCATGCTTTACGTGCAACAGCCAGCAGCCCTGCTGAAGCTAGCACATAGCTGTGATGGCAGGAAGCCTGTGTCATAATCTTCTTCTGAACAGTTTATTTTTTTATTATTATTTTTGGGACAGTAGGTGGAAGAATAAACTTCTAGGAGTTCTCCTTCCTCAATTACTGATAAATGCTGAAGTAAAAAGAGTTAATGTCTGGGAATCCAAGGAATTCCCATCAGAAAAGCTCTGTGGCATCTCCAAGTGATCTCTTCAGATAAATTTGCCCTAAATGTTTTGTTTTTCAAGGCAAGAATTTTGCAATATAGTCCTACTTTCCCTATCTTCAAGACTTCTTTAAGAGAGGCAAGGAAAATAGATATCTAAAACCAGTTGTGGTGGTTTATTCTAACCAGATATTCTTCAGTATAGAACAGATCACATCTCAGTAAATTCCCCTTGCACAGATTACCAAACCAGAGAGACAGAATTTAGGACCCTATATAAGTCACTATACTCCCCCATTTGATCTCGAAATGCAAAATTTGAAATTATTATCATTGTAAATCCATTACATATTAGTCCCTGGTGTTGCTATGTGGCAGTTGGAATGTAAGAACACACTTCAGGACATGCTGTTGGTAGAATAAGGAAAATCCCTCAAGGAGAACAGGCTCAGACTTGTTACAAATCCCATCTCACCTCCTTGATTGTCTTATATAGACCCTGCAGGAAGGATGATCAAGGCTCCCATTTCCTATGCCTTCAGGAAGTTCATCATTTCAGTTTGATTAAGTTGATGTCTGGGTGTGCACAGAAGGTTGCCCTAGTGACGTCTGAAAAAGAGTAGGTCAGGTACTGACAGGCTGAGCTGTTCTCTGAAACAGAAAAGCATTGGCACCAAGGTGGAGTTTCTTATTTGGAACATGAATTTTGGCCTGAGGACCAGTACTCAAGCTACTGCCAAGGGTTTTTGAAAGCATGGGCTTCAAGATTGTTGTTCACACTGCCTGAGACCCCTGAACACCAGCTCAAACTGACTCCTTCCCAAAAATCCCTTTTAATAGCTGATTCTGCAAGTGCCAATTCTCAGTCATAAGTGTGATTCTCTTTAGGAGTCCTACCTTTCTTATCCTATAAAAGGTACACAGTGTTCTTCCGGCCCTCAGTGATACACGACTTTCCTGATTGAATTCCTGCTTGGAGCTCAAAAGATTACATGGAATCAAATTTGTGTTCTACCAAAATATCCAGCCTTCGATAAAGTTTCCTGGAAGAAAACCTTTTATCACATCAGTTATTTCAATGTTCAATGAGGTTTCTACCTTCGCAATTGTTTTTCTTGAGCTTGCAGTCTTTGAAGGATTCTGTATATTTGTATCTTCCTCTTACCAGAGATATGTTCCAAGTAAATCATAATTAAGTAAACTTGTAAATTCTTTCTGACAAGCTAGAGAGACAGAGCTGTAGGGAAATCTGACTTAACACATTTTCTAGAACTTAAATAATTATTATTAGAACAGAGAAAGAAGCAGTTACTGGTGGTAGAGTATTTCTTTACCTTCTCTCTCTCTCTTTCTTTCTTGTATTGAAAGATACTAAGATCTTCAAATTACTTTCTCAGACAGAAAGAAAAATGAAAATAACTTGTTTTTTCTCTAAGCATCAATCCAAAGAAAATGGTATTGGATTTTTTTTTTTTCGCTACAACAAAAAGCCTTTGCAGCTGAAAAAATAGTAAGTACAAATGTCTCCCATTGATGACAGCAAAATTACAACTGGTGGAATAGAGCTTCATAAACCAGGATTTCCTAAAAACTTCTGAGTTTTTCTGTGATCGACAGCACAGTTAGGAATGTTGGAAGCAGATTCTGCTGCAGCAGGCAACTTTGACTAGGAAAAGCTCAAGTGCAGGCGTCACAGTGGCACAAGGCTGAGTTACTTTTTAAAATTTCCATCCCTAATGATGGTTTCTGCCACATGAGTTCTATCTTTCACTCCTGTTTCACATCACACTATTCTTTTGCAGGCACTTTGGCTAATAGGCATCTCCTGACTTGAAGATGTTTAGCAGGGATGTGTTCTGTCTGCCTGCCAGCTGAGAACATCTTATCATCACAGCCTGTCAAAAATCCCCTTGTGTTTAGCAACAGTTGCTCTTGCTGCTCTTCTTTCTGGTTGGTAGCATTATTATCTCTTCTGCAAGAACAGTATTCATGTCTGTCATTTCAACGACTCTGAATTTCTTATTTTTGTCAGGATTGATGGCAGTGATGCTATTCCTGTTTGTTGTACAATCTCCAGGACTGACATAATGAGTCATTCCTTTGTGCTCTGTGATTGCCAGGCCAAGTTCTTTTCATAGAGGGGGGAGGCTTGCAGAAAGACTGGATAAGGAATATTGCCCAACTAATGCCTTGATATAGCTTGCTATGATGTGACTAAACTGTGTATCGCAAAAGTTTGACATATGAGTTTATTTTACTAAAAACCAGCAAATGGAAAGAAACAAAAGGTTTTACAGTGGCCCATGGATATATTCCTGTGGCTTTTCCAAAGGCAGGATTAAAAACACTGTAGTGATTTGATGGATAAGAGAAATACAAAGATGAGTTTATTGAGCATGGAGGGAAGGATTCACACTAGTCACCTTTGGTTTTCCGCATAAAACTGAAATAGCCAAGGTAACATTTGTGACCATCAAACTCCTTTCTGATTGCAAACGATTATTCAGCTAGAGTTATACAAGAATTTACCAGAAACACTTGGGGTTTTATCAGTTTGGGGAGCTGGGAAGTATTTTTACTTTTCATAATTAAAGGTTCATTTGTCCACTGAAGTGCAAACAAGCTAACACAGATCTTGAGTCACAAATACAAGAATCTAAGTGTAGTTTGACTGAGCCACACCAGAGGTCCTGTCTCCAAGAATGTCAGTAGCAGATACCTAGGGAAGGCAGCAAGAACAGGTCAGGTCTGCAGTAATATTTCCGCAAAATACAACCTCGGTCAGCAGTTACTTGTAGTTAAGGGATATTATAGTCTGGAACTGCTTTATTTTTTTGTTTATTTGGATATCTTCAGTAGGGTTTTATTTATTTTTTTTTTGTCTACGTTTTTCAACCCAAATAACAATTAGCATCCAAATTATTCAGTCGCAAAGTGTTCCACAGCTTACCATCAATTTATGGAAGAAATACCCCTTTTTTCTTTCACACTTGCCACCCATTATTTCCATATAAGGTCTCATTGTTTTGTTTAAACTGGCTTTGTGTTGAAAACGACAGTGGGTATCTACTTCCTATTTGTCTTCTATAGGAGAAGCATGATTTTAGAAAGCAATACCGTATCTTGTCAGTTGTCTCATGCTCTCCTCAGTCGCTCCTTACAGAAGTTGTGCCCTACTTTGACAGCTCTCCTTCACTAGACCTTTTTTCCAGCTCTGTTACATCCTTGTGAAGGCGGAGAGGCCAGAACTGCATGCGCTGCTCCAGACACCACCACCACAGGCTCTATGCTGGCATAATCACAAGTAGTTTTTGTCCTTTGTTTCCTACCGGTTCCTAACGTCTGATTTATTTTCTTCACTGCTTCTGCACATTGCGATGGTGTGTCCATGGAAGTGTGTACTGTAGCACAGAGATCTCATTTCTGAAAGACAGTGGGAACAGACCTTGAGGCCCACCACCAAATAGGTAAAACTAAAATTGCTTTTTCTTTTATGCATTATTTTACATTTACTGACATCAAATATCTTCTGTTTACTCAGTTACTTTATCTTGTCAGGTCCTTCTTTGACTGTGAAGAGGCCCTTGTCCTTGCCACCCTAAATAACTTACTATCATCAGTGTACCTTGTCACCTCATTATTCACTCCTTTTTCAATATCACTTATGAACATGTTGAACAGCACAGGCCAGAACACAGATCCTGTAGGATTTCACTCTTGACTTCCCTCCACCTTTTATTCCTAACCTTTTCTTTCCTATCTTTTAGTCAGATAGAGTCATGTCAGAGTTTTGGTTCTCGTCCCATGGCAGCTTAGTTTCTGTAGCAGGCATTGGTGAGGAAACCTTGCTGAAAGCTTTCTGGATTTTCAAGAAGGACAAAACAGCTGAACCTTCCTGATCTGTGTGCTTCAAAGAACTAATATGAAAGCTTGTATCTGTAACCACTGAATATGCTGAACAGAATCTGAGATATCTTTTTAAAACTGAGACCACTTTACACATCATTCTCCTTCCAGTGATCAGCTCTGCCATTTCTTCTGTGTCTACTTAGCTGGCAGAAGACAGTGATACTTATTCAACCTCAGCAATATCCTTCCTGATAATCCAAACATCATCACAAGCCTGACTTTTGTTTTTAGCTGTGATTTCCAGGGTCTGATTTTGTGTAAGGCAATTGACAGCACGACTGACCCAAGGCCAAGAAGTGTGTGTTTGGTTGTTTGAATGATACCTCCTGGCAAATTTTCTGCTTGTTATTTTAGATATAAACACACACCCTGCATAAAAATCCTCACTGAAGTCAGCTTTGAAAACACACATACCATGTTATGAATGTGTACTAAGCTAAAATATTTCTGACATGTATATACACTCAGAAAGTTATTAAGAAATATTAGGCTTGATATTATTTGAGATGAGGAAAACACTGAGGTACAAATATCAGGAGTTCTAATCAAAATTCCATTGGGACTTCAATTTGGGATTGAAGCTATACTAAATATTTGCATCTGAAGCAAAATCCACAAATATTTGGATTTTCATCAGTTCTGCTTGGATGCAAAACTGTCAAGCACTGCAGTTTTGGCAGTCAAAAATTGCTTTCCTCAATGTTATCTGTGTTTCCCACCCATTGGAAAAATTGCAGAAGACCCAGGGGGGCTTCTAGCTCATATAAAACCAAGTGCCAAAGAAAAGAACTTCCTCAGGGGTTCCTTGTATCTCCTCAGGGGTAGTCTGTCACCTCCAAACCTATGCTTCATTTTCATGGAGGAATAATTCCTTATGGCAACTTTCCCTGATTCTGTCTTGGAGTAGAGCGATTCCCAGCAGCCACAGATGCTGCAGTCTTACAACTTTGTTTAAACATCTACTTAGTTTAAGAAAATATTAGCACAATACTGGGAACAATGGTCTTTCCATAAAAGGATTTTAAAATGTCTCTGCTCACAAAGCATTGTTTTCCCCAACATGCAAGGGAGGGAACTGATGGCAGGTGTAAAATTTCAATGAGTGTATATATTTTTAAAAAATCCTTTGAGGAAAATGTCACAGCTTGTGTCATAGCTTCAGAGAGGCAAGAACCTAATTCCTGATGACGAATGTTTTGAAACCTTATTGCCTGACAGAAATAATGACTCATTTTCCCTCCTCAACTTAGAATCTCATATATAAGATCTATTGGCAAAATCATCAACTTTTATGTTGTTTTATTAGCTCAAGATATCTTTTTTATAACTATAAATTATTTAGTGAAGAGTGTTAAGCAATTAACAGGGAAAAAACCACCTGCTTTTCCTTTTCCTGTTTTTCATCTTTCTAAGACCTACTTTGTTTATAACTACTTTATGTTTCAGGCTATCTAGAAAATACATCCCACTTACAAATAAAGATTAGAAATTATTTGCTATTCAGAGTTGATCCCTTCAGCTAATGATCATGTAAATGAATGTTGGTCGTGAGATTTGCTCATGTTAACTGTGTGTTGTGACTACTATTGCAAGATCTTTTTTCTCTTCATTGACACCTTGGGCTCAGTGGCTGACTAAAATAGAAAGCATTCCTGCCTCCTGCCTGAGGAGACAACTCCTGAAATTGCAGAACTGTTTCCAAGATGGTTATTCAGGAACTTGGAGCAACTGTGTGTTCATTAACACCCCTCCTTCTCTGAAAACCTTCTCATTGGCACGAATGCACTCACATGGGAAAGAAGGGATGACACAGAATGTAACCACACCAACATCTGTATCTAAAGAAATACTTCTGACTAGTGCATGGATGAGTTATTTCACACCCACTTTGCTCCTGCAATGACAGTGGAAGGATAAAGCAGTGATGTTGTGCTGTGGAAGAAAACACATGAAGAAACAAACATATACACACATCAAGGCAAATCCAAAGCTGTTGCACTGAATTTAGCACAGTTTCATTCTTGCCAATATACAGATCTCATACCTTTTTTCTTCTTTTTTTTTCTTTTTTTTTTCTTTTTTTTTAGGAGCTACTCACCAATGCAAAGTTTTTATGTGGAAATTCAAACCTTACTCTCCCTTATATTTTAACTATAAGACTATCCCTCCTGCTAAAAATAAGTTGACCCTGGGCTGAGCAAAGTATTGGACTGAGTTTTGTGTTAGTAATGAAATCTTATATCCAGTAAAGTTTTAAGTTTCATTGTGAACCTTTCACTCTGTTCTAACTTCATAATGCTTTGAAAGCCTAATGCTGAAATATTTTTCCTTATCAGTTTATGTCTGTATATGTATGTGTAAATATGTACTCATATAAAATAATAAGTGATATATGTAAACATTATATATATATATAATATGAGGGCAAGATTGTGTGGCTATTGCTATGAAATAAAAATGTCTACATTACTCATGACTGAAAAACCATGCATGCTTTTCTCTATGAGTGCAAGTACAATGTTTCAGCCAAGCCAAGTTGGTACAAGATTAAGAACATAATAATTAGATATAAAAGTGGGAGCTGAAACTAGAAGTTTCACTTCAGTCTTAACTATGAGTCACAAATGCTGCAATGTGTTTATTTTAGCATTTTACAGGCCTAGTTTACTGCTAATGACTTACAAAGATTGAAATAACAACTACCCACTTAATGATCACTACCATTCTATTGATAACAACACAACTTTTTGTCTGTACAGCTCAATTTTATGATTAAAAAAAAAAGGCAGGAAAGAGTGAGAGTCTGGCCCACACGTCATGCTTAGTAATACTAAATCTCTCTGAGGTCTTTGACAAAGGAAAGGGATTTTAACTTTGCTGAAATTACTGATCTCCTCTGCGCTCAGGTCTGTAAAAAAGCCACAACGTAGCAGCTCTAGTCAAGGCCTGGTTTAAGAACAGAGACAGCTAAGTTTTGTTCCGAGTGTTGTTTTACAGTGCCAGAAGAATTAGGCCACAGCTGATGTTCAAAACATTAATGTTTTAGATTTCTGAACAGACAGCGGTGCGCATCCAGTACCAAGAGCAAAATGTGCCTGAATGTCACTTTGAGAAGAGAAATAGAAAGGGCTCATGTTCACCCCAGCAAAGTTTGGAGTGTGTTGCTCCAGGCACAGGTATAAATGTCACTCTGTCTAACAGATAGTACCTTGCAAAGCATTGATAGAAAAGCAGTTCCTTTTCCAAAGAAACCACAAGGGTGGAAGGAGCAAATCTTGGACAAATGACAAGCAGTTACCGTGTGCAAGGGCAGGATTGTATGTATGTATATATATATATATATATATATGTATATATACACATAATCATTAACACAGTGATTTGAGATAAGGTTCATCCCACCTAACTACAAACATCTTGCTACATCTGAGTTGGACTTCTTAGGTGCCCTCTGTAATTCTGAGAGAGTTTATAGTGCTTGTAGAAAGTAATTGATCTGACTTGCTTTACATGTCTTCTTTAGGTGAAAAAGAGGAATGGAAACCCAGAAATTCCAAGTTTCTGCCATGGGCTATCAAGTAGTAACTAGACAACCAGTTCATGTATTGTAGCTATCTATGAAGAACATGTATAAAAAGTGTAAATGCACAGACCCCCCGTCTGACAAATGGTGGCTGCTCAGTTCATGGTTCCCAGGCTGCCTCCTTAGAGCTTCCATGGTACAAAATGACAGGACCCCAGCATGTCATATTTATGCATGCATAACATTTCACTCTATTTCAACATTGTTCTACCTTCATTCTGACCTTTCCCCTCCCCCTACTCCAAATTGTGCCCCTGGAGGTATCCTAGAAGGTGCAGGAGGTAACGAGAGTGGTGAGCTGATCCTTAACCTTGCTTGTTCAGAGAATCACTTTTGTGTGTCACTTTGATCTCCGGTTTAGGCATCTTGTTAACTAAAAAGGGCAGGGGCAGGAGCAAAGGTGGTTTCTGCTCAAGTATTTTACTTGCGAAAAATGTTCCCTTCTACCTCTAACAACTTCTTCTTTCATGCTTGCCTCTTTTATTTATTAGTAGTTAAATATGGGATCCTGGATGAATGTTTTTGAATTTTAAATCTGAACTTTTGCAAGCACCATGATAGACAATCATTTCCTTATGAAAAACACAGCATGGTTCTAATTATTTTTTCAAACATCAGTATCTCAAGGCTTCAAAATATTTTTCATCACAATGTTAATCATCAAAATAAAAAAAAAAATCTGTGTTTATTGGAGTCTAATAGTTTACAAATATTGTAAATCACCAAAAGTTAGAAATCTGGGGGTTTTTTAAAGTCCTTTGTTTCCTTTTTTTGCCACTTTTCTTTTGTGGGGGAAAGTATATGGAAATAATGAACAGCATGTTGAATGAAAAAAGGCAACAAGGCTGACGTTTTTTTGGGCAAGTTTCAGCTCAACTGGATTTCAAGTGGCAAAGATCTAGAAACCCTCCCAGATCATGGCTGACACAAGGGAGAGACAAAGCAGTATGGGCTGAGATGCATTCACTTTCCCAAGACCTAGATGCTTCACATTTCAAAAGACTGCAAAGTGCAGAGCTATGCAAATATTTTCCATTTTACCTTGCTGGGATAAGACAGCAGCACTGGCAGCTAATAATATACCACATCAAATATACTTTTTTAATATGAAACCCCTTTAACATAGCTTGGTCTTAACACCTGGTGCCTAGAAACAGCAAACCCGAGAACAACAAGATCTCAAGATCTTAAGAACATGTGGACAAAATCTGCTCATGTGCTGGCATTTTAATTATGTTTCCCCTGACCTTTTTCCCATGTTCTATAAACCAGACCAATGATACTGGAGGAGAGGAGGGGGGCTGAACCCACCTCAGTATCACCACCTCAGCTAAAAAAGACGAGCACAGCCTTCAGAATATTATTAGCAAATAAAACCAAACCAAAAATATATTGGAAATTAACAAGGAAGTTGAAGCTGATACTTAAAATAATAGTGTAAAGAGCTGTCACATAGTTTCTCTTAATAACTTCAAGGACACCTTCTTCTGGCTTTTAAGCAGGGTCATAGGCAGTGTTATGTGCTTCTATGGAGTCAGATCGTTTCTCTTCCCATCCTCCATGCAAAAGGCAAGCAGGGTGAAATGGATTACAGGGATTACAGATGCTTGTGATCGAACACACCATTGAATTGGGGGAAGCAGCCTCCGAGGCGATGAATTCCAGCCCCCAAATTCAAACCTGAAAACAGCCCAGATGGAATTATTCCATTTGGAGTCTGAATGGAAGAGACAAAGTTTGACATAGCCAGGACCCTGCAGAAGGCCAGGGCACCTCCCCAGGCATGAGCACTATGTGAGGAACTCTGCTAGTACATGCCAAGGAGGGGTTGGTGTCACTTTTCTAATGGGGAAATTGTACTGCATGCAAAATGATACCACATTGCAAATTCTCCAGGCAGCCAGCTGAAGTTGCCAAAGTGAAGATGCTGTTTCTTAGTGTTCAAGTGTTTAATCAGTCAAAGCTTAATCTTATCACTGAAAGCACTGCTTTGTCCTGTTGGCAATATTTATTTTCAAAAACTAATTAAAACAAGCTGATAAGTCCACCTGGGACAAGTTTTTCTCTCTGAGTCCTCATTAACAGCTGAATGAGATTATACAGATTGCATCTAGGAACATGAAAATTAATAACCAAAGAAACAGCACAGGGAAGGCTTATTTCCTCTGACAGTCGTACTTGAGCTAGTCATGATGATGGGCTGAGCAGAGCATGGATTCACTGCCCTGAGGCTCCAAACAGCAAGAAAAGGAGAAGGTTTATTGTACCCCAGTGACTCAAGCCACTGCTGTCCATAACACCTTGTGCAGAGCAGAAGGGGAAGATGCCTAAGCAGCGCTGAGAGGTGGTTGGCTCCACAGGGATGACTTGAGCCTCTTTCACAAGGACAGATTATTGCAGACTACTGTAATGACAATTTGCTTCCAGACAGGTATTACTGCAAAATACATGCTTTCTATGCCTCCTACCTTGTGTCAGCAGGAGCAGAGCAGCACCTAGAGGCCTGATTCTCAAAGAAAGGAGTTACCTGTCCTTACCACTCTGTTGCACCTCACTCGTAGCATGAATCATAGAATTGCAAAATACTCTAAGCTGGAAGGGATCCACAAGGATCATCAAGTCCAACTCCTGGCCCTGCACAGGACCATCCACAAGAGTCACATCCTGTGCCCAAAAGTATCATCCTAACACTTCTTGAACTCTGTCAGGCTTGGTGCTGTGACCACTTCTCTGGGGAGCCTGTTCCAGCACCCAACCACCCTCAGGGTGAAGAACCTTTTTCTAATATCCAACCTAAAACTCCCCTGACACAACTACCGGCCATTCCCTCAGGTCCTGTCACTGGCCATCACAGAGAAGAGATCAGTGTCTGCCCCTCCTCTTCCCCTCATGAGGAAGTTGTGGACTGAAATGAGGTCTCTCCTCAGTTTACTCTTCTCCAGGCTGAACAGACCAAGTGCCCTCAGCCACTCCTCATACAGTTTCCCTCAACGCCCTTCACAATCTTCGTGGCCCTCCTCTGGACACTCTCTAATAGCTTAGTATCTTTCTTATATTGTGGTGACCAAAACTGCACACAATATTCAAGGTGAGAACGCACCATCCACAGCTGCTCCAGTATTAACATAAAACTCATAAGCTTGAGCGGAGGAAGGAAGCTGAAGTGGCAGTGACTATGACAGATGTTGCAAAATGTCAACTTATTCATAACAGAAAGTCAGGCAATCTTTTGAAACCCTTTTTCTTTTTTTCCCCTTTCCCACCCCCCCATTTTTTTAATGTGCAGACTTCAAAGCAATGAATTGTGGCATCTGTAACAGCTACCAAACCGTGCCAGTTGAAGCTAGTGGAGCACAGTCCACAGTGATAGAATGCAAGTCATGCAATTATTTGAGTTTGCAGTCCTGGTTTTTGAAAAAAACATATGGTCTGCAGCAAGGAAGCCAGGATATTTTAAAAGAGCTCCTACAGGGTTTCAAACTTTGATTTTACAGAGGTGTGGGAAAAGAAGCAGACTCCATTCAGGCTCTGATATTTTTGACATGTGTTGTCGTTTTGCTTATTGAAGAGAGCTGTGCTGTGCTTTTACATATGCAGGGTGTATTCTGAGTTTCTAAGGAGCAGGCAGCAACATATAGGTATTTCACACATTTCCTCCTTTTTGTTTACATTTAAGGGAACAGTATTGTACCATTAGCGAATACCAAGTGGCCTGAACAGCTTTCGAAAAAAAGTCTAACATATCAATGTGAAAAAAATGCTGCTAATTGTCACAATGAAACTGTCCATCCAAGTATTCTTAGTCACTGACTATTTTATACTTAAACACTATTGTCAATGCAAAGTGAGGATCTGTGAGGTCCCCGCAGGACCTATGGGCATAAATCTTGATGACAAAATAGTGTGAAACACTCTGGTTGAAACATCTTCCTGACAGGTCGAAATGAGTATCTGTGCTGTGTCCTTACCTGTTCACTCCACACTGAGGGCTGCCAGAGCTGAAAGGCAAGTCTAGCCAAGTTGTGCTACCAAGAGCTCCAGTTTCATTTATTCATGATTTATATTGCAAATATCCTTTCAGTCTCCTCATTCTCTCTTGACCATGAAAGTGGCTTAGTCTAAACTCCACCTTTCAAAAGATGTGAATATCCAAATCAGGCTTCTGTGTCAGTGTCTCCAGGACACTGCCTTTCTCAGGTTTCTCTGGTAGCTATATTTGCTTTAATGCAAAGAAATCTAGTAGCTGCTCTTTGGCTTTATCTTCTGGCTTGTTACCTACAACCCTTCAAAAGCCCTTATCACTCCTGGATGTCGAAAAGCTAATCCTGGACATAAAGCAAGCCTTACCTAAAACATAAAAAAATCAGCACTAGACACAACCACAACCATGGTATAGGATGTTTCTGTTTATTAGATGAATTATAACTCTGTTTCTAATGTCACTTTTTTATTATCTGCCTTTTAAATATATTTTAGGTATATATTTGCCCAAGGCTAAGCTCCCAGGAAATGTGGGACACCTTCCTTAGCTTTCAACATCAGAAAGTATCCTTGTCACATCTGGTTTAAACCTACACCTGACACAAATCAGAGCTCTGACTAGTAACTCCTGCAACAGGTCCAGATTATTTGACTGAGCTGCAGCTGCAGCAAAGCCCTTTGACCTCAAACACAACAAAAGATATTAAACTTATTCTGAAAAGTTGACTGGGTTAGCTTCAGAGTGTGAGATCTTAAGTACATATTTTTCATGAACAGAAAAGAAACACCAGTCAGCTCAGAAAACTGGATTTGTTCTCATCAGCAACCAGGTGCTGCTGCTTCATGAGACTACCCAAACTCCTTACCCCAAGGTTGTGCAGGCTTTCACCAAGCCTCTCTACTTGCTACTCTCCATCTCCTCAGTCAGTATCTTCCTACAGACACCATACTGGTCACTGAACTCGCTCTGGTTTAGCAGAAGTCATCTTCTATGAAGCTTCAGCAATCTTCTTCTCCATGCCCATGGTCTGAGTAACCCAGAAAAAGAGTCATGCAGGAGAAGAGACCCAGCAGAGCTGTTTTCTTTTGAGAGGCTGAGAGGGCCCAGCCAATGCGCTTTCTGTTGCATCCTTGCTCAGAGATGCTGGTGCTGTCTCAACGTTTCTTCTCATCTCCCTGAAAGCTTTTCACAAGGGAAGGTTGAAGGAGTTAAATACATATGGCTTGGCTACAGGATCGCTGAGTAAGGCTGTGATAATGTTTTCTAATGTCGGAAGTACATAAAAATCTATGCAAGAGTGGCATTATTTAGGCTCGTAGAGAATGTGTAACTATCAAGAATTGGATGGCAACTATTGAAGCACACAATGCAGGAGTGTTTCCCGATGGGCAGATCTACAGCTTATGAAATCATCCCTAAAAGGAAGTTATCAGCAGTCAGGTCTCAATCAACTGTAAAGCATACAAAGTATGTCATTACTGACATAGAAATGAGTTCTATTTGCTTTCGCTTAGGTCTCTAGGAGCCTCTAGTGCTCTCACAGGATTTGTACAGAACTACCAGGTATTTGCAAAGTTACTTTCCTATTCATATTCAATCTCTTGTTTGTAAATTGTGCCCCCATTCTAACAACTTCTTTCCTGTTTCTAAACAATCAAAGCTCTCCTGTCTAAGAAGCCCTCTTGCCTAATGAAGTGTATTTGGATGCAGTTGATAAGTCTCACGCTCTACAAAATACTGCAGAGAAGGAATGGAGAAGAATGCTCTCAGAAGTGGTTAAGCTAAGTTCCAAACCATTTTGATCCTTGAATCTGGTCTTAAGGGTCTATGTCTGCTTATAGAATCATAGAAGCATAGAATCATAGAATCATAGAATCAGTCAGGTTGGAAAAGACCCCTGAGATCAAGTCCAACTCTTGATCCGCTACCGCCACAATTACTAGACCATGACACTAAGTGCCACATCCAATCTCATCTTAAAAACCTCCAGGAATGGAGAATGCATCACTTCCATGGGCAGCCCATTCCAATGCCTGATTACCCTCTCTGTAAAGAATTTCTTCCTAATATCTAACCAAACCTCCCCTGGCAGAGCTTAGGACCATGCCCTTTTATCTTACTGATAGTTGCCTAGGAGAAGAGACCAACCCCCACCTGGCTACAACCTCCTCTCAGGTAGTTGTAGAGAGTGATGAGGTCTCCCCTGAGCC
>JAWWLV010000121.1:79907812-79967459 GCA_035041135.1 Platyrinchus mystaceus | reverse complement strand
CACCACCACTCTCTGGGCCCGGCCCTCCAGCCAGTTCTTAACCCAGCAGAGAGTGCCCCTGTCCAAGCCATGGGCTGACAGCTTTTTCAGGAGTATGTTGTGGGAGATGGTGTCACAGAATAGATGCTGAAGCTTTCCCTTTTGCAGCCTGTGAAAAAACCTGCAAAAGGATCAATTTATATTTGATTTTATTTTATGCATCAAACAGTGATAGATGGGGAACCCTCTTCACCAATCATTAAGTGCTTAGGAGAGATTTTTGTCTCCCAAGAGAATGAAGCCACTCAGATGAGGTAGTTCAATGCGTCATTTTTGCATTGCATACGTGCAGTGTATGTAGCATACGGACAGTTTTGCACAACAGAAATAAGCCATTTGCTCGTGTGTGTAGACAATCTGCGTGTAGCAGATCTTGTGCTTATGCAAACACTCAAGTAGCAAAAACCCAACAACTATAGCAACAAAAACTAACTAAAACACAGTCCTTCCAGATGCAAATTTGCTGTGCAGAAGCACATATGTAGGAGTAGAAATCAACCCCTCATGGCTCCTTTCAACTTCCTTTGAAGTCAGTAGCAAAATTCTCATTGAGTTCAATAGGAACAAGAGGCAGCCCTTGATCTAGTAAAAAGTCATTATGAGGTTTTATTAGCTCTTTATACAAAACTTTATTCTAGTTGTATATAAAATACATTTTGACTCCATATCCACCCACAAGACTTTGTGGCTGGTTGAGAATAGTGTGACACCTCCACTCTGCCCAGGCTGCGACTGTCATTCAAAGCCCTGGATGTGCAGATGTCAGAAGGATTCCAGTTTACCTAAACAAGTTTTGCTTTTCAGAGAAGAGCCACTGAAGACAGGATGACAGCTTAAGTAGCTTGTGCCCAGCTATTTAGGAGCAGGTTAGGTCAAGGCCATTTCTGGCCACTGATCCAGCCTCCCTCATGACAACGGACACATGACAAATGTCCCTGCTAATTCTGCTCAGTCTTGTGGTAGTCTTGGACACAGCTCATCACAGGGGATTAATACCAAGATTGGAGAACCTGGCACAAGGAGATGGAACTGCTTTAGTTCAGTTCTGTTTCATTCCTTTTTGATCAAGTCCAGAGAGTGGTGATGAGCAGCTATTCCCTCTGCTTGAGGGTGCTCAGCTGTGAATTCTCTAAGGGATCACTCATGTTGCTTCAGCTGCTCTACATTTATATGAACTCTCTGGAAATTTGTGAGACAATTTGGGAAAATTATTATATTTGGTACTTTGTCTGCTCTCCAACCGACTCGGAAACCATGGTGACTGGGCTTAACCAGTACTGACAGGAGTAATGTTTCAGCCAAAAGCCAGCTGGCTGAAAGCCTACTCAGAAAATATGGAAAAGATAGTCATTGGCAAATATAAACTCTGTCAGGCCTGGCAGTCACAGCAGTCTCAAGACAGTGACTTATACCTCTGTTATCTCTGTTTTGTGGCACCCAGATTAGGAGATCAAGATGGGCCAATCAGGAGAAGGTCATGGGATTCCAGGTAGCTCCGTAAGATTGCTGCTCAGAGGCTGAGTAGTCTGCTCTAGAGGAAGGAATCCTCTTCTGCACAAATCCTGGCATCATGAAGGTGCAATACACAAGTAAGTTGACTCAGTCAAGACTACGCAGCCCTGCACCTCAGCCCCAGAAAAAACACTGCTGAGACTGATCCACAGTTCATATTTTCGCCTTGAAAACACAAGTATTATCTGCCTCATGGGAATTTCACTACAAAGTGTGCAGCAGGATAGAAACCAGCAAAAAATGGCTGGTTTATGATTGATTCAGCTACAAAATGATGGATGTTCTGTTGTTTCAAATATTCATATGAAAATAAATTTTCTTTGATTTGCAAAACTTCCCTGTTAACTTATACTTGAATACTGAAAAAACTACTTCAGGAAGACAAACACTATCATGTTAGGCATTGAAGTCTTTTGACTATCTGGAACAAAGGCAAACGTTTTGTGGAAAAGTACATATTAGTAGGCTGAATTCATTAAATGCTAGTAATTTTAGCTCAGGTTAAAGCATCTGAGACCTAAACGGGTTCAGGGGTACAGTATTAATCAACAAAGAAAGTTTCTAATCGAATTTGGCCTTGGGAAATTCTTTTATATATTCTTTCTGGGTGATGTTATTGTTTTGGGGGAGCTTATCTACTATCTTGCTGGGAACAACTATCCACTTTAATAAAGTGCCTAAAATAATGTAATAAACACACAGCTTATATCAATAGCATCATATTTCCCCACATAGTATTTGTGTGTGGTTTAATTAGATGGAAGGATTACAGGAAAAGTTTGTGTCATAATGATTCTTTAAAGCAAAACCATAGATCAAAGTTCATAGCTGCCAAATATACAACTTTCAAAACAAGCTCAAGTGCTGCTATTAATCATGGCTGCCGGGGGATTTGATGACAAAGATTAAACTGCTGTAAAGGATACTGCTGTGCATCAGATTCTTGCAACTGTCATCAAATAGTCTGCCAACTATTAACAGGTCAGAAGAGTTGTCCAGCATTTACCGTGGGTGGCTCCGTCACTGCAGCTGGTGAGGCTGTCTATGCCATGGTGACAACCAGCGACACCCTCCCAGATAGACATTTGTGGGTTGTTATTTTTTACAGTGTGGATGAAGTCTTAAGGTCTTCCTGTAGAGCAAACAACAGAGGGAAACTGCAGGACTTCAGCCTCAAAGCACTTTATCCTCACAGGAACATCACTTGTGTGGACTATTTTCTTATTTTCCACATGAAACACCTTCTCCTTGCTTACTGCATGTTTAGAGTGCCCACCTGTGGAGCTGAGGTGTTGTAAATTCACTCCTAGTTTTACTCTGTATAGACAAGCCCTTAGAGAGTACCTCAAGGAGCAGCTTTCATCCCATTTGCAATTACGCCAACCCTCTCTCCTGCCACACAGGATCATGTAATATCCCTGTGGGAAGATACAGCATTCGCTTACACAGAAACATAATATGAAGGAAGTATGTAAAGCATACTTTAGAGGGCGGGAGCCAACAACCTGTGACCCACCAGCCAGTGCTCTGTGGTGGGTCATCGATAGCCATTCGATGGCATGTAGAGAGTTGTTAACCTACAGACCTACAATATGCTGCTGTCGCTGCTCATATGTAGCAATGTGCTTGAGAAGTGGCCTTTCTGAACCTCAACTTTGTGGAGTGTGAAACAGTTATCAGAGTTTTGCACCAAGCTGTTGGTGTAACAGATGTGAATGACAATCTGATGCAACAAGCAACTGAAGATTCAAATCCAAAACCACAGATTTGACTACAGTCTTCAAAGTTTAAGGGACTTACAGATCTGAATCCAAACTTCACAGCTGCTGCCAGCTATAAAAGACACTCATCTATATAATGGGCCTAATCCAAACTATACTTGAATATCTGTCATCTCTGGCAATGTCTGAAGACACATCTGGCTGGAAATTTTTAAGCATCATCTCATTTGCTAGCAGTATATTTAAAAAAAAAAAAAAAAAAAAAAAAAAAAGAAAAAAAAGACCAGAATGTTAAGACTTAAAATGAATGGCATTCAATCTTAGATTAAGTAGTTCAGCCTTTACCTTACCAAACACCTTCATTCTACCCAACACTTCATAATTGAAAGGTATCACAGATCACTACACTCCTTAATGTAACAGTTCTGTCTTCTACTGAATGCAAGGATGTGAAATCAGACAGACCATTTTCAGACATTTGCAATGGTATGTTTTGATGTCTAAAGGATTCTTTCTCATAGACTAGTCTCCATTTGCCTTCTCTTGATTTAAATTTCATATTCCAAGGCTTCCCTCTCTCCACAAAAAAAAAAAATTCCTATGGGACTGAAATATTCAGTATTACAACCTCCAGACGTTTTGTCCCCTTCTTCCCCCTCCCCCCCAAAAAAATGTGGGTTATCTAGTTATAGCAAACTGAAAGAAGTGCCTGCTTAGATTAACTGCTTTTATTTTCACTGTAAGGTGCTTTTTAGTTACCACCAGAGTATAACTGCATTGCATGGGCTTGGCAAGTAATGAGTTCTCCCTGAGAATTGGTCTCTTAACATAGCTTTGGGATCTGCTTAACACTTGTGAAGCTACATCTCTGTGAAGGATTTACTAGAACAACATAAATGGCGTTCGCTTGCACGTCTTTGTGTGACACTGACAACGTCCTGCCTGAGTATGGGGCAGGTGATCTGTAGTGCACGCTGTGTCAGCAAGGCATTTATCATACACCAACAGCGATCATCTGGGTGACATATCAAAGGGTCTTTGCAGATGTCTCTGGAAGCACTAGTGCCCCTATTGAACTTCAAAGAACGCAAAGACGATCCGGGAACATTTCTCTGAATTGGGATCCATTTTTCTGGTTTTCTGGTTTCTGCCATCTTACATTTAAATATGGCATCTGGTTTTCTTCTTACTGAGAACCATATACCGAGTATAGTAACCAGGAAAGGGTGGGGAGGTGTTTTCCTTTGGGTTAGTGAAAAATATTGCCTGAGGAATGGAAACACTGCTTTGATTGTGATACAGCCTCTATTTTTATTACTTTTCTCTGTAAAATACAATAAAAACATTGTGGGAAATATATAGTCAATTATCTGCACTGGAAAGGAATATACAGGGGATGGAGTACCAAGTTCCACCCTTGTCTTGTCTTTCATTGTGAGACAGACTATGGCTCAAAAACTGCAGAAGCACAAAGTTAAAAACAAAATATGAGCATGTAAAACGCAAGAAGCCAGTCATCCATCTGAAAAGCACCACAAAGGGACAGAAAAATGCCCAAGAGAGTTATGACTACAGCTGCTGCATGGGTAAAGCACTCTGGAACACAAAGGCTTAGGGTCTGAAAATGTGGTATCCATCAAGCTCAAGGCAGTGGCACCATTACCACTGGCCACAGTTGAGTCCAGGTTTCCTCCAATGTGCTCTAAATTTATTCTTGGCTCTATATTATAGTATCCAAATAAAATCCAGTGGTATGCAAATGAACATAAGGGTGCAGCATATTCAAAGTGGCTGCAGTACTGACAAAGGCCAAGTCTGTGCTGGGCCTACACTTAACATTCACTGCCATAGATCAGCTTTTGGGCAGCACAAGTATTTTCACATCCTTCCTGACCAGTCTTTGATGTCAGGTCTCATTTTAGGCTACAGCCCCCTAACGTGGGTAATTACCCTTGTGAGAGGTGCACTGAGTTACGTTTGGATAGAACTATACATCGGGGGTGCCATCACAGCACCTGTGACATTCCAAAAGGGTATGGTGGGACTGCAGGGTCTATTTGGGCTATCTGCATTCTCCTGCCATTCCCTCCTGCAAACCTGGAGCACTTGGTGCTTGTCTTGAAACCTGGTTGTTACTGCCAACATTTAGAAAGGCCACAATGGAAAAATGGGGAAATTTATCCAGCTCATGGAGGTTTAAGGCTCATTCTGGTGCAACATGTTGGATATTAACTATTTAAGGATAATAAACCTCTGAAGGTGACAGATAAAGTTCAGGAAAATGTTTCTATTTGCCCAAAGTATTTTTATTCTTCCTGATAACAGTGCTGATCTGATTTACTAAGTCTTCTTAAAAACATTTACTTTATGGACTTCAAATTCTAAAATTTGCTGGAACTGCTCTGTCTGGGCATTGAGCACCAAACTATCTGAGATAGTTTTATGGCCAAGTCAACATCATTTTGCAAGAATAAGTGGTGGGTGCATAAGACTTATGCTTTTTTTGGGTAAAAAACACCTTTTCAGAGCTTGAACATAACAACGCTGACAAAAAGCAAAGTTGAATTCTCTAGAAACTCTCTTCCTAATGAAGCAAGTCATCACCTCTTACAAGTGTGTGTCATCTTGGCACGCCAGTGTTCTGGATTAACTGGGTAGCTGAGGAATATGGTGGAACATAAGGCAGAATAAGAATTTTCCTGTATTTTTGCATATATTAAATTGACATAACAACTTGGTGTTAAATACAAGGCGAAATATTGAATCTGAGGTTCGCATTAATGAAGAGCTCAACTGACAAGTTAATATATTTTGTCAGCTGAAGTGCAAAGTCAGCTCACAAAACCATTAACTCATTAGGTAATTAGATAAATTGCAAACTTTTTAAACATACCTATGTACAGACTGACTAGGTATATTATCTTTACAGGAAAAATATACCCATAAAATCTGTGATCTAGTTCTTCTAATGATTTATATTTCTTCTGCTTAACTGCTCACGGTACAAGCTTACTAGTATTAAAGACAATAATGTCCATGATTTTCAACTTTCTCCTGATGTCCTCTGCTGAAGCAGAAATGAGCCCTCTCAGAGCCTGACTGTGCTATAAAAAAAAAAAAAAAGGCTCTTCTTTTATTAAAAACAGCAGCTTTCATTCTCTCTGGTGGCCTGATATTTATGATCAAGCATTTCATGCCTACTTCTCTTGCCCTAATTCTGGTCATTTGCAACAATGCTGGTGTTAAGTGACTATGAAACCAGAGTCTCTGAAGCAATCAGATTTTCAGGCCCTGTGCCCTATGTCACACAGAATCATTTATTGCAGTACAATAGGAAAAAGGCCACAATGCATAACAGTGTTTCTGGAGGGAGAAATGTTGCTCATTGCTGAGTAACAGTATACTCAGATGATAGGTTGCAAATTGTCAAATCAATTGATTTTTGCATTTAGAACTAGCAGAACAGAGAGCAAATGACCAAAGAAATGGAGAGAGTACCAAGCTCTACTCAAGTCACAGGGAAGTTCTAACTTCCCAGATCCAGCTGATATGGAGCAGTTGAACTGGTCTTGGCAGATGGGATGCCACGGGCTACAAGGAAGCAGCCAAGCTCCATCACTGGCTAAAGAGCCTGGCAAGCAGCTCAGTTCCTTTTTACCATGTTAAACCCTCACAGCTCTGCTATCAGCCTCAGTATCTCCTTGTACACAAAATTTGTTGGGACCTTTGCATATAAATAACAGAGAGTTTCAACAGCAGAAGGTTAAACTGAACCATGTCAGAATTGTGAACTAGCTGCAGCTTGTTGTATTAGGTCTCTGAAATCCAGAGCTTACCTCAGAGTCACTTCCTTTGTTCTTGCAGAAGTTGTAGAGAAAAAAAAAGGCCCAAGCCTCTCAGTTTTCCAAATGTAGAAAAAAGTGTTTGAATACACACTTTAATATATTTCCTGTGGCATTTTTGTAAAATACAGATATATAATTATAGATATAATGCATATATAGCATTTACTGTATTGATAAAAAGCTAGTCTTTTCACAATGACACACCAGTATTTACAATATGATTCAAATTTTAAGGAACAAATGAAACAATATTGTATGGTTATATGATAAGAATAAATTGAGGAAAAAAAAGAGACCAGTTCTAAAAAATTCCCAGATGATAAAGTCTTGTCAGGAGCACCTCCATGAACATCCATGCACAACCCTTTTTTTATCCTTATAAGAACGTGATTTAGCTCTTCCACATTTCTACCTAGTCACAGCCCTTAAGATAACATGGGTAATTACCATTTTCAAGTACAGATTAATTGTACCATCTTTGCCATTTAAAGATTCGTCCAACCACAAAATTTCAAAGTTTTGGCTAGAGCAAGAATTACTATACACAAGTTTCTTGTTAATTTAAACCAATAAAGCTATGACAATTTACATAACTGAAAACTTACCCATCTGCTACACATCTTAGAACCATTTCACAAATCATTAGTGTGAGTTTGAATAGCATTTTCAGCATTGCAGGTCTTTTCTTTACGATCTGCCTCAAGGACACTGCAATGCCAAAACCAGCAACTGACCTGAAGTACACAAATGCTCTTTCTTATCCTCGTATATGAACACTTCCTAGCCATTCATCTGTAACATACTGTCCATAGCACAGAAGATGTAAAGATGATCTTCATCTTTAATGTACTGTCACCCTTTTCTGTGAGACATGAAGTGCTATCATCACATTTTACAGCAGAAAATAATCTGATATAGAGAGACTGAGTCAACTGCTCAACGTCACTTAGGAAGTTTGAGACAGCAAAGAAGCAAACCCATATCTCCTCAATTGCATCCTCCTGTCTTTTCAACTTTGAATGAGAACTTCATATGTATCTTCTTTAACAGAAACAAATATGCAAGCAATAAAAATAAAGCCTTTTGCAGGCACAGGCTTCAAGATAGCTGTAGTTTCTCTTCTATTCTCAAACAATAAGTGGAGATAGCAAGAGGGCTGTTTCTGCATGCATTATCTCCATCCTACTAAAGAAATACTAGCTGAAATGAGTCCTTCTTGAAGTGGAAGTGGTTAAGCCCACTATTTGCCAGAAAAGACATAGGAACACTTGAGGAACATGTTTCACTAAGAAAATAAAAAAATGTAAAACTTGAAAGGCCTTAATCTCCTTCAATGCTTACTGGGAAAACATTTTCATCTGTATTTGTACCCACCTTATAACGCCTTCATATCACCTGCACAATATAAATGAGGCTTAGAATACTGTTGAAGATGACCTGTTCTTTCAAGCATTAAAATTAGTAGCATAACCTCTGTCGTTAAGCTCTGACAGATGGGCAGCTAAGAGGCAGCTTTTGCAGAAGGACTGATACACACCTGCGCTGTGCAGTTGCAGATGAGAGCAGAAATTTCACCATGACAAGTGTTTCCCTGTGTCCTTATCACTCTGGAGAAGTGTGGTCAGGAGCAGATTGTGATTATGTTCTTACAAGTGCCATTTAAAAACCAGAGGTGGGAATGAAGGAAGCCTCTCCAATTCCAGGACAAAAACTGACAGAAATAAAGCAACAGGAAGTCAGCTATGACAATGTCCGGCTTCCAGAAACACTTGTGGGCACTGATACAGGTGATGTGTTTTTGAGATACTGAGATACTTTTGCCCTTGCAGAAAAAACAAAACAAAACAAAAAATATCCCTCCCCCCTCAAAAAAAAAAGCCAATAAACACACAAACACCAAACCAAACCCAAAACACAACAAACACACAAACAAAACAGGTAAAACCAATAATGGAATTTCTCATTCTGCTCACTTTTTTTTTTCCTAAATCAAACCGCATTTTCCTTTAAAAAAAGTGAAAATACAGAAACAAAGATACTTCAGAATATCCTACTGTCCAGTAAATGTCTTAAAGGCAATATTTATGGAGGAAAAAAATGCATCAAGCCCTTCCTTTGACAAAAACTAAGCACCCTGAACTTCATTCCATACTAAGGAATGCTGCTTGTAGTGCTGCTGGTTTAAATTATTCCTATCACCACAATTTGAATATGCATTATTAGTCTTCAAATATCTAACCATAAATCTAGACTAATGCTGAAAAAAAAAATCCTAGTGAGAATGCTGTGCTGTTGATAAGCTAAAAACAATGTATCATGAGAAGGCAAACTAATCTTTCAATTTACTTTGTAAATAATCCATTAGCTAAACTTCTATTTTAGGCTAGATGCTTCATGCTTAACACTTACAAGTCCAAATATCCTTTGTATTCCTTATAACAGAAACTTGTAAAATGCCTTTGGTGCATCAGCTTGTCGTTGTATGAATGTTTTAAAGAAACTCACTAGTACTATAGGAAATGTAAGTGGGCTTGTTTGCGTTGTTTAATACTTCAAGTGTCATTTCGTTCTTTAAAGGCGTTGGAACAGAGGAGGGGAAAAGGGGAGGAAGTCTTGCTTAATTTGTTGCATATGTCCCAATGTGTTATACAACTAAGTGTATTATACCAGAAAACTAAAGCAGTCTGCAACACAGCAAATTCTGTGTAACTCAAAATAGGAAAATAATCTGGCCACAAGCAAGTCAAAATTTCAGTAAAACTTCCTCTCATATTATATATATATATATACACACACTTTACAAGCTACATCGAGTGTCCCTTCATATTCCAAAAGAAATACGTTGTAGACACCAAACATACTGTATTTTTACTTAAAGGCTTCATCAAACCATATGTGCAGACACTTGAGAAGATGAGAGTGTCAAGCTTCCTAGGGTCCTAGAGTCAAAGAAATTTTGCTGCCCCCCACTGCTAAGTAAGTGCACTCCTTCCACGGGGGGCAACATCTGCCGATCCGTCATGGTTCCACTTGGCGAGGACCCCAAGAAACTTCCTTGGGAAGAAACGATTTTCTCAGGACTGGCAGCCAGTTTAGGAGATGTGGAAAAGTTATATCCATAGAGCGCACAGGGACTGTGCAGTCTAAACGTGTTGTAGGAGCCTTGGTGGGTTTGGTTAGTGGTAAAGGCATTGCTGGATGGGGATGGCATGATGTACTGGAGCTGTGGAGACATCCCTGAAATCTGCATAGATAAGCCAGTCTGTGGGCAGCTGAATGCATCCCCATCATTGCCACTCATTGACATATTCACAGTTGTGCTACTCGACACACCGACATAGGAGGGAGTCCTCGGGGGTGCAAACGTCTCACTGGTTTGGTTTGTGAGCCTGTTGTAGGTTTCAGCCAAGGAAGTGCTGTATCTGTTCAGGGTCAAGCCTGAGCGGGCACAAGCTGTGTAGTCAGCTGGAGCAAGGGTACACAGCTGGCTAGTGTTGGGACTGAGGTGGAAGGCTGGAGATGAGCAAGGGGAACCCGGTAAAAGGTGAGGGTGGGTAGATGGCACTCCACTGCCAGATCCCTGGAGTAAAGTAGAGGAACCTGCGTTTCCTGGAAGAGAATGTTACAGCGTAAGAAGCGTGCTGGGGAAAGTTCACTTCCTAGGTGACAGATCAAGACCTTTGTCTTTTTTAATAACCCTTGTCATGAAACACAACTCAAATTAACTAAAAAAACCTTTTATATATATATATATATGTGCAGGAGGGTGTGTGAGTAAACCACATGCATATTTCTAAAGAAACAACTTGACCAAGAAAGAGAACTGAAGTTGCATTTTTATAAACCACCACTCAATACTTAAGAGCTCCTGCCCAAAAGGTTAACTGCTCCTTATATGACACCGGAAGGAAACTGCATGGCAGTTAGGATGTAGCCAAGTGAGTACCACATCACAGGAAGACTTCTTCAAAATGATGATTTTTGGTGTGTCTGTGTTCTCACTGCAGTCTGGAGTGTGTTTCAAGCACTCCGTACCTGACGGTCACTATCAAAGCTGAGGAACCAGCTGCTTAGCTCAGACGATAAAGGCTCCCACAGTTCACAGCTTCAGGAAAGTTTCTAACTTCGGAACAAAAAAATTCCAACTTAAAATCAAAAAAATCTGAGAATGAAACTTCAGAACCATTTCAGCAAGAGTGTAGGCTGAATACTGCACACAGCTGCTTCACTTCTTGAACAGGTAGGATTGCAGCAAACTGTTTGCAAATTGTCCATTTACTGATATAAGAACTTTTTACATTACAAATACCACTGCTGAATGCTCCTGAAAACACGCTGCTACGGGTGAAACCTTTTCTCAGGACTGAAAGTTTCCCAGCTGCAAGAAACACTTCCTTTCTTAAAGAGATTGTATCGCCGTGAAAACAGCATAGAAAAATTAATTTGGGCCTTTCACAGTCTCCCAGGCAGAAGCTCTTAAGAAGAAAGACTCTCCCATTTGTGAATCAAACAGCTAGATGCTGCAAAGAGATCCATGTTGTCAATAAGTTAACAGGTTATCATGATAGGTGAACTGGTGAAAAGAAACATACATTATTAGTGAACAACGCCTGCTCCTTCTTGCTCTGTGAACAGGACACCACAAGCTCAAAGCATCATTAGACACTGCCACGTTCCAGAAATCCTGGCATGAGACATATTTTTTCTTCCAATCTATGTCAAGGCCTCCGCTAGCTGAAGACAGACACTTTCAGCATTAATAAGCTAGGCAAATTTTTAATGGGGTCTTTTAGAAAGTCTCTAAACCACCCTAATGTCTAAGGTATAGATGACTAAATACTTTGCAGGGATCCCAGTTTCCATCCTCAGAATATCAACAGTAACTTCAACAAGCTCCTTAACCCCAGGCAACAGCAGAACAGGAAGCGAGAAGTTCATGGCAGCAGTTTCCCTCCTCTCAAATAGTGCTCCTACAAACAGGGCAATAAAGCTGGTCTGTCTCCTAAACGGATTAACTGCATAGTGAGGAGCCTTTCAGTGTTACAGTCTGACATGGCATTTCAGGTTTGATGCTAATTTCTCATTGCAGGCCTTTTCTATGAGACTGTCCCTCACCCCCGTACTCCGCCCAAAACTCTGCCAACACTCAGCCAGTGTATCTGTGACTTGGCACAAAACCTCCTTTTGAGTTGCCCACATCAAGCATTGATGCTCAAGATTTCTCAAAGGAATGAGCTAAGAAGGGGATAAAAGTTATTTCTCTTAATTTCTGTATTTTCTGGATTTTTGCTCTGATGGTGTTTACCAACTTTGCAATACTTTATCAAGAAAGCAGACTGGATGTTTGCAAATTTGGTATGAGGAAATGTGAAGAATCAGGAGCAATATGTCTGATTTTGTTGGGAAAAAGATGAGAAGTTTAATATTTGCATTGGGGTTCTCTGGAAATAAAAAAATTCAGAAAAGAGTACAGAGATTCCACTCTCTGACCAAAAACGCCATTTAAATATTTCTCTCAGTCATGGAACTACGTGTATGATGGGGAAAGTGGAAACCAAGAGGTTTCCAATCAAGACTGAAGAGCAAGAAAAAACAAAACTGAGAGCTCTAGAATGCAGATACAGTTTGTTGGCACATTTACTGAAAAATTTTTAGGTCTTTAAGAATCAAGAAGGCATTCCAAGAAGAAACCCAGTTAAGCTTGCTGCTATTTACTTGTTACTTAAGAGGACATTTATTCTCTCACTCCTTTTTTTTCCATCTTAAAAACGCGAGAAATTTCTGCATTGGAGTTTGAATGTGTACAACAGATGTCATATATAAATGATCTCTACCTTTTGTATGTAGCCAGTGCATAGCTCTAAGGAATAGGCTATTTAGTCCTTAAATTGAATAATTTAAACCCTTAAACTGGAATTCTCCTCCACATGTGACCTGATTTATCTTTACAAACTAACATTTTTATTGCCACAGTGGTTGAATTAGCATTACCTTTCTAGCTTAGAATAACTCCGATGAGAGGTGATGGCCTGCACTGGGGTTAGTTGGCTGTTTTTTCTCTACAAGTGACACAGAGACTTTTGTAAAGTATGATGGGCAAAGCTTTATCTTCATGCATTTTTCTTTTGAAAGAACACAAAGACAGCCATTACCTTGTTTGGGTATCCCAGGTATATCTTCAAATGTAAGCGTCCTCAGTGAAGGTCTCCAGAAGGCATAGGACTCTACCAGAGCTTCCAGTCCCATTCTATTTAGAACAAGAAAACCAAGGTGTCATGAAAGCAAGCTGCATTTTTTCACACATCTCTGGATACTCTACCTCAGAAACACATAAAAATTAGTAACTTTTCAGGATAATTTTGAACTTGATTTTGCTTCGTAAAAAAGAGCCTTACATCCTATCCAAGAGTTCACTGAGATCTGTTACCACTGGGCTTGCAGCAGACAAGAGTTTTCCAATTCCGTAAGTCTGGCTTTCTATTTCAATATTTTGGGCCTCTTGAGAGGGCTATTTGAGTGGGGAGCCTTGGCTAAAGTTATGTTAAATGTTTTCCTAGTATGATATTTCCTTAAAAGATCATTCCTCTGCCTCTAACTGCCAGAGGGATGTTCTATTTCTGCCTAGAACAAAGGTGATCCACTGACAACTTCTATTAAAATAGGATTCCCATTCATTAGTGATGAGCTGGAAAATTACTCTAAGAACATCAGCAAGGCATGGGTGTACAGCTCTTTCGCCACTTAAATGTATAAAGCAATGCTGTGTCTCAGTTATGTGCTGAGCAAAATGCCCTTACAAACCAAAAATCTTCAGTGATTTTCTTTCAACAGTGTAATGAGAAAATTGAAATAACAGGGTAGATAGTGCTGGCAGACACTATTTATAAGAATATATAAGAATCTCTGTTTCCTGAAGGTAAAGGCCCATTTGTTTTCTGACAATTGTTTATGAATAATGCACCTCAGAGGTATAAATACTCAGAGGTATAATTTTGCTGTTATTTTTGGCTGCTGGGCCCCAGAGGCCTGTTAAATGTCAGCATCAGGCACACACCAAATACAAGTGCTTGCCTTTGAGCAGTAGCACTCTGTAAACTCGAATTATGCAAATGGTCCAATTTGAAGCAACCAACATGTTCTGATACTGCTCCTTCCCCACTGCATTTCCAGCAGGAACACAAATGTGTGTCAGGAAACATTTATAAAGTATTTATTAGCTGAACCTGGACTAAAAAGATAGCCTTAATTTTCTGCAGTAATGGTGAATTTTCAATTCTAGTTAAAGTGGAGATAAAAGCCACCTCCTGGAGGAGTGTAGCCAAGGCGATAATTTATACAAGATGCCTTCGAACAATTTCCACATTTTATCACCACCCTAATTTGCGCTATCAAATGGCCAAGTTTATTTAACAAAACAGTTATGTTTTTCCTGAAGCATTTAAAGGGAGAAATTCTGGTCCTTTCCTGAGTAAAAGTTTTTATAGGGTCAAACTTAAGGCCCAACTGAAGAATGAAACTATTCTCAGCACATAAATTCTGTTGCACTTTGCAAATGCACAGGGAATGCTTTTAAAAGGTGAAGCTACTGATTTCTGTAAAATAGGGACTGAACGGGAATGACCTGAAAGGGAATATTTTTAATTAAACAGAATTATTGCATGCAGCAGTGAAGAGTAAGATAGCTGCAATAATTAAAGCAATATTGAAAAGCTGGATATAATTTTACCACAGTATTTTTTTAAACTTCTGTTGCTGTCTGAAATGCCCTAATGATAAACACACCGGCTACAGCAATGAAGACAACAGAACCTTAACATTTAATTTCAATACTTATCAATAATCAGTTGAATACACCAATAGACATTTCCTTGACAATCTGAGCTGCATTCTCAAACACTCGGTACCACAGAGACTATCAAAGAAAACAGAATAACTGACTTCAGCAAACCAATGTCAATTTGCAATGGACAAGAGTTTGCGGTCACTTACGTAAAGACTGCGTTTGTACAGTAAAAGCATTCAGACCTCATCTAAAGGCTGCTCCGAAACATTTTACAGAAGCTGGCCCTTCCCTCGGGACCGGCCTTCTTAATCCATTTCCATAAAATATAACTGTCTTTCAATTAAAATATCCCGCTTTTTTTTAATGCCTGAACCAAACTATTACTAGCAGTCAAACCAAAAAAAACCTCTGGATATCCCCAGTCCTACAACTGGATCTGTGTGGTTTGCAGATGCCGAACTGTTACAGCACTTACATCGTTCTCAGGTAATACCAGAGCTGTCCTGCCTTATTAAAACCCGTTAAAAACTGGTTTCTGAACAATTCTTTCCTTTTTATTTTAAAGGAAATCTTCTCTTGTTTCATATAACATTATGGAAGAAATTCTAAGTCCATTTAAACTCATCCATTTCAGAGGATCACGATTTCACACTTAGGAGGTTCCTTAGTACTTACTTTATAGTTCTGCAAAAAGCAAGCATACCAGAGACACTGCCCATAGAAAGCTTTAAAACAGGGCACGTATGGCAACTCTTTTCTCCCCCAAGTTCACACAGCATGTTTTGTTTCTTCAGTCACTGCATTTATCTGGAAGTTACTGTTCACTTAATTTCTAACTAAAAGGCTACAAAGGAGGGCAAAATTCTATTTATGTCAGTGCCTAGGATGCCACTTCCAGGCTCCAGAACAAAGCATGGCTAATTGTTTCTTGATAGAAGACAAAATCTCAGAGATACTGAAAAGATACTTACTGTGAATTCCTGTAAATCTTTACAACTACCCTACTCCTTCTGTAACTATACATCTTCTAAAAACTACTCTTGTTTGCTGTCCAGTCTCAACTTTTATGCAACTCAGGTGGAAGCAAAAAACTGGCTTTAATGCTTTAGCCTTTGCTAACAGAGAAGCTCAATAAAAGCAGCTATCAAAAAGAAACTCTCTGATCATTCCTACCAGCACACAGTCAGCTCCTTTCTCTGCAAGGCTAGGGCATAAATATAGCAGCTGTAGACACCAAATGCAATGTGGTCACTGGAACTGATGTATAATGTACACCATAATGAAACACTGCTTTTTTTAGCTGAAATGCTTTAACATACAATTCATAGCAGGCTTGAGTAGTTTGCATTAAACAGTCTTTGGATAAAATACCTCATCAGCACTGGCAGCCCAGACTAGACCCAAGCCTCCATTTTGCACTACTCAGATTTCCCATTGCTATTTTCAAAGATTCACAGATCAGGAGAGAACAAGCAAATTATCGGTCCATCCACAACAGAAGAAATTAAAACCATCCTTATTTCAAAGTCTTTTATACCCTACTAGGAAAGGCATTCACCTAGGAAGTGGATTTAAAACTCCTTAGACTAAATAGACACTTGAACACAGGTCTCCCACCTTTTATGCAAGTGTACTAAACATAAGGTTACTGCACAAACCAACTTAGTTTTTAAGAGAAAACAACAAGCCATTCATCCATATTAAATGCCACTTACATGCAAAAGAACCTGGGCTTATAGTTTGACAATGGTATTTGCAATTTGTATCTCCAGCCAGGAGAAAGAGAAGATTTCAAGAGCAGCCTGAAATCACAGATCTGAGTATGCATTAATTCCATTTCCAGCCTTCATGGTATGTCACTGCTTACACTGAAAGGTAACTTGAGTACATGCGTCAAGCCGAGTGCCAGCCTGTTTTTGACCTAGATGGTCACAGGAGCACGAATGAGAGCTCACCACAGAGAACACTGCTGGGAAATCTCAGTGCTCCCTCCAGGAGTGGGAGTTCTCAAATTAGTTTGTCTGTAAATACAGGTATTCACCTTGAACAGCCTTCACAACGTGATTCTGTCAGCAGTAACAAGCCCACGTCCTTCCCACCACCTACCTGTTACGACCCGAATCTCTAAACCCTTTGGCGAATGGATTCCTATCAATCTTCAGACGAGTTATCTGTGAATATGATTAAGAGAAATTATTACCTGTAAATTCAGCTGAATAGCACACAAAATGACTCTTCTGAAAGAATTAAGCTGACAGTAGAAACATCTTCACATTTGTATGGTTTAAGATGGTTGTCCTGAAACATAGCAAAATAAGGTCCAATTTTCGGATCACTATTTTTGCAGATCCCCAGAGAAACTAAGAGGTATTTAAAGCTGCCAAGTAGCAGACTGGAATTATTGAGAAAAATCTTCTGGCAAATGTCATTCTTCACCCAAGAGAGTATACTGCCTAACTGCAATAAAATTTAAACTAAATTTTATTTCTGTACGGGTCAAGAAGAAAATGTGAAAAAAGAGATTATCTCTAGGTTACTATCCTCCACAAAAAAAAAACAAGACCAAAACCAACACCAACACCCCCGCCCACAGCCCAAACAAACAAAAATACCCCAGCAAAACATTCCCTACACCAAATACTTGTAATATATTTGAAAAAATGAGAAAGGCAACAAATAATTATATTTCTGTATTTACACAGTTCTCCTACTCTTCTCTTTGTAAAGATATCAATGCATATAAAATTTCAAAAAATACAGCTGCAGTAGCTTACAGGGAATTAATAAAATGTCAGAACACTAACTATAGTGTCACTATGTATGCTAATACTTAAAAAAGTGGTAATAAGAGCCAAACATTGGAGTGATGCAACCTTCAGTTTACTTTGGACCCAGAAAAATTGACATTAATAATATAAGCTGAATGCAGTTAATGAAAATGACTGCAACTTTCTTCAGACCTCTGTTAAGGACCTGGGAGTTTTGAAAGCTCTGGAGTCAGGAATGAAAGTGCTTTAAAAGTTCTATCCAGACATGTATCTACACATAAAGGTACAGAAACCCCTTTAAAAATTACAGTGCTCTTTGCCTTGTTCTTCAATTCTGTATTTATAATTAAGACACCATTAGACGTGATAATTAGTCTGTGTGATCTCCATAATAACAATGACTTTTTACATACAGCATCTAGCCCATATGGCCTCAAGTCTCAGCTATAGCCTCCAGGCACTGCTACAATGCTACCAGTGAAAGCTGCTTGCAGCACAAAAAGGGTTTAGACAATTTTATTTTAATAAGTAGTATAATAAAAGAATCTGCTCTTCTCCTATCTCTTATGTCCCTGGTCTGCTCTGAAAAGCCTGTAAAGTGCTAAGCAGATAGCCCAAATTACCTGTTGATTTTGGTATGCTGTGACAGTAGTGAAAACTGTCTCTGGAAAGGAGAAGGCTTTCACCCCTTCTCCTGAAGGGATAGGCTTGACAGGGGACAGATCATCACCACAGTCTTTTCGGATGACGTGGACACGAGGCTGATACTTATGCATGGAGTGAAGGATAATCTAGGCAGTCATGAAAGGAAAAAGATAACATTTATTAGAAAGGACGCCCTGCTGTTACAAGACTAATAGCTTTTTGGAACAGATTAATGGTATGTGTTTACCATGCCACTTACTGGAAATGAAATGTTTTCTTTAACCTCTGAAGGTTCTTATTACAGTAGTCTAATCCCTGTGCATTTATGTTATTGCCAACCCTAAGCATTTAAAAATTACGACTCAGGAGCTCCAAATTCAGAGACTGGCTTGATTGAAACTAACTCAAAAAAAAAAAGAAAGAAAAAAAAGAAAAGAAAAAAAAAGACAAATCGGGAGTGAAGTTCAGGTCCCACTGGAATTATGAAAGTTTTGTCACTTTTTTCCACTGAAGTCTGGATTTGATCTAACAGATTAACAGCAGCAGAAATTTGCCTTTTGTTTTTGGAACCTTTGGAATATGCTAGTGGAGCAATTTTTTCTCCTTATATCCCAAAGGCTGGAAAAAAATCTTGTTTGGAACACATGCTGAGACTCTCACACTCTGTAGAAGCATAAACTTAAGAGTAAAATCACACCAAAATCCAAACCCCTAAAGTGTTAATAACAACTAGATTTATAATACAGACAATGAATATCCATTAACAAACCCCTCTCAGCATACAAAAACTCAATCAAAAATAAATTATAGAAGAGAAGTATATGAACTCATAGTGCATAAAATTAAACACAAAAATACCTTTTGGTACTGCACCTAAATTTTAGAGGAGATTTAAAATACAGAATTTTTCCTATATTTTACTCCACTTCAGCTAACCACTATTAAAATAGAAGATTTCAAGAAAAAAAATAAATTGGAAGTTCAACTATTATTGTTGGAAGCCTTAAGAAATTAGTAACTTAATAAATAAATAGTCCTATGGCTATTGGCCTGTGGAAGCACTAATCAACATTCTGGGGAAGCTTTTTAATTTCCTGCTCCTTGAGTAGCCTCAGAATGTGTGTGTGCACAAGTACTCAACAGAGTCCCTATGCTAGATACCATGGAAGTTCATTCATCCAAATGATATAGAGGACATTACATTTATTTGGATAAACTAGAGTTTGGCCAGTTTAATACACTTGGTCCTGGCTAGATGACATGACCCTGTTTTGGATAAGCCAAGTTTTTGCATAATCAGGGGTTTTATTAGCCTGTGAGTAAGGTTTTGAAAATGACATCACAGGCTCCAATTAATTGGCTCAGGGAGTGCCCTATGGATGTTCTCATATGAAGCTTTTTTCCAGTTTCTGAAATCTTGAACAGAGCAAGATTATTTTATCATGCAAACATGTATTCTTTTTTACAACACTCATTTCAACTCTCCACTGGCAAATATCTACAAAATGAAAATGCAGAGAGTACACGACATTCCTGACCCTGTTTTCCCGTGAACACCCAATGAAACCAGGGGAGATACTGGTGCAACAGAAAAAGAAATTATCAATGAAAGCAGTTTCACTGTTCAAATCCACTGCTATTCTGTGCCTTGCCATTTGCCTGGGTGCCACTGAGTATGACATGTTCTGCTCCCACACAAATTGGTTGACCCCCATCAGCTCTGTGGTGCAAACCACCACTTGCCAACACAGTAGTGACAACGCTGGCAGCTACAAACAGCTCTGCTCATGTAGCAGAACAAGGGAAATCAAAGAAGCATGGAGAGGAACACCTCCCACTGCTTATCTGGGTGGCTATTACAGCTAAACTGATCCATGGCATCTCTTAAGAGGCAACCTGTCTGGCCTCTGTCCTATACCGAAATCACCTGCACTGACACACTGCTGGCAGCTAGCAAATCCAAAGCAATACATTTTTTTAATTGATTTTGTGCTATGCCTTATAATGATGGAATCTTTGTTAATGATCAGGAGGACTCTGAATTCTAAATAAATAATATATAACTGCGAAGCCCTGGTGAATTAAAGAGCGACACTACGAAGACAGGACATAAAAGGAGAGGGAGATGCAATGTCCACTCCAAAAACAGTTTTGCTCTATTATTCTAAGCAACACCTAATGCTACTGCAAAGAAAAAGCTAAGGAAAATGAGATTCTGACTTTTCATTTCACAGTGATTGCACATTTAAGAGCATAAACGGGGTCTAACAGTTTAGCTTCAGAAACAGTGACTTTCCCTTCATACCCTTAAAATCCAACAACAAAAACCCCAATCAGAAGTCCCACTGTGTTCCCAAACATGAACTGGCATTACTTTCAACTCACAGTTGAAAAGCCTGCCTGTCTCTATAAACCCCTCACAGGGCAAGACCAAAAAACTTCATGGGGAAATAAACCTCTCCCACCAAAAGTAAAATTATACTTTGGCCACAGCAGCTGCCAAGAAATCATTATCAGATGGAAAACGCTGCAGCAGGAAGACCACAGGTAGGCGGCAGAGCAAAGGTGACCAAAAGCACCTGCAGACACACAAATCTGGGATTACCTTTGCAACATGGCTTTTGAGAGCTGCTGCCACGATAAGGCCTCAGAGCTGACCATAAGCACAACCATCATAGCCAGAACAAGTGAGAGCCGAATACTCCGTCATAGGGGAGATGCCAATCCTCAGGCAGCCAAGACTACACAGTCACCTCCCCACCACTAGTGTGGTCCTTGCTGCTGGTTTTACCAAAAATCTTCTTTTATCCTCTCTCCAAAGCACATGTAATCAGGCTTTCTGCAGTCAGGAAGTGTGGGGCTGAGGAGCATGTATTTCCTCTTGACTAAGACAAAATCTGCAAGTGCAAATGCTGATGTTTCACAGCTTTTCATTGTGACAAGAATATATAACTACCCATTGACTGTAAGCAGAGCTCACTACTTGGAGCCAAGTCTGGGCAGAGTAACAGTCCGCCTCTGCTTCCAGCCTCGCCCCATTTTCAAATGGGGAAAAAAACCACCCCAACCACCAAGGAACAATTAACACACTAACAGGCTCATTTTCACTAGAAGTTAAAAGATGTTCCTCTGCATCAAAAAATACTCAGCTGAAAAGCATGGAAAATAGCATAAAAAATATTGACTTTTCCCCTCTACTGAAATTCAGATTAAAAACTGCATTGAAATAATCAGCCAGCTCTAACCAGCCGGAGGGAGAGACTGCTTTTACAGCGCAGCACTTAGTCCACAGATGAGAGAGGGATGAAAGGCATTAACAAAGAGCATCCAAACCATGCACTACTCTACTTCTCAGTGACAACTGCAAAATCCAGCTTTACTTTTCTTTGCCATCACAATTTAGATGAAAGACACAAAAGCCACAGTGTGTGTCTTAATGCCTCTATAAGAACACAGTATTTCCAAAGTAGGGAATTCACCCTGGAACTTTCTTTTGAGATCAAAAACACAAAAGGAAAACACATCCTTACAAATTTTGCTTGATCTTCTCAGCCTGCAAGTGGAACCCATATATCAGTGTCCTATATGCAGATGTACTTCAAAATCTCTCCTGAAAACAGAGCTATAAAATTGCATCCGCACAAACTCCCACTCAAAATACTGTTGAAAAGAGCAGCAGGCAACAAGGAGCCTGGAAAGCACTTGAGCAGCAAAGCAAGTCATCTTAGAGATGGCTGATCTTTTACAAGATGCTAATCTCCAAGCAATACAGTGGAAGGGGAGCTGGCCACCCCGAACTACTACCACAACATAAATATTGCTTAAGAATACTACCTCAGTGCCTGTTTGCAAATACTGTCCCCCTTCCCATGGATATGGGTCACTTTTCTCACAGATTACGACGGTTAATACTCTAACATGGGTAAAAGGGCTCTGGATTGATGTCATGCAAGCTCCCTTCCTCAGTGCCTACAAGACGAAAACCTACCCCATGGATTTTAACACAATAACTCTGCAAGGGCTTATGCCTTTGAGGAGCACAGAAAGAATAAAGGAACAATTTCAGCAAGGATTAAATTGCCAGAACCAGAGAGCAGGGAAAGCACACCCAAAGAACTAAAGCCCAACACTGCTTGGTAGAGACCCCATCAAGGTTTCTCTGAGCCACTCTGTATAAACAGGAGAGGAAAAAAAATCACTTTCTAATAATCTAAAATATACCCCGTGTATATTTTACAGAATATACAGAAGAGTCAAAACATTTGACGTAAGAACAAATATTGGAGGGGCAGTAGAGCCTTGACTTCTAGTTCTTCTAATTCCTCATCCCTCCCCTGGTAGCCTCTTGAGAAAAATGGTTCCTTCCTGCTTATGAGAAACAATTGTTTTTCATATTCATCGCAAAATATGATTATTCGTTTTCCATTATTGCCAGAGGCATTCAGAGGCTACATAGCTTTTTCAATACAGCATTCCACTCTGCCATAGCTTTAAAAGAAAAAATGTACCCATTGGAAGAGACACTTTTCTGCTTTCTGCTTTTGCCTTTTCTGGTAATTATGAATGACATGTTTGCAATTTTCCAGATTTGAGAAATATGAAATTATTTTACAGTCATCCTTCTTTTGTCCTTCTATTTTAATACTTAAATTTCCACTTTGGGGAGGAGGGACACTGCCATAGCTCTGAATCAGTTCAATGTGTCTCAAATCGCTGCACTCGGGTTTTGCTTCACTCATTTCCAAGTTGAAATACTTAACTAAAGACCAGAAAATTTATATCCCCTCATATTATGAATAATGGTGTGCTGTATACACTACAAAGGTTTCAGTTCAGAATAAAAACAAAGCTAAAATCTAGGATGGAAAAATACAGTAACACAATTCTCTGCATAGCTAAGATTTCATCACAGGGCAGTTTGCGACTGCAAGTGCACGGGTAGACCACAGTACCCATGTATCGCCTTCTGAAATGAGGCAGTACACAAACCAGCTGGCCTGCTCACGGGTGGAAAAGCAACACTTTACCCATTTGCTTCCACTTCACTTTTAGAGCCCTTACAATAGACTCAGGACTCAGAGAAAGCAACTCCCACTCGAGAGGAGTCACAAATACACAAATGCTAGGGAAACTAAGGAACTTAGTGTGCTAATCTTAACTCAAATGGACACTGGCAAATAACACTCCCTAACTGTAATTCTGGAAAGAAGTAATGTAAAACATCTTTCTTACTAACCTAAAGAAAAGCACTGCTAACATAAGAGACAAGAACATCCCCACATTTCTTTTAAGGAAGAATGAAATAAAATTATGAATATTTTTATACAAATGGAAGGCTTTTTATCCTTGGTATCATGTTTGCTACCTCAGCTCAGCCACTCTCTTATATTCCTGCCTCCATTAATCTCATTTGCAAACACAAATGGGGGGAAAAATTTCAGACTACGTATTAACAAAATACCTGGCTCAATGTCACAGAGTTAGAGCCATACAAAAAGATGCATGTAGTATCTTTGTACTCTGTTCCAGGTATGTTTTCATTCACTCCCTTCCTTGAAGGAGAAACTATCCTGGTTAATAAATCGGGTTATGCTAAGGACAATGGAATCCACATCCTGTCTCGAAACTTGCCTCCAACATCTTAAAACTCTACCATTTGGAACCTGATGCTCCTTCTGAAAGGATGCCAACATTTGCCATTTATTACGGGAGTTTGTAAAATCAAAGACTTCATCCTGACTAAAAACAATTCTCCTTTTTTAATTATTTCTTAAGGTGTCAAGTGAAACTATTTTAGGGATTGCTGGAATGATACTGGCTTACATCTGTCATGTTTCAACAGTTTTGAAGAGAAAAGGAAATATTAACATAACACATTTTGTCACATTAGATAATGTCATAACTAAACAATTTAGAACTTGCAAACAGAACACTCATACTGCATACGTCTTCGCCAGTTTTTTCAGAAGTAATGAGCCTCAGCTGTGAAAGGGTCTTGCTTCATAAGGTATGTAATAAATCATCATCGGAGCAAACCCAGCTCCCATGTTGTTCGTTTTTGACTGCAATTATTAACACCTCATGGGATTTCACACAAATGTTTAGGTTAAGAAAATACTTAAGTGTATTTTTATTCATGTGAAGTTATTACACACTATTAATGTTTCTTCTAGCTGCCTGTGAATTTAAGCGTCCTTTCGATCAGAGCAGAATTTGCGAGTAACACGCTCGGTGGGAAAACATGAGAGCAATTCTGCCCCTTTGTATTAGGCAATTTAACCTTGTAAAGTCTTACTGTGCAGAAGGAGTTCTGTTTTTGAGGGGGGGAGTAAAACAGCAGGCTCTAATAAGCAGTTAATTATTGGAGCAGAAAGTAAGCAGATTTTAGATCTGGACAGTAAAATTCCAAAACAACTTTGAAAAGTCAAGCCTATTTCTGGCACCCTGAAGCTGTACGTCAGAGCCTTTCAGGGCTGAGCAATGTGCCTACATATAATACTGCAGAAGAGCAAGTACTCACATGCCCTTGATCATCCAGCTCGTTATTGGTAAGCTTCAGCTTGTCAAAGCTGATCACTTGTCTCATCCATGTCTCCCCAGAAGCGGGTGAATCAGGATGAATATAGACGCGAGGCGGTACCGGGGAGTCAGCATTACCAGCGACCATCCACTTGGAGCTGTGATAAACATACCTACAAAAGGAAAATCAATACCTATAACCACAAAATAATTCATCAGGTTGACTCAGTAATAGTAAATTAGGGCCCTTGCATACAGCAAGAAACCATCGATTAACAAAACATGAAAGGACATAATTCTACAGAAATAAAAGTAATTTTTTTAGTTTCAAAACATAGTTCTGGCACCTGCAAAAACAAGGTTAAAAACCATGCTCTGATTTGACCTGAGTCTTCCTAAAATCAGTCAGTCTTAATATTAGGCTCCACACTGAGCTTTAAGCTGGTGTCAGTTCACTGATTGCTACAGCTCTGCTCTGAATAGGCATCAGCAAAAAGGGAAGAATCTGGTCCTTCATTTATCAAATCGGGTAGTAATTCCATATTTGGAAGATTTAACATGTTGAGTCTAATATAAGAGTCTATAAATAAAGCTATTGAAGGGAAAGAACACTGTGATTGGGAAAAATAATGAAAGTATGTCAAACTATGCTCCTGATATTTCCACAGACCATATTAATTGGCTTGAATAGTATTGCATAAAGGCTTAAAAATGAAAACACAGAGTCTGTATTTCATTTGATAGGTCAATGCTGACAAAGTAATTTTATAGTAAAAATAGCGCCTACTTTAGTAGAAGATTTATTTTGAAGGCAGACACTTCACAGAGCAATTTAAAAAGCACTAATTGAAAGTTATTTTATTCAAGTACAGTAGAATTCCAGTAATTCAGCTATATTTTTAATAAAAACAAGAAAGACTTTATCAAATAATATATTTGTACAATTCAGCTCCTTATTAGAAAAACAACATAATCGGAACAAAAAACGAAGTGATCCAGTGCACGCATCGCTCCACACAATTCAGATCAAGCTGCATAACTAGATCTAGAATGGTGGTAAAATTCTCTCCTGGGGATAAATTCTCAGCCCAAATCACTGTTGCAATATTTTTCATTTATTTTGCAGTTCTTGGTTTATATGCTTTGCACACAAAAGTAAATGAAGTTATAAATACACATAAAACATTCTGAGCAACAACTTAAGCTTCCAAATATTTACAAGGTCCAGTTTTCCTAGAAATCTGTACCTAGATGTAATTTTCTTCATTTACATTTAGTTTTGATATCTGCTCTGTCAGTTAAAGACTAGGCTCTATATGACTGCTGTCATGTCTATGAAATTTAAAAATCTGCAAGACAGTTTGTGAAGCCGTACAAACAGCCAGAGTTAAACTAACAGTCAGCAATAAAAAGCAGAGCAAAGAATGAACTTTACATCAAGTAAAATTGTAAAACATTAAGATTTAGCAAAATAGCTAACGGTGTGGTTACTAATACATAACTACAAAAATTTAAATCTGTCAACTAAGAAAATACTGCCCTTCTAAAACTCTTGTTAAGTTAATTCAGTTATGTGAGCACCATGTATTATATTGAGCAGACAGTGGTCATTATGACTGTAATTATTTTAAGTGAAATTAGGTTTAAACAACTCATATTCAATATAGCTGCTTTTGATTTTTAATATTAACATTTTAATTAATTTGGAATTATTACATTGCTTTTTCTATGAATTTAGGAATTGCTCAGACCTTCTAGGAATTACGTGTTTAGATTGTTAAGTAAATGCACACACGCAACACAAGGCAAGAAATGGATTTTCATTTGAACTGTACTGCACTGGTCCAAAGAAAAAAAAGCATATTTTCCTCTATGGTACAGTCAGTAAAGTCTCCCCTAACTGTATATGCTGGGCATCCTTAGCACTGGTATCTGTCCCTTTCTGAAAAACACGAAATCTAAAATGGTCCTAAGAAAAATCTTATACTCCACATGAGAAAATAACAAAATAGAAGTCAATGAGGTAAGTACAGGAAAAACACAGGGCAGTGTTTGCTTAGGAAACAAAACAGCATTCCTGCAGAACCAACCTTTTAGTCTTGGTCTGAAATATTCCTAGCTCTACAATTAAATCTGCAGTGGTTTTCCCTACATTATACTAAGTACAGGTTAAAACAATCAAACCAGCAATTGGTAAAGACCTGATCCTGTCTCCACTGAACTGCTTTGGCCAGGCTCCCTCTGGCTACTGTGGGATTGCATTTGTGAAGCAACACCTACGAAACAACTTCAACTCACAACAGAAACTGCTGCGGGCCCAATCCTGCAAACATTTCTACAGGACCAGAGGCTTCTGCAGCGTCTAACTAGCTCCCTCGAAAGACTACCGTCGAAATAGTGAGAGCTTCAGCACATGATTCCTACTCCTAAATGTTTGAAGAACAGCCTCTTTTGTTCCTCACAATATTTTTCAGACAATAATACCATTAATTCTTTAAAAAGCAGTAATTAAAAACATTACCTTTTTTGAGTCTAAGGAACCAAATATCTCAGTGATAAATAGCTTTTAAATTACATTATACAATCAATTTGAAGCATGACCAAGAAAACTTGTACGTATTTAAATCAGACATCCATGCTATTAATGTTATTAATTAATGTTAATGTCAAAGAGCACTAGAAAATGTACATTTTCATATTTAGTTGTTAATACAGAATAATTCCCACTAACAGGATGAGGTATATAATATGGTAACATTTCCTGACCGCACTAGAACTGCACTCTGAGAGCTAAAACCCAAACATCTGCCAACAGTACATACACAACGTGAGGCAAATGTATCATATCATAAAGAGCTTCAACAGAAATCTTAGTTGCTTTTGCATACTTGGCGCAATGTTTTTGTGGGTTTTTTTTTTTAAGTGCACTAGGATGAAAATAGAAATCTTTACAGAGAGTTAAACATGATCTTTTGCTAATTTATATCGTGTTAACATTTTCTTCCAACAGCTAAGCTCCCTATGGCTTGCATCAGATATTTTTTGCCTGAAAGTCACCATACCTGTATCTTTTGTTATCCACTGGCACAATATCCATAGCAATATAATACTGCTGATGCGGGTCTAAACCTGAGATCTTCACTCTCATTGCGGGAAACATCCGCCTGAACATGGAAAGAGAGAGGTCATTTTTAATACGAAACAGACTCGGGAACGGTTGTTTAGGAAAAGTAACCACTTCGTGGGATTTTTCTCGTTCTTCCTTTTAGCCTAAAGAGTCCTTTTGGACGATTATAGTTACATAGCCATGAAATGGCCCATTCGATATGTCAAAACTGATTTCTAAAGTGCATTTACTCGAACAATGCTTCGTATGTTTGGGGATAAGCTTTGGGAGTTCAGCTATTACCACATCATTTCAACTTTATTGTTAGACAGTAAATCATTTGGTTTTGAGACTTTACCTTAGCAGCACACGCATTTAAAGCCCGTTTGAGATATTAGCTAGAAATGTATTCCTGGAGATACGCAAACACCACCTCCACCCAGGAAGACCAAGTCTTACAGAAAGGCAAACTGCCACTGAAGTTTCAACTCATAGCAGAAAATGGTGCATCGTTCCTTTATCAGCAAATTAGAAAGCTAAATCCACAGTGATACAATTATAACACCGCAAGGATGCAGTTATAAAAGCCAATGTGCCATGCTGTAACCCAACAATATGGTCTTTATTGAGACAGGACTTCCTGTCTGCAACTTACTAAAGGTGAACTGCGAGAGCTACTCTGTCTTTGAAAGGTATAGTAAAACTTCTTTATTGAAAGCAGAAACGAAACTGCGAGCTAATTTCTGGGAGGAAAAAAAAAAAAACCACCAACAAAACAAACTAACCCCCCCACACACCATAAACATCCCAAAGCAACACTAAGACAAAAGAGACCACAATCCAAACGTTTAAGATTTAGACCCTTCTGTGGAGAAAATGGATTAATTACCAATGAGACGATTTTAACATAAAAATGCCCTTCTTAGCTTGGCATGCCTTTCATCAGATAACTTCATTCTTTAATCCAAATTTAAAAAAAAAAAAATACTACTGACAAGCTGACTACCTGACTGCAAGCTAACAAAATATTTTTCTGCATTTTATAAACATGAAAGCTATTGCAGTTTATTTAGTATTTGCTGCTGTCCCAAAAAAATATATATATATATATGTATACACATATACATAAAACCCAGTTAAAAGTCGTTACTGGAAACAAAAAATCCTATCTCCGTCATTTCTGAACAGGCAGGAGGGTAAAACCCTGACTGTGGTTAACTGGTTTTTGCTGTTATTTCAGTGCACCTGTAAGATAAAACAGAAAATCTCCGACTGGACTCTCTTAAGACAAATGTTGCTTTGTGCTGTTTAAGAATGCGTTTCAATCATTAATAAAACCCCTCTGAAAATGTAGACGGTAGCATATGGATTCAATAAAATATGTTTTTCTAATTTCTAATAAGTTCAGATACTTTTATACTACCCAGGTTTTTACCATGTGTATCCCCTGGAAAGGGAAAACGCTTCCCCTCAGAAGGGCACGGCACTCCCAGACCTCGCCCTAATGAACAGGAAACACGAAACGCCGCATGCTCCCGTGCCCGTTCAATATTATCGCCATCTACCTGCCTCGTAAATCTGGGGGGTTCCCTCGGTTGTCGCCCGCTTTAATGCGCCCACCCGTCCCGGGAGAGCGCGGGTGGCGGCCCCGCGGTGCCCGTTACCTTCCCGCCTTGGTGATGATCATCTCGGTGCCGATCTCGTGGAAGCGCTTCCAGAGCTCGGCGCCCTGCAGGTCCACCCGCGGCGCCTGCGGCGTGGGCAGCGGCGAGCCGGGCCTCGAGCCCTTGGGTGAGCCGCCGGGGGAGGCGGGCGGGGAGGCCGCCAGGAAACCCTCCTCGCAGACGCCTGCGGAGAGAGCGGAGGAAGCGAGAGGGCCGGGGGAGCGCAGACCCCGCGACCAGAAGGCTCCCTCAGCCCCGGCCGACCCGCGGCCGCGCCCGCCCCGCGGCAGCGACCGAGTCCTGCAGAGCGGGCCCGGGCCGCAGCCTTGGCTCCGGGGCGGGGGGCGACCCAAGTGCCAGGGCCGCCCCAGGACGGCCGGGCTGCCGGGGGGTCTCCGACGCGCAGCTCAGGGACAGGCCATCCCCGGCTCGGGCACAGGCGGGCGGCAGCGACTCCGCGGTGCGGAGCCGGCGACGGATTTCGTTTGGCCACGGACTTCTGCCCCCGCAGCGTGAAACGGCTCCCCTCCACACACAGTGGTTTGCACGCACACGTATGTGCGTCGTGTGTGTGTGTATATGTATATATATGTATATGCATACATAGTTATGTACGCAGTTGCATATGCACTCTTAGCAGCACACGTACATTTATGTATTGTATGAGCGCTTTTCCCTTCCCTAGGAAACAGGGCCCCGCGCCGTCGCTCCCCCGCGCCGCGGCACCGACAGCCCCGCCGGCAGCCGCCCTGCTCCGTGCGGGGGCCGAGGAGCGCCGCGGGCTCCCACCGCCAGCGCCGGCGGGAAGGGTGGCGGGTGCCCATGCAGCGTGGAAAGACAGAAGGAATAACGAGGAATCAGAGCGCCGATCGCAGCTGGGGCAGGGAAGCCCGAGCCCAGCCGACGAGCGGCGACGCGGGCAGCGGCGGGGCGCGGGGCAGCACTCACCGGCGGGGGCGCGGGCAGCGCAGCCCAGGTCCATGTCGCCGCAGGTCCTGCCGGCGGCAGCGGCGGGGGAGCTCTTGGCGCAGCAGCCGCTGCCCCCTTCGTCCTCCACCGCCTCGTCTTCGCCGCCCAGCTTCCGCCGCTTGGGCTGCCGCGGCGTCGGCTGCGGCTGCTGCTGCTGCTGCTTCTCGGCCCCGATGAGAGCCTCCACGGAGAAGGCGTGAGCCTTGAGGCTCATGGTGGTGCCTGGCGAGGACCGCCGCTTGTCGGCCATGCCCGACACCCTACAGCCCGCGCATCCAGGCGCCCCGCGGCCGCCGACACCGGCACCCGCGCCCGGCCCGCCGCGCCGGCCGCCCTCCCTTCCTCCCGACTGCGCAGGCAAGGGGCTGGGACTTTTCCTCGCCTTTCTTTTTAAATCCGAGTTATCAGCCAAGTTTTTTTTTTTGAGGGGGGGGATTGTTTTGGGTTTTTTTTAAAGTGGAAAAAAAAAATCTATTCCTTTCTGCAGATGCGTTCCTTCTCTCCCCCTCCTCCTCCTCCTCCTCCTCCACGTTCTGCCCCGTCTGATGGGCCAGGCAGGACTGACATGGGTAACAAACGCTCTGCGGACACAAATTAGGGCTTGTAATTGAAATTTGTTGCCTTGATCTGTCAGCACTTCCAGGCAGGAGACCTGTGGGAAGAACTCGCTCATTAGTGTCACTGCGGCGGCGGGGGCCGGGCGGAGCCGCGGGGCGGGGGCGGTGCGGCCGGGCCGCCCGCAGCCCAATCAGCGCCGCGCCGGCCCCGCCGCCCCGGCCCCGCCGCCCTTCCAGGGGGCCCCGCCGCGGCGGCCGGGCGGGGAAGGGGGGGGTGCCTCGCCGTCCCGCGCCCTCCTCCGCCCAGGCTGAAACAGCCCCGTGCCCCCAGCCCGCGGCAGATGCGCCCCGCCATGAACGTTAATGAGATCCCCCCCCACCCCATTCGCATTCCCCCCGAAACGCAGAGGGAAGGGGGGCTCCCCTGGAGCTCAGCGTCTCGGTCAGGAAAACCGTCCGAACGTTCAAAAATGACGTTCTGCCCTGTCTTGCTTTAGGGATTAGGAATTACTGGTGTTACTCGGCTGTTGCGCTCAGAAATTCATCGCGTTGTTATTCAAACTCTGGCTCCAGAAAGGTTCCAGCGTAGCATCCACAACCCACGCTAAACCCAACCCATTATCGCGGAGGCTGCAATAAAACGAGTATTAAACTGAACCTTGTATGAACATAGATGCATCCAGCCGCAGCAACTTTAATAATAATCATATTCAGGTGCATAGAATAGTTACGAGGAAAATCCTTTTGTATCTTTCCAGTGAGTAAAACTATTAAAGGTTTGGGAACAGATATTCTTTTCTTTACATGTCCAGGGAAATGAAAAAGTTTTTGAGATTTTTGCTGTGTTTTCTTTTTTTTCTTCTCTTGTTGGGACATTTTTTCCTTTTTTTTTTTTTTTCCTCAGAAATAAATGGAGTGACGTGCTCCGTTGAAAGAAACAGAAGAGAGACACTCCAACTGAAAAAAAAAATGGGACAAATTTCACTGTTTAAGGGACTAGGATCTCAAACTCACTTCACTGTTTTGGGCAACAGAGAGAAGGAAATTCGTGGTGTGGTTCGTCTGTGTCACAGCCTTGGAGGTCCTGTTCGGGCCGTCGAGTGGCACAGCTGAGATTTCTGATCGTAATCTAAAACGGAAATAGCTGCCATTTAGGAGACCTAACCATTTCCACTATCGCATTTTACCTACCCGTAAAATGCAAATTTATTCCTAATTTCAATAGCTGTTTCGTCAGAGAGTGTGAGGAATGGGCTCACTAATAAACACACCCTAGAGAAAAATTATCCCTTTAAATAAGGTTATCAGCGTTAACATTGTAAAAGTGCTTTTCAGACCTGAAAAAATGAGGCATGTGACAGAAAGATAATTAATTAAAGAAAAAATAAAATAAAACAAAAACGAAACCGCAGTAGGAGCACTAACGCTCTTCACATTGGAAGAGATGGCAACTTGTCTGAGAAAGATTCGTCACCACGAAAAAAATTCCCCTGCAGTGGCTGTCGCTCTGAATTGATAGGGGAGCAAAAAATGCTTAATGCCTGTCACCGACGAACAATGCTGCGGAGTCAGTTTATCTTTACATTAATCTGGGACATATTAAGTGTTCCGTGGTCTAAAGTCTGTCTGCTCTGCCTATTCCAGCCGTGATTGAATCTGAAGGAAATCAGATGTGCAAGAGTGATCGAAACGTGCTAAGCTAGAGGATCTTGCAAGAGTTTAAACGCCGTCGCGGTCGGGATGAGATCGATAGGAGAGAGGAAGGAAGGAAATGGATGTTATGTGTCCGAGAACGCTCCGGCAGCCTCCTCGCCATCTCCGACGGCACCTTCCGCCGCCCCGCTCCGCGCTCCCGCCGCCCGCGGCCGCCGGGCCACACGCGCCACCGCCCGCGGTGCGACGGCCCCCAGGCGAGGCCCGCGGGAGCAGGTACCGACCCCGCCGCCGCGGTCCGGGGGGGCGGAGGAGCGCGGGAGGAGGAGGGCGCGCTCCGCCGCGGCAGGGCCCGGCGTGCGGGTGGCGGGGCGCGGGGGCTTTGGGGCGAGGCTGCGCGTCTGGAGAAATGCGGCGCGGGCCCGGAGAGCGGGGCCGGCCACGAGCGGCCGCCGAGACCTGCCGGTGCAGGGGCGAGTTGCTCCCCTCCTCCGCCGGGCTCTCCGCGGCTCGGCATAACGCCGGCGGGGACGGGAACGAAGCGGCGGGGCTGCCTCGAGGGTCCTGGAGAAGCCTCTGGGCACGGAGTTGCTGATCTTGCCCAGTTTTTATTCTTTTCCCTCCCTCTAGAACCAGCCGCCGCGCGTTCCCGCCGAGGAGACCCTGACCCCTTGCTCCGCACCGCTCCGCACCCCACCGCGCTGCATCGCGGGGTTGCGCGCAGCCTGCCCGCCCTACGGCGGAGAGACAGATCGCAACGTATTGGTTTTATTTCTAAAGGGCAGGAGCTTGTTACAGATTTTTTTTCTCCTCGCTAGATTTCTGTAGGTTGCTATGTGGCATGGTGTTTTCATTTCTTGACTTTTTAAAATAACTGTTTGGATTTAAATTTATCGAACAACCTGTGATCCATATGTTTGTCCGATTAATTTTTTTATGGGATGATGAAAGAGAGAAGAATCTCTCTATATAGTGACTTGCTAATGTAGTGATATAAATATCCAAGACACCTTTCTGGGGTTACTTTTATTTCCGGACCTTAAAATGCACTCTGGATTTTAAGGCGATTGGGTGAGGCGCTGCTTATTTGACATAGGGCAATCGCATATTTAGACTTCCAGGGGAAAAAAATACTGTTTTCCACCAGGTGTTTTCCTACCCTACTTTCTAAAATTTCGAGTGACATTAAAGGGATGGTTATGGCCATGTTTTGTCATTCACAGTGTGATTTCTGCAAATCTTTTCGAACATTGAAACCGAGTGCCACCAGAGAGTAAGATACCTAAACCATCTTTTTTCCTTCAAAGACACGATTTTCTGTAACTTCCCAGCAGGGACCCATAGGAGCGGTCACTACGGAAAACATATTTATATCATTAGCCACTTCTTCCCTTCCCCCCCTCAAGTGAGCTTAATCGCTTCACCCTCAGGAGACGTGACATGTAAAACTGACAGCAGGTAGCTGACGGCGGCTAGCCAGTCAAACATTATCAACTGGAGAAAAATTACAGACGCCAATGAGAACTGTAAACCCCGTCTCTGTGCATACCAAATGCACCTTCGTCCCCGTCCCTTTCCCTTGCTCTTGCTTGCTGGTGTCGGGTGCGAATTGGCACTTCAACTTTCCTATAACGGCGTGAAGGGCAAGCCTAGAGCGACTGTCCCAGAGATACAGATGACCTTCAAGAGAGGGTCGAGAGAAGGTTAAGCGCGGCTTAAATTTAAAAGAAGCAGGAAAGCCCCCTGAGCCCCCCTGGCCGCGGCGGGGTATTACAGCCCGCCCGTTCCGTTCCGCCGGGTACCCTCCGGCTAGGCTGCTTTCCCCCCTGCCAGGCGGGCTGCAGCCCGGCGGAGAAGGTGGCACCAGGGAGTGGGCAGGAACGGTGGTCCAGAGCGGCGGCGGGGCTCTCCATCGGTTTCCGATGAGAACGGCCCAGACCCTGCTCCCGCTTGTGTGTGCCACCTTCCGCGGGCGCATAACGAGCGCGGCTCACAGCGAGGGGTGCGGGCGATCCCAACTCATCCCGCGCCTGGCCCAGGCCCACGGAGCCTTGGCAACCCTCTGGTACTCGTCGCGGACTCACTGCCTCGTGCGCCCGCCCGACGGGCTTCAGCTTCGAGGCCGAGCTGGGACGAGAGGGAGCGGGGCTGGTTTCCCAGCACTTGAGACTCCCTGGGCTCAAGCTCGAAAACTCGACTGACGGTTCACAAAACAAGGGGACGGCGAGGCCGATCCGAACTCAGCCTCCAGGACCAGAAAGCATGCAGCATCCCGCTCCGTGGTCCTAGCTCAGAAGCCGAGAAAAGGGAACCGAGCCGAGAAGGTGTGGGGAACCCCCGCGCCATCGTCGCACACAGAGCCCTTTGCCGCCTGCGGTGCGCCAGATTTAGCCTGGACCGAGGGGAGCCTCGTTGCGACTGTCGCCAGTCGCCCCGAAGGCAAGCCCGACCTGGCAGGAGCGCGGCCACGGCGGCGAGACGGCGGCCCTCAAACAGCCGCCGCGAGTGGAGTTAGAGGATGGCTAATCAATGTGGCGTGGCACATTTTGTTCCCTCTTCAGCACCGCGGCGCACTGCGCGGTGACAGCTGCGCACCGAGGAGACGAACGGGTCGGGGCCAGCCCGCCGTGCCTGCTGACGGGGAGCCCGGTCCTCTGGCCAGGAGCGCGTCATCCCCCGGTCATCATCACCGGCCTTTCCCCGTGAACCCCGCCAAGCTCCTCGGCACGGCCGTCTTTGCCTGCCGTGCCCCCGCAGCCTCAGGTCTCGTTTTAAAACTTTGGGGAAAGAAGTATTCGCTCCCCTGCTGCGCAGTATAAATAAGATCAACGTACGGAAATAAACGCACAGCCAACCGACCGGCTTTCCGGACGGGTGAAACTGCCGAGAAACTGCATTAAAGAATTGGAAACACAGTATAAAGGCATCGGTGTTAAAATTGTAAATATTCTGGTGATTGAGTTTTATAGCGCTTATATTACTATCTTAATTTGTAATTACGCAGCCACGATTATGAAAAATTTTTAAGAAAGTCCCCAGTCTTTAATACGATGCTCCCACTTACATTTATTGTTCGTTTCAGACAAACGATTTTTAAAAATAGCCTTTCCATTACTCCAGTCACAAAATAAACATTTGCAAACGCTAAATGAGGGTTGAAGAAACCTCTGGCTTTACAGTTTTTTATTGCTTTCCTATAAATTTAATTCAGATTTTCACTATTGTATCAGGAAAAATATGAAAACGTATAGAATTAAATTAAATCAAGTAGCCTTAAATCACTATAGTTTAGGGTAGAGCAACTAATTGGAAATATTTATGTCTGCAAGGCTGGGATTTCAGCAGTAAAAAGATACAGTATATCCCCTTTTTATCACAACGTGAGTCTACGGGAACATTTATATCATACCATTGTAAGAAATGATGTGTAGTTAAACAGCATTTTTTGAGCAGGGCTTGTGTCTTTATGGCAACCCTCGGTCTTTAGTCAGGGCTAGTTCTCATATTACACGAAATGTACTTTAAGAAGTACTACCTGCTCCAGCTGTCCAGGAAAAACTGAATTATGGAACTAGGAAACATATGGCAGTTGCATATTGCATGAGTAAGGTACATATGAAAGTTATAAATTTCTTTTTTAAGTAACCATTGTAAACGCATTTTTATAGGTTTCACAGTATGTATTACATCTGTAATTTTAATTTTTGCAATATACCTTTTTAAAGATACCTATGTTTTCTGTACTCTAGGGAAGGAAATGCAAAGAGACGTTTACGTGTAAAAAAAAATGCTGCGAGCAAAACAAACAAGCCAGGTAAATAAACGGGGAAGCGGGGCTTCCTCACAATGGAAAGGACACTATGCCATCTATTGGCAAAGCAGTTATTTACAAAGCTAAGGGTACCCAAGCGAGTATTTTCTCTTCCTTCAATATTGCGGAATGTCGCAGTCGTAATTTTGCTGTATTATGACAAAAAAAAAAAAAAAAATAAAGACATTTCCATGGAGGTCCAATGGAAAAAAAAAGAAGGGGGGGAATAAAAGAAGAAAGCAAAGACAGTTAGTGAATTTATACCTCACAAATTAGAGTTCATTAACTCAAAGGAGGATTTTGCATCTAATTGCAAACTCCCTTCTTGGAGCGCCCGAGTGGGAGCGGTTTAGCTTTTCCGATTGTTTTATTACTGAACGGTGTCAAAGAAGGCGCTTTTTTTTCTTTCTCCTTTTTTTTTTTTTTCCCCTGTGTTTCTAATGCAAGGTTACTTAAGGACTTAATGGCCACGGAAGGGCCCAGCGGGCTTCTTCGGAAGCTGACCTTATGGTCTGTGCTGAGTTCAGTCCTACTCTAAACGCTATGCGAGTCTGACTGCAGGATCGGGCCGCCTTTTCCACGCCAGGCAGAGCTCCTCCGAAACACGACCCTGACCTGCGAGGCTGTACAAGGCTCTGTCGGACTGATCCCGGCGAGGGGCAGCGGTCCGGCGCGGCCGGGCGGGCGGCGGGAGCGGGGGGGCAGGAGGTGAGCGGCGCCGCCCCCACCGGGTCCCGCAGGCAGCGCTTGTTCTCGGCGGCAGAAAAGCTTATCCCGTAGAAGAGAGCTACTAGTGCTTTTCCTGTTTCCAGGGAGGGGAAGGAGAAGATCATATTTCCTCATCAGCTATAAATAAACCGAAATAATCGGACAGATGTGAAGGGAAGAGTCAATTTCTCCTGTTCCAAGCGTAGATCAATGTCTGAACGAAAGTTCCTGCCTCTCCGCCTTGAACAGGCTTTCTTCCTGCTTCTCTCGCTTGCTAAGGACTTGACTTTTCCCCTGCCATGACTAGCCCAGTACTGCTTGGTGGGAAACACGAGAGCCCTTTGTTTTAGCTTTCAACGCAGTAACCTCCCTTTCCCCGTCCCGCTGAACGCGGCTCGGCCGTTCTCGCCTAGATGTGTGCGTCGCGGGGGTTTGGGGGCAGAAATTCTTGGGAGCACCTGTATTTCTCAGCTAGAAAGGTTAATCTTTCCCCACACAGAGAGAGAAAAAAAAAATCCCTAAAATAAAGAAAAAAAAGCACAATCACCTCCGTCTAAAACCAGACCCCAGAGAACAGGAAAATATAAAATCCAGACCAGGCACTCATATCCTTTTACTGCTCTTCTCGGTGTGAACGTGTGAGTAGACGGTGTTTTACAAAGTTGTCTGAATTTCACGAAAGGCCGTTCCTGTGTTTATATGCGAGGGGAATTGCACTGTCTCGTTGACTGAAACTCACCTTCCCCGACTAGTCTTTCTTTATCCGGGCAGAAGGATGCGGTGATGGGAGCCCGAAGGCTTCGTCTCGCAGCCTCACGCCTGGATTTTCGGATCAGCCCCTCTCGTCCCTCTCTACCGAGGGAGAGCAAACCCACGCTCTCTGGGGCGCAGCACTCGTTTTCTGTCCTTTTTTTTTTTTTTTTTTTCCCCTGCAAACATCCTCAAAGCCGAGGCGAGCCGCGGGCTGTCGGCGGCCCACGTCTGGGGACGGTGATGGGGCAGTGCGCATCCCGGGACGTCGCCGAGGCTCCCCGCAGTCTCTTATCTGTGCTGGGGCATCACCACCGCTCGCAGGCGCGCTTCCTCTGTTTCTCGTGCCCACTGTTAGGGCAACTGCCTGCGAACGGGAACGTTGCGTCCCAATGTCCGTTCGGGACACACAGAAGCGGCGGGCGAGAGCGTTATCGGGGAGCTGTCGGAGAAAGAGGCAGGAGGGTAGGGTCGAGGGGTAGAAAGGTATTGATGGAGGAGAAAACCGAGCTCCATCTCGGCAGGGATTTTGGAAGAAGACATCAAACAGGCTTGTCTGCGGAGCAGCCCACGCACACTGCCTCCCCACGACACCCCCGGCGCCCGCAGCAGCGAGATGCCAGCCAAGCCCCTGAGCATGGCCCGATTTACCCTGTCACCTGAAAGAAGAGATTTGGCTTGTCAAAATTGAATTCTTCTGCAATCAGCCGGACCAAAATGCTTTCAGAATAACATCCAGGAGATCATTTCCCCCGAGTTCCCTATCAAGTGTTGCATACAAAATATATCTTCTAAATATATTGCTTTTTCGATGTGCTGAAAGGGAGACAGTTATTAAAAACTGTGTGAGTACTCTGCTTATAATTTCCCGGGGAGCGGGGAGAGGGCGAGGCGCTAGTGGTGGACTTGCGCAAAGCGGGGCTTTAAAATCATCCCCCTTTAAGGTTTGCGTGGGTAAAGCCCTTTGGTTCCTTTTTGACAATAAACAAATGTCTGTGTGTATATGTACGCATAATAATATAAATATAATGCAGTAATATAATAATATATTATTATATAATAAATATGTATGTCTAAACATATGTCTAAACATACATACTCATACATACATGTGTATCCGTATGGGTATTCCCTATTAAATATAGACATGCCTTGCAGTCGGGATTTTTCACTCCCTGATTTCCGTAGATAAATACAACTATTTCTTCTAGTGTTTTCTTCTCTATATATAATTTTACTTTTTCTCCTTTTTCTTCTTCCTTTCTCTTTCTCTCTCTCTTTTCTTAGTGGAAAGTGCACAGTAAGTGTGAAATATACATCATCGCCCGAGGAATTTGTCTTGAAAAGTCCTCTCAGCCCCCTGGTGTTCAAAGACTGAAGGATGGTTATTGATTATTGCACTAGATCAGAGCCCGCATTAAACGCCAGGGGAGCGAAATGGACCATCTGTGGGGGCCCGGCTCCCTCCCGCGCTCCCCGCGGCTCCCCGCGGCTCGCCGGGGCCGGAGCTCCGCGGCGCCGCGCCGCTCCCGCCGCGCTCCGCACCCGCGGATGGCGGGACGAGCCGCCCCCGCGCTGCCTCGAAACGGCTCGGAGCCCGCCGGGCAGGGGCCGTGCGCGCCCGCGGAGCCCCGCGCAGCCGCTGCGCTCTCCCCAGTTCCGCTCCCGCCGTTTTCTCTCGTCCTGGTCCGGCAGCAAAGCATTCGTCGTATCCTATAGGAGTGCGGCTGCACAGGCGGTGCTCAAGCTGGGAACACCAGGACTGCAGAAACAGGCCTTATATATGTGTGTGTAGGCGTATATATACAAATATATACTCATACATATAGAGGGCTTCAGTTGGGTGGAAGGGGCCACATATTTAGAACGATGAGCTCGTGGACAAGCTTGTCAGTTCTCACCACATTCGTGCACCCTGAGATCCATCAGTTGATCCATGGCAAGCCTCACTGAAGGGTCAGCAGGGAATGCTGAGCTGTGGGACACAGGCTGAAAAACCCATTAGCAGGAGGGCACAGGAAGAGGGAGGCTCAGTGCCAGGGTGTGGTGCAGGGCAGGGTGAATGCCTCAGCAGCCCACTCCAAGCACCCTATTCCAGGGGATGTATACAATGCAATGTCCCTGCCTCCCTGCCTGACCGTCACTGCGCAGGTGACTGAGGTTCTCCTGCGAGTGCATGTAACCTTGGCCTTCACTGACAGTGATACGTCGGCACAAACTTCCCCCCATGCCTTTCAAATGTGGTGTGTTAACTGGCAACTGCAAACTCTCCAGATCCATTGCTTCTTTGGCTGATGAAAACCAGAGAGAGGATTTTTTTGCTCTTAGAAATTGACCAGCAATGAGAAAAAATAAGCCTAAACTTGCTCCCTTCAGCTGGGGAGTGATGGTGCTGTTTGGGAAGGGAGGGGTCAGGGAGGGTAAGTATAAGAGGAGTTTTGGAAAGTGCTGTGACCTTGGGCTTTAATTTACAGCAAATTTTGTCATGTATGTAAACAGAAGATCAAGTATATTGTGGAAAACTTCAAAATGCATTTTAAATTTTATTCTTTTTTCTCTTTCTTTGAGGCGCAGACACTTGAATTCATGACAACCGAGATGATTTGCTTTATGAATAAAAACATCAACAACTCTATTATGCCTTATGTATCTTTGTATTTCTACATCCTTTCTAAGGTTCACTTTGAGACCGGGAGGAATGTGATCCGGGAATTAGGTTTTGGACCATTTTGTTTCCATTTTGCAAATGCAAAGATGCTACAGTGAAACACACAGTGGTTTCTATTTCTTCCTCTCCATAGGCACGTTTAACTCTCATTGACACTGATGTGAGTTATGCACATGTCTAAAGAGGAGAAGGGAGGCTTAGATCTTTTTCTCATCGTTTACATGAGATCAAAGAGAATCAAATAGAGTTAATGAAGGGCCAGATGGTGCTTTATTTGTGCTCTGGAAGAGCATAGTACAAGAGAATGGGAAGAAATAGCTGTAGTTTAACCTGGCAAAGAGGAAGAAAACTTACTATCTCATTTAATGGGCACTGAAGCAAGTATGCAGTATCTTCAGAAGTGGGAAAGGTTTGCTTGTTTTTGCTCCCTCAGTAGATTTTGGATGTAGGGCCAGGATTGTTTTTGGAAGGCGCCGATTGAAGGGATTCCAGACTCTGAAATCATTCGCATTTTGTCTTTTTTGGAAACACATATTTCTTTGGATTGGGCAATTCTTCAGGTTCTGCTTTTAAGCCATAGGATATGGGTGCTCCTCTAGTCCATGGAAAATGTGTAATCTAAGCTGCTGTGAGGAGGCAGGGCTGCAGAAGTAGGAGAGTCTTTGATTTGGATCCTCACTGTGAGCAAGAGTTTGGCAGGAGAGGCACAGGATGCTGTAAACTTTACCAACTGTGCATACAGAACGACTCATATCCCAGAGGATGCAGACAGGGTCGGGGCCATCCTCTGCCTCTGTGCCATCTCTCAGCACTTTCTCCTGGCTGCCGGGCTCTTAGCACCAGCTGTCCCCAGGATCTACAGGGAGGAGATTGTAGCCTAGGGCATAGCTAATGGCAAGTTACTTTTACCCTCACTGCTGGTAGGATTATCCAAAAAGAGACAAAAAACTTGTTTCCTCTGTAGACCTTTTAATGATGCTGGCAGGCTCTTTCTGACTTAGGGTATCCCAAAGGGTTCTAGCTGGGAAGTGGCAGGGAAAAACAGACATTTTTGAAGAGGATTAAACCCCAGACTGTGCTGATCTTGCAGGGATGAGTCTATGGGGGCAGTAGAGGCTGTGTTATTGTCCTCTGTGTGTACCATCATTGTTTTAATGCATGACACACCTATTTGATGATAACTTAGCACCAAATCCTCCAACAGCTTGATATCATGTGTTGGCCTTGCACAATATTATTATGCCAGTTGACAAAAAATGTCACTTCAGTGATGTTTCCCAAGACTCCTTGTATTGACAAAATAGCTCTCTGGATTTGGAAGGCTTTTCAGTTGAGCTAAAGGCCTGGAGACTTTCCTGTTATAAAAGCAATGGGAAGAGATGCAACTAACATCTGTACGTTTGTTTGAGGCTGCCAGAAATTGATTGTGTTTATGATTTATTTTCAGAAAATTGTATCAAGAGTGCTTTAATAGCAGTACAGCCCCATCTACTCTTTGCCCCCTGGTACAAACCCAACATTACAGCTCCAGCTGACATTATTTCCACCTGCTTTAAATGTGTTCATGTGCCTCTAATCCTGTGTGCAGCTTCACATTTGTACCCATTTCCTGTATTTTATAGGCACATATGGTATGTCGAGGTTTGGAAATGGAAGCCCTCATTTTGTGCTGCTTGTTTTTTAACATTCATTTTCCCCAGCTACACTCCTTGCTTAAAAAACCCAACTCAACCCAAACCAACCAGCCAAACAAAAAAACCCACCCAAAAAAACAAAACAATTTTTTTTTTCTGGTTGAGGTTTAAGCAAAACCTTGAGAACTTCCTTGCTATTTTATATATCTAGCACTTTTATTGAGTGAGTGTGCAGTAATTTGGTGGGTTCACTAAGTAACTTGACAGTTAATGGGATACATCTGCAATAGATTCCAAAATAACTGGCTGCTTAGAAATATGGAGAAGACTAGCATTTTCTCTCCTCTCCGTTCTTGTGAGAAATTCCTGTCTGCTTCAGCTCCATATAAGTGAAGATTCCGTTAAAGATCCATGTATGCCAAGAGCTACTACCAACTATAATAAAACTAATTAATGCTGACCCTTCCAAACCTTCTACTATATTACAAAAATATTATGGATTTTAATCTAAAGGATCTAAGAAGCTACATGAAAAACATACAAAACCATACATACATCTGGAGCTACACGGTGGCTTTATGAGGCTTGAGAGCATAAAAAAACCCTCAGCCATGAAAGAAAGTGCCCAGACTTCATTTTCCACAGACAAATTGGCTGCTTTGCATCAGTGACCCATGGTTGTGTGCTTACTCACTCCTATGAAAAGGAGAAGAATAGCAACATCAATAATCCTTCAACTGGGGCAACATGGCCCAGAAGGGTTGGGAACCCTTCGGTGTTAGGGAATGTAGATTAAGTCAATTGGGAGCAAAACTCTAACGAGCAATCCCATATCCCTGAGAAAATTTCTGCGTTTCCTAAACAGACTTCTTCCTGACACAGCAGCCAAGAGCTACTCTATCCTTTATATTAAGGTTGATTTTTAGGGATAGCCCCCACTACAGGGAAGCCCATGGTAGTGTGAATCCATTAGAATGAACAGGCTGGGGGAGGAAAATCAAACATTCATGATGGAGATACAGAGTCTGAGTGAATGTCTCTAGTGTTTCATGGTTCCAGAGGGAATAAAGAAAAGGAATAAGATAAAGGAAATTGAGCAGAGCTCTCCTGGGCCTGAGCAATTTCACCTATGAGGGGGTCAGCTGATCTAATATCTTCACTGCAGCTCAATTAACTTTCATTTGCCAAATTTTGGATGGCTTCAGATAGGTATTTCATGGTAATGAAGACAAACAGTTTTGGTAAACAGCTGATATGTTAAAATGCCCTTGGCGACACCGATGTGTCTAGATTGCAATACAGGTGTCATTTTTCACTTTTTGTGGTTAAAAGGTTGGTAGAGGGAAGACCTTCCTCAGATTCCTTCTGCAATTTGAGAACAAATTCCCTATACTGCCTTGCCAAATGTTGTTTAAAGCTCTGACATGTGTCTGTTTATTCGTTAGAATTCAACAGCAGGATAGAAACATAGAGCTAATGTTTATGTTCCAATTGAGAAATTCGTTTACGTTGCCTCACTTAAAAATATTCTCCTCAGAGAAAATGCAAGTCCAAAGTTGATTTACCAGGTTTGAATTTAAGAAAACTATATTGTCAGAACAACCACACATTCCTTTTTGCATCACTTTTGAAATCTGTTTCCTATTACCATCTCTGCATCAGACAAATACAACCAAGTTATTTACAGGCTGTGAAAGATACTAAATCTTTTCTGAGTAATATTACATTGGATCACAAATTCTCACTTTTAATAATAATTGACAACAAACTAAAGCAAAGGATATTCACAATTAGTAACAACAGCACATAATGCTCTCCCAGTGCCTTGTATCTTCAAGACCCTATGCAGACATAAGCTGCTGAAGTCTCATTAACATTTACTTTGGAAGGATGTTAAGTATTGTTATCTCCCTTTTACAGATGGTGAAAGAGGCTCAGTAGGATTGTGACTCGCCTAAAAAAACCTCAGTCTAATTGCAGAAGCAAGACCAGAACTTGCAAGCTCTTGGCTCCTACTTGTGTGAGAGAGTGAAACACATTTTTAAAAGCATCCTGTGACTTAGGAATCCCAGTTCCAGCACACACCAGGGCTTGAGCAGTGCTGGGGCAGTGCAGCTCCTCAGGGGCACTTTGGGCTCCCAGCTCCCATTAACTTTGAGTGATTTTGGAGCTCTTGAAAACTCCTTTCAGTCTGTGGAGGGAAATGCACAACACCTGTGATTCATAGAAACAGTGCATGGAGAGGCAGAGCGAAGGCTGGGAGTGAGGGCCAGCTCCACGTGCAGCTCAGCCGCGATTCAGAAGCTGGAAGACCGAGCACTGAGCCTGTCTTCCAGGGCTGAGGAGCCGGGGGAGCCAGCAGTGCTGCCAGCTCTTCTCACTGACATGATTTTCTTGGGAGCAGAGCCAGGAAAGATCTAAAGACAGAACTCCAGCCCTCTAATAAATTTCAGCTTTGCCTTTGGGAGGAAGCCCTCCTTGCCTGGCCCCTTGCGCCTTGCCCTATATCTCCAGGAGAAGGGAGCAGCTCAGGTGGATGCACCACATCCCCAGGCTTTCTTCACCCCTCTTCCTGGACAGCCCCCTGCCACACTGTGAATGGGGAAAATGGGGGCGGGAAGGTGGGCAGAGAGCTGCGGAAATCCATGCAAAAGCAGATGTTCTACCATATTTGTGTGCATGTGATGGGAATGCAAGAGTGAGGAACCAGAGCACAGCTGGGGAAGCAGCCCCTTGGGGCTGCAAGTGCAAAGTGAGAGGTGCTGGGTGGCAGAGGCAGGCAGAGGGCATCTGTTGCTGTTAGATAAAGGAGTGCACTGGTGCAAGGCATGCAGGTCTTCAAATGAAGCAAAGGTCAGGAGAAGCCATTCAACATTCCAATGCCCAAAGACCTGTGACAGCTATGCACGTCAGGACTGGGATTGGAGCTGGCTGTGCAGCTCTCACCCACCCACATGCAGCCTTGCACCACCATGCCCACAGCCTCTGGAGATGAGGAAGTGAAAGGAGTTCATGCTCAAAAGAGGGATCAAAGACATCCCATATACATGTAGGTGTCTGTGTCTTGCTGTTGCCCAGTTTTTTACCTTTTTACTTTGGCAATACCAGTGTGCAACTAACTGGAAGCCTGGAATAGGAGTGGTTAAAGCTGAGGAGGGAAATTTCTTCATCTCAGGAGAGAGACTGGATATTGCACAAAGTAGGACTGACTTTCCCAAAACACTGCTGAGAAGGGAAAGAAAACCTTGTATGAGAAAGAGGATGCTGAGGTATGTGCGGAGACCTCAGCAAATAGCAGCTCTGGAGAAGGCAGACTATCCCTGCATCCTCAGAGGGGATGCAACGATTCTTCAACGACCAGATAACAAGCCCTGATTTTCATGTCAAGATTTTAAAATTGATTCCTTTGCTATGGGCTTTGGTCTTTGACAGTGCTCAAAGGAATGCAGAAACCATTTACAATACAGTCTCAAATTTGTGTCTATGCTTAGAAATGCTTGATAGCATCACCACATTAAAACAATTTAGGAAGGTGTATAACTAAGGGAGTACTCACTGCTAAGAAGATCTTGAGGTAATTCTGAGTAACGAGGAAAGGCCTCCCTTATGTGGAAACGACTACCAGGCCAGAGGATCAGCTTTCTAGGCCAAAATCTATTAAATTCAAGGGAAAAACAACTTTTAGATGGCCTTGTGCCTACACTTGGAAATTTAATTGAATCTGGAGTAGGTTTTATAGACTGAGGGACTCACAGCATGAAATTAATTGTTCATTGCAGTGATGGCAAAGGCAAGCAGCAAACAGGCCGGCTGGTTCTATCTGGAATATAAAGAAAATCTAGTCAGGATAAATCAGGTAAAGTCTCTAAATGGTAGAATATCACTCCAGGGGCCAGGATGGGAAAAGATTAAGGGTCTCTGAGAAAAATTGCTTCTTAATGTTCTTTTTGCTTCAACGTGCTAATATCCCAGAGGGCTATCTCTTACATAATACTGTTTTCACAAGATGAAGGGGGTACTAGAGCTTTTCCAGCTTCATGTAACTCATTGCAAATTCCTTGAAAAAACTGTTTAAAAATATTTATGCAGCAAAAAAATCTATTTCACACATTTTGCATCAGCAGCCAGGTTTTAAAATAAACCAATCTGTCCTCAGAAATAAAAAGAAGAAATAAAGATCCAAATTTGCAGTTGGTGTAAATTAACAGACTTTCATTGAAGTCAATGCAGGGTTGCCAGTCTAAACTAACAGAGAAGCCAGTCCAGAAACCATGACTGTGATTTTAAAAGTCTTCAAAATAGGGTCTACAAAACATTATGTGGCTGTAGAATATCTCACAGAAAGGTAAAGCATGGGGATAGTCTCCAGGCACCCTAGGACAGAGAACAAATGGCAGCACTGGGACTGAAATTGCCCTTGAGGAATGTTAAATCAGTTAGCACGTAGTGTTTAAAGAGTACCAATAAATAGCATGTACCAATCAATAATTACTTCTTCATTAAACCAACTGGCACAGTAACTAGAGTTTTCTCATGCTGAAATAATTAAATATTTAATCAAATCTGCTAAAGCTAATTAAATACTTTTTTTTTTTCAAATTCTTGACATAAACTGATGAATAAATGTACTGACTGTGTGCTCCCATGCCTCTCCTGCAGATCACTTACCTGAACCATGGAAAGCTTCCATCAGACGGGCTCTCTTTGGTGACATCTCTGCTGTCACCCTCTTGCAGGGCACTGTATGATTTTTAATGGTATGCCCAAAAGTCAGAAGTTGGGAGTGTGCACATTCTCTCTCCCTTTTGGATGTGAAAGGGTGATCTTGGCACCCCAGGAGGGAGCACAAGCCAGTTATTGATTGCCCTAAGCCATTAAAAGTCTCTCTGGAAGGGCTAGCTCATGACTGGCCCTGAAAAACACACTGGTTAAGCTCATGGTGATGCAAAGATCAGATATTCTGGTCACTTCTTCTGTGAGGGTCACTACAACCTCCTTATCTTACCCTCTGTCTTATGTTGCATCCTATAAGGTTTTTTCCAGCAGACTTCTTGAAGTTGTGAAAAGGAGCGTGATGATACCCATCCTCGGGAAAAAAGAATGTATATTTGAAGACAGACATGGCGAGTTTGCACCTACCTGGCAATCACAGGGGTCTCCTCCTGTTTGGTACCTCCAGCTCCTCTGCAGGCACGTGTCCATGATTCCTGCCGTGGCAGGGCCGACACCTTGGACAAGCCCAATGGATACATTCAGCATACAGTGTGATGGGAACTCATTCCAGGCCTCTGGGTACTACTATAATATTAGTATTACTGTCCCCCAATGCTAACGAGAGTACACATTTTATGAGAATTCCGCTCTCAGGACTGGAAAAAGCAATCACTATTGGAAAGGGAACACAAAGCTTTTTGGCTGAAAATCTCACAGTGAACTTCAAGGCAGGCTTCTCAGACCAGGGGCCAGGTCCTTCAGGTGACATAACCTGGCAAACATAGCCTTGCTGGGTTGATCAGGTTGATTCTGACGCATAAGGATTAAACAGGAATTGACTGTGCTGAATTTGCTTTTTGTTTACTGCAGCGGTTGCCACCAGGCAGCCCAGAGAGGATTTGCTGGCGTCTCTGAGGGCATGGGAAAATCAGTGTGTTTAGCTTTCCTGTGCTGAGCACTGGGCTCAGCTGGAAATGTGGACCCTGAGGTTAGCCTTACATCACCAGAGGTGGGCGCGTAAGCCTACCCTCTGGCTTCTGCCAGAGCTAAATTTAAAATCCTGATGGCTTAGCTGAGTTCTGTGGCAACAAAGTGATGGGTTTGAAAGGGAATGAGAAAAAAAAAAAAAAAAAAAGAAAAAAACAGGGAGAAACATCAGCAGAACTTTGACACATCAAAAATGGAGAAAACAAGATTTATTTGTGGTCATCTGGGAGATGTTTGCCTGCCTTTGATGAGGAGCTTGAACCAGCCACAGCTGGCTGACTGAATTTCTTGAGCCTCTGAACTCTTCAGGGCAACAAAAATTTTGTTTTTGTGTTATTACATGTGTGTGAGGTGCCTAGAAGAGCCAGGTCCTGATCATTAATAGAGATCCCTAAGCACCAGCAAGAGAGCTAATACTAAAGACCTGTTTTCGAAGGTCAAGGTCTGTCTAACATGGCCTGCTGTGCTGGTGGACAGTGAGTTCTGTTCTATTTCTGTAGTGAGAGGGCTGAGCCACATAAGCTTTATAGGAAAACATCCACAGGCAAAGTTTTACATGTTTGCCATGAAAAAAGTGAAACGTCATCTCTTGTATTAGATGAATTTGGACTGCTCTATGTTACAGAAGTAAATGCTTCCCCCATGGAAGAAGAGTGCAAATGTTTTCACTGTTTGTAAATCATTCAACTATCTATGTGGCTACATAGGTGTGGTATGTTTAATGCATGCTTTGCAGTAATATATTTGTTGCATACTCTTGGATAAGGTCACTAATAGAGATTCAGTAGGTACACAGTATAAAACCTGGCATTATGATTTCCCATCATCATTTATTAGCTATTACTAATAATTATAAGAAATATCTGTGTTCCAACTACTCTAAAAGAATCTTTTAAGCAGATCTTCACATTTAAAAAAGCTGTCCTGATAGCTTCCTTGTTTCATAGGAAAAAAATACTGTAGGAAAAAAAAAAAAGAGAAAGGAAGAAAGAAAAAAAAAAAGGGGAAAAAAGAGACAAAAAAAAGGGGAAAAAAGAGACAAAAAAGAGGAAAAAAAAGAGAAAGAGAAAAGGGCAGGTCTTCCGCCAAAATGAATCAATTAGCTCATATTATATGTGTCATCAGAAACCTATAAAGACGAGGAATAATTTTCTCCTTTTTCTTGGAGAAAGTTTTAGGACACAAATTCTTGTTTCTTGAAGTGTAGGTATTATTTGCTCTTTGGCAGAAGTCCTTTCAAAAACGTTGCTGGCACTGTTTGAATGTGGATTGGTAGATTCAGGATTTAATAGTACCTAGAAACTATAATGTGTAATTTCCCATTTTTCACAAAAGAAGTGTACCTGTAATATTACAGAAAATGGGCTTAAAACTAGATAATTTTTCTATCTTTTTCTTTCACTGACCCATTATTTTTCTTTTGCTGTCATCTCTTACCCCCTCAGGTCAAATAACAGAATAGATGTGATAAACAGGAGGCTAACCATGAAAAGCATTCCCAGGAAGCTTGGCCTAAATATCAAAAAGAAAGATTGAAGATATAAAATTGGAAAATAATATTGAAATATGAATAATGTGGTTGGATACTTAACATTTTCTTATTACTTTTATTTCAGACATATTTTAATTTCTAAATTGCCTGGTTAGTAAGGTTTCCATTGAAAGGTTTTTTTCGGATTTGATTTAATTCCTCGTCTTCTTACCACTGTTATTGTCAGATAGATGCAATACTTGTTCTTAGAATATTTGTCTGTTACTATTATTGTTACTTACATGATTCTGTATTTTATTATTGTGACTGGATTGCTCTAAGACTCATTAAATTCATTGTGATATTGAAGACAATTTTATTGTATTACATTTGTTTCAGGATTCAAATGCTATTAATTTGGAAGGGGATTTCTATGCGCTCATCCCATCCCCCTCATGAAATCAGTACTCTTAAGCAGTTCCAGAATTTTTTTCTGATAATTTTTTACAGTCACTGGTCTGAGTAACAAAAAGACTTTGATAAGATACAATGAGATGAATCTTGCAAAGAAAAAGGAATGAGTTTTGCTGATTTTGGTGGAGATATCACAAATGTCATCATGATTGAATGAATCTTCTAACAGGAACCAGCTGATTTTATAGACAAAAGTCCTGATCCTCACTTTGATAAATCTCTTTTTATTTGAATGGAGATTGCAGTATTGGACCCACATGGAACTTGGTCAGAGGCCAACAATGTGCTGAGAATGGAGACATTAGTTTTTGATTAGAAATGTGATTCTATTGTTGTGCAGATTTACTCTAGCTATTGTCCTATAAGAGTGAAAAAGGGCAAGTGAGGTAAAAACCCTTTTCCCTTAATAAGAATTACTTTCCACCCATACTCACAAGTCCCCTACTTGTTTTATCCAGTAACGTGTTGGATGTGAACAGCTGTATGCCTCATTTGTGCAAAGGTGGCAGCAATCTGAAAGTGCACATCATACTTCTATAAACTCCTCAGGAACGTGGGGAATCTGGCTCAGACACTGATGTCAAAATATGCTTGTGCATTTGTGTACCCACCCAGTTTGTGGTGGGTGCTCCAAAAGTGTGCTCTCTGCAAGGAGGGGAATGCTTAGCTGGAATATGTTGGGACTTCCACTCCTGCACCTCAAAAGGACATTCTCAGCCACAGCTTGACTTTTGTCTGCCTTTAATAGGATTCTGGGTCAAACTTTAAGAAGAGAAAATGCAATTAAATGTTCTCCTGAGACTTAGCAGTCAAGTACTAAATATTGTGCAAGACTGTCAACCCACAAGCATTCTCTGCTATATGGAGATCTTGGAGAAATAGTTCAACTCATGACATTTATGAGGAAATGTGAGTTTTTCAGTTATTTATCTCCCATGGAACCAAAGTTAGGAACAGATTCAGTGCTGTATCTATTCCCGAAATTTAGCTCTCCAAGTTACATGAGCTCTTGCTCTGTGTTGCAACAACTTCTATTGACAAAATGTGATTGGATACGTATACTCCCTGAGTTTACAGATATTGCAGTCACTACTCATGTTGGATCAAAAATCATATAGAAGTACTATAAATGTGGAAATACCATCAGATATCTTTACTCACTATACTGTCCGATGATGATTGCAAACAGTCATTTTAGTAGTTTGTCAAAGCCTATCCGGACGGTGGGATTATCGCTGAGTTCCCTCCAATTCGCTAGATTTGGACTTTAGAAAGAATGCTGTACCCATTAACAGGTAGTTAATTAATTGTGGTGGTGAGTCTGTGGAAAAACTACTGATGTTTAATAAGTCTTCTGTCTCTGGCTTCTGTGATGTTTTGTATTAGCAGAAGTGTGATAGATCAGCAGTGCATTCCACATATTTCTTACTAAATGGCTAGTGTTGGAATGGAATCTATCAAAAAAGAACATACCTGTGCTACAAAATCTGTTGCAGGATTAGGATTTACCACTGTGTTTTCAGATGTGTGCTGTAAAGAAATGTATGTTTTCTTATGTATGAGGTCCAAAAGGAGCAGCTCAAGTGAAGACTACATTTAGTGGCATCCAAAATAGAAGTCCATTGGGTCAAACTAATCTTTGGCTCGTTGTCAGGCAGCTGAGTAATCACTTGTATTTTTCTCATGTCATTTCTCCCTCCCTGCTCCCAAAGCTTCATTATGACCAAACTATTAAGAGTGTTTCAATTCCCCATTCAAAAGAATATGGATGCACCTCCATGAAGGTGTTTTCTATGGATGTTAAATATGAATTTTGAGCTGTCCTCAAGGAAGGACAAGTGCATAAATAAATACACACATGCAAACACCCTGGGAAGCAGAAAGGAAAGCTTTACATCATTACTCCTTACCTACCACCTACTTGGACTTGTGAAGTTGACAGGAATTCATCTCTTACAATTTCTCTTATTTCTGTCACATGTACATTCTAAATTTTAGGACACCCCTTTGACCATATTTACTTCCTAAAGAAACTTTTGGATGTGATATTATTGTGATAGTTTAACTCTTTTGCAGAATGAATACAGTTTGAATATGCAAAACCCCTTCAATTTTGGTTTCTTTTAAATCAACAAAATTTTGATTCCTAGACTAGGAATGTTAATGAACTACAGAGTTGCTGACTTGTTAAACTATTGCATTTTTCAAGCTACCTTCCTATACCTCCTTGATTCTGCACAAGTTTATATACACAATGTTGTTTTCACACAACATGACAATGGCTTCTTGCTTTCTGTAGATCAACATAAGATTATTTTGCCCTTCATATGTGATGCTGGTCTATCTTCTTCTTCAGTTTTGCCTCTACTTAACACTACAAGAGCTAACAGTTTTCTGATATCACTGTTTAAGCTAAAGAATAGCTGTACTTCCAACAAAATTATTATGGGTAGACAAAAGAGGGGGAAGGTGGCACTTGTAAAGAGCAATATAAAAAACCTGCTACAAAATCTTTGTACCAAAAGGTGATCTACATTATCAAAGTCCCTGAGAACTTTACTTTATGGTTTAATATATTTAACAAAATTTATATCTATATATAAATATTTATATTCCAGGCTTTTGTTAGTCTCTATGCAACCTTAACAGTAATAGAGTTTTATGTTTTAATTTCCTTAAAGGAAAGTCTTATTTGGGACCCATGAATGCTTCAGTGTTTTGGAAAGATCTAAATATATGTCAAATATCTATGGAGACCTATGGTTTCTTTTTTCATCCAGCAATCGTTTCATGTATTATTTTGAGAAACAGCACTATATATACTGTAAATAATATAAAAAAAAATATACGTATTATCTGATAAGGTGAAATAGCTCTGTCTGTTGGTTAATTACTCAAATAGTAAAGAAAAGTTAGGCTAATGATTTCCAGACAGTTGTTATGCCATATCATGTTAAAGCAGCTGTTAACCATATGCACTACTGTAGTTCTGCTTATATTAACCATTATGAAATTTTCCTTGGGGAAAAATGTTCATGTGCTTGCAGAGAACCTCTGTGCCCTCTTTTTAAATGAAATAAGTTGGTTATTCTTAGAGCATGGTGAATAATTTGTAACAAATCACTTGGTGATTTTCTCCTGCTTGTGAATAGGGATTGTGTTTTTCAAAGCCACCATGCACCCAAAGGAGCTGAAGTCTCACCGGCAGTTTGGTAGCTTCAACAGAGCAGGGGAAGCACTAGAAGAGCACTACAAAACCAGTCCTGGTGTCACTGCACCATTGCAGTGCTGGCTGTGGTGGCCTCATGGCTTTGGAACACAAGGTCACATCTATTCATGGCACAATCTTGTTGTACCAAGGCTAACGTGGCAATCCCTGACACTGCTGTTTTGTGCAGGACTATGGCCCTGCAGCAGGATAGGGTTTCATCTGATTTTTTTTTTTTTGTCTTTTTTGAGAGAGATCTGTGAATGATCTGTGAATTCCTAGGGGCTTATGGCAGCAAATATTGGAGTGATAGCCACCAGAGAAACAAGATTTATGGACAGAAGCCATCTCTTTTTTTAGGTTGACTAATACAGTTGGAAAAAAAGAGACAAGCATTTGGGTCAAAACCCCTTTGTCAGGTCCAAGATAGAAGTATGTCTAGAGGACAGCTTGTGTGGATGACATCTAGTTTGTTGTTGAGGGGGATGGTGTGTGTTTTCCCCCTCCTTATTTTCTTTATAAGCATTGCCTTTTTTTCTTAAAACATTAAAACTGCAACATGATGTACATCTATTACCAGTTTAGTAAGTATCTATCACTTGATCTTATTAAACTTGCAGATTAATTTATCATCTTGCATCGTCCTAAGGAAGGGTATCTATGTTAACTCAGAATGAGACAACATTAGTACTTACTTCAGGGATATTTGTCTGGATTTGTTACAGTTGTCTTTGTGTCCTCAGTTGCCTTTGCTTGTGTGAGTATTCTAGCAAGTGTTCATGAACTTCAAGATGAAAATGGTTTTATTGGATAATGATCAGAGAAATGTTTTGTCTTACAATACCTACCCCAGTCACAGTGTAATCCCAGAGCTCAGAAGAAGGCAGTTGACAGGGATATCACTTGTAAGACATTAGACATGTTCCTTCTATTCAGTGTGGGTAAACCTGGGTGTTGCACACCAAAATGACATGGTGGATGGGCACCAGAGAAGGGCACCAACTGCGGTCAAAGGTCTAAAATCATAGCTTACAAATAACAGCTGAAGTAATTTAGATTGTTTGTTCTGCAGAAGAATAAAAAGGAATTGTGATAATAGCCTTCAGATACATGAGGGTAGCAGCAAGAATTAAAAAGAAATTTCCTTTGCTCTTTTTACATAAAAAAGGAGGTAATTTAAACAAGGTACCTCTTAGGTATCAGAACAGTAAGGATATTGTTTCTATTTTAATAAATAACCAAGCATTGAAATAGATTGTCTAGGGAAACTGTGAAGCCAAATCATCAAAGGGACCCAAGAAAAAGTTAGAAAAGCAAATGGTAGGAAGGGAGTACATATATGCCCTACCATGCTGGAGGGTGGATCAAAGAGATAATGTCTTAGTGTCCCTTATAGGTCCCTTTTCTCTGATCTTATGATTGGTAGCTGTACGACGATGGCAAAAAAAAAAAAATACCCAGACAAGATGTCCTCCAAAACCTTTTGTCTCGCTTCAGTCTGAGTGCTTGACAATGAATGCACGAAGGATTTTTTACCCAAAAAATTGTCAGTGGTTTTCGTCTGAAACCTGACTGTCACACTATAGCAATGTTATACCAGCAGAACTCAGTCACCCTCACAATGATCTGTAACTTAATTTCACAAGTGTATTATTAGATATAATATTAGTAGAGTGCTGAATAGAATGAGCCCACTGAGTCACTGCAGAGAAATATCCAGATGATAGGAGCTTCCACTGTGTTCTAGTAGACATTTCTGAGCCCAAATCATTCTCCTCAGCAACCCAACCACTTGCTCAACTGTCTATTCCTGCTTATAATGGATCTGAAAAATCACACTTTGCAAAGAGACCAAACTTGTTCAGACGATGACTAACAATTTGAAAATAAGTGGTCTGACCGGGTGTCCAAATTGTTGACAGAAAGCAAATGTTCGTGTGTGCAATGAGCATGAAAGATAAAAGCCCTTCCCTGGCACTGTTCTTCCACTGAAGCCCTTACTCCAACCTGTAGCCTCATTAGATGACCTGTGAGCCAAGAACAGGGAGAGCATAAGAAAACAGTTCCTACTAAGGCTTATTTTCTGAAGGAAAGTCTGCCTAGATGCTACCTTATATTTTTCATATTGCCTGCTAAAAGATCTGTGAAAAGTTAGTAAAGCAGTCTGGAAAAACAGTAAATTTTGCTTTTAGGATTCAGCAAAACTCTGTATTAATATTTATAGTGTATATTTATTATTTTTTCTCTTTATAGGTTTGGGTGTACACAGGGTAAAAACTGCAGGGCTGGGAAAGCTGTGCATGCCTCACTCACATCCCTCCTTTACTCAATGTCCCATGGAGTGTCATGGCTCTAAGGCCAAGGATTTTGCTTCTGACTTCCCAATTTTTCTTGCTAGGTAGGAACCCTGGGCAGCCTGACTCTTGCATGCAGTAGCTTCTGGCATAGATATCAACTTGCATGTGAAGTATTTCATACTTTTATAGAACTGAAAGTATACCGGGATAGTGACCACTTCACCCCATGAGCATCTAGAGTGTTAAACACAACAATACCGTTGGCTGGACTAAGAGCTATACCCTAGTAAAAATAACTCCTAGAACTGTATCCACATGTCTCTTGGTCCATTAGTCTTGTTTATCTCAGAAACTAGGCAGAGAGTTTTTTTCAGATGTTTCCCACGGGCAAAGATCTTTATACAACCAGATTATTTGGAGATACCGCTTTAAATTAGATTGATCCTGCAAAATTGTGCTTTTTAATCCATTATGATGCCTATTTCATAGTTTGATCTAAATAAAAGTGCATTCCAATCCTTTTCACCCTGTCCTCCAAATTCTTTACCAATGGCCTGCTATGGCTGCAGCACAATTCTGGCTGGAATAAGTCTTAATTAGCTGCCAGTGATGTCATGTCCATGTCTGTGTTAAAGACACAGGACTAAGTATTCCTCCTTATTTAATGTACTGTAGAAATTCCATTTTGGGATAGCATTAAGATGCTTCAGAGCCAATCTTGTATTTCTCTCAGAGTTGAGATGCTTGGCCTTCAGCCTTCTGACACTACCCCAGTTGTGCTATAATGGTCCAGAAATACACTGCCTGTTGTGTTTTATTGCTTATGTGAAAACTGTCCAATTCCTTGTCAGTTGACAAGGGAGGAGCATTGCATTGAAGGATTGCACAGCAGTGTGTCTGGGAGCTATGTTATTTCACACCAGCAGCAACCTTTCAGTGTTTGCGCAGCAGCCCAGTAGAGCCTTGGTGCTCTTGCCATAGAGCAGAGAGCAAACCCCATTGTAGTCATTCTCTCTGCCAGAGAGACTAATGCATGTTGCCAAATATCTCCCCTCAACACATTTATTGAACATTAAACCAGCAGAATAGCATTGAATGAAGTCCAGTAATTTTATAGGATATATTTTAGTCACTAGACTTTGAAGACTAGTCCAATGTTAATTATAAAGTTTCTGTGTCTGGATAACATATTGTTAACCGTTATTTTGTAAGTGCTAATGGCAAGATGGAAGATTTCCAATGGTTTTATTGAGGAAGTGGCAATTAAAATGTTGAGCACTGCAACATACATACAAAATAAAAATAATCTTGCATACACAGCACTTTGTGTCTAAAAGAAAAAAAACCAGAAAAAACAGGGATGAATATTTTCGGTTGAAATAAATGCAACCATTTTATTTCTAAAAAGTTTTGCTCTTGAAAAAAACCGGAACGTTGATTTACTTGCCAACTTCAAATGTCACGAGTCTTGAACAAGTTTGACATTGTTTAAAAGCACATCGTGAAACTATTAGAAAGCTAAGACAAGTTGCTATGTTATGTTTTTCCACACTCAAAGAACAGCAATATGTTCTCAGTTTGAGTAACTTCTTTTAGATTAAGGGAAACTAAACAAGAAAGAACAAAAGCAAAGTGATCGCAAGAGTGTGTGGAAGTGTCTGCACAGGAAAATTTTTAATGTGTGGGTGGGAAGAGGGACTATGCAAGCACTGCCCCATGAGGCCAAATGGGCACACCAATGCTCCTCTATCTATCTGCAATAAGAAAAAAAAAAAAAAAAGGACTGTCTATGGCTCTGTATCATCTGTCACTTAGCAGGTTCAACATAGATTTTGCTTTGCAAAGCAAATGGCTACCACCTGCTAAAAGAAGTCCTGGTGGCATGTATAGTGGAGATGGGAGTTGAGCAGCACTGGGGCTGGTTGTTAGCATGAAGTTGGTCAATGTGAGGCACATAATCCCTGCAAGCTGAGCAGGAGCCAGCTCTCCAGCCTTTCGAGTGGGTTTAGGTTTGCTCGCAACATACCTGTTTTAATCTAAACCTGATGCAGTGGACAGGTTTTAAGGCCCTTCCTTAATGCTTTTCCAGACAGCTCTGTTTCCAGACAGCTTGGTGAGGCTGGATTTCACATCCTCTTCTGGATGATGTGAACTCACAGCTTTGGGGAGCCAAAAGCAGCTTTGGGCTCCCAGGGCATGTCCTCAGCTCCCTCAGGAGTCCCAGAGCGGGTAACAGCCTTTTGGCAGCTTCAGGATTCTGAGGAGAGTAAGGAGAAGCATTTCCTAATTTTCCAGGCCCTCCAGACCCCTGAGTATTGATTAGTCATAGCAGAACTACCCTGGATTTTCCTCTCCTTCTCTCCCTCCTCCTTTTACTTTCTCCCTGTACAATGATTTGGACAAAGCCTTCCTGTTTGGGCATTTTCTATCTATTTTCATTTCACTGCCACTCCTGTTAAGAAAAGGTGTATCAAAGGTTTTATATAGCTTTTTGAAATACAGATTCACTTTAGGATAGCCTCCAATGAAAAACACCAGGGGAACAAATGCCAACTTTGGACTAAAGCACATTAATCAGCTGTTCTCTGTGTAACTTCAGGAAATTGAGTGAGGCTTATCCAGGCAAGTCAGCCCATCTGAGATCTGAATCACCTCTGGAGAGTTCTTTTGCTCTCCACTGTCTACAGGAAAGTGCGTTCCTAGTCCAGGTACAATTTGAGGTTCCTGAGGTTTGGTGGGGCAAGCCTGGACCGTCAGTCCAGAAGTCTGCTTGCTCACTTGCTCAGACAGAGCAACAAACCTATGATGTGAAGGTACACTAGCACAGAAAACAAAAAATTGGAGTGAATAAGAATCCAAGACAGAATGTTCTGTGCCTGTTGTTCCTACCTTTTCCCTTTTAATTCTACAGGAGGAAAAAAAAAGAGGGAAAAAAAAGGGAATCACTGCACCTGATCTCCTTTCTTTTTGTGCTTTGCCTCTCTTTTCCCTTTTGCATGGTCATAAACAGTAGCCAAGGGGATTCTGACCAGCCTGAATACCCTCGCACCATGCATGGCTCTCCAGCATGACCTGTATGGCAGAGCATAAGGACTGGGTTTTGGGGCTCCTTGCAGTCCCTGAGCAAGCTGAAGCAGAAGCCATCCAGCCTCCTTTAAAGTTCAAAGCCGTGGTGCATCAATGACGTCTGGCTGGACACAGAGGAAATACGTTAATGTAGATCTAAAGAGCTCAATCCTGCTGACCTCCTGTGAGAGCCAAATTCTTTTTCAATGAGCTTTTGAAAATACATTACCTCTTCTCTGCAGTGCAAGGCTGTCAGAGTGCAGCTTATAGAACAGGGTTTGGGGGCTTAACACCTCTGGGTATTGGGGAAGTTTGACTTCACACCTTCCATGATGTACCTCAGTAGTACCTCTCATTTTGCAGTAGTCAATCTTTTTAGTCCACAGCCCCCTTTCTAATTTTTTCAGGGAATGTGCCCTTCCCCACAAATTTAAGCCTTCTGGCAGCAGGAGGTTGCCTGTTTCAGTTGCAATTTCCAAGGCCTTTGAAAGTAGTGTACAGATTCCAGCAGAACTGCAGGCTTAGACCCATCACACATTTGAATGTCACCTCAGCTCTTTTCCTTGAAATTACAAACCTATCTGATTTTAGACACTGAACTTGGCCTCAGAGGAGTTCCCTGGGCTTGCTCTCAGCAGGGAGTAGGGTAGTCCTTAGGGAATGGGTCTAGTGCAAGGGTCCTCAAACTACGGCCCGCGGGCCGGGTCTGGCCCCCTAGAGTCCCTTATCCGGCCTGCCCCACCCCCCGCCAGGGGTTGGGGGCCGAAACCAAGCATCCCCGTCCTCCTCCTCCTCCTCTGCGATGCACGGCAGGCAAGAGGCGGGGGCGTCTCCTCTGCTGGGCAAGCAGTGTCGGCAGCCTCTGGACTGCGAGCTCCAGCCAGCTCGAGTGAATTGCCAGAGCCCCGGTATGGCAAAGTTCCTTCAGTCCCTTCTGGTTGCCCTTTCCAGACTGTGCGGCCGGGCTGAGGAGGGGGGCGGTGGCACCAGCGAGGTGGGCGACTCCCCTGTCTCTCCCTCCCTCCCTCCACCTCCCAGACAGGACAAGCAAGCCAGCACCTGTGGGAAGCACGTGCACC
>JAWWLV010000121.1:79892562-79907712 GCA_035041135.1 Platyrinchus mystaceus | reverse complement strand
ATTTTAAATATTGCATTCTTTTTCCTGTTTTTGTGCACTACTACTAATAAAATATGTGCAGTTTGCATAAGAATTCGTTCATTTTTTTCCAAACTATAGTCCGGCCGCCCACAGTGTCTGAGGGACAGGAAACCGGCCCCCAACAGTGTCTGAGGACAGGGAACTGGCCCCCTCTTTGAAAAGTTTGAGGACCCCTGGTCTAGTGCCTCCTGCTAGCTCTCATGACCACCTCCTGCATGGAAAGGTGGCCAGCTTTTGCTCCTGATGGCCCTCCTCCCAAACTGAGCCACACGGACATCCTCTCATCTCAGCTGCTGCTGTTGTGGGGAGTTGCAGGAGCATCACTTGTCAGACAAACGCTTCCTGAAAAATGGCTTTTAGAACCAGTTTTAGCACCAGCTTTTGTGAGCATTGTTCAAACTGATGAGTCCTAAACTGGACAAGGAGTATCCATACTGGGAGAAGCAGTTGGAGTGCCCTCAAAAGGCACACTTTAGCTAGTCCCTGGGCTGCACAAAGGAACCAACCAGTATTAGCTATTATATGGAAAATCCGGTAGTGATAAAAAACACTTTGGAGATCTTCAGCTGTAAAACCTGCCACAGACACTTTTCTAAATCAATCCAAGCTTTATGTATAACTTGATAAAAGATTTATTAGGTGAAGGATAATAAATATGTTGAAATGAAAGGTATGGAAAATAAAAGTAATATACCTGTAAATGGTTTGCTATACTGAGCTGAACTAAACAAGAACTTGCCTAGGACAAGTTGCTCCATACAAGTTATTTATAAAAATTAAAAAACAAAACAAAACAAAAAACCCCAACAAAAACAGAGAAAAAAAAGGAGGACCCAGGTAAAATGATTCCATGTAAGGTCTATGGTAGAGTGCAGAATCTTCTGACCACTGATGCTCCACTTTTCCAGCTGTTTTTCCAGGGTCTCTGTTATCTAAAGAGTGGACTTTGAGGTGTTCGTTGTCAGTTTTTGTGCTGTTGTTCACAAGCCACAGTCATACTTCTGTTCAAGATCAAAAGACATGAGGCAGCAGATTCTGATTGGGAAACAGATCACTGAGGCAGATGCTGGATGCTTTCTGTGAGTGGTTAAATGATCTGTCTGGTGACTAATGGGACCCTGACACTGTGAATTACTGTTATTAAGAAAGTTAGGAACACCTGGAGAGAGCACTGAAACTTTCCAGGAAATGGTTATACTGGTACTTTTGGTGTGTTCTCAGTAGTGATTTAAAGGCAACATGATTGAAAGCATCCTTGCAGTACACTCTGAAAACTGCGCCAGGACTGAACCGGTGCATGAAGAGAGAAGACACCGAGACAAAAATTCACTATGATGTCAGTATTTTTCACTGAGAAGGATTCTGTTGTTTGACAATCTTCTCCAGAAAAATCCAGCAGTAACAAACATTTATTTTCATTATTCCATCACTTAAAAATGTCAGCAGTGCTCTCTATGCCATCTCTCTTAGTCAAGACATATCTATTCTGTAGGGAAAGGACTGAAAACACTTCACACCAAGTAAATGTTCATGTGTATGAGCATTCATGCCATTACACTTTATTACAACTGTACCACTCAAAGGCACCAAATAATATCAAACAGGCTAAAACAGTATGTCATTCCTGACTTGCCTCTGCTCGTGGACAAAAAGTTGAGCAGGGGGGTCTTTTGTTTGTTTGTTTGTTTTTGTTTTTGTTTTGTTTTTTCTGTCGTTGTGTTTTTTTCTTTCCACTAGGCTACACTTAAAATGAAACAACACTAGAACAGAGGTCAAGAACTTGGAAGAATTCATTCAAGCAGGACCAGGTACAGCTTGATTCAATATCAATATTTCATATGTTCTGAGATTGTGGTTCAAACTATGAGATAGCAAAACACCATTTTTATAGCTTTCCATCTGTGAGAAGTTATTTCTCAAACACTCTTTATGAACAATCTAACAGATATTCATTTTTGAGATCATATATTCTGTTAAGTGGGATCTTTTTGATGCACAGTCTGGCTGTGATAGTAATTTTAAAACTAGAGAGACAGTCTTAGAGCCAGATTCATAAAAATAAATGTCTTTCACACAAAGTTATGTTCCATGATGCATTAACTTCTCCTTTTTCAGGCATTTGCAGGAAAGTAATATACTCAATATTATATATTCGTAGAGCAAAGGAAGAATGAATCAATGTAGGAATCATAAGGAGATGATAAATCTTTCATTTAAGTAATAAAATGTACATACCCTTTCTTTAAAAAAATATTTTCCTGTTTATTTCACGACATAAATACAAATACATTGAGTTGGAGAACAGCTAAAACTCTTTGATGGTGCAGCACTAAGAGCATTTTCCTTTGATGCTCTTATAAATGTGATGCAGTTGTAGCGTATCACATACCAGATATTTAAGCCACTTTGGAAAAGTTGGAAATCAGTTTAACCTATCCAATATTCAGGAACCATCTGAGACCAGCTGTCTTGACAGGCCAGGTGGAGACCTTGTTTTCTGTGTCCAACAGGACACTAGCATGACTAACATCCCATGCTATTACTTTTGATTTCCTAAATCTGATGAACAGGAAATGATTTAGAGCAGACACAACTGGTGGTAGCCTTGGTTACCAATCTGTAGTCAGGCTTGCCACATAACTTTGAACTCACAGAGGAGTTTCTTAACCCACACTGCCACCTTACACCTGGTTTAATCTTACCATCCTTTTGCTGTGGCAACAAGAAACCTCCAATGAATTTGTAGAAGCCACATGGTTAATGCACCCAGTTACTTCAGTCACTTATGTCAGGGCTGAATTTGAAGCTCTGTGGCTGATGCTATGCAGAACATGGAACTTGTGAATAAACCAGCTTTTTCTGGTCTTATCATCCATGACCCTGTTGAATTACAGAACAAAATTATATGGAGGTGTTAGCATCTGTTGCATTCACAATCACCACTTATGACATTTCTATGAGCTTTTGAAATATGCTCCAGTGGCACATGACCTTCAAACCAAGGCTGCTTTGTTCATGTGTGTGTGTATGACAGACCAGGAAATTCTCACTCTTGCTGTCCAAACAACCTTGTCCCTTTCAGTTTTGCTTGCTCCAGTTTTATGTGCTGTAAGCATATTCTAGGACTCAGAAATGAGAACTAGAAAGTAATTTCCAGAGGTTAAAACCTGACTTTACCACGGGTGTTACAAGCTCTGCCACTGTTTCTTGTGGAATCGGGTCAAATGGAGGTGGTAGACAAATTCAGGTTTCCTCACATATTTTCCTTTTTCTTTCTCACTTCCCCCTCCCCCCACCCCTTCCCTGGGTGGAATCTAAGTGTTAAGAGACCAGCTTCAGTATATATCCAGGATTTTTAGAAGTATTCCCATCTAGTCATAGCAGTAGCAGTAGTTCTGACCAAGATGCTGAATATCAGGAATTACCAGACATTTCTAATGTGTAAGTGTTGACCAGTTCCACAGTAAATACATTATCAATCCAACGATTCTGGAAGAGCCAGCGTTACTACATGTGCTCTTCACAGAAAACTGTCCAATGCATCATGAACACACCAGCCTTACAGTGCACACATGGATGGCATGTGGGAAGAAATTGCCGCATGTGCTTTACCCAGTCAGGAGTATGTGGCAGCTCCACTTGTGCAGATGGCTCTCTGCCGAAACAGCGTGACTTTGATGCTTTTTGTGGGTGAAGATATGATTATCAGAATGGTTCAGAAAGAGATTATCATCTGGGGTGCTTTGTGAGGTTATATGCAACCACCAGTGAGGGCCTACATTTCATCATTTTGGGTTTAATAAGGAAATGTATTTGTGTATTAAGAAAAAGTGAAGGTTTTTCTTATTTTTGCTCATAAGGGAGGAAATATCTAACTCACTCAATTCAAGCTAAGATATTTCTCCATTCATCTGCTCTAAAGCTTTCATCATCCACCTCTGTAACCTCTCAGAGTCTTCTGGGATGAAAGGAGAGTGACCAATATGCTTCATGGTGTCTTTTGCTCCTTTTCTTTTGCTGCATGTACAGGTCTTGACTGAGGTATCAATAGACAGTTGTCTGTCACGCAACTCTGTTCTCATGTTCCATGCATTTGAATTTTCATAAGTTCAAATTTTGAAAGAGAAGAAATCTTGCACATGTTCTAAAGGTGGCCAGTGGCTAAACAGAGGTTTAACTTTAAACTCCCCCAGTAAACTACTTCCACAGGAGGATCTCTTGACCACAAAGGCTATTTCATCTACTGTTTTGGGTTCTGGTAGCTGTATTGACCTGGAAAAGTGCAGTAATCTTAATAGTTCTTGGACACTTTAAAATGAAACCAAAATATCAACAGTAAAATCTGATAGCAAATATTATAGCAAATAGCTAAGATCAAAAGCAATAGTAAATTAAAGGATCAGATCATAGGAAGGAAGTTCTTATGATGGCTTCTATTATTACAGGAGAGAATGGCTGTAGTCCTCAGGACCTAGAAGCTCTTCATTGCTGTTGTCTTAAACCCCAATTTTGAAGACTGATGTCTCTCATTCAAAGAAAAAAATCATGATATGGACATACAGGAGATCTAATAGGGTTTCTCTGATAACAGGGTCATATTCCAGTGTTCATTCTTTTTTTATCTGTCTAAAGATTCTTCTCTGGTGCAAGCATAGAGAGAGGTCTGAAGGGATGCCTGCTATATTGTTCCAAATGTCTTATAAAAATGGCATCAGCTTGAGTGTGGGGTGTGAGGGGGTGTTGAACATGGCATGGCATTAAGCCCCAGATCACCTTTATTATTTAAAGTGATGAGATCAGCAGAGCTCTTGGAAGCAATAACTCCATGAGACCTCAGAAGAGGCTTCCTCTGAAACAGTCTCAAGAATGGGAGCATTACTGGGTACTACATTTCAGCAGAAGGAAAAGATGGAATGCATTTGGAATGCATTGATATTTCTCTCTCTCCAGATGACCAGACATTTAGAGGGAATCAGCTTAGATCCAACAGTGAAACTCTTCATATAAGTCTCCCTTATAAGCTTGCATTACAAGAATCCTCTGAAAGTTCTAGTCTGGAGAGTCTGCTTTGCTCAGTCTAAGTATAGAAATGAGCCAGGAGTGAAGAGCAGCATGGTGAAAGAGTTTTTGTAGATCTCAAAAAAGAACAGATAAAATAAAGGATTTTTCACACAAGCATTCAGCTGTGGAGATGTTTGGTCCAGACTCTGACTCTCCTTTACAGAGACCTGCAGAGGTTTGGAATGGCACTACAAGTACAATGTGTGGATGCACTGACATTTTCCAACGTGGGATATTAAAAATAGAAAGAAATTAGAAACTCATATGTGGGTTGTAACTTCAAACATTTCAACGGGATAAATACATGCAGAGTCCTTAGCAATGCTATGCAATGTTTTTTTGAAATATATACTCCCTAATGTACTTGTAAGCAGGGGGAGTTCAAACAGCAATCAGCCAAAACTGAATAGGTACATTCCATCAGAATAGATTTTCCTTATAGTTGCCCTCAAAACAGCATAATTTCTCATAGTACTTGAAGCTGATTTAAGTGTTGGGTCTGTGCCAATTATTTGTTAAGCCTTATGTCTTTATTTTATAGCTTATATGATACAATTGACCAGCTCACTGAAACATCTGTTGCACACAAAGGCAAAAAGGGCTAGAATCCTACCAATGTTTAGATGGCCACTTTGTCCTTTTTCTGCCATCGTTATCTCTGAGTGTGCCCTCAAATGCAGAGTATGCTGTTCTGAAATGTTGTTTTGTTCATTTTGTAGAGGTGGGAATTTATTGCTCATTTAATCTAAGTTGATCTTTGTTAGCTAAGTGTACAATTAAAATTACAGTATTTGATGTAGATTTGGGTGGCTTATAGCACCAACCTCTCACTTCTGAGTGTAGAGTTAAAGTTCAGCCAGAGGTCTTGCATAACATGAGTTTTCAGGGATTTTAGAATAGTCCCCACTGGAGCGTTATCTACAACACAAACAACTATGCATCATTTGGCAATTCAGGACAAAATTTGATTAGGACACACTCTGTTCTAGCAAATTTTAACATATTGAAGATTGTTCTCTCTTTGCACAGCAGTTATTTCTGGCAAGACCGTAAATTGTTAATGATGAAGAGGAGATTTGCCACACTACTGATCTTCAAGTCTATCAAATTTGGCACTTCTCTTAACAATCTACAGCATGATATTTCACCTAAAAGATATTATTGAAAGGTGATTGACCCAATGCCAAGGAGATTTGAATCTTTTTCTCAGAAACAATTCTTTGTTTTTCTTTATATTTCATAGGTTTTATTTAACCCAACACTGCCTAGTGCCTTCAGTGCCATATTTTCTAAACACCTTATAGTGAATGGCAGCATTTTATAGAACAGGGTCCTGTCCCAGCAAAACTATTGCATGTTTTAACAATTGGAGTCTGTCTGTGTCATAATTGTCTAGTCTAAGCAAGATCCTCCTACAGTAAATGGAATAGACAGCCTCTAGTGAGGGATTCCCATACCAAGTTCCAGCAAGAAAGCTCTCTTCAAGGTTGTCTGTTCACTGAGAGATTATGAGTTCTAATCTTAAATGCTGAAAAGGAAAAGATATCCTCATGGTTCAAATTCATCAAGCTTAATCCCATCTAAGTCCATCGCAAGATGCCATTCTTCCATGAGTCAATAAGTCAATGATTTGGTTTCAGCTGTACTATCCAGAGCCTCAAATGCATAATTTTTTTAACTTTTCTGCTGTAACTCTCTTTCTTGACTTTGAACCCTAATGACTTAATTCCACAGAGAGAAAACATTATGCTGTCACCTGTAGAACAGAGAGACTGAAATTTCTTCAATATGTGTCAACACTGGCATCTGAAAAAAAGAGAAAAATCTAATTTGAAAACAGTTCAAGAATCCATGATGTCAAAGAAGAGACTGCTAAGAGAAGACATTTTTCAAAGACATACCTTCAGATCAACAAAAATCCCTTGAATTATAAAAATTCAGACAAAAAATTTTTCTTTCCAAGGGCTTATGTGAGGAAAAATAAAAGTCTGTGGAGCATTACACCGTGGGGGAATTATCCCAGTTTCTGGTTGCAAAGGAACTTTCTGATAAGCAAAGTTCAAGAAACTGATTTAAGCAGCCTTCAGTTGTGTGAGCAAAGGTGGGATCAAGAGCTTGCTTGGGTAAGTCCAGTTGTAAGGGGACAGACAGATCACTTTCAGCCTCATTCAGTCCCCATGTCTCTTCTCACCTCTTTTTATAAATACGAGCTATATGCCTACTTTCTAATGATATCTTGAATGGATATCTAATGATATCTCAGATGTTAAAACCCTGGGACCTATGAAGTCCTGTAGAACAGCAGTGCCTCTTCCCTGTGTCCTGGCTGCTGTAAACATAGCAGCTACAGCCTTCATCTTTCAGCAAAGCATTTCCATGCTTTTTCCCAATATTGTTGTCCCCTTTCTTTTCCTCCATCTGTTCAGTCTAAGTCCTTCATCTTTTATGTTGCAAGTCCTCTTAAATATCAACCTTCTGACGTATGCCAGGTTATAGCACACATTGAACCATCAGCTTTGTTATAAGCTATTTATGTGTTATCTTTTATTTTATCCCACTGCTACTTGTTTTAAATAGCCTATTATTCATTGAATTAGTTTTCTCATTAGAAGTCATTAATACCTATCTGTTGGCTGTTACCTGATCACTGTAAAAAGGCATTTTATTTCATGAAGATTTGGTTCTAGGTGTCTTTTTTTCTGTGTCGTCTGATTCTGTCTGCATATATTATCATACTGAACATCATATTTAGATGAACTGCCTAAGATGTTCACTTGTTGGCATGTCATACCTACCTATATGTTATTCTCAACATCTACCTGTGTCTCAATTGGCAAAGCCTCCACAACCATCAGTCCTCCTTAAAAAGCAGTCCAGTTTCAGAGGAATTCAAGAGATGGTTGGTTGACTCAGAGATACAAAGTGCCTTAAACCATTGTAAATGTAGCTTTCTAAACAAAGGAGGAAGACCTTATGTAGTACCTCCACCGAGAAACATGTAAACTGAGATCAGCATTTGGTGGCTGTGTATTGCCTGATCCATCAGCCACAATGCAAAGAAAACAGGAGGGCTGTTGAATGGTAGAAGATGATAAGGAGTTGAGGACACTGAAAAAGCTATTAAGGTGCATACAACAAAAGTCGGGGAAAATAAAGTTTGTTTAGCTCTGCCCTCATGAAACAAACCATTTACTGTAACTGTTTCTTCTGAAGAGCTGTTACTTGCTGGTTTTGGCTCCGCTGACCATCTCCTTATTTTTATATTCTCCTCACATCTCATCTTCTCCATCTGACTTCTATTTAGTTTCCCACTCATATAGTCATATAAAGTCATCTATGCTAAAACCAGATATGGCTGATGTTTTGTTTTCTTCCTTTTTTTTTTCATATTTTTCTTTTTTTTTTTTTTTTTCAAAAGTGTTGGAGGAAGGAGGGAAATTCTAGCTTGCAACAGAACCAGACGAGTTTACCAAAGCTGCCCACCCATTCCCAGCCAGCCTGGGGACATGGTATTCAAATATTTCATAAAGCAAATTCCTTAATAGTTGAGGTTTTACTAGCCCATTAAAGAAATACCACCTCCCTTCCACTGGTTTACTCATCTCTACCAGTACAAAATTTAATTTTACACATTGAGAAAATGGATGCTTTTTCTTTTTCCTGCAGCAACGATACAGAGAGCACGTAACTGGCTGCAGACACTGAGTCTTAAACAGCATCATAGTGTAAAGCTTCATTACGTTCAGGTGACTGACCAGTACAAGGTTACTCTGAGGTAACCTCTGATTTCCTTTTGTGGTCAACATTGTGAAACAAGGTTTGTCTACCTTGTAAATGCAGATCTGCCATCTCAGAACTACAGTGCTTCACCAGATTAACACATTAGGAAAATTTTTTAGGAAAAAATTGTAACATAAAGAGAAGGAAACAGAGGCAGAGGCACAATTCAGTGTTATTTCAAGAAAGATGAGACTGGATATTGATAATTATTTGCAAAGGATACAGCAAAAACTTCATAGCAGAAACATCCACTTGAAACAGAGACTGGAAGTCAGCCAAACCCCCTAACCTACCAGTGACAAATCATGGTTGTGTAAGACATCCTCCAAATCATAGTAGAAAATAAAGAGGGGAGGGAGCAGAGCAGATGTTTGGAGGTCATTAACAGGAGCTTAGTTTTCCTTGCCTGGTGGCTACCTCTAGAGATATCTGATTCCCAGAAATTTCCTTGACCTCCAAACATCTGCTCTCTTCTTCCGTTTTCTTTACATCCATACTGCAGAGAGCCTCATGCAGTCATAACCTTTTCAGTTGTCTCTTAGAAAATATTTGTATCTCATCCCCTAGATCATGAAGGAAAGTATTTAACAGGTCTGAGCCTATTATCATTCATGGTAAGACCTTCATGTTCATTGCAGTTGATGTTACAATGTATTACTTGGCACTTTTTTTCCCTGTGTGCTGTGAATGTACACATAAACTACACAAATAAGCTAAGCTAAAACACTTAGTTCTTTTGATTTGAACCCTTAGACACGTTTCTTATGTTCTATATTTTGTCATTTTACTGCCTTTGTTTATCATCTGCCCTTTGTCAAGTCCTTAGTCTCCATGAGAACTAGACATGCCCAAGGCAGCCCTATTACTGTGAAAAACATGGAGGCCAAACACATATTTCCAGGTATGATTGCTACTGCTTTTCTTTCCTCTAATGGTCAAGCATATCTAATGAAAGTTGTTGTGTACAATGAGCTCTGGTATTGCTCAGGAGTGCATTATCTATAGCCATTTAAAATGTTTTCCCATGGGACAATGATAGCCAAAGTAATTTTTCCTTTTTGGATGAGTAGTACTGCATTTACTCTTTTTTTTTTTCTTTTTTCTTAAATTTTCCCACACCTCCCAGTTTTCATTGAAATAAAAAATAGATTACATGTGCTGCAATAAGCTTCCTTGCTAATCTTCTCACATCCCTCAGCACTCATGTCTAGCAGATATCAAGTTCCTTGTGTGATCACATATTCTAAGCATCTACTGCTCATTAACATATGTTTCTAGAGTAAATATTTTCTCTATATTATCTAGTTTAGTAGGAGTTTTTTAAAATTCTTTTTTACAGAAGTTTTGTTAATCTGTGTCTTAGAAAAATCCTGGTATCCCACAGACATTTTGGAGTTATTGTTCTCTGTTCTTCTGCTCACATCCTTGCCAGGATAAGGTGGTTTTTTGATTAAGGAAATGATTTTTCACCATGACAATACATCTGCAGCTAGAGAGGGACTAGGTCCCTTTTTTATGATTTGTATCCATGGGAAAACCTTGACAGTTTAGAAGTGAGGAGGACCTTGGATTTAAAAACTACAGCCTTTGCATAGAAGCCTAACTGAGAGACTGTTGAGAGAGCTCAACAGTCAGCAGCCACCCCCAGCCTTCAGGCTATTTTGTGGTTTCTTCCTTCCTCTCTCACTCTGTTGATGTCCCTGAGGATCCTCTGTGGCTGCATTTTCTTTTACTTGCTATTCCTTAATATTGTTAAATGGCCATATGCCCTTTTTACCATCTCAGTCCTGAAATCTCATCAACCCTCTCTGCCCTTTGCATCTCAGTTTCTGTCTTCATTTCTCTGGATGGCCATGTTCAGGTTCAGCTCAGCTGGGCTAAAAGTGAGGAGGAAAGTTCTTCCTGAAGGAACTAGTGTGGGGTTTGGGGAGTCAAGGTTTGACTCTGCACTCCACCCAATCTTCCTGTGGGCAAGCCTTAGGGTCTAACTACTCTAATGAGGGGGAAGTGTCCACTCTTACAGGGATGAACACATTCCTTCTGGAGGAGAAATGATGGATTGAAGCTGAATCTGAACTGTTTTGAACTCTTTGGATGCTCTGGACTTGGATGGAGCAGTGTTAGTGTTAGACCCTACTTGCTAGTGAGATAATCCCTTTCTTCCAGGTGGAGCACAGTCCATTTGCCTTTATTCAGGGTCCAGCCCCACCCTTCCAAGACAGTTTACTGAGGTTTATGTGCCTTGAGCTAAATGCTTTGGTGATACACAGTCTCCAGCTGGTACAGAAAGAAGACATAACCCATCTCAGGTGCAGGCCACCACATGCGCATCGTTTTAAGTTCAAACCCCTTTGGCGTCTTCCCATCAGCTTCCAGCAGCAGTCTGATGATGTAGCCCTAATCTCAGAAAAAACTAATGACTCAGGTCCCAGCTACATCAAAGACTGGGTTCTGATCTGTAAATGACTGTGAAAGCTGCATTTCTCTGGGACAATGGACTTTCAGGCTTGCTGACAAAAGTGTAATGACATGCAGGAGCAAGGAGACAAAGTCAGCCTAATCTGAATAAGAAGTAATTTCCTATCTTTAACAGCAATAAAACATGGGAGAATTTTACCACAGAAGACTGCAGTACCTAAGTAAGCTTAGGTATGTTTCTGAAAAGCGTGATCATCTGGCACTTTTAGCAACAAAATGAGTTAGATCTGAGTTTGCAAAGGGAAGGAGAAGGCTGGCCTGCATGAGCCTGGTGGTCTTTGCTGGTCTTGGAGTCTGGGAGCTGATGGGTTCCTCTGGTCACACCATTCGTTTATGGTCACTGTGAGAAGGAGGAGTCATCTCACAGCATTCGCCTTTCTTCATTAAGACAAGTTAAATGAATCTTACGTTTCTGAGCAGCAGCTAGCAAAAGACTGCCTGATAGGTTATCATCTGATTGAAACCTGGGAATGCTGTGATTTTGTTTGTGTTTTCCTCTGAAGAAGTGAGGGGTCTGGCCTCTTCCTGTAGTGGCTTTGCCTCTTGTCGACTGGAGTTAGCCTCAACTAGACAGTTCCAGGGCTGCAAGAGCACTGCCTGGTCATGTCTCCACAGTACAGAGGCCTGTTGACTCATATTGTTCTCTGCCTGCACTAATTTCTTGAAGTCTGAAGTGCATCAGTCTTTGAGCAAGACATATGCAGATATCTGAATGGACCAGGGTACCCATGAGAACAAAGTGAATGCCCACATAGTTTCTTCTGCCTTTTATAGTTTTATAGAAAGAAGAAAGCTATGACTAAGTCATAATTAAGAATTGAAGGTTACATTTTTTAATCAAAGGTTGAGACTATCATATATCCAGTGTTTTTTTGGTGTTTCTTTCAGACCTGTCCTCCTTCTCTGCCCCTGGAGGTCAGAGGCCTATTTAATGAAAGAATGGTTTGGACAGAGTCTGGATTTTGAGGTGTTATCTGTGACGGAGGCAGATGGAGGCTGGCTGTGCTGCACAGCAGGGTGTTGGCTGTGGGTGCTGGTGAGCTGTGTGAGTGATAGGGAGGTCAGGACACGGATCTGAAATGTTCTGAGTTTTGGAGGGGCCAGGAAAACAAGCTAAAGCAACAACTGCATGTGATGTGCTAAATTATGAGGCCAGCAGAGAGAAGTCAGAGAAAAGGGAGTGTCTGGGTGGCATGGGAGGGACAATAAAACTGAAAGGACATGGAAGAGGTCTGTAAGCAGAAGGAATCTGATGTGTTGTCTGGAGCAAGGTGAGAACAGATGTGGGAGGACTGAGGAGGCTTTGAGCTTCAGGATCTTGAACACCCTCAGGGCTTTTGGGAGAGAGATTAAAGTTAAGAACTTGGGTTTCTTGCTGTGGACAGCCATGAAACATTTGTCCATCCATGAACTACTAAAAAAGACCCTCTTTAGTGGGTATAGACACACAGAATATCTTTTTCCTCTCTCTATCAGTTCCCATGTGCTTTGTACACATGACAACTGCTGCATCCTCTTCACTATATTCAGGTGGGACAACCTTGCCCAAAAGTTTGAGCAGATCCAGACTCTGTAAGTCTTCAGGCAACATAGGAAACTCAAATTAGAATTTAGACTCTTCCATCTGTTCCCAAAGTCACACTAAAATCTATGCTTTAATCAAGAAGTATCTGTCATACATTCAGGAAATTCCTGAAGACCTCTTTGAATGAGATTTTTGATGTCGGAAAACTAGGAAACAAATCCTGAAAAGTGAATGAATCTACAGAAACTGTAGCTCTGGATACTTCTTGCTAATTTCTCTCTCCACAACATCCCACACTTTCTCCTCTCTTTCACAGTATCCAATATTTGATTGTCTTTCTTTACTATAGCAATTTCTATGTTGCCTCCTTTCTTACATAAAAAACCTCCAGTCTCAAGAATTGATCTTTTTATTGAGGTGCATGCATCCCCTCCTGATTTGTTTCTAAGTTAATTCTGCTTTAAAAGCTGTATAACATAGATCTTGTTCTGCAGCATCTTCAGCCAGTCACTGCTTGTCATTTCAGATTGTTTTCTTCACTGTCTCATTCTCATATACACTCATCTCACTAAAGTATGAGGAAAAAATCTTCCTTCAATTTCTCCACTATGTGTTCTTCTTCATAGGCCTTCCATGGGATTCATCAACTTCAGTAATTTCAAAATTATGGTATTTTTTTTTCTCTGACAGCACAAGCTCAAGCCAGAGAAGCCGGTAATACTTCCCTTTGAGCGTTACATTCTACATTATTAATGTGTATTGCTTTACTTGCCCATTCCTATTGCAACTAACTCTTCATGCCAGCATGTGATCCTCTCTGGATAAACAAATGGGCCCAGAATACACAAGGGAACTCAAAGCCCTCATTAAAAAACATGAAATGGTCGTGTTCAAAAGAATGAACCCAGCTAATTGGGTCCTGCAAAATCCAATTTTCTGAGCAAAATTCTTTAGACCATTCATTTTTAAAACCACAGTACTTCGTGTTATAATATGTCTTAAGTCTTTGAATTTTCCCTTTAGCCACCATTAGGTCATCTCTCAAATTCCTAGCACTCTTATTTAGTCTTTAATAAGTTAAAATATTATTAGGTGTATTCTGAGCCTGTAACACTTTCCCTAAATATACAATTAACATAAATCAAATATTCATCATAAAATCATGATTCAAGTATATAATATTCCAGATCGGTTTTGATCAATGGTGTGATGTCCAAGCAGAGACCAGTGATGAGTGCCATTCCTCAAGGGTCAGTATTGGGACCAGCACTGTTTAACATCTTTTCAGTGACATGGACAGAGGGATTGAGTGCCCCCTCAGCAAGTTTGTCAACTACACAAAGCTGACTGATGTGGCTGACATGCTGGAGGGAAGGGATGTCAGCCAGATTGAAGTTCAACAAGGCCAAGTGCAAGGTCCTACACATGGGTCAGAGCAAACCCAAGCACAAACACAGGCTAGGTGGACAATGAACTGAGAGTAGCCCTGGGGAGAAGGACTTGGGGTTGTTGGTGGACAAGAAGCTCAACATGAGCCAGCGATGTGCACTTGCAGACCAAAAACCCAACCACATCCTGGGCTGCATCAAAAGAAATGTGACCAGCAAGCTGAGGGAGATGATTTCCTTGCCTCTGCTCTTGTGAGTACTGCATCCATTTCTGGGGCCCCAACATAAGAAGGACATGGACTTGTTGGAGCAATTTCAGAGGAGGGGCCACAAAGATGATCAGAGAGCTGGAGCACTTCCCCTATAAAGACAGGCTGAGAGAGTTGGAGTTATTCAGCCTGGAGAAAAGAAGGCTCCAGGGAGATGTCATAGCAGCCTTGCCCTGGTTTGTAGCCACAGTGCATGGGAACTCTAGGTGTCTAAGGATGCCAGGGATATGATCTCTTTTAGGTACAACTGCTCCCGCTCCACCACAGCTGTATTCTGTATTATATGTATACAACCCAGTGCAAAGCCACAGCCATCATCACTGGAACAGCACGTGGTGAAAAAAAAGAAAAATATATTCATCCTCTGCATGCATCAATTCAGATTTTTTCCACAAGGGTGTTATTTCTATTACTTTTTCTGTGTTTAACATAAGTATCACAACTACCACCACAAGTGAGCAAAGACACCAGCAGGCCTTGGAGAAAGGGAAAAAGGGTGGATGTACTCCAAAGGTCACATTTCCAGCAAACACACTTAGCTGAAAATTTTGAAACCAGCTGGAATGTCTAGTTAGTGTTCAGATCACTGCACAGGGTGTCACACGTGGCTTCTTCACTGTGTAAAACA
>JAWWLV010000121.1:79872370-79882579 GCA_035041135.1 Platyrinchus mystaceus | reverse complement strand
CCCATTTGCACTACTCTGATGAAAGTTTTTTCTGTTCTGTCAGCATTTATGTCATTGATTGGCTCTTTCCTCCCATCCGTGGATGCATGAAGACGTAATTAATGAGAGTTTGATTATTAATCCTGATGATAAAAACCAGAGAATCATCTTGTAAGCAGTTGCAAAATAAAACATATTTCCTCCTCTTCCATATTCGAGAAGTAACTGTGAAAGTAGAAGACAGAAAAAAAAATCAGATAGGTCTATCCACTCACAAGGGAGCATGTAGGAGGAAACACAACTATGGAAGGGCCTAGGTTTTAAATGGCTTGCATGAAAACCTGTAGTGCTCATCTTCTTGACTGTAAGCTGATATAGGTGTAGATATAATACACAATTATAAATTATAAATAAAATTCTTGAAACTTAGCAAGTTAAGGTGAAGCAGATAATCTTCATTTTCCAACTTATCAGTCTGTTCCCTTCTATGGGACATTTACTGGAAACAGATATCAGTTCTTTCTAAGAAATACCATGTAAGAAACTGCTAAAGCAGACATCATCAAGAAAATATTTTTGGGTGATTTTTGTCTTATCCTTTGGATAGAGAATGAATGCTGTGGTTTAAAAATAATCTCAAAATAAATAAGTTGTTGTATGAGAAAAGGTTCTCATGTCAATGCTTGTTTCCAGGCCAACACAATCCACAGACATTGTTTTTATCATATAAACAATATATCTTAGATCTAGACTCAGAACTCTCCCTTTTATACCCATTTATTGAAAATGAAGTACAATTAGGGCAACCAGCTACTTTTGTTTCAGAGAAATTTAAGACTTGTTAACTTGGGGTCAAACCAGTAAATCACTGTTATGGCCACAATGCTTAAAGTCTAAGGTTCATTCTGAATAATACAGAATATCAACCGATGCTGAAGCCTTGAGCTAAGAATCTTCAGTTCATGGCTAGCTTATCTGACTAACATAGAGAGGACCTGTTCAGACAATCCACCTTTCTGGAAAGTTGGGCCTTTACACTTTGGAGAGCCAATAATTTTTCAAAATGTTTATTTTTATTGGACTAACATGACATTCAGTGATGAAGTCTGAAAACTCTTACTGGAGTCTTCTACAAGGAAAACGAATACCTAAAAATTCTCTTGTCTCATCACAACTATCGCAATTGTACAAGATGCACTTGACTTCCACCTCCCTTTGTGTCCCCATAGCAAATAGGGCATTTTTTTTTCTCTGCCACACACTCTTCTCTGCAATTCTTTTGCCTTCTTAAATGCTAGGATGGAAACAGATGGAGTTTGTAGCACATCTGAATGTCACCAGATTCAGTCTGTTTTAGAACAAGCATGGGGAAAGGGAAGAAGAGGGCTTTCAGAAGTGGGTCCACCAGGAAGCCTGCTAATAGCACCTCTTTGTTTCTGCATTTCTGAACTGATACCAGAGTGAGAGGAGAGTGGCACTCAACATTAGACCTATGCCAATAAAAGCTGCATAAATCAGTAAAATCTTCACCTAACAGGATGGTAAGGATGCATAGACAATTCATCCCTAGGAAGAAAATTCAGTGTAGAATAATATCAAATGAGCAAGGGCCAATTTAGGAAGAGGAAATAGCTTGTTGTTGTTTCCAGGTTGAATATGAGAGAAGGCCATAAATTAGTCTTGCTTGCTTGCTACCTCTGTTGCCTATGCCACAGCCTATTAAAGCCAAGCTGGCTGCCTGGGAGTATATATAAGGACATAAATACTGCTGGAGATGAAGATAAATTTTCTAACTCCCCATCCTTCACTTTCCCTGGCAGCAGGCAATACCATGAGCTCATTCTCCAGAGCTCTCCGCCTACTTCTCCGTCCTAGGGTTAGTCCTTTTCCTTCCCACATCTACCCCACACAATTTCATGAACTCAAATAGTCAATTCTTGCCTGGACAAACCTTTAATAATAACAGTCCAGTGATATTCACACTGCTAAAAAAAACTTTAGCTGTCTTTTCACCCAAGAGTTTCAATCTGTGTCCAGCTTTCCAACAACTAAAATGTTATGAGAGAAACAGAGCTTCATCTATGACTTTTCTACAGTTTCCCACTTCTCTTAGGATCATAGAATAGTTTAGTTTGGAAGAAATGTCTGGACAGCACCTGGTCCTGCTCAAATTTTGAGGTTAGGAGCAATTACAAAGTTGTATCAGGTTGTTTAGAGTCAGATCATTGAGTTTTGATTATGTTCAAGAGGCTATTGGGCAACCTTTTGCACTGTTTTAGCACCCTCAATGTGAACAAATTCACCTAATATCTAGTGGGAATTTGCCATATTGAAACTTGTGCCCATTGCCTCAGCATTTTGCTGTCTAATGCTGAGACAAGTCTGACTCTGCCTTTTCTCTCTCCATCAGTTGCAGATCACCTTCATCTTCTCTTCCTAAGGCTGGACACACCTGGATGTATCAGCTTCTCCCTGTAACAGTCCTAGTAACATCAACTTGATAAATCATTCCCTGCTCATCTAAGAGTTTTTTATGGTTTGGAGAACAAGAATCAGAGGAGCTGATTCTTGTTTCCTTTCTACAGTGTTTGATTGCATTTTTTTAAAAAAAATATATGATTCTCATTGATTTAGACAGGGAGAAGGAAATTGGAGTTTTAAGTTGTTCTTCAGGCCAATTTTTTTTACATAGATATGTTTTATACTATTGTGTCCTGTGGTCATTATATGCCTTGTTACAAAACAAGTTCGTGAGCTGACATTGTGTTAACACTTGTTTCTGGAATCCACTGAGCCTGAAGCAGAAAATGTTAGTGAGCATAATACAAATCCCAGAAAACTCTGCAAGCACAAATTTCACAGGCATGTGTTTCACCTTAGGAAAGGAAGGACAGCTTTTGTGAAGGGTACCATAAACCTTTCCATGTGGACTGAAAAAAATAAAATAAAATAAAAAGAGCAAGCTATCAACAGAAACCTTGGGGATGTTAGCTGACTTTGAGATCTATAGGAAAAGTTGAGATTATTCCTAGCACACAGTGTACTCTATGGGAAAATATGTTTCAAGATTAAGAACCATCAATATCCCACCCCTGTCCCCATTTCTACAGTCCCTGGGTTGCCAGAAGGAAAGGGTGCACAGCTGAGAGGCACAATGGGTATTTGGCTCCAGACATAGAGCTGTTACCACTTGCCAACCCAGCTGGTAGAAGATGGCTGAGGCAAACTGAACCAGAAGAAGGCAGCAGCCAGGTGGCAATAGCTGGGCAAATAATGTCACGGTGTGCCTGCTCTGGGTGGAGGAAAATGGCCTCTGACAAAGAAAACTCCTCAAGTTTCCCTTTTGCTTCCTGAGAGTGAGGAATGGAGAAACAGCCAGAACTGGCAGAGTCTGAGTGAGCAGGGAAGGAACCCTGTGAGAGACACTGGCAGTAGCCCCAGGGCCACCAGTGGAACTGATGATGGAAAATTATTTCAGTTGTATAGATGGGACAGTGCCTGCCTCTGCTATAAAGGGGAGTGATAAATTGAGAAAAGGAATACTGTGAATGGGAACATACATCATAAAAATACACACAGAGTATATGTATGGGGGTTTTTTATGTTCTGTCATATTAGAGCCAAATGTTGCTGCAACAGCCATGAGCACAATACTGGGAACAGCAGCTGCTTTTCATGCACAGCTTCCACCAGTAGAGACTGGATCACAATCAGAACCGATGTGGGGAGTGCTGTGCATTAGATCAGCTTTGGCCACACTCAAGCAGTCTTAAGTCCACTTGCATCACATCTATTAATGTGCAAACCAGGAGTAAGCTGGTCCAATAAGTGCTCCAGGCACTCTGAAAGATCTCCTCCTGGAGCGTGCTTTACATTTACACATGAAGGGTACTCTGAATCTTTTTAGGGTTTTATGTGGCCAATTTATATCAGTTTAACTTCAGTCTCTTTGCTCTTCTCTTTGCAAGTAAGTTGAGTGTAGTATTAGGAGACCAGAATCTCCCACCGTGTAAATTATGGGTGGGTGCAGCTGGCACTGTCTTCACCTCAGTTTTTAATATAGGTTCTTCAGTTAGCTATGGAAACAGTGTTTTTCCTAAGCTTGTCTGGCGAGCCTTATGTCCTGGTCCCTCTCCATTTGCAGATGTTGCTAAAGTTTCCAGGCTCAGAAAAGTTTGAAAGCGTGTCTGTCCTGGAGGAAATTTTGTATCTCCTTGGGGCTGCTTTTCAAAGGCTTTCACCACAGCCGGAAGGAAAACCTTACATGTGAAAATAAAGCCAATTTCTTTTATTTTGAACATCAAAATGAATTAAGCATTGTGCTCTGTAGGTGTTCACAAGCTCACAGAAATATTTATTTCCCATGAAAATGTAGTGGAATTAAAAAGCCAAATAAACCCACAGCAGAAACCTGTCCTTCACCTCTATCAATTGCAAGCTTTAAAAGCTGCAAAATAGAGCAGGGCCTTTTCAGGGTTCACACTGAGAAGTTGTTGAAAAGTGTAACCAACCATGACTAATGACTACTGGGACATTTGCATGGATTCTGCTTACAAGCATCAAGCGTGTGAAACCAAATCATTTGAGGAGAAACATAAGCACCACAGACAGAAGTTAAAAGGCTCGTGTGGTGGAGCACAATCACAGTAACACAACCACTGCCTCCTGGTATTGGGCAGCTATTCAGTTGCATCCAGTGAGAGGGAGGGTACATTGTTTACCTGCAAGGGTTGATGGTCTTTCATTAGAAATCAGAGAGTAGTAGAAAGCAGATAGTCAATACCATGTATTAATGCTACCTGTAAATTATGAAATGAATATTTAGCACTATCTTGCGCTATCAGAGTTATTTATTCCACTGGAAAATAATATAGCTCATCAAAAAATATTCAGTATGAATTGCTTAGTGGTGCAATCTTCCCTCCAAAAGCATTATGCACCATAAAATAGAAATTCCAGAGACTCGTCAGGCTTTCACGCCCTGAGCAGCTGTGTGACACCATATGTCTGGTTGGAGTCAGTGAGAACAGAGGTGCTCACATACTGCTGTGGGCTGATCACACACTGCTGTGGGCTGATCTCATTCGCAGGGGCATCTTTAGAGACCTCTTAGGAGGAAACCATGAGTTCCTTGGTACTGTCAGTAGTATGTATACCGCCTTCAGCAACCCACATCTACATGACTCTCAGGTAGACTGTGCTGCATGCATTTTTCTTTGCTTTCCTGAGGAGGGGAGACAGATGATTTTTCAGGGCTCCCTGTCACTGAGGGTAAGAGCAAGAGATACCAAATTCAGCAGAGAGAGGAGGGAGCAGGGAGCAAGGAGTAGCTTGTTGGGGGGGCCTGTCTCTCTTCAGGAGTGGCAGAGGTGCTGGGATGAATAGTTCATAGACAGCTCCTACCCAAAATGTTTGCTCACGGTCTCCAGGCACCACAAGCCCTGCACCTCCTTCCTTGCCCTGTGTAGTGCTGCCTTCAGAAAATGCTATCTGAGGGAAAGTTTCAAAAGGAACCAGAGGCTATCCAGGAGTTCCTGTAGTCCTGCAGCTGTATCAGACTTGCAATTGCATGAGATTGCACTCAGCTGAGAAGGGCTCAGCCTCCCCCTTAAGCCCACTTGGGACGAAGAAGGATGCTCTTTCCTTCACCATCCCTCTTCATGGGAAAGTGATGCAGCTTCCCGCCTTAGGGATGCTGGATCTCCAGCATCAGTGTAATTCTGCCTTTGTACCCGAGTCAGGGAGAGAAGCCTGAACAGTGAGAACCTGAAATCCAGTTTCTGTTGCCTTCCAGCATCACATGGGAGACAGCAATGCCCACAGTGGGGGGATGAGGGGAAGGGAGGTATGCATTGCCTGTCAAAGACCTCCAGTCCAAAGGCACTATGGTGTTGCCACAGATACTAAACATCCAGATCTAGAACTGCCTGATTGAGGTGCCCTCAGTATGCCCATGGTCCCAATCCAGGATATGTGGAATAATCTATGTAATTATATTCCCCTTAGTGCTTCAGAGAAGTCCCAGTGACTGTAATACATGCTAACTTAATCTTAGCCACAGAAAAATGTGTTTCTAATTTACAAATTCGGCAATTTTTCAATAAAAGTTGTTGCATTTTGTCTGATCTATTCTCAAAATACGGAAGTGCTTGAAGCATGACCACCTGCAATAACAGATTACTGTTCCCTAAAATATTGCCATACACCTACAATGTGGAGGCGTAAAGCTTCTCTAAAAAAGATCTTTGTTATTTTTTCTAAAAGAAAGAAATGATCCCAAAGTAAAGCTGGTTTTCAGCAGCCTCTCTGCTCCCCAATGCAACTGGCATCAAAGTCTAATGAAAACCTGTTTGCGGACACTGGATCCGATCCAAGGTACACTATTGGCATATTCTAGACCCCTTGGGACATGACTCATATAAAAAACACAAGGCTGTCATCAGATGGCTGGTGGCTCAAATAAATCAAATTTACTTTGAAAATTGAGGCATACCAAAATTTTATTAGGTGAAACTTTGGCATTTCTTATAGCCAACTCGCACATATATATTTTTATTACTTACAGCAGTTTAAAAGTATGCTACCAATCATATGCAAAACAAGACACGATTGCAAACGTATATTTTTTACTGGGTGGCAGGAGGAACTGTGTTGTTTTCTTTTAAAAGCCCTGAATAGTGCTGCATGTATGTTGAAGGTGGCACAGCAGAACGGGCCTCTCTGTTTATTTTCCTGTGAGTGGCTGGATGCACATCCTCTGTTTGTGGTCTCCAACCCTGACTTCAAAGAGCAGCTTCTCATACAGAATGATTACTCACTAAAGCTATCAACTGCATTACAAAAATTGCATATAATATTTGCAGCATATGTTTACAAGAAACAGACATAAATGCTGCCGAAGTCCCTCAATGATCCAGAAGGAACCTGATCTTCAGGTTTGAAGAGGCTGTTCCTGCAGCAGTCCATGTGCAGATGCAGAGCCCAGTGTCACCACAGCCAGTGCAGCAGCCACTCCTGACTCTGGTATAAGGCCTCTTGTGTAGGGAGCCCTCCCCTGCAGCCAAAGTTCAACCTGAGCATGAAGAAAAACTTCTTTAACTGTGTGGGTGACCATGCACTGGAACAGATTGCCCAGAGAGGTTGTGGAGTCTCCCTCACCGGAGATATTCAAGAACCGTATGGATGTAATTCTGTGCCATGTGCTCTGGGATAACCCCACTTGAGCAGGGTGGTTGGACCAGATGGTCCACTGTGGTTCCATCCAACCTGATTCTGTGATTCCTTTGCCCACACCCACAGAGGCTCACTGCTTGTTTCAACACCAAAGGCACTATCAAATATGGCAAAACAAAGGTCTGATTCCTCTAATCCTTCAGCAAATTAATTAAAATCAAGGCAAAGGCCATATTTTGGAGAAAAATAAATGCTTTTGGAACTGATGATAGAAGCCAAATCCACAAATTAAAAGAAAATACATTAATTTTTATAAAATCTCTCAGTAGACAGAAGAGCTAAACTCCCACTGACATTTCTAAACTTCATTTATCCAAGAGCACAGCAAGATAGCCTCTGTTTAAACTAATAACAAAAGGAGTAGAAAGCTGCAGATTTGGTCTAGTTTTCTCTCAAACTATAATGACAGTCTATGGGAATATATTCAGATACAGCCGGAGAAGGATATTGGCTCTGCTCCAAAATAACTTAATTCAGTGTGCAAACACAAAGAAAGGGAAAATAATGTCACTGTGGATAAAAAACATGAGATTGCTTTATCTGACAGTGTGCAGCTTTAGGACTGAGACATTCTTGGCCAAATGCTGACACCCCTGTCACACAGGAATGAGTCTCTGAGGTACTCAGGAGCTGGTTCCTGGGGAGTGCTGCAGTCTGCTTCACCATCCTGCTGGAGACTGGGGCTGGTTGCTTAGAGGAACTTACCCCTGAGGCAGGTGCTTCTCAACATGGTGAGCTTCTTCCTGTAAAAGCACAAAGTATAAATGGAAACAGAATTTAGCCCCGAATATGAAACCCTACAAACTTTAAGAAATGTACTGTTCAGTGGTAAAGAGAGACATTTATAAGGAAGTGGGAAAGCACTGCCTTGGTTGTGTGGGCTGAGTCCTTTCGGGAGTGCTAGACAGACTTACATTCTTACAGATCCTCAGGATCATTGTAATTGTCTTTCCTTAAAGCAAAAGCCACAAAAGTTCCTTTTGCTTCCATGGGAAGAGCAAAATCAGGGCTGAGCTGCTGCTTTCAGAGTCTGCCATGATCGACCATCTGACCAGTTCTTCTAGGAATCAGGAAATGTGTGCATTTTCCATTTTGACGGACAAAGAAACATCACCTGAAGCTAAAAGAAGTTACCTCTGATACTCTGAATTTAGGGCATGCATGTTCATGAAGCAACACTCTCTCTTTACATATTCCTAATACAATGGTCTGTGAAGGTTTTTCCAACGGCTGATCCAAAGCACTTGAAGAAACAGTTCTTTTGATATTAGTGGACTCTCTGCTTAGCCCTTGTGTTGCCAGGTGTGTTTGTTTAGCCTGGGACTGAAAGTAATGGCACTCCACAAACTCGAGGAATTTCTGCAAAATTCAGGCTTCTTCCCTTATCATGAATGGACACATACTTGCTCTTGAAATAACAGAAAACTGTTAAGAGAGACACAAGCAGTATTTAGTCACTGAAATGCAGTGTTGTGACTTAAAATTTGTCCCCACAGAAATTAAATCAGTTTCCAGGAAAACAAAAAAAAAGAAAAAAGGAAAAAAAGTAACAAAAATCATATCAACTTGCAAGTGTAGCAGGAATACATTCTGGTGGCCTATGGGTCTCTTGAAATAATCTCTTTTCACTTGGATCCACTGCTTGAGTATTTTCCAGTAATAGTGTTCTCTATCTCATTTTTTTGGCTCTTCTACATATTTCCACAGTTTTCTTCCCCCTAAATAAAACAAAAAAAAATCATCAGGTTATAAAATATTTCTACAATTTAATTTAAAAAATAATATTCACTGTCTGCACAATTTGCATTTGGCCTACTTTTGAATATGCATCAGGATGCAGACTTTAATTACATGATCACATAGTATTTTTCCCCACAAGATTACAATATTTTAATTTGTAAGATAACTTTTTTCCCAAGACCTTAAGTTTTCATTCATTGACCCTGAGACTGGAAGAAGAGCTGCTGATGAAAAAGGGAAGTGTCTCCTTGTTACCTAACTACCCCAGGATCTGGTCCTCAGATTTCGCTTTCCAGTCATGACTTCATTTCCAACCTATTTCCAGTTCTCCCTCCTAAATCCTCTTCTGATCTAACCTTCCTTCCTTGTTTCCATCTCTCAGACCATGCCTCTTGTCTAAGTGGTCTCATATTTCCTTTCTACTTGCCCATGACCCCACAGGAAACATCTTGCTGCCATAATGTGTCTTTCACCCAGCTTTGCTGTCGTCTTGAGCTTGGTTCAGATCAGAGGACTTCCTCCCCTTCTTCCAGAGGGATTCTCTGGCGGGTGGCCACAGGAGCACAGGAGAAGCCCCTGGAGTGGGGCTGAGCTGGGACAAACTCATTGCCTGAGTGGTGACACCTGTGCAGGCTGAGAGTAATGTGAGCATGCTCAGCAGCATTGCACTCTTCCAATTGATCCCAGGATAACTTCCTGCCTACAGAAAAGCCTTTTTGCCAAAGCTTAGCTAGTCTGGGCAAGCTTTCACAGGAGCAGACCTAATCCTGGTAGAAAGACCACATAAGAAGGGACGGGTCATCCAGTGTGGTGGTACTTGAGCTTTTTCTTTTTTGAAAGAAAAAGTCAACAGTTTCTTCAAGAGAAGCAGAGATGTTTATTTTTTTCCTAGTGCAATCTTGGCTATAGATATAGACATGGACATAGATAGGAATAAGGCCATACATTTTCTTTTGCCATAATAGATGTTCAACTGCTCATTAGAAGACTCACCCAACTACAGATGACCATTTGGAATGTTCAAATCATAGTTTTGAAGAGTTGTTAGCAACTGAAATAGGATCTTCTCTTGGGATGTGTGATCATCATCATCATCATCATCATGGCTAGGCTTTGAGAATGAAGATTTGGGAAGAGCTCTACCCACGCTTGCTACAAGCGCGCTGATGGCTAAAGAGGCCAATGAGAGATAGACAAGTCCGGTTGCAGAAGGCACAGCAGAAAGACTCCCTGGGTGAGATCGACAAGACGTGATTC
>JAWWLV010000121.1:79813441-79872270 GCA_035041135.1 Platyrinchus mystaceus | reverse complement strand
CGCAAGTGGTGGCAGTAAATGACCCATGATTCAGACCCATATAAAAGAGTAGACAGTACAATAGCTCTGTAAACACTGATCTTGGTACTTTTCTTCAGGTGTTTGTTTTCACGAATTCTTTTAACAGTCTTAGCAAATGGTAGTACAGGTCACCCTAAATGTCACCTGCAATGTCATCCTATAACCCACCCCACACACGGAGTCATTTGATTCTAAGTATCAGATCAAACTCCAACCTTCCTCTCAGTCTGCTGTGGCAGTGATATATGACAACTGTGTCACATGTGAATGAACCAAAAGAAACCAGCAGGAGACCCTGCTGGTAATTTCATTTATGTGTGAATTCTTCTAACACCCAAGTGAAGAGATGATGGGCAGGACCAGAGACAATCTCTACCTCCTGGCTCAGCAGACACAAGGGAGCCCCCTACTAAAGCAGCACAGATGAATCCTGCATCCCCAGTCTTCAAAAAATCATGTTTCAGAGCCTGTGATATTGTAGAAGTATTGTTTGGAGAGAGCACTGACTTATTTACAATCTTTTTTCATAATTTCAAACTTCTCTTTGCCATAAATTACAAGCAAATATTTCAGAAAGCTGCATCTGTGCTATGGTCTCCCCACTCTGAAACACTTGCATTAAGTTCCTTGTACAGGGTATGGCATATTCTGCTGGACTTTGAAAATTCAAGCTGAGGGATGCAAATTTCACAGAAAATAATAGAAAATTAATAGAAGTGAAACATTCATGTGCAGCTGGAGGCTGGGTCCACAAGGACCTCCAGCTCTGCAGAAGACCTGTCACAGTCTTGGGTTTTCAGTCTAATTAAAGAGAAGCTGGAGGCTTTGCAAAAGTAATTTCTTTTGTACATACATAGCTGTTTTATGAACCAGACTTATTTCCTCAGTGCCAAATTGCATTTCAGAATGTGTCCTTGCTAAATAGAGTGAAATGTATTTCCATTTGTCATGACTGAACCATATTTTAGCTGAGGGGGAGGCAGAAGTTCCAGTACCATTTCCTGAAGTTAACAACAGACCTGCCATTAATTTCAGCGTCCCAGGCTTTAAGCAAAGAGATAACAGACCCTCAAATGGTTTTAAGTTCATTGAAATGTTAGTCCAAAATGAAGCATATGCCATTCAGTTAAGATTCACGTTTACACAGCTGAAGATGACAGGTCTAGTTTAACTGAAGACCGGAGGAGAAAACGATGCCTCCTCCTACATGATCTGCCCCCTGAAGAAAACATCTGCCTGCATGTTTAACCAGGAATGTGAACTCCTAATGTAATCTGACCTTTAGACAAAGGGAAGAGTACTGCTCCAATGTACAAATACAGAAGAGGCTAGAATGTAACATACTATTGACTGTTTTCTGCACGTGTAGATAAAAACACAGTGAAAATATATAAAGGACTGAATAAGATGATTTCTTAGTGACTCAGGGCTTTCAGGCATTGAGGACAAAACATGAGAGTTTAAGTTCAGCACTCTGTAATTCTTGGAAATTATCTGAAGTGGATCCACTGTTGTCTTTTAGTAACAACAATGAGTATCACGGCTGTGAAATCTTCTTTCACAACCAAATTCATGCAAGCTCCTGTTTAGGCCAAGGGTCAGCACTTTCTATGAACAATAGGCTTTTGAGGGACAGACTCAAAAGTGTAAATGATGTGGCAGATGTCAGTAGCCTTATGTCTGTGGAAAAAGCAGAAGATAGAAAGGATCAGATAGACTGGAAAGGACCCTTGTGTTTTGGGTAGATGGTGTAAGGGAAGGTATTTTTCTGCTGCTTAGTATCCAAACTACTATTTGAGGCACTTTGAGGCACTTGAGGGATGCACAGTCCCTCCCTTTGCATATTCAAGAAATGACTATGCACAAATCCATGAAAAACCACAGGCACAAGTAGAAGACGAACTCCTGTGGCTGGAGAAGATGTTTCCCTTCAGTGACAGAATCCTGCTTTTCCAACATGAGACTCACTGTCTCAGTAGTGGTTCACACAAGGATGTTCTTCCACAATGTTCTTCAGGCCTACTTTTATGAGTAATGGGAGTTGTTCACTATGGATTTGACATCAGAGAGACTCATCAGAATAACCCAAGTCTGAGTCATTTAAAATTCCTGAGAGCAGATGAGGTACTTGTTTTCAGAAGGGTTACTGGAGAGAAGCTAACTGATCTATGCAGTCTTAGAGCCATCAGCAGCACAGATCAGTAGTCTCGGTAGGTCTACCAGGGCATTCCTTACTTGGTAGCACCAGCAATTTACAGGTTATTCAAAATGCTGCTGTAGTATACCTGTGTGTATGTATGTACTATATACTGTAGTATCTGGACAGTTTGGTCTTCTCACAATGAGCTAATCAGTTATATCATAACTGTCTGATGGTTGAGATTTTCTGTCCATTTGTCTGTTAACTGCTTACCCTGGATTTGTTATGTTTGCATACAGCATGGATCCTTTCACTTTCAGTACTACTAAGCTCTGTAACTCTTGAGCTATTAAACTTTGCTCAATTTCTGTTGCAGTGGTCATCAACTTCTCTTTGAAATCCTTCTGCCTGTTGAAAATGCTTCCTCTCTGCCACCCTTCATCCGCAGGAGCTGTGACCTCTTGCCTTGCCAATGGTGTCAGGTGTGGGTGATCTGCCTAGTTCAGGCTGCCTGCACTGCCTGCAGGAGGTGCAGCCCTGTTGCCAGCAGAGGAAACCTTGGAGCAACACACCCTGATGGACTGGGTCTAACCTATGAGATTAGCAGTTCCCACAGTAGTTCCCACCAAACCATGCACCCAGCTGCAGAGCTGTATATTACCCACTGGTTTCTTGCATATTTAGCACATTCTGCAATTTTTTTTACATTCTCTGTAGCAACAGTCACTTCAGCAAGGATTTTCTCTGTGCGTGATTTAGCAGCGCTGAAGTCACATCCAGATATGCTTTTGAGCAGTCCCTAATGCTGTTACAGTAGTTACAAGCAGCAGACTGTGAAATGAGCTCTGCATTAAGACTTGCTCCCCTAATTGCAAAGATGTCCAAATGCTGCTTAAATGAGTGTAGAGCTACTATATTGTTCTTCAGAAGGTGATGTGGAAGTCCTTAGCTCTTCCGCTTTTGAGAAGGTGGTTGTTCTTTTTTGTGCTATTTTTTTTCAGTGTTTTGCTTGTGCTTGAATATGCTTTGAAGATTATTTACCACAAGAAGAAGGGAAAAAAAAGCATAGTCCAAGTGCCGCCTGTGCTGTCTGCCTCACCACAAGTTTATCTGCTGTAAAGACTAACAGATGCTGTCAGAGCACCCTAGCATTTTAGCAGTTGTCTTCATTGCAGGAGCAATTTGTAGCACAGAAGGGATCAAGTCAGCTTCATTCAGTCACTGGTTTTTGAATGCCTTCATTTTGCATTTCCCTTAGAACACCATCAAACTCTTTTAAACTAGAAGTGCTCTGTTAATTTCATTAATCCAGCCACATATTCAAAAATTGCTTTTTCTATTTTTTATTTTTATGATTAAGTTTATAAAAGGAGAAATGCTCCATCCTCGCCAGTGACTTTTGGGACAGGTGATTTTGTAGAATTTCCACAATCCCAGCAAATGCTTTGTCTGGGGGTTTAATAGGAGCTATTAAACTAATAGCAGGTTGTACCTTTTAGCGTCTATTACACTCAGTAAACCCAGCACATTTTTCCCATCAGTTACACTCTCCGTGATTATACACCGCTCCAGTCTCAGTATAGGTGGGCCAGGCCTCCTCTGAGCAATTAAACAAGTCATTTTCCCGCCAACAGCCAGACATATTAATGCTTTTCAAAACACTCACACACACACACACATATGCTCACACGTGCACACACACAACCTCTCAGCTGCTCAGTTTGCTGCTTGCCACCCGCTGGGCCCTGTGGTTGCTCCCTGGCGTGGGATTAGGGTTCCGCCTTCAAAGCCAGCAGCTGGAGCTGTGACACTTGGCCCAACATCTGCACCATAAAGGCGGCACACGCTGGAGCTGCTCCCTCACCACACGCTGCACAGGAGCTCTCTGAGGTTTAGACTGCCACTCTGGTCACGGCGGAGGGGGCAGCAATAAAGCCCCAGTGTCTTCACCACACCAAAGCCCAATATTTCACTGATATGTCTATGTGGAGTGCTGACGCAGTAGAAGACCTTTCCATAGCCCATTTTGAGCATGGTTTGTGCCTGCTGCTGCTACAGCAGAGTTTGAGTGACTCCCAGGTTTTTGAGATGGTGATCAGAGGGTTTAGGGGCCTCCTGCCTTGTCCCAACACCCTGCAGGGAGCAGGAAGGATGGTTCACCCATTAGGAGCAATTGGTCTTTCCAGATAACTGTGCTGAAGAGGTGCAGCTGGGATTTTTCAGCAAATCGTACAGAACAAGAAATACAAACTGTAGTGAACATCCTCTCCGAGGACATCCCAAGGAATTAAAGAAGAAAGGTATTTTTACTTTATTTTCGCTGTTCTTGAAAGAATGGTAGTTGGCCCATGCTGAAAGCCCATGTCTGTGTCCTGACCTTGTTTATTTTGCTAGGGTAGGCATGGTCCTAATTTTTCTATTGATGACACTGGGATGACTAAGAGATTTTTGACAACTTTAATGTGAGAAATTTCCTGTCTAGTTCAAGTGAGCTTCTGGCTGCCTGCTGCTACATGTAAATATAGCTGATAGGAAAATAAATTACTGATTTTAAAAACAAGGCATCTCAAGCTTTAGTGCACCTACTGACAGTCCCTCTTTTCATGGATCAGGTAGCTGTTCGATCTTGCTTTTTACAGAGAAGGACACCTTAGAAGTTTTTGTACTTTAAACCTCAGTGAAATGTAGTTACCAGTGCAAAACAGCCTGGCAGAAGGTAATGCTACAACTTCATATGAAGATCATATAGGAGAGTCCTTGGAACCAGTGTTCAGCAGGACACCCTGCACTGAGTAGTCATGAACTGTGTAGAATGTTCTTTCTGGATTTTTTTGAGACTGGGTTTTTGCTAGGGAATTTTGGCAGTTAGACTCTCACGATTCTCCATGCTGGGAACTTTCATCAGCTACAACAAAAATAAGAGGAATTGGCACATGGGATTTCTGTGTCCTGGAAAAAGTGCAGAATATGGGGCCTATAAGACTAGTGCTAAGTGCCACTGAAATTTCTCCTTTCATCTCGTAAACATGATAAAGATGGTGAAAGTATTTTCATTTGTGCCTCTGGGCCCAAACCTGCATGGTAAAGGACCGTCCTGATTTCCCATTAGCTTCAGTGAGATTTGAGGCTGGTTAGCAAAGGGGAATCTTGCTCTTGTCAAAAAGCACCTAAAGAGCAGAGGGGATTCTTTATGCAAGAACCTGATGAGAGCAAAACATTTAAAGTGTTTTAGCACACTGAGATACAGTGGGGAATGCATTTGTGAAACAATAGATCTAGCAAACTGGAGATATCTTTCTTTTTTTTTTTTTTTTCCTCTTTTTCTCCATTACTTGGTGTTAAAACATTTAACAGATGCCTAATTGACATAGTCAGAAATAGTTTTCCAATCATGTATCACTTTAATTATCCAGTGGTCTTTTCAGATCTCTCATGGATACCCCATTTTATTGAGATAAATTATTTGCTGTGTTTCAAGATTTTCTGCTTGAATTCTGCTTACCTTCTCATGACTTTTCCCATGGGAAGACTTTGTAAGAAACTTGGGAGGGGAGAGGAGAAGAGCAGACGGGACAGGTCTTCATGCAATTTCAGCCACAAAGGTACATTTTTCAGAACATTTCACTTGAAAGTTGAAGTCCAAGTGCAACACCTTGTATATTAATGAATCAGCACTGTAACTCTGACCTAATGGAATTTCATGATACATGTTACTTGGGATTTTGTGCCTGTGTGAACATCCTGTTCTCATCTGCATATCCCAGAGCCATATTTGTGAGGGAGGCCTCTGACTACATATTTCTTGTTGCTTTGTTTTACATATATAAAATTGATTTCCAGCTTTAGTGGAAATAGTGCAAACTTAATCAATGATTAAAAAAACATCAAAAAAAGTTTAAGTCAATGATAAAGTTGTAATCCATGACGGTACCGAGAGGATTTTGCCCAAGGTACAAAGTACTGGATTTTTCATTTTCAAAATTATGAGATCTCTCCAGCCCTAAAATACTTTAATGAAAGACAAAATGTTCAGCATCTCTGAAAAATCAACTTGCAAAAGCCTAAAATGCTATAAAACACCACAAAGAAGAAGTACTTCTTGAAAATATGTTCTCTGTGTTATCTGCTGTCTAATGAGGGCTGATCCTGCAAAATATTCTACACTTGGGCTTGAGGAGAACAAAAAACCCCTAAATCTACCCCTATAGATGTCATGCTGTAAGGCGTATCGCAGGCCACCTTTAACCAGCCATGTTCCCGTAACTGCAGTAACGCTTCTTCCAGTAATGTTGTTGTGGCTTTAGAACACTAGTCTCTAGGGATAGGTTAAAAAATTAAATTGTCAAAAGCTGTTTGGAGGGATTTTGGTTTTTTCCCTCCCTCTTCTAAAATAATCTAAGGGTTTGTTTTGTTTTGTTTTGTTTTGTTTTTGAAGGTGATATTGTCACCGATCACATTCACAGTTCTGGTCACTGAGTGACATCCAGATCAACATTTCTCTAACACTTCAAACCAGACATCATTGTCCATGCTCTCTCCACCTTCCTAAACAGTTTCTTTCAGTTGTCATCTGTTCCCATCATCAAATTTTCCATTGGAAATACTATACAGGTCCTCTGCTTTCACAGATCACTCTGGTCACAAGGCTCACCCAGTCATTCATGCCCCCATGCAGTTCTTTTATGGAAGCATTACTCTAAATGCTTATAATATATATGAAGGATGTTAATGATCTGTAAAAACACAGTGTATGTTCAAGTGTCCACTTCATGTTTGGCAATAGCTGAGGATTTGGGGCCCAAAGAGACTCCATTTTGATCTGGAATGGCCTGGGGTCTTCTGTCTTGGCTGAGAACAAGCTCTTACAAGTGGGATAATGTGATCCACTCCACAACATTGCTGCTGGAGAGGGAGAAAAGCTTCAAGGGCATGACAGAAGTCTATAGGGGATAGTATCTGCTAAGCTGCATGCTGGTTAAATATGTTTAGCCAGCAACAGGTATAAAAAGTAAAATTAAATCAAAGAAAAGTAGATGTAACAATGAGTCTTTCCAAATCCTTACTACACCTGGTATGTAGCATGTACTTTTGCACATGATACAATTTACCCTTTATGACTGCATTATAGATATACATTGGATTTGCCTTTTTAAGTAAGGGATGTTAACAGCCTTGAATAAAATTGGGACAAGCAGCGTAAACAGGATGGCATATAAAGTGTGATACAGTATGCAGAGGGCAAAGTATGTTTGAAGGTTAGCTTATTAATAAAACATGGCTGGCCTTGATTTAGTTTATAAGAAACTTAAGACATTTATCAACATCTGTCTGAACCCATTTCCAGTCTCTTTGGCCTCTGTTGTGGATAAGCTGATTAATAAAAGATGATGCCTTAGGAAGGAAACTTAGATCTTTGCAAGTAATGACAAAAGAAAATTCAGTGCTTAATCTACATATGAAAGGAAACTGGGAAAGTAAACTAGTTTACCACTACATCCCAGGATGCCAATCTCTTATAACATTTCATCTGACTTAGTTTTGGCTGGAGTCTGGAAAAGTAAGAAAGAATTCCAAAAATTAAGTGTGGAATTAATTTACAAGAAAGATCCTAGTGCGCACTTATGGAGACTCTGAAATCTAATCCCATTCCCTTGTGGCTTCCTCCTCTCAGTGTTTTTAACTTTGCAGCTTTCCGTGTTTGTTTTTCATTTGTCTCCTTGATCCTTTAGTCTTTCCTTTCCCTTAGGCTAGAATAAAGTTCTAATACTAAACAAGTGCCACACTTTGCTTATTGATAGTTATTGCCCACTAAAATGTTGCCCTCAGAAGCCAATTAGTGAAATATGTTTCTCGTAATAACCAGTAATTTGTTTAATTTTCATGCATTCTTGCCTGATAGTTGGCCAAAGGGATGCACATGGATAGTTCCTGCATCTGGAACACAGAGACAGAGCAGATTAGCTGCATGGTGAAGGGTGTTCCCTGCACAGGCCCCTGGCACCCAAGGCGTCACCCTTGCCATTGGCATTTTGGCCCTTGCTGTCTCCATCACAGACGTGGACTACCATCTTTCCAGGGTGGGAAGCAGCATGGTCACAGCAGCACATGCCCTGCCTGGGCTAACACATCAGGGATATCTCTGTGTGTGTCCTCTGCTGGGGTCTGAGCAGTTTCTCTGCATGGCACTGCAACCCTCGCAGGGCTCATTTAGAGCTGAAGCTGAGCTTCTTACCGCAGGCATGGACAGCCCTGAAAGAGACACTGAGGATCCATGTCTAATATTTGGGTATCACTGGCTTTCAAGGAACCTCATCCTAACTTCACAGGTCCACAAATTTCTTTCGTTATGTGACTGGTGTTTGGAAACTGGATTTTGCACCTCATCCTCCAATCTTTCTCCCAAGGAGAGCCTGAACAAGCAGTCCCTGGAAACAGTCCCCAGAGCTATTCTTCTGCTCTGCTTTAGCTTCACCAGGGTGCTGCTGCAAAGATCATGTCAATATAGATTTCTTTTTAAAAAAGGGTGGCTGCAGATGCCCTGCTTTCTGGGAATTATCTCTGGCCTCTGACAGTCTTCAGGCAGGAAGGGAAAAATCACGGAGTGAATATCCAATTCAGTTTTTTAACATATGGGTGAGGCAGCCAAGCATTTCTCTCCTTAAAGCTTCATGTCCTGGAGTACCCTCCCATGAGCAGTGGGCATTTGACTCATGTCTCACTTCCCAGAGATGGTTATGTTAACCAGTAAAACACTGAGGAAAGAGAAACATATTTTGTAGCTTCTCATTCAACTCCAGAAAAGATGCTGAGCTTGTCAGGGACAGCAGTCATTTAAACAAGACAGGCCAGAAAAAAACAAAACCCATAGGCTTTCCATAACAAAAAGACGTAGATGCCAGTCCAATGGGAATATTGAACATAATGAAAGCTGAGAGGGGAGTGACATTTCTCTGCAACCTGGAGAGAACCCATAAATGTCAGTGAAGGGTTACGTGTGTTACTGCTGCATTTCATTCTTACTGTAAATCTTGTCCTAAGAGGTAAACAGTGGCTTGTAACAAGGTATTTCCCTACCTACTTATATAAACTTTTAAACTAAAAATTATACAATGTTGCAGAACAAATCCAAATTTTCTAGAATGGTGCATTGACGGATGCAAATTTAGACCCTCTTTGCATGACAGCTGAGAACTGAAGACTGCTGCATATATCTGCAGGGTGGAAGATCAGCTTTAGAAGGCCTATTTTATAAAGGAAATATCTCTGCATGCCATTTCATCCTTGGAAAGAAAAGTTTTTTCCTTGGGTAATTTTAAATGATACTGAAAGCTACTTTAGATTAACTTGGATTTAAACAGATTAAGCAGACACTGTGGAAAGGACACGCTGAGCCAGATCCTAACTGGGTTAAACTGGCGTGGTGCTCTCAAAGACAAAAGTCTCACAATTAATACCAGCTGAATGTCTGGCCCATTGCATTTAAAGACCATGTCAGAGACCACCTACCTTCTAACATAGCTTATAAAAATGGTTGAAGACATCTAGGGCCTGTTATCCTAGCTGGAAATTCCTAGTCTGGGTTCTGCACCAATGAAAGCAACAAAGCATAGATTCTGAGTCCAACATCCACTTGTCATATTCAGCATATACATGTGAGGATTCCTACCCAAATATAAGGGCTCGTATATATCAAGGATTTGGAGGATTGTCCTTATAACTCAGGTTCCAACTCACTCAAGATTCAGCTAAAAAACTGATTTATTACGGAACAAATAGGGTAATGTAATTTTTTTAAAATGTTGCTGTAATCACTCTTAGAGCACATCACCTCACATGATCAAATCCTTTGATAGCAAATACCGATAGCACATTCGTGTGCACTTTGTTGCAGTTTTGAATTACATTCCTAGTATATTTCTCCTCACTCTGTAGAAGCAGCAGAGTTATAATATTGGCTCTCATTCTGCATTCTTACCAGTCAAGATCATTCACTGATTCCTGGATGTGAGGATCAATGGTGGTGTCCATATGGCTTTGGAATGATCTGTTGTCTTTTCCTTAATGGCATTGTGGCTTTGTGTTTCCCCAGCAGTGATTAATAGGCACAAACATGCGTTACGCACATGTTGATAGATTTAGATGAACTTTGAATTTTCATGGCTTTCTTCTCTCATTTTCCCCTCCCCATCCACCCCCCCCCACCTCCCCCCCTTTTTCTTTTCAGGACATGGGGAGAGGAAGAGTGATTCTGCATTGAGAAAGTGAGAAGCAGGTCTCTGACGAATATTCATCTCTTGAGGACATGGTGTGATTTGATCAGCAAGGCTAGATGACGGACAGATACCCTGTCTAGATATCCTGGGATAATTATGACACTTTCCCCCAGAAGGACTATCTGACTATCTAAGCACCATTTACAACAGGCAACCCCATGCTGGAGAACAACAAATGCCTCCAAATGTCTCTTGCTGTTAACCGTGGGAAAAGGGTGTGCAGTGGCAAGCTAAGCCCAGACTCTGATCCCCATAGCTCTAGCAACCAGGAGGTACCGCACTGAGGGGAGCAGGGTTGCTTTCCCTGACACAACTGATGGAGACATGTCATGTCCCAGGCCTTTCTCCTGGGGGATAGGGAAGGGACAGATGGACAGACGCCATCCCACTCCCTGGAATTTTCTGGTGGAAGCTGTGGGGTGAGCACTAGGAGTAGATAGATATTCCTTGGGTACCCAGAGTATACCAATCATTGACTAACAAGTCACAGCTTGTCCACTAGGCTGTTTTTGCCTACCTCAAAACTCAGAAAAAAAAAGCTGTTTTGTTAAGCCTTTTATTAATTGAGGCATTGTATGGCAGTGAGAGTGGAGAAGGATGGAGCACACAAAAAGGTCTCACAGGAGTGCACCTGAAGTAACCATGGCCTGTGTATTGCTGTTATGGGATCTGAAAATGTCACCTCATCTTGAACAAGAAACTAGGTAGTCCTTCCATAGTAATTCACAACTGCAGAGCCTGGACTCAGGAGTCCCTTCCCATTCTGTGGGATTTTTTTTTCTTCCCTACCTTCTGTATTGATTACAATGGTTGGAATCCACAAAAAAACAAAGCAACCCACAGTTTGTGTTTGTATCCCCTCAAGGGTTACTCAGTTAATAAAAATTATATCTCTACATCTGCCTTGAGAAATTTTTGCTCTTCCCTTCTGGTCTTGTCAATCTATTAGACACAGGATACTGGGCTGGACAGGCCCTTCATCTCACCTGCTACAGCTGTTCTCATGTTTGCAAGTTATGGGACTTCAAGTATTTAAAAAATCCAGAAAGAAATGGCCTATTGCTCAAGTACCATGTGGGTTTTGTTTTCATCTTAAAAAAAAAAAAAAAAAAAAAAAAAAGATAACATCCAAGATGTTCACAAGAAATAACAGAAATTTTTCAAGAAAGCAAATTCTAGAGTGTATCAGATTTGAAGGGATTGGTGAAGTATTATATGCAATAACTGTTCTAACACTTTTTCATAATAAAATTTAGGTTGCAGCAGATTGGACATCCTCTGAGATCTTAAAAAAAATTAATTTATGGTCATCTCCTGGAATTGTAGAAGTATCTGTTCCAGGTCAGAAATTTTCAATATTTTCACAGGTTTCAGGAAGCTCCAGAAATATCAATAGCAAATGGAATCTACATCTTTTAGTGAATTTAAGTTTTTGGAGGCTGCACACAAGCATTTCTAATCAGAAAACTTAAAGTGTTATGTATTGAAAAACATCTTGACAGAAGTAAAAAATGCGTCCAGAACATGGCAGCTGCCCAAAAGAAGGCAAAGACCTATGAAACTTTTGGACTTTTTGTGATGTTATTGAACACAGATGGTCTGTTTGACTTAACAGAATGAAGAGTACAACATTCAACTCACTCATCACTCTCTATACACTCTATTCCCAGTGATAGGTTACTCTGATAGTCAAGGTAGTGTCCATGGCAAAGCTGAAAAACTACCTTTGGATCACTTCACAGCCAATGAGGATGTACTTCCTCCTTTTTTATGGGCATTGAGTGTGTTGGAGCAGAGCAGGGGATCAGACTTTCATGTAGTTCATAGGGACCCAGCTGCTACCCTGTTGTGTCAAAGAAGAAATTTGCCTTGAGGTACGAGGACAGAGGCGACTGATACACAACAAGGGAAAAGAGAATCCTGTAGACCACAAGATGACATCAAGAAAAACTTGCCTATGAGATGTTTCCTTAGATGAACTTTAAGCTAATAGTTCAGAAACTTAACGTTTTAACCGCTTTGACAGCATATAGAGGTCTATTTTTTCCTATATTAGTTATAAGTTCTAGTAGACATAACTACTAACAGGGAGCAATGTGTTATGAGAGTGTCCTAAACACCAATAAAACCTCACACTCTGGGATCAGGCTAGTGCACGGGCTGTTGGATGTCACATGGTGTCAGGGGGGTGAAAGGTCAAAAACTGAACATTTTTATATTTAGCTAATTTTTTTTTAAGAGACAGTAATGTTTTCATGCACATAAGTATTCCGGTAGGTTCATGACCTCAATTCCAGCCAGGGAAAATACAAATCTTTCATAGTAATTTGGAGTTTTCACAGTTTATAGAGAATACATTGAGGACATGAAAGTTTTCTTGGAACAATAGCACAGGACTGCAACATGGAGACCAAAGAGGCTAGCTCCGAGGAAACAAAAAAATTTGCAATATTTGGCACTTTCCCTGTGATATAAAGTGCATGTTATTCTCATTTAGCAGAGAGCTGACTTGAACAATAGAAATGTTTGTTAGTACATTCTGCTTTGCAGTGACTGTAAAAGTGTTTGCTGCATTTGCCTCTTAAATGGTGTAGCTCTCTCATTTCACACCTTTCCCCAGATTTAATCTCTGCAGAATTATTTATGTGGCAATATTAGATTCAATTTACAAATTATAGCCTGCTGCAAAATGGAGCTGTTCTTCTCCCTAGAGGTACCAGCAACAGTTACATTAATCTTCTTTTAAAAAATTATTCAGGGGCTTTCAACATGCTGCCAAGAGCTCCCTCCCAGATTCCTTTGTAGTCCTGTTTTTAATTGTAAGAATATCTGCAGAAAATATAACATGTAAGGCCTGGATCCCAGTGGAGCTCCATGCTGGCAGAGGTCCTGCAGTGAGCACCAGATGGGTGGATCTGGATTTATTTTATCTCTTCCAGCTCAGTCCTGTACGTTGAACCTGATGGGTCACTGAGAAGGTCCTGTTGGGGCTCCAGTGGAAGGGGTGGCTACAGAAGCACTGCCACCAAAAATGTGGAAAAATCCATGGCACCAAGTGCTTGGCCATCTTGCACCTGCCTCTGCTTGTGCCACACTGCAGGGACATCCAAGGCTGCTTGGAAAAGCTGCTTCACGGGAGATTTGTGTAGACTGTGAGGTGCACCACACCAACACCGCCATGAGGGATCATCCAGAGCGCCATGCCAGAGCTCTGCCCTCCATGCCACCTGCCCCATAAACTGACAAAAGGTCCTGTAATGTGCAGTGTTGAGAAGTCTCAAATTTAGGACAAGCACTGTTCGTACCCCAGTAGACTTTTTCTCTGTGAGCCTCTCAGAGACATTCCTGATCCTCCTCCCCCTGCTCCAGTTGTGTCTTGGGCTCCATGACCTAGTGACAGCTGACAAATCTTTGGCTTTCCTAACAAATCCCTGGGAATACCACTTGTCTAGAACTAGGAGCCAGGCATGAGCCAGGCAGTGAGACAATTACCTGTCCTGTCTGGAGCCAAGATGTCCTATTTGGGTGAGTCATCATGGTTTGCTGAACATAAGAGGCTAGATGAGATGAAATCATTGTCTGTCCTGCTCTTCCTTTCTGTGGTGGTGGCATTCTTTTGCATCATTATTCTTCTGCTGATATCAGTTCACCGACGTAAGCAGCAGCCTCATTGACAGAACCTGTGCCCTGGGTCAGGTAGTGTGATGAGGAAGAAAGTACTTGGTCAGCTCACAAGGAAGAAAAAAGGTATTTTTACAAATGTGTTTACTAGACCCTTACAGTTGGCATCGCGCCTGATGTTGTAGGACAGGTCTTTCCAAAATCTCTTCCAGAAGATTCTCTGTGGAAGCAGCTGCCAGGTGTTCAGGTGGTTTTGCCCAAAACTGGTTCTTACAAGCTCTGCCTCCTTAGAGCCTTCACAACCTGAGCTTTTAATCCCCTCAGGCTGTACCAACCAGCTGCTTCTCCTCACATAAGTTGCATAGGGGAAAAGAGAGTAAACCTCACATAAGACAAGAAATGCTTTCTATAAATATACATGAGATGTGAGAGGAACTTCTGTGAGTCCATTACTAAATGTTGATGGTTAAACTCCTAGTAATGAGACATTATGAGACAGATGCATTCAATAAGTACTTCTGATGGATCAAAGCTGGAGGAAGTATGAGTATCATATGATGCTGATGAAATATAACAGTAAACTGGGAGAATGCAGGTCTGCTCAGCAATGTTTGCTTCAGCAAGGCTGGATTAACTGTCCCCAAGACTTCTTGAGGCAGCAGCTAAGGAACTTTTTCTTTAGGTAGGTATTGAATGCTGTAATAAAAAATGAGAGGGACAACCCAAATAAATATAAGCTGGCTTTCATTTGGGAGTGCAACATAGGAAATGGGGGATACTGAAGGCAGAAATAAAAAATCTGTGCCAAGTACTCTGACTTCAAGGAAGCTGAAACTTGTCAAATCATTCTGATTTTATAAGTAGAAAAATAATTTCAAGAAACGGAAGTCTGACAAATGAGTTATCTGATTGCAAAATTTCAAGAAATAGCATTTTTAAAAGTACCTACCAGACTTAAGCATAGATATTTTATGGGCAATTATCAATGGGTGGTGACATTCTGGAAAGGAAACCACTCTTTTCTGCTTTCCACCTAACAGGATCTTTATTTAAGTCACAAATATCACATAAATGATTGCTAATACATTTTTGAGTGACAGATTTGGAAGCAGTAAAGATGATAGTACTCTCATGAGTGAAGGTGATCTGTCTCACTTCACAAGCTGGGTCTAACCAAGTGCAGCCAAATACAGGTTCATATTTAGAAACAAAAGTGTATAAGCTATGTTTACAGGATGGGGCCCTGCATCACAGGAAGCAGAAAAGGACTGTGGAAATTGTTACAAATAATCAATTATCCCTGAATTCCTAAAAGAGTTTTGTGGTTAAAAAGGCTAATATGATCATCAGAAATACAGAGATGAGGTCTGGGAATGGGAAGGAGATATTCTGTCTGTGTAAGGCAGAAGTAGGACCACTGTTGTAGTGGCCTCTGGACTGGATAGAGAAGCCAAGCGAAGAACAGTTGAAGGATCAGGATCTTCGTATAAGACATTTGTTCCATGACTCTTTCATGATGGATTACCCCAGAAAATAGCTTCCAAAAGCATTTCCATGAAACAGCAGAAGATCATGCAACTCCTCTGCTGGATCCTCCCTCAAGTCATGTTTTCTGGATTAGGTTCCAGGGGAAAACAGTAGGGGTTGCAGATTTCTGAAGCGAGTTTCATGTTGGATACCTGCCTGTGTGCTGTGACGTGCTGCCTCGGCTAATAAATCGTGACCTGTGTGGTTATACTGGTCAGATGTTTTCTCAGTCAGAACAATTCCCAGCAAATCAGCAGACTCCTTTCACAGTGCCCATCTGACAAGAACCGGGTAGTGCACAGATGGTTTAGATATAAAAAAGAATGCTGCATCAATGCTGAATGTGTGAAATGTTTCAATTATTCCTAAAATATTTTTAACAAGTTCCAGATTTATCAGGCAAAATGTTTAGGAAGTAATTGGAGTTTACTCTGTTTTTCATTTTAGTACAGTATTTTATAATAAGCACATGTTCAAAGTACAATTTAGGTATCACCAAATATTTATAAAATGTCTATAGGTGGAAATCCCAAGGTCACTGCAGTAGCTTCATTTTCCAGTTTGTTTACAGGAAGATCAATCACTAAAACCTATGACTTTTTTTGCAGTTGGAATCCTTTTGCACCTGCAGAGAGAGTGGATAGCCTATTGGCTTTAGTTACAAATATGACTAAACCGTCTTTGATTGCAGAGGTTGAATTTAATTCACCCTTATATTATTGCCTGGAGTAATAAAAAAACTTCTAAGGGCATTTCCAAATCTGATATTAAGTATCTGATCATTTTACTGGCATTCACCCATCATAGTTAAAAGACCAATTTAATAAATGTCTATCCCAAGTAATGTTGTGTGGGAAATAAAAAGAAGATGGTATTATGCTCTCTGAGGTGGACTCTGGGCTTTTGCAATGGGAACTAATTGATCTGTTGCAAGCTTTGCTACCTGTTTCGTGAAACACTGACAAGGCTTGGAAACACTGCCTACCAGGGAACCTTTGTCACTTATTTTAAGACAAAAGCAGGCTTCTTTTTGCTAATCCTACTGATGTCCCTGGAGATTTCAGCATGGAGAAAAGCAACACATTTTCCTAGCCTGAAGTCTGGAAAATATTGCACTTTGCAATTTCCCAAATACGGTAAGTGACCTCATTTTATTTTGGTGTTGGGTTTTTTATTTTATTTTATTTATTTTGGTTGGTTGGTTTTGATTTTGTTTATAATTATATCCCCAGTTCTAGCCAAGCAAATCTTCTTGACACAGGAAAGTCTTGTATCAACTAAGACGTAGCCTGGGTTTTGTGCATTTCTGGGAAGACCGACCTATCTGCTTCCATCCTCAGCCCTGTTATTGGGAACAGGCTTGTTTACCTTTTCAGCTCACAGAGTAGTTGTAGTAGTGGAGGGATTACAAGAGGGACATGCAGTGCTGGTGGAGACTCCCTTCCATTGCCAAACTGGCAAAGAAGCAGCTGGTGCCAACCACAGAAATAGCTACAAACACACTGATTGAACCACAGCTCCCAGACTCCCACAAAATGCCATCATGTACAAACACAAGCACATACTGTCCTTTTTCCAATTAAAACTACAAGTTTTTGTGGTTTCAACAGGTAGTAGAGTGCACAAAGAAACATTATGAAAGATCAAAGCCTTGAGGTTTTCAGTCTTTGCTGCTCTCTTCCCCCCTCCCGCCCTTAATAAAAATGTTAATTTAGGTCTGTTACAGGATTAACTCCAATCCCAAGCAAAATCTAGACATTCTTGGCACTGACCCTCTCCTGCTGCTGTCTTACTAAATACTGACATTTCTTAAGGAAAAACTATTTTCTCAATTACAATTTTCATTAAAAACATTTTATTTTATAAAGGCTGTTCTGAAATATCCTTTTGATCTCCTCTACAGTTTATTTTATATATTTAATCTACTTGAAGATCCTAATTGTCCACGTTTCCTCTTACCTTAGTGCTGCCCCTTTGTACACCCCTTCTGCATGTTAACCATCTGCAGGCTTGGAAGTAAGGAGAGCTGGGAACAGCAAATGACTTGTGACACTGTAAAGATGTTACACTTGATGATGTTACACCTGAGATTAAGAATAGCCTTATGTCCATGATGATGTGAGAGTTCTTGTTCACTGTGTATCACTCACAGACGTAATGGCAAAAGATGTAAAATGACATTTCAGAAAAAGGAGGCCAGTGAAACAAAACAACAGCTGAATTTATTTATCAGTGTTAGTAATTCCAGATTCCAGCTCATGAAGCCAACAGGTGTAGTGTATATTGAGAATGACTACGTAAATGATAGTGAGAAGTTAGTGCAAAGAAGTTGGCTATAATTAGATTTTTCCACCTTTTCTTTAAAATAATTTATCTGATAGAATAAAGAGCTTAGACAGGCTTTAGATATAGGGTTTATATATATATATATATATATATATCTCATGATGCAGTATAATCAAGATATGGTAAAGAGGGCTTCAGACATAATTTAGGAACATAAAGTCATATAAATTTAAAGACTAGACTTTTCTGATTTTTTTTATTTTTCTTTTCTACACCTATATAGATTAAAATAAACTGTTGCAGGGCCATGGATTAAAATTAAGTTTAAACTAATCTCAGGCCTAAATTAAGAAAATCAGGAATTTTACCCACATGAAGAATAACTACATTTTGAAACACACAGATCCACACTATGTGAAAGAAAAGCTGGCTCAGGGGCTTGGCTGTTAGTGTGCCCATGGGAATCCTGGTTCCGGTCCAGCTTCAGCAAAGATTTCCAGTGGGATCTCAAATATGCCATGGGGAATAGGACTTATCACAGAATCACAGAATATACTGAGTTGGAAGCAACCCACAAGGATCATCGAGTCCAAATCCTGGCCTTGCACGGGACCATCCACAAGAGTTACACCATGTGCCCAAGAGTATTGTCCAAACACTTCTTGAACTCTGTCAGGTTTGGTGCTGTGACCACTTCCCTGGGGAGCCTGTTCCAGTGTTCAGCCACCTTCTGGGTGAAGAACCTGTTTCTAATAGCTAATATCTAAATTCTAGTATCGAAACCTCCCCTATCTCACCCCAGTGCAGCAAACAAAAGTCCAGGTGTTTAAGCAAGAGTCTGGGTTTTCTCTGCAGTTAAATGGAGAGGTAGTCACTCATCTCAGTCTAAGATTGGACTCTTCATTTTCAGGTGGCAGTAGTTAGACAATGTGAATCTGGGACTGGGAGCACAGTTAATGAAGCAGCCAGAGCAATACCAGTGTGGGCATTCCTTGGGGGATCAATGATCTCAAACTCTTCTACTGAGCACTGCAGGAGCAGCAGAACTGCAACTAGGGAGTTTAAACCTGTATGCATTAGAGAGTGAGCATGTGCATACATAGATGCACATATATACGTACACATGTAAGTTCATATGTGTATACAGATGTGCTCATAAACATACACATATGCACATATATATGTATATACATATATATACACACACATCTATATATATACATGCTGGGTTTACTGCTGTACTGTATTGCCATGTGCAGAGTCTCCCTGTACGTTGTCTATAAAAACACTGTCTTAGTTGCGTTTTGGGGAAGAATGTGCTGAAGGTTGTGAAGGATGAAGCTACTCTTAGGTGTCACTGAGACACCTGAGCTGTATTCAGAGCCAGAACAGCCCCATGTGGGGGCACAAGGATGGTTGTTTGCTTCTGCCCAGTCTCAATGCAGGACCAGTCGATGCCCACCACAGCCCTTTTCTGCCTGTGGAAGCAGTGTGCAGAGTCTGAAAAAGGCAGCAGTCTCAATGCCCTCGATTCAAAGCTGCATCCAAATAGCTCTGACAATAGAAACATTTTGTATGAGCAAGAATTAGTCACATGTTTTCTAATTGCGAGATCAGGCTTTTCATACAGCCTTTAATGTAATACTTCTAAACACCCATAAGTTTACTAACTGCACCCTGCTGGGACTCACATTAACACTTAGTAAATAGACTATTCAGAAAATGGCATGGCAAGAGTTACACCTCCAAGTAATATTCTATAGAGCCGCATACAAATTGTAACCACATTTTCATAAGTGATAAAATGTTTTATCCTCTTCTGAAAAATAAAGGCCATAAAAGCCAAATGCATTTCAAAATAACAAAAGAAAGAAAGGATATAGCCAGTCAGGATTTGAAAGGTTTTTGATTTCACTTTGTCAACCCCGACACTTATATGAGAATTGGGCACCTAAATACCTTTGTGGGTCTGGCAAAAAGTTCTCAGCCGCAAAGTAAGGACAGGGAAATGGAAGAAAATTCAAAGTTGCTAATGTGTGGTTCTACTTTAAGGACTAGCTAAGTGAAACTGGCACCACTAAGAAGTTGGTGAGATTCCTGAGCTTATTCCATCTGCCTTGCTTACTTAAGTGATGAAAAGCCCTTCTTATAAGGCTGGTTCTAACTATGCCAGCACGAAGAGGATATTCCAGGTTCCAGTCCATTTCACTCATATGGCCCCTCTTGCTCGAATGGCTGTGACAGAGAGCTTCGCTCCTGCAGCAAAGCCTTTATCCCTGCTAATGCAAACTAGTGAAAAATGAGGGAATGTTATGCAGAAAAAAACCTGGGTTTTTTCCAGCACAAGGTTTTGAAAAAGAATATCTTTTGCTGAGCAAACCACTTTAAAAGAACACCAGTGATATAACTTAGAAAATATGGAAAGGGAAAATTTAGGAAAACTCAAATGTTCCCTCTTTTCCACTCATATATTTCAAAGGGTTAAAAAAATGCAAGTCATATAAGCAAAATACCCCAAAGCATGGCTTTGATTAAATAGGAATTTAAAAAAAAAAAAAAAAAAAAGGAAGAATAAAAAATTGAGAGTTTCTTTTTGCATGTGTCCCCACTTTTTGTTGATGATGTGTGTAAGAGAGACCTAAGCTGTTTTTCAATTTCATTTTCTCAGTTAGCAAGAAACTGACTAAATTCTGGTCCCACTTTGAGAGAAATCTGAACAAAGAGAAATTATGTGGAACAGATTCCTCATATGTTGGGAAATCTGCTCCATGATACCTGTTCTTCCCATCAAAACAGGGACCGTCTGGACTCCAGGTGTCCCTGTTACTAGGGGTTAGTACTATTGCATCCTTTTTTTCTAGTAATATGTATTAATTAAATCCAGGGATGCTGTTTACAGAATCTTTTATAAAACCAGTATGAGATACTAGAAGGAAAGAAAGGCAGGGCAGAGAAGGGAAACAGAAACATCTTTCAAGATATCTCCCTGAAAAACGCAGGAAATTATTGCTTTTTTGTCTAGAAAAGTGTATATATCCCCTTCATCAGAGTTATAATAGGTGTATTAGGAAAGAACGTGAGCATTTATGCTCTTGGGCAAATCCACAGATACATACTTAGATGGACAACTTGGGAACTACTAGTCTGTCATTTCTCTGCTTGCAAAGTTTCTTCCAGCCTCTAAAGTCCCTGCCCATCAGGGAGGTCTGTTGGGCTGAAAGGGTGGGCCAAATACTTTTTTTGGATGAAGCAGCTCACATATTTTGGCAAATGTCTGCACTAGAAAACACAAACCACACTAGAACTTAGTAGTTCCTAAAGTTTCTTTACTTCTTGTTTAATCCCTTTCCACAACTGGTCCTAGAAGTGAAGTCATGACACCTCTGTTTACAAATTGCAGTAAGTTTAAGAAGAAGTGCCTGCTCCAAAACCTACTCAAAAGTCACGGATAGCCTTCGTAAGATTTGGATCATGATCTTTGAGTCTGAGCTCAGAACAATTCTTCCACCATTCCTCCAAAACAGCGAGTACAAGAGGAATAGCCTCACCTTACAGCTAACCATCTCTTTTGGCCAAAGGGGTGGTTCCAATTTCACATCTAGTGACTGTTCAAAGCATAGTGCTCCTCAAAGCTGGCAAGGCAGAAGATGAACATCTTGCCATTAGATGCCTTTATGTATCACCACTGCAGCATCTCTGCTGGAGCAAGTTAATGCAGCTGCTTCTTTGAGGACTCAGAAAGGGAACTTGCATCTTGGAGCTGCACTAGTGGGAAACAATTCCCAGGCCAACCCTGCCTTTACACTGTGGGTGATCGCCAATCAATTCCAGGTGCTGCTCACCAAGTACAGCATGTCCCAAATTTCTCATGGCAGAGATGATGCCATTCTCAGACTTTCCACCATTTGAACAAAGCTGGAAGTTAGCTGTGGTACAGAGAGCTGTGCTTACACATGGGAACAGTCATTTTGTCACCAGCCTCAGTATGCTTTGGCATCTGACCTACTCTCCTATTTATGATTCTTCCCATCTTTCATTCTGATTTTATAATACTACCCCCCTGGGAGTCTTTTGCAAAATACTTTATAGGCAGAGGAGTTCTGAAGTGTGGTGCCAATGCATAAGACAACATCAGGCATTAGCCTGCCATTGCAGCCTGGTTTCAAAAGATAGTGGTGCATGGCTTCCATGTATTTATCGGTTGCTACTTCACTTCCAGCTCTGCAAAGGTAACTTCTGCTCCTCAGACAACGGGGGCCTTCTCCCTATGGTCAGTAGAGATGGATGCTTTTGAAGGCTCCCAGGAAGCAAATCGTGTTGCCGAAATCAGTCTCCTTTCTGTCAATATTAACAGTGCTGGAAACTGACACCTTGGGGCTTCTTAATGAGAGTTTTTAGGTTAGCTGTTAGGAAGGAGCAGGCAGCACTTCTCCTTGAGGCAGCACTCCTGCCAGTGTGGCTGTTCTCCATAAAAATTAGGATGATGAGAGGTAGAGTCCAGATTTATGGCCCTCTTTGATCATCCTCATCAATGGTTAAGACTGAGCTCTTGAACTATACCTGTAATGATAAAGCAAACATGGCCATGAGCACTGGCATGGATCATCCAGCCTGCATAGTTGCTGGCAAGCTCTCCACCAGGCTGTGGCTGGTGTCAACGCACCTTCTCCCAGGTAGTGCCAAGCCCTTCTCATGGGACTCTCACGGGGCCAGGGACTGCTCCCACAGTCCTGCCATCTTTGAGGGGTTGCAATAGCATCTGTGTGGATTTGAAAATTGGTAGCCACATGCCTTAATGCAAAGAAAAGACTCTGGTCCATACGCTGGTACAACCTTTGGGTGCCTAGGAGTAGATGAAGAGTGGTACTGCAGTTTGGTAGTGAGGGGATTGTCTCTACCATGGGAAACTGGCAGTTCAACACATGGTCCTTTTGTCCGAGCTCAACAATTTTTTAAAATGCCTTTTGTCTCATCTCCAGTGCTGACTGTGGAAATATTTTTTGACAATCTGACAAGGATTACATCAAGCAGAAAAAAAATGAAGGGGATGTGAGGGCAGAGAAAGAAATGAAGCCTTCCTCAGGCCGTGACAATTTCTTAATTTTGAGAAAAACAATATTTGCAATTTGCACAAGGCATTAGTCTAATTTATCTGAAGATCTGCTTGCGATTTGTGGGAGATGTTTGTTAAAGCTGATATAAAAGGTAATGCTAGGATTTAATCCTCAAGGCTTTAGCAAATAACCACTATCTTTTAATAGGAAGTGGGTGGCATGTTGGTTGTCAATTCCAATTTCTCCTCTAGACTGAAAGCCTTCTCCATACTTTTTCTATTATCCTGTGCTGCTAACTTTTACAAGACAACAGGATCTGCCTTTTACATGGGATAAAACCAGAAGGTAGAACTAACAGAGATTCACCATGTTTCAAGGGAGCATATGTGAAAGCATCAAAGCAGGGGAAGAAGTTAGCATTGAAAAGATGCTCTCAGAACACCCATTGCTCCTGTGGTTTGTGCATTATGCTCTTACGAAGAGATCTGGATTTGATGTCTTGCCCTTTGCTTTCTGGGGTGAGGAAAAATCTGAGCCCTTTGAGAGTGGGGAAGGGTATTAAATAAGAAAAGAAAGGACCTACGGCAAAGATCAAAAAGAAAAAACAATACACAGAAAAAACAAGAGGACTGAGAAGATTCAACTCTACAGTACCTAACAATAATTTTTAAAGGCATGAGTTTGTCCAATGTGTTGTTTATTCATCCAATTTATCGTAATGATGAACAGCTTTAAAATTGGAGTATAATGCTAATTCATAGTTTGTGTGTGGAATAAATGATAGGCAGCTGTGGGCCAGGGGGCCGCTGGGGGCTCTCTGGCAACACAGACTGTACAACCAAAGAAACATAACTCAGGGTCTCTGGTAGCAATGAGAACATATATATTGCAAATTAAGTAGTTCTTCCTACCACTTAATGAAAGCTGGGTGCATGTGACATTGCTATTGTTATGCAGTGATCAATTTGATGTGAATTTGGCCTGTACTTAGCACTGTGGTGGGGAAATCTTTCTGTGCTATTTGAATACTTTTGAATATAGGAACATCAGTGGACTAAAGCTTCTCACCAGTCAGGTGATAGGCTGGCAAATTATTTTGGAGACACCTTGACAAGTAGGAAAAATGAAGGATATTCATTTCACTGTGCTACTGAAATGAAGTACTGGGATGGATCAACCAACACTTAGAGTGTCAGCCAAGAGCAGTGTAATCCAACTCAGCTTTTTTGCTGAAGAATAGAAGGTTAGTTCTTGTAGATGTTTCCACATCTCTGTGCATGAGGAAAAGAGGAGGCAGAGACATGATTTGGTGGCAGCATGGTCTTGAAAGGAGTGCATGCCCCACAGTCCCACAGAGGCAAGGGCCAGAGGATCTCTGCAATGGGCTAAAGCAATCCACAGCTCACACTCACTGCTGGAGATCTACAGAGGCAGTGCAAGAAACATGGATAGATGGGTACTTTTTTTTCTACAGCAACAAACCTACGCCATCTGTACAAAAATTATATTGAAACCTGACCAGACTTTCCAGTAAAATGCAAATCCACATGCATCTTGCATGAGCTTGAACAGTGGCACAAAAAACACCACTCACCCCTCGCTCACCAGCAGGAAGTGTAGCCGCAGTTCTGAATCACACAGGTGAAGGCAGGGTTGGACTGCAAGTGAATGTGGATTCAGACTGTGGTTTTGCACCACATGTGTAAAAGGAGAGCTGTTTGCACAGGATGGTGTGAAAGTTTGCCAGTTGTCTGAGCCAGGTGGATTGCTTGAATGGGAAAGGGATTGAATGCAGGGAATGCAAACCAACATCTAAAAACCCAGTGATGGCAGGAGGTAGAATTCTAACTGAAAAAACGTGTTTTAAATCTTAGAATAAATCTTAATTCTACAATTCATTCAGGAAACCCTGCCAGACACCAAAATAACCATAGGCTCCCTAGCACTTTTTGCAAGAAATAAATAGCTCAGTAGTTATTTCTGGATCGAACAGTAACTGAGGACTAACATCCCATGCCAGTCAAACACTGATCTCATGTACAAATGAAACCCAACTCTAAACCCATAACCAAGAAGAGGCCAGTGAGGACTGTCAGACTATATCTAAGTACAGAAGATGTACCTTGATAGTAATATCCCCAAACCTATCCTAAAAGTACCACTTTGAATTGGCAACAGCTCCAATTCCTGGCTCAATGGCAGGTGAAAGCCTGACTCTAACCCCAAAACTACATATAACTTGGAGCCCTGTCCTGTCTTCAGCTTTGATGTGGCTCCAGAAGGATCAGTGAATGACTCTCCCAGGCTCAAAATTGCTTCAGATAGATGGTTCTTTTCAGCTACAATATTAAAACTCAATCAATAATCCTTTGTGATCCAGGGAAAATGCCCAGCACTGGGAATGCAGCAAGAATTAGGATTTGAGGTGGGGTCTAGGACAACATGAGGATGATTAATGGCTTTTGGTGAAGTCTCCTATCAAAGTATGAGACTAACATGGTAGGGCCATTTATATTTACACTGAAAACAGACTGAGTTCAGTGTTTTTTGGTGAAGACAGCTGTACTATCTTGTATGACGTGTTTGGATTTTGAGTTAAAGTGTGAAGCATGCATTGTGACTGGATCTAATAAGGGCTATTTAGGTTTCCAACCATTACTATATGTCTTTTACTTCAGGATTGGAGGTGATGTCAGGGTGATGTATTAAAAAATCTCAGTGGCAGATGTTGATGTTTTTGAGCAAGGAAATTTTAATTAATTTGGTACTATACATATCACTTGGGCTAGTTGCTAAGAAGTCTCAGAATGAGATTTAAAACTTAGGATAAAGTTGCAATTTGGTTACATGGACTTGCATTCCTGTTTTGTGAAGAAGAGCACTAAATTTGTGCTGATTGAAGTATGCCAATCAAGTGCAAATATTTCACATGGTCTGGTCATGACCTGGATATAGGACTGGAAGGGATACTAAGCAAGTTTACAGATGACACAAAACTGGGAGGACGTGTTGACTCCCTCGAAGGCAGGGAGGCCCTGCAGAGAGACCTTGACAAATTAGAGAACTGGGCAATTACCAACCATATGAAGTTCAACAAGGGGAAGTGTCGGACTGTGCTCCTGTGCTCCTGTTGCTCCTGCAACCCTGGAGGTACATACAGACTGGGAATGAGATGCTGGAAAGCAGTGCCATGGAAAGGGAGCTGGGTGTCCTGGTTGATGGTAAGTTGAATATGAGTCAGCAGTGCCCTGCCAGTCAGGAGGGCCAACCGTGTCCTGGGGGGCATCAGGCAAAGCATCAGCAGCCAGCTGAGGGAAAAGATTGTCCGGCTCTGCTCTGCATTGGGGTGGCCTCACCTTGAATATTGTGTGCAGTTTTGGGCACCACAATATAAGAAAGATATTAAGCTACTGGAGAGTGTCCAACACAGGGCAAAGAAGATGGTGAAGGGCCTTGAGAGGAAGCCATATGAAGAGCAGCTGAGGTCACTTGGTCTGTTCAGCCTGGAGAAGAAGAGACCGAAGGGAGACCTCATTGCAGTCTACAGCTCCCTCGTGAAGGGAAGGGCAGGCACTGATCTCTTCTCTGTGGTGACCTGTGACAGTACCAGAGGGAATGGCCTGAAGTCATGTCAGGAGAGGTTTAGGTTATAGATTAGAAAAATGTTCTTCACCCAGAGGGTGGTTGAGTGCTGGAACAGGCTCGCCAGGGAAGTGGTTGCAGCACCAAGCCTGACAGAGTTCAAGAAGCATTTGGATGATACTCTCAGGCACATGGTGTGACTCATGTGGATGGTCCTGTGCAGGGCCAGGAGTTGGACTCGATGATCCTTGTGGGTCCCTTCCAACTCAGCATATTTTGTGATTAAGTTTTGGTGCGTATAGATACTACTGAATAACATTTACTGAGTATTTATTATTATTGCACATTGTTATTGATTATTACTGCTATTATTGCTAAATTTGCTGTGCCCTATAGTTTGTTTTCTCTAATATAAAAAGAAAATGTACAAACCAAGAAACAAAGAAGGAGGGGGAGAGGAGGTCAAATCCCACAGCAGTGCAAGCTGCTTCCCACGAGGCCCTATCTTGACAATGCTGCCAGGATTTGCAGGTGCAGACCCATGAAAATAACAGCAGAAGAACAACAGCATAAAAACAATTAAAGAAAAGTACTGCCAAAGAGAGTCTGGAAAACACTGCTTCATCAGCTTCAGGAAAAGGGTTTGGAGCTGCAGACCACAGGCTCCAAGCATTACAAAGACTAAGGCAATGGAGTACTTAAGGCACAGTGCAGCATACGTGAGACAAGCACTGTTTTGCTGTTTTGTAGCAGGGTGACAAGTCCTGGAAATTTCTATCCATTTCCCAGAGGACTCCCAAGCTTTACAAGAACATCCTGTCAATAAGTGACATTAACAGCAGTCCCCTGCAGCAGGCAGTGACGGTGCTTAGGATCTGTGATGGGTCAGAAACAGTTCATTTGAGTAGGTGAAGGCTTTTATGAATTGCGCCTGCCTAGCTGAGATGTAGGTGTTCCTGGTCCCAAAAGGCTTCTTCAGTACTTAGTCCTGAGCCTGGCAGGCGTCACTGCTCCTGGCCAAAGGAGAGGCTGGATTTGGGCGTCTCAGTCAGCCTGGAATCAGTCAGTGAGTTATGTCTAGGGATTGCTGATGTTTTATTTCCAGGTGTGTCAGGGAGCAAAAATCATCTTCTTTTTTTCCATTTTTTTTTTTTTTTTTTTTTTTTTAGGCAGGGTGTGACATGGTATGTGCATGGCTGCTTAGCTGAAAATGACACAGTCCCAAATCTACTCCTTAGGTATTTGCTGTGAAACTAGAAACAGCAATATGATAGCAAGTCAGAATGAAATGGGAAATAACCCCTCTACCTCATCTGAATATGACGTCAGACACTATTCACCCACACATACAATTACCGATTTCTTGCTATTATTTCAGTGTGTTAGAAGGATTATTTGAAACTTATAACAGATCTTTACCAGTAATTTAAACTAGCTACCAGTCTCCATCCTGGTTACCGCACATCTATTGCCAAGACACTGTTTTGGTAACAGTTAATAATCAGCTGTCTGGACTACCTCACCATAAACATTACAGGGTTTCATCACTCATGTTTTATTTAATTCCGCTTGTCATCAAGGTCTATTATTGGAGCCTTACAATTTTGTCCAAGAGGGCTGATTTTTACTACTGTTGAAAGGTCATCTATGTACTTTTTGCACTTTATTCTCCTGAGTTGGGATCCTTTTCTTTTGGTTCTCAGGTTGACATAAGATGTTTATTCAAATAAATTCATTAGATGATTGACAACCTATAGAAGTCCCTGATGGAATATGCTTGAGATGCTAGGAGGAAAAAAAATAAAAGGCATAAGGTTACTAAATTACTTGGGCTAAATATAACCACCTGTCTTTGATTCTACACCCCTTGTTTACTATCCTGAATGGTACATCCCAGCTGAAGAAGGCATAAATTGAAATCATCCTTTCCCATGCACATCATCCTCTGCTCATTGGTTTGATTTTTGTCCTGTTATGACATCCTACACTTAGCCTGGAAGCATGCAGTGTAAATGGAACAGGTAGTTGCCTGCAATAATCAAAATAGTTAAAATGGTCAAAGGTTAAAATGGGAATAATGAGATAGTAGCTCCCTCAAGAATTGCTGTTACACAGAGCCTCAGACAAGACTCACACCAAGTGAGCACTTCAGCTCCTGTGATGGGGAGTGATGGCCCTGCCATTCACATGCCTTTGCTTTTCCTCTGTCCCCTGACTCTGCCTTCCTCTCTTGCCAGAAGGAGAGGCTGTAAGGGAAAGACTGGCAGCAGACAGTGAGTGTGCAGGCTGTACTCCTGAGGGCTGCCAGAGAAAAGGATGCTGGTTTCTATGTTTGTCTGTGCACAGCAAAGAAGCTCCAAACTGCAGGAGCCCAGAACAGGCAGTTTCTGGGTTGAAATGAGCCTCCTGCATTCTACCAGCCCTGGAGATACATGAATCTGATCTGTTTTGATCACAAATTGCCCTGCAGACTTGCAAATCCTCTTACCATCACAGCTTGCTCAGAGCTGGTGCTTCTTGAAAAAAAAGGTTAGACAAACCAACTTCTTTCTGGTGGAACAAGTAAAATCTCTTCCTGTGTAGGTGTGAGATTGGTAATACCCCACTATGCAAGCCAGCAGTGAAACACATCTGAACAAAGAAGAAAAAGACATTTCTTTGAAGTTAACAGCAGATGCTACAGTGAATATGTTTTTACATCCAGTCTCTCAGTATGCTGACATATCCAGGCCTAAGCAGGCGTGCTTGATCTGTGCTCATGAACTACCTCAGTAAGTTCTTCTCTGCAAGGCACACAATCATATTAGTATGGCCCAGAGCCTGAAAGAGTAAGTCCTGCTCAGAGTGTATATATATATATTTAATGACATAATATAATATAATATAATGATTATATTATATAATCAGCTCAAACCAAGTACAGCGTTATGCCATGGCCACTACATGGCCAAAACTGATGGGCTTGTGGGCTGCTCCAAGTGCAGGTGGAGCAGAAGCACAACATTCTGCATTTGTTCATGTGGAAATCTCCCACCCTGAGGCTCTTGAATGTGTTTTGCCCAAAGAAACAAACATTTTTTCTCTTTATGCTCCAGTTCTTTCTACCTGCCCTTTGATTTTTCCCTTCCCTGTTGTTCCTGACCTTTCTTGGATTCATACCTGCAACTCTAGGCACAGTACTCGGAGTAATCCCTGATTATCACTGAGCAACTAGAAGTCTTCTGTTTTCCTTTTGTTTGCATGATGCACTTTCATCTTGGATTTTTTTTCTCTCTAGCCATTATCTTTAAGCTTCTCTTATTTGTAAGCAATGTTTATTCCAAAATATTTTCTCTGCACTCACTATGTGTTTATTTCTGAAATACCTTCACATCTGTCATTTATAATTTTATTAGGTTGATCTTGCTGCAGCACCTTTCCTCTCTTTTCCCTCTCTTCTGAAGGAAGTGTCCTAAGTCTGGACACAGCTATGTTTTGGTAACGTATGGTGGCGAAACTCCATGTTCAGGGTGTAGGTTGGACTCCCTTCAGTGGCTGTATCAAGAGATTTTCAGGGAGATGTCCCCTCTCGGGGAGGGGTGTGTGCTCTTTTCGTGTTCCTCTCCCTCTTTTATGCCCCATGTCCATCACCACCTACCTGCCTTGGGAAGACAAAGGCAGGAAGAAGCCTGGTGAAGGCAAGAACAGGCAGAACAGCTGCAGGATCAGCTGAGTCAGATGCCAGAGTAATTTGCAGAGTTTTTGCTGGCCACATTCAGTCTTTCATTACTGCTTGCTCCAAAGGCAATCTCCCCCTCCAGCTCATGGCTCTTCATCTCAGCTTCATTCCTTTCGGCCCCCAGCTCCTGCTGCCTCATCTCTCTTCTCCAGGCTGAGCCAACCTCTCCTGTCCCCATTCTCTCCTCTCTCTCCCTGCTGCTTGCCCTGCCTGTTTTAGACATGAACTCCCTGTCACTCAGAGAGCCACACAGAGCCTGGCACGCCTGGGTCCCTTTTCAAGCACTGCTGTAATAACAACGACAGAATCACATTGTGCTTATATCTTTACTAGCTTATACAGGAATATACAGTGGTGTTTTACAAGGCCATAAAAATATATTTTAAAGGAAACAAGCACAGGAAAACAGGAGAAGTGGGGCCAGATCAGCTGATGTAAATAAAGGCTGCATTGAATTAAATCGTGCTGCAACTATTTACAGCAGCTGCAGGACCTGACCTGTGGCCCCTTCCTAAAGCAGGGACTTGCTGCAGGGGTGAGACATAGCGGTGTTGCAGCTGCAGATGGTGATGCTGACAACCAAGCTGCTGTGCTGTGCCCAATGGAGAGGGAAGGACACATCCTTCTCTGCCCATCTCCCGTGCCTAGCTATGGACCAGCTGCAGTCCCTCTGGAACTGGGCAGGATTCACATTATTCACCAAATGGTACCATTTCAGGTCTCTAAAAACTGCTTGTGAGGTAAGATCAAATTCAGCAGAGAGCTTTGAATTCTGGGTGCTGGAAAGAAAATAAGGAGAAAGGAGGGGAAATCATTTGGGAAGGGTCAAACTTTGTATTTTGACATTTTCTGGTTCAAGGAGAACCCGAATTCAGTTCAGTTTTACCTGAAACAAGTGTTGAACTTTCCATTCAGCCACTGAAATGGTAAACTTGTGCCTCTGTTGCACTTTCTGGATTACATACACACTCCCCAGCACGTACAGTAGAGTACATTTTATTTTTCCTGGATCTGATTTGCAAAAATAAAAATTCCAATAGTAATCTTTGAGGAGAGATGATGTCCCATTGAGGCATCAGAATGACATGATGACTCTGGCAAGTTGTTGTATTAAATACTTAGAGAATCCAGTTATACAAATAAAACAAAAGGACTAACTCGGTAGAACTAAACTAAGAAAATGGATAAAGCTATTTTTGTGTTGTTTTATTCCAGGAATTTTCAGAAGTAAGGGATATTTTCTCTGTAGGAGTGCAGGTCTGTGGATAGTCAGAAGAGCCCATGGGTAGAAGGAGTCACCTTTACCCTCCACAAGACTGTCTTGGTTGTCTTGAATCACTTACAGATTTCTGTATGTTCAGAATATTGCCTTACAAAAAAATAACTATATCCAATTTGAATTTTGAAAAGAGACTAGAATAGGACCAGCTGGTGTTTCTTTCAATGTTGAAACAAAATGCTCAGAGCACTACAGTGATACACTTAAAAATCTGTTTGTCACATCTCCTCTGGAAAAGTGTAGATTTCAATAGTTCTTCATTTCATTTAAAAAAAAAAAAAAAGGTTAAAAAAAACCTCAAACCCTTCCAGCCAGCTGTAAAGAAAAAGTGTAAAGCTATCTGAGCCCAGCAGTCGGCTTCCTGAGATGGCCGTGAAAGGGTGATGAAAGGAGGTCACGTATGGAACAGCTCTTTCAGCTCACATCTCCGGCGGCTGCGATCGCGCTCACCTTGGCAGGGCTACAGAGGGTTTGGTTCCTCGTGACACTCCCCAGCAGAGCAGCCATTCGCACCTGCGCAGCAGGGATGGAAAGCCCTGCCAAATCACCACGGCAGGTTTCTGCTCTTGGGACAAAACAATACTGAATCAGGCCTAGAAATGTTGAGGTTTGGATTTCCAAGGATCTTTAATTCTGGTTTCCAAGTCTGTAAACACGCAGTGATTAACAGTCTGGAAGCACTCACTATTTCCCCAATGTCCTGAGCCTTAATCGCAATCTTGGGGAGGGAGGATAATGGGTTATATCCCATCTTTTGTTGAAATCCATGAGAAATTACTTGCCAGCATGCAATGGAAGCGAATGTTGTGCTTTGGCTCCTCTGACAAGCTTTGCTCTTGGCCCTTGCAGGACTGCGTGCATCTACGATGGTGCAAAACCGCTTTTGAATGCTTCTAAGTGCCCCTTTCAAATGAACTGAATAGACACATCATGGAGAAAGAAGGGAAAACGTGCTAAGATGTGATTGCTAAATAAGAAATCAGCAAGACCCGTTTAGCATTGCAAACACTTCTCCCTGCAATTTGGCAGGGCTGCCTACATGTTGCACAGGTGCAAATGACTTCTCCAGGGACAAAGCATTGTGAAACTGGGCCTCTTTTCCAGCAAAAGACAAGTAGGGAAATAAAACCCCTGGACCAAATCCTGCTGTCATTAACACTCTTGAATCCTACAGACTGAAGGCAAAACACTTTCTAGATTGAGCAAGACAAAATTTTAAAATCTCATTTTCCTGGTTTGGCCAGCAGGTACCAGCAGGTCCAGTCTCCTCCATGTTGATGGAGTTGTGAAGGAGGGATTTGCTCCACCATGTTGTTACTAGTGCTTTCCACACACCATTTAACAGTTCCAAACACTACTTGTGGTTTACATATTCCCACCACCTCCACCTTGGCTAGCATGCATACTGCTCACTAAGAGATGGACAGTGTAGTCCTGCTGCATCCCACCTGCTCCCGGGAGATGGAGTCAATTTTCCAATATCAGGGGTGTCACTGACATCCAGCAGCTCTGGACCTTCCTTGACTTTTGTGTTTACGGTGCAGCAAATCCCAGGGCACAGCTCAATCATGGGTGTTACAGCTGGAGAGGGCTTTCTCACTGGTCTCATCATACAACACAGAATACATTACAAATAAATACCTCTATTTGATTTTTTTTTTTTGCAGAGGCCATGAGGAAACATGTACCGTATCATAATTATAGGCATTTTTCTTAGTTATTCTTAAAAAATTAAAAGGAAAAGACGTTAATAGTAGCCAAATCTAAAGAACAGCACTTTTTGCAAAGTCGCACCACTGTCAGTGTTTTGTTTTTCACTGGGAAAAGCTGTTAAAGCAATTTGGATAAACTAATGTTTATCTAAATGTTCAAAGTGTGCAGAGGTCTTTGATATCAGAGCAATCCCTTTGTGGCCTGGCTTTTTGACATACACCCTGCTGGCCCTTACTTTTTATGCTGCAAACACTAGAACATTATACTCAGATACAGAAGAAGTCAATAAATACATACTTCAATTAAAATAATATCCCCTGCCCACAAACTGCTGATAAACATCACAGTCTTCCCCTACTCCGTCCTTTATGTTTTATTTTGTTTCAGGACTTTACTGTGTGTTTATTGAGCTACAAGCTTGGTGGGTTTCTTCAGTCTGTAGATCAAATGTATAGAGTTTTTATCATTTAATGCAAGCTTCTGTTATTACAGAAATATGAGTTTCTTATATAATTGCAAGAGAAAATTGTAGAAGAACAAGACAAAGAAGTTAGACACTTCATGCAACTTCCACTTTCACCTCAGCTATCTTTGCTCCAGGACTTTCCATTCTTTCAACACTTTTCTTCAAATTATTCACTTGTTCCCCTCTAATGTCACTCTGCTGTGTGACCCATTGGGCAATACATAATATGCTGCACACACCCAGCACCAGTGGGTTAAAACTGGATTATAATATGAGTATTATTCTACTAGCTTGATGAGCTCATTTACAGTTACACTACAGGTGATAAAATTACAGAGCTGCAAATCCTTTTAGTCTTCTAGAGTCCTTTAGATGATGTCATTTTTCACCAGAAATATTATTTCTTATTAGAGAGGTGGGAAGTGCAGGGAAGGAAGATAGAAATGATTATTAAATGCAGTGTGTGCAAGAGGGGAAAAGATGCTGAAGTCAAATATACACAAAAATTAATAGCTTTCCTGATCTGAGCTCATGTTTCTCATGCTCTTTGGATTACAGTAGGGTTACCCTTCTGGTGTCTGCACCCCAGGGATTCACATCTGTGTAAATGTGGTAATAGAAAAAGGCCCTCATGATGAATTCATGAATTGTTCTCATTGACACTAGTTGATACTTTTACTTGGACAAGTCTCCTTTGCAGGTGCACTGACCACACACTAATTGAAAGGATTATTTTCATAACTTTCTGTGCAGTCTGCAAGGCTTTCTGTGAAAAGCATAATTGTTTCAACCAGCTGCTTGGAGTTGTTTTTATTAATTTCTTTAAATCAAACAATGCTGGATCGGCATATTTGAGTCTCTCCTCCAAACTGCATATGAGCATAAATAAGATAGTGTATTTGGTTCTTGTGTGGGACAGAAATTTATTTGCAAGTACAACATTTCTGTGAGTAGGAAATTGCTTTTGAAACGTACTTTTTCTCCCAGCCCCTTGCTATTTTTATCCTCATCCCCACAACAAATCTTTAATGTGCAGTATGTCTGCATTGCACCTGTTGGGATTAACTGGGACCCAAGCAGACACGTTACAAGTCCATGCATTTGCACTGCCTGATACTTCTAATCCCGAGTTTTCTCTGTGTGAAGCCCAAACTGTAAAGGGTTCTTCAAGTAGTGTTATTCCCATTTCCTGAGTGAAGCCTCATGATAAGGTCTCTTACCATAAGACTGGCCATGATGTCTGAAAAAGCCTTATTGACTCAGTCCTCAGTTTATATAGCCAACCAGGGGTATTAAAAAAGAGTCCATGGCACAATTATTTGGATGCCACCTTGATGCCTCCTTACTCCTTTGCTTGAGGGAAATGCTAAAGGTGTGGAAACTACTATGGGCAAGCAGAGTAAAATGAAGCTGGAAACACGTAGACAAGAGAGACAGAGAGTACGGACAAGGAGATCACTGAGATTCACTCACCCCTCAATCTCTCTTCTCACCTCAGCTTAGCCCCCTTAACACCTTCAAGACCGGGGTTTGGCTTTCACACCAAAACCCTGGAGCCTCCCTGCAGCAGCACAGGAAGATTTACACAGGAAAGGGGATTCTAGTCCTCCTTCTTTCTCCCAAGCCTTGGAGGGAGAAGCCAAGGTCCCTGCTGCAGCCTGGGTGTCTGTGCCTGTCCCAGCCCTTCTCCCATCTTCATTACCACTCCCATGCAGACCAGAGACTACAGCCAAGTCTTTGTCTTGTCTTACCCCTTCCTCCTGGCGTCCCACACACCCAGCCATCAAGGGGAGCTCTAAACCCCCTCCTAGAGTCCTGCTGACCCTTGACAGTGGGAAAAGCGCCATGAGCCTTGTTCTTCCCTTACATTTTGGATCTAGCTTGTGTGTGCCATATGCCATGGGACTATGAAAATGCAGCACATGTCATGAAACCTTCAGGGGCTGTGCATTTCACTAAGTGAAGCAAAATCCAAAAAATGTGCAAAATGCTGTTTTGGTGGCTGGAATACAATGCAGGAAGTTCTGAGCAGATAGCACCCAAGATTTAGAGATTTCTTAATGCAAACCATTCACGTAACTCTCAGTCTTCTTGTATTTTCACAAGATCACTAATAACCCCTTCGTTCCTGTGGGAAAGATGGTTTTGTTGAGCAAACACTGTAACTTTCCTGTGACAAAGTTGCTGTCTGGGACAGAAGAAAACAACTCCAAATGTTTAAAAAACAGGTAACAAGCTTTGCAAATCCAAGAGGCTGCCCCAGAAATTACCATTAATATGCATGTAAAAGTAGGGTTTCCTAATTTTCTTGATTTGGACTCACAGGGAGATGATATATTTTTTTATTTCTTCTCTGAACCCATTAAGCTAAAAAATTTTTTTTGGAGAACAGATATGCAGGATCTTAACAGGAATGAAACAAATACTTTGGGTATTTCCAGGGAAATAGCAAGTATTGGCAATACAGCTGGTCAAAAATGGGAATTACTATTTCTGGACATATTTTGAAATGTTCAAGCTTGTTTCATTCCAAATAAGAACAAAATTTTAATTGTTTAAATTTCATGGTATTTCATACCAAGCAGAAAGACATCTATTTTTTTTTTCAGACAGTGAATTTAGTGTTTTGATAATATTCTCATGTAATTAAATAAAGCTTGTACTAGTGTAGAAGAAAGTTTAACTAGGATAAAATAGCTTTTGGTTGTAGGAGAGAGAAAACCAGAGAGGTTTCATCCCATACTTAAGCAGGTGTCAGGGGAGCACCTCTAAGATTACTCTGTCTCTTGTTCAAGTAGTGGATGAGCTTCTGGAGAAGCTTAGGCCATTCTATGTCCAGCCTGCCACATCCCCCCCTTCCTCCCTGGCCCACTGACGTGCTATTCTTTCCCTCGACCTGCATGGAAAACTCTCCCCAGCCTGGGCTGCAGCTGTGCCTCCATCATTTGCGGCGCTGATGGGGAGTAAGGACCTGGCAGAAAATCACTTGGGGATTTGGGGTAATCACATTAGGAGGGTTGCATTTGATTTTTCTGCAGTGCTGCTCTGATGCAAAATGTCCTCATGTGGACCAACAGCCCAGGATTTGATGTATGCCAGTCAGGCTTATGACCCCTGCCTCTGATGCCATTTTCAAGGCAGGGATGAGTCTGGCTAGAGGTCCCAACTACTTTCTTTTGGCCCAGGTGCTCTTCAATAGAATGAGCATTTCTTCAGGCCATGAGCAGCAAACTCTCCGCAGAAGCCTTTGCCACATTCCCACCTTCTCAATTCTCAATTGCTGCTCAATTCTCAGTGCTACCAGTGAATTGATCTCTGAGGAGACCAGGTTTCAGGCTGTCCCAAAGCAGGCAAAGGTTTTATTTGGCAAGGAACAAAAATGCTCACTGCACAGGCCCCCCCTGCAGCTCACTATGGCCAAGGGCCCCATTGTCTTACAGTGCAGCTGAAGAGTATCTCTTCTATTTAAACAGGTTTGTAAATCAAGTACTGCTTTATTTACGTTTACTCTCACTGTAGCTTCATCATTCCTGAAAATCACACTCAGCTCCAAAGTTTGCTCATAAACTTCCCAAAAAAGCTATGTACTGCATCATAAAAAATAGGGGTTTTTTTCCTACCAAATAATGCAAAGATAAATCAGGACCTAGACTGTAAAAATCAGAATCTAGTTGGTAAGCACAGCATTCTAAACACTTCCAAGATACAAAATGCTCCTGCCAGGATGGTCCTGCCTATAGCTAGAAAGCCACTGGGGCATGAAGGATCTGCCCCTTGCTAGTGATCCTTGAATGCACATCTGTGGAAAGTTCCTCATGTGCACAAAGAGGCTTTCCCACAGCTATTAGGTTTTGTGCCACGGGGTCTTACCTGAAGATTAGCATTTAAATCAATTTTCGATCATAAACCCCTTTATAACATATGAAGCATGCTTTACTTGCCCATTAAGAACTCACTAATGTCACATTACTGATACTATTTTTCAAAAAAAAATTAATTTTTCTATCTTGCCCTGCCTGTTATTACTAGTAAATAAAAATGGTTCGTGAGTACTCTCCTGGTAAGAGACAGCCCTTGTTAAATAGCCACTAAAAACACTCCTGTCTTGACCACAGCTGCATCTGCTACAGCACAGCTTTCTTTTTATCTGTGATCCAAATTCTGCATTCCTCGGCGAGACAAGACTCACTCTGCTGTCGGGTGGCACTTTGCCGGACTAAGAACTGATTTGCCCACATGTTTGTCAAAGGCTGATTCTCAGCAGGTAGCATTTATTTGCAACCAGACATGGCAGGTGGTTCACCCCAGAAACATATTTTTGCACAGATTCTATTTAAGTGTTTATAAGCTATTGGTTATATAAAACTGAAATCAGTGATGTTGGCAAATTTTCTGTACTTTCTCTGTGTGCTAAAAGCTCAGCTTACCTTTGTTTGTTGTTGGGGGGCTTTCAAGTGTGTGTCAAATATTAACATTTTAATTTGCAAGGAAATTAGTAGTTGGAAAACCATAATCCCTTATGAGCATGCATGCACACACACATATGCACACGCTCAGTCTATTAAAATTACTTATGTTATTAAGTTTGTAATAAATTCTCAATGTGGAATGGCACGTGCTGAATCACTGAGGTATTTGACAAAGATCTGTTTAAAGGGTTACTCTGGGGCCCCAAATTCCATTTTTAAAAACAAAGCCCTATTGAACCTAATCAATGGGTTTTCTGTAATTCCACCTCTTTCCCATCCCCCAGCAACTTTAATTGAGAGCTTTTGGGCAACTTTAAAGGTTGCTATGTAGTATTTTTAGCTATAGCTGTGAAGTGCTATAGGAGAGCATGAAAACATACCTACATAGGTCTTCATGCCTCCCTCTCCATGAGCAGCTGTGAACCTTTCCATCGCAGGTGGGTCATGGCTGGCATGGGCTTCTACAAACTCAGCTGGAGGAGCAGGCATGTTCAGCTGTGCCAGCTGGCAGTCAGGGGAAGTTTCGCTCCAGGTTGGATCTGGTACCACCGAAGCATCTCAGGACAGTGGCAAGGGTTTTGGCAGCAAGACGCCCAGCCCTGAGGGTATAATGTGGCCACTTAAGGCCAGACCAGAGACAACAGCCTTCACCAGCTGTGAGTCTGGCAGGAGCAGGTTCAGCTCTTGTGCTAAGGCAGGCCAAGAGTCTTCTTTTGTTTGTTTATTTTTAAGCAAGGTTTTCTTTGCTATATGTAAGGGAGGTAAAGAGACTGGTGGTTTTGTTGAGTTGGTGTTTTTTTCCAGATATATTATGATGTCTATTTCTTTTTTAAAATTTTTTTCCCTGGTATTCTTTGAATGAGGAATGGGGTCATCCCACCAGAACAAAGAGATTTGGCCAGGAGGCCAAAACTGCAATTACAGCTAAATGAAAAAAAAAAAAAAAAAAGACAGAAATGTATTTTATTCATTTCAGCTGTTATGTCTTAATGCAAAGAAATCATTTTGCACAGTTCTGTAATTGACACCTATTTCTAATCTCCAATACTATTACCTTCTAAATCTCTGTTATAAAGAATATTGGCAGAATACCAGAGTCTAATGCAGTTAAATGGACTTAGTTGGATCTGGTGTTTTATTTTCTTTTTTCCAAAATGATGAAAAAAATCATTAAACTATTTTGTTAATTGCTGATAACATTTTGGTTAGTTGGATTTCCTCTTTTGGCTGCAATAGACACATTCCTGGAGCATGACATGACTTTGCCTTTGGGACAAACAAAAAAAAAAGAAAAAAAGAGAGACCATTTTTTGAAATGACAAAATGTATTGTTATAGGATTAGAAACAGGATAGCTCCAGGATTATGCTGTATCACTAACTCAGTTTAAGAGGCCTACATATTGAAACTAAATATTGAATAGCTGCAGGGAAAGGACATTGTTAAGGAGTAATACCTGTGTGAAAATTTGATTGTATTTATCTCAGATTGATTGCAACAGATTTCTGATAACTCAGAGATCCTCTCACACAAGCTATAGAGCCTTAAAATGTTTATTTCCCCCTACCACTTCACTTCAATGGCACTGGAAAGCCAGTCCAAGCCTCAGATGAGCAGAAATAAACACTAACTAAAAACGACCTTGACAAAAATGTTTCTACTAGTCAGTGATGGGCTTTGCTTTGATATCATCACTCCAAGGGAACCTGCAAAGCTGTCTTCTGCTTGACTTTAGTGATGCCCTAAACCAATGTTAGCATCACTTCTCCTCTACAAGATTTAATTGGGAGCTTAAACAGATAGCGGTGAGCTGTGCCAAGTGGGACAGTGGAAGTAATTATCAGATTTAGATATTCTGGCATCCTGGACAGAGTTTCTTAAGCACAGGAAATGAATTATAGCAGAATATCCTTAGACCCAAAAATTATTGGCAGGGAGGAAGGGAAGAACAATGCAGCCTTGGCTGCATGCTGACGAGCTTTGGCTGATTTGCTGTGTTACCATTTTAGTCTGTGTGTGGCTATTTAATATTTTTTCCTCAAGAGAGCTGAAGTTCTAACACCATCTAAGTCAGAGCTTGGACAGCTTTTTTCATTTTGTATCCAAAGAACAGTTGTGTTCACAGAGGACCGAACAAAGGGAGAATATCAAGAAAATATGGGTTGCTCTTACTGAAGCATAGGATCCTCCATGAATAAGAGCAGATAGCATCCAAAGGAGGGCAACAAAGATGGGGAAGGGCCTTGAGGGGAAGCTGTATGAGGAGCAGCTGAGGTCGCTTGCTCTGTTCAGCCTGGAGACAAAGAGACTGAGGAGACTCATTGCAGTCTATAACTTCCTTGTGAATAGGAAGAGGAGGGGCAGGCACTGATTTCTTCTCTGTGGTGACCAGTGACAGGACCAGAGGGAATGGCCTGAAGTTGTGTCAAAAGAGGTTTAGGTTGGATATTAGAAAATGGTTCTTCACCCAGAGGGTGGCTGGACACTGGAACAGACTCCCCAGGGAAGTGGTCACAGCACCAAGCCTGACAGAGTTCAAGAAGCATTTGGATGATACTCTCAGGCACATGGTGTGATTCTTGTGGATGGTCCTGTGCAGGGCCAGGAGTTGGACTCAATGATCCTTGTGGGTCCCTTCCAACTCAGCATATTTGGTGATTCTGTGATATTAAAATGGGTTATAAAATGCACTTCTGTTGCTGAATTTGCAGCCTGGCTGCACCTGTGTCCCTGTGTCTTTTAATAAATCCAGTGAAATTCAGTGTTCATTAAAAATTCTTGACTTTGTATCCGTAGAGACAAAGATCTGGATTCACCTCACCTAATTTGAGGCATATGCATGAGAATCCTTGTCAAGGAGTGCGACACCGAAGGCTCCTTCCTCTAATCCCTGCAGACAGACCAGCACATCCCTTCCTTTCATGGGCTGAGTCACCTTCTAACAGATCTTCCACTGAGCAAGCAAGTCTCTACCAGAGACTACCTGGTAGACTCTACCAAGGCTTGCTACTTAGGTACCAAACCCAAGAGCTACAGTGGCTGCAGAGAACACAAGCCTGGGCCATTGGCAGGAGCAGACAGAAGAGGAGCATGTGTGCCAGGGGACCCAGTGGCTGAGTATTTTCACTGTGGCAGTCGAGGCTACCAGCAGGGCTAATGCTGGTCAAACACTGCAGACCTTTGACGTGCTCGGAAAGGAGATAAGATTGCATCACATTTGCCAGATGTCACAGATGGATCTCAGATGGTAATTTTCTACTCTAAGTACTGGCATCTTGAGCAAAATATGATCCAAAACAAAAGGCTCTGTACAGCACTATTAATGCCCTAAGCCTGATGTCTTACCAGCTGTGACATCATTAGCTGCATATCTGTCTGTAAACTGAAGGTGGTTTTCTAGCCTAACTCTTATCCCGTGTCCACTCTGAATTAGCTCTGAATAAAAGACACTTGTTAAAGTTCAGCTGTAGCAGGGGTTGCATCAAGAGATGGCAGACGGGCAGGCCCAAGCCTCTATCACTGAATACAAAGATATATGGCCTATTGTCTCCTTATGGCTCATGTGATACTCCTGATAAGACGAATGTAAGTTTCTGGCAACCATACAGAGTGAAATCTATATCCAAGGAATGCATATAAGTCAACTTCTACTTAAGCCTTAAATGATGGGTATAGGTATAGTAGCATTCAAAGAAGTAGCCCTGAGAAAATGCAAGGTTTTCCAGTTCAGTGGCCTAACTAGTGGGAGAAGAGCAAGTTGAAATTCATCTGAAAAAATATTTGAAAGGAGTTTAAATCAATTAGAATTATTTTTTCCTCTGGCATTTTAATAAAAAGGAAAAATAATATTCCGAAAAAGGTGAAAAGGAAGAAAAGATGGCTCACAGTGTATGTTAGCTTAGCAGTTTACTAGGAAACCAATAACCACACAACTACTACTCCCCATTAGTCCTAACCAACATGAATTTCATGCCCCTGATTGTAAGGCTGAGAGGTATCGGTGTGTGCACCTACATTCTGCCCCATTGAAACTTTGCTGAAAAAAAGAAATGCCAAATCCCACAAGAAAGCATCTGAGGATGAGCTGGAAAATATATAGGTCTTTTTTACCTTGGGCTAGATTGCATGACAGCAAACAGAAGAAAGAAAGAAATCATTCCTGTTGGCACCATGTTCATAGGCAGGAAGGTTTCTCCCAGTGAGAAACTGCATAAGACTGCAGTCTCCTGCAGCCCAACAGCCGTCTTTGTGCTCCCTTTGATAAGCAGAGGGAGTCAATGACAGCCAAATCCTCAGATAGTGAAGGGCTTTGCTCCTTACAGTTACTAGACTTTTGAGGGGTCATTCAACTTAAGCATAGAAGAAAAGAAGCAGAAATGACCCTACGTTCCCTACTGGAGAGAGTTCTGGGCATGTCTGGGTAATACCTGCAGACTCCCTGCTGGGGTCCCGCTGTACCAAAAGTCAGTGTATTCTCCCATTCATGCTTTTGCTTTGCAAGAAACAGCAGGGACCATGCTGTGAATTGCAAAACCACAGGCTGGCTACTGTTTGTGTGGCCTCATCCCACCGCTGTTCCAGAGCACAAATAAGGAATTTTTACTCTTTAACGGACTCAGGAGCACTCCATAATCCAAATGGCTTCATAATGAACAAGCTCTCATTTAGTGTGAGGCCTTATTCATTGCACACCTTACTTGTAGCATACTGTTATTACAGCCACGGTGTTGCCCTGACTCTGCTTTGGTTTTGGACTCAATACAGTACAGTAAGTCAAACATTATTGGTCACAATGGTAATGCAGAGTGTATATAACGTGCTTTTATTGCTGCAAGGCATAGTTGAAATATTTACATGAAATACATGAAATAACAGTAAGATTCATGTTCTGTTCCTTGTTTGTAAGGTATTTTATTAAAAAGAATTTGAATCTGAAGTTCATAAATAAAGTAGTAATATCACTTATTTCCAGATACTAGTTCCAGCTTGTTGATTTTAATAGACAAGTATAACACTTCAAATGTGGAAGCACAGTGGGTAATATTTATATGAAATCTCCAAGAACCATGGTATTTTGCTCATGTGGAATATCATGGCATTTTGCCTGGATCAAGTAACCAGCAGATTAGCACATTAACACTTTTAAGAAACATGCGTGTAATCCACTCTGAATGTGGTTTTTGACTCCTGGTAGGAATACCTAATGATTTTCAAATTGACGCGTTACTTTATAAAGCAAGTCAAATAAACAGGAATTGCTGAGGAGCTTTGGTTGGGGTGTATGGCATCAGCACATACATATTGTTATCAACAGAGGAGACAGGATAAACGCTTTACCACCACAGAAGGATTTGTAGAGTCTACAAAGACACAGGAGAAAACTTGGCTTCCTTTCTTTTTAGAGTTTTAAGGCTTTATTGCTCCATGTGGATGGGTAAGTGAATATACACTGCTCACTCTCACTGAAAGTTGGTCACAAGTTCAATGTGAGAGATTAATGACAGACCTCTAAGACTGACCAGAGCTAGCCCATAAAGCCTGTGAAACAAATTACTATTGTCAGTTTTGAAGGTCACACTCTAGTTTGCAAGTAGAGGAGTATTTCCACAAGACAGCCAGCCATGTTCAGGCTGCCATAGCCTCCATATTAATCAGGAATTAGGAAGGAGAAGAGCAGGAGGCACAAGGGTAGTCAGTCCTCTGTTACTCACACAAGGACGTGTGCCTTCAAAGCTGTATTCCAACACAGACTCTTGATGGTTTTGCTCACAATGCCAGTCTCCCTGCATTGCTTTTCCTACTTCCCACAGAGAAAAAATCCCATTCTTCCCTTCATGGGAGCTGATGACTGCAGTGGTGTGCTTGTAGTGATGAACTGCTCCATGTGTGCAAAGTCCTGGTTGTGTGGAATGCACATGTGAGCTCAGTGGTAGGGTAGCTCCTCATGGCTTTGACTAATTTCAATAGCCATCCAGAGGGGAACAAAACCTACTCGCAGAATGTTTTTGGTGTGCTGTAGCAACCGAGTTCAACTTCTGCAGCAGGAGACAGCATGGAAAGCCCAACAGTCCCCCTCCCACGAAAGAAGCAGCAGAGTCCAGGCTGCATGCCAAGGAATCCTATCACTAGTCTTGTAAAAAACTCACCAGGGCCATCTCAGAAACAATAGTGAAGTCACGCTTGGCTGCAGTTGGTTATGGTTTGAGAGGGAGACCATGAACAGGTCTCACAGAACTATGATGGCTGGCTCCATTTCTTGTTAGCTCAATTCATCACACTTGTTCCCTCCTTCCTGGAGACAACTTTTATAACCCCATTACTGTACTTAGAGAATGTCCTTGCTTTCCTTAAGACAAGACAGGGCTGCTTCAGCTCATACCAATTAAGACCGTTCTTTGGAAGTGACTGCACAGAAGCCAGTGGTACAAATCAGAGGTTGTTCACAGCTGACCTAAAGGGAACATTCAGGATCTTACCCTTTATCCTGCTCAGAGCTGATGCCCTCCTCGCTTCTGCACTGAAGGATCAGGAATGAGCACTGAGTTTCTGGCTATCCAAACAGAAGGTACAATATCCTTGCTTGACCTTGCATCCAAGAGTTAAAAAATAACCTAAGATTTCAACTTTGGTTAAAATAACCTGGTTTAGAAACTCCAAACATGGATATTTGCAGAATGAAAGCATTTTAGGAAAGGAAATTCTGGGATTTGAAAAAGAGAAAGACTTGTTGTAATGGAAAGAGTCAAATCAAACTGTCTTTTAAAGCCAAAGCTAAAAAGCTAATACCAAAACTGCTCCCCCTTTTACCTTAGTTGCCAGTCTGGACACTGAAGGATCTTCCCTTTGCATTGAAGTCTTCTATTGAAAAAAAAGGATTGTAGTGGGAAATATTAAAATCTGAATCATTAAGAGCCTACTTGGAAGGCTCATATAGAAAGCAGCACAGATGTCAATGAGCCACAATTGCTGCGAACCAAGTACATACTGAGTACATTATTAAAGTCTTGTCAAAACTCTTGGGTATACAACACCAGCGAAGCAGAAACAGCCCTGAGCAATGCTCCAATGTTAGGACAGGATGAGGTTTGATAGACTATTAAAAACCCAAACCAACTTCCCCCCACTTAAACTCACACAAAAGCCCAGATTTTTGGAACACCATGCTAGAGTCAGGCCTTTCCTTCCCCACTGACAGCCAAAGCTATTTTTGCATTTGAGTCAGATTTAGTGACTAGGTTTCAGCCAAGAAATTAAGGGGGGGAAAGGGGGGGGGCGGTGAGGAAATCATTGGAAAAAGTCACAAGACTTTGGCTATTTCAGAAACAAAAGGTTTCCATTTTTTGGGCTGGATTCACAAGAGAATTTTGGAGCTCACCACTTTCAGATGTGCATGCTGCAGAGGGATGATTACACGCTTGCAGCTTTCAACTCCAGCGCCCCAGAACTGGGGATCAGAGCAGTGCTTGCCATCCCGCACTTCTATGTCAGCATCCCCCAGAGAGGCAGCCAGATCTGTACAAAAGTGTTCATGTAGGCAACTCAGAGTGGCATGCTGAAACTGGTTAGGTTCGAGCCTTTAGAATAGCATTGCTGCTTTCACATGAGGGATTTCTCAGTTCAGTTAAAAATTGGCTCCTAAGCCAAGTGTGGCCAATGTTTGGGGTAAGAAAATGTAGGGGAGGACAAGGATGTGCTTTGCTGGACTGTATGGAGATCCCCACTTCAGAGGCCAGAAAGCACATAGTCTGAACTCTCCGAAAGTCCTGTATTTTTTTTAATCCATACTTTCAGAGCAAAGCAAGTCCCCCTGTCTCTGAACCCTTTTGGGTTGTTATGGAGCTTGGGGAGTCCACAGAGCAAAGAAGAACCACCTGTCTCCACAAAACTAGGACATTTTTTTGGTTCAGGATTGATGGAAAAGCACGTTTTTTAACAGTGAACTCTGCAAGATAACCCTGAAAACAACTGAGACACAAGCAGACTTTGGTCCTACAAAGCCTTAGATAAGTTGGTACAAAGAGCAGCTTCTCTCACAGGTGACACGAGGCACATGCATACAACTCCATGGGATCACGACCCAGAAGGACAATGACAACTCTGTGGCCTTCACCTGTCGCATTTGTACACAGTATTTGCAAACTGTGGCTTTTCCACTGGGAAGCAGAAAGAGTAAAACTGAACAAGGATCTACCAGCTGAGGATATGTAACTACATAGCATGTGTTCTCCAGGGATGTTCAGAGGCAGTTTTTCCAGCTTTCTCATGCTATTTCAACACCTCTGCTCAGCCTTATTTTCCTGCCAAAGTGTTACATTCGAACAAAAGCACCCTTAAACCCCACAAGCTTAAAATTAGGTCATGTGCATGCCAGAAATAATTTTGAAGTATCCTCATTACCTGTCTGTTTCTTCCCATACTATTTTACTATTTGTTTGGGAGAGAGGGAATGGGGGTGCGCTAGCTTTTTTTTTTTCCCCAACAATATTTGCACAGAAGCATTTGAGAAGCCATACATTTTGAAAGCCTAAAGCCTACTTCACTGTACAAAAAGAATATAACTCTTTCAAACAAATTCCTCTCAGCCGAATAGAGATGCCACGGCTGAATTTTTTTATTTTACCCAGCATAGAGCAGTAGGCACCCTGAAAGTTGCATACATCAAGAAAAGCTGTTTTAATAATGTGTGTGTCTAATCCATGCCTTCCTAGTCAGTCTTGTCTTTCTATGCATAGCACACTCACTGAGCTAACTTTCAGTTTGATTCCTGATTACAGTATTTTACTGCTTAATTGCAACCACTTTAACTTCAGATATACTATAAGCAAAAATTAGCAACAGTTAACTATTAACTTTGCAAAAAGATGACAGAGTTAATAAGCCTTAATTTAATATTCATCTTCAGATGGATATTAACTGAATCCATACTTGTATTTAAATACCAAATAATCTGCTGATTATTATGCATAGTTTTCAGTCAGTGTAACAAAAACATGATGTCGCAGTCATGCTGTGAGCTCTGTAGCTAGGTTTCCTTGTTTATATTAACAGCTGTAAACACAGTCTAACTCAGCCTTGATTTAAAAGCAGATTTCCCATACTTTCAAGAATTCAGCACATTGTGAAAGCTACAATTTCAGAACTTTTCTCACATGCATATTGATTATGCCCAGGAACAGCCTGCCATGCTACACTTGCACTTGCAATGACTCATTTTAGAGAACTTACATTAAAAAGGCCAGTTTTCCACTTTCATTAAAAAGCAAAATGAGCTTTGTGAATGTTTGTGTATCAACTTGCCCCTTAATGTCTTGAATACAACTTAACCATCCACATAAGAGTTTAAACATGTACTTTTGCTTTGCTGGGTCAAGGTTTCACACGTTTATCCCTCCATTTAAAAATACAGGTTGTAAAAACATCCTAAAGCCATTTACGTCAGTGAAAGAGATTTTATTCAGTCAAAAATGGATTTTACTGCAAACTTTTACCTTTCTACCTTTTAATAACAGTGTTGAAAAGATGAGCTTTTGGAAAAGTGACACTGCCTACACAAATGACTTGCGAGTTCTCTTCTTTCTTAAAGAGCATGGTGAGAAGCAAGTTCCATTTAAGTGGAAGGTCAAGTGAAGCAAAAAACCTGCTAGGAACATTTTGTAATATTTCTACTTTGAGAGAGGCAGCAGCATGTCATTTTAATGGGTTTCTCTGACTCATATTAGATCTCCCAGTCTATGAATGCTGAGCAAAGTCAACCAGCAGTGAAAAGCAACCTTGAGGGCCAGGCAAGTGGGAGTCCCTTCCAGAGGAAATCTCCCCAGTGGTACAGAGCTGCTGTAGCAATTTATCATCACAAGGGCTTCCCTCCACTGTGCCTTGAACGGAGAGAGAAAGTAAGGGAGAAGAAGGGTCTTATGTCCAGTATTGCAGGGTCCTATCATAAGAGCTTCTGGGATCACGTTGCTCTACCATGAGCTAGGGATGCTCCTGGGAAAGTCATGGTGTGTCTCCATCAGTAGCTTCACCACAGTTGACAATATCTCACTGTTCCACCTCTCCTCCCAGCAATCTGTGCCTGGAAAACCTGATTTAGACCATCAAAGACCATCTGCAACTTTGTCACAGTGCATGTGTTCTGGAGAAATACACCTCTGGACCAGGAGGGCCAAAGGAAAAGGCTGATCTCATGACCCCACTCATCTGTGACCAGCAGCAAAGGCTCAAGCTCACACGCAGATCCTGTACTCACACAGGGGGAGCACAACACTGACCACGCACATTCCGCGAGCTTCACTCTTCGTAAGTATCGTCAGGATACTCCCCAGAGCCTTACTGTATTCCTCACTGCTTCAGGGACTGAGGGCTGCTGAAGAAACACACCACATGTCTTATTTAGAACTCTGGATCCACTCCTTTGTAGCCTTGCACAGGTTAAGCAATCTCCCACTTGACACAAGAGCAGCTCTCATGCTAAATACTGTCTCTTTCACCCCCTCCTTCAATGATGAGAAGTGAACTTGTTCAAAACTTAATTTTTCCCCCTTGGAAGTCGCATATGAATGTGGTCTACCAAGTGCCTAGTCTAGCCATATTGGTGATGCTAAAATACAGCCTGGATTGACAAAGGATCCAAAAGGAGTTTAGCCAGGCCATTCCACATCATCCTTTGCAAGTTATTTATACATGTCTGAGATCTCATTCAACTTGCTTGGCTTCTCAGAGAACAATTAAAAACAATACATAGCAGATGGGAGAGGTAAGACAAACAGAGGTTAAATGACTTGCCTGAGGCTGGTAGAGTCTAGCAGAATGGGCGACAGGAGTCCTGGGTATTAATTAGTTAATATTTGTACAATGCTAAGAAAATATATAGCCCTATAAAAGTATTATTGTAAGGTGGCCCCTGCAGTTTGGAAAAGCAGAGGGCAACAGTGCACAGGCGAGTGCAAATATCCTTTCTTGTCTCATGGCATTTCGGTCATCCACGGGGTTGGTCAGGACAGAGCATTCCCAGGACACATGAGAGAGGGAATGAGAAAGCCCAGGGAAAAAGATCCCACTCAAGCAACACTGTTGTGCACCCCCAGGCTGCTGCATCTGTGCATTAAGTCTAGGATCAGCTGTTTCCTCTTCTCACTGAGAGCAGTAAATCTGTGAGGTACAATCAAATTGGGCTACATGGTCAGCTGTCTTCAGCAGAAACCTTGGAACTGAATTTGAGATATTTGGGGGTGTTTACAGCAGTAAGAGGTGCAAATCTCTCTGAAGTGCCACAGGACTCACGTGCCACACTGCTCTGTGCTCTGCTGAAATCCCGGGAGGAAGGTCAGGCCCATCTGTATTAAAGAAAGATCTCTGGGAAAGGAGGAAAGGGTCACAGTGTTGGATTTCTACTTTCTTTTCCCACCTCTCTAGGGCATTCATGCTGCTCCCATGACTTCAGATCTGATTTCTTCAGATGCCTTTTTCAGTCCAGCTTCCCTTCACACCATCACACATCCCAGACTGCTGCTCTGAGCGTCCTCCAGATTCCAGTATCAGCCTGAATGAAACATGCATCAGTTTTTCTGCAGGACAGCTCTCACTCTTCACTGCTTTTAACATGATTTTGCTATGCAGTTTCAAGAGTGGTAAGAATTTCTTGCCATTTCCCTTCTTTCTCTTGGCTAGAATACAAAAATATTACCTAAGTTGTGATGTGCTTTCCTCTGCAATTTTTAAATCATTCCTACTTCCCGTGTAGTCAACTAAAATTTTCATCCAGTTTTCATCACCTCATATCTTCATTATCAGCATCTGCCATTTCTTTTCTCATCAGTTTAGCTCAGACTAGACTGAAATGCAAAATTTTCAGTTGAAAATTCCAGCATTCATTTTCATCCAAACTAGGATAAAAGGCTCAAATTTTAAAAGCACTTCCTCGGAAGCACTAACATTTGAACTTCTACCTATTTAGGCAGAACTTGTCGGTATTTCTAGTTGCTAAATTGTAAATGTTAAATTTTGTTTCATTTATTTGGCAGGCTTTATTTAGAGTAAAATCAACATCAGGCTGCATTACTCTTCCTGGGCAGATTCTGCTTGCTCTGAGTCAAAATCTATAGGAAACTACACTTCAGTGTCACATGGTCTTTACTGCCTATACTGCGTGGTACAGTGGGAAGAGCATGAGCGTGCATTGAGAAATATATGGTACAGTGAGGGACCTCACACAGAAAGGAACAGTGAGCAGAGCTTCCTGGCTGTCCTAGAGCTCCTATCAGGCACCGAAAGGATGCTCGTGCCTGTACCATGCAGCCTGATGTGCTACCTGCAGATGACACAATGGGAGACACATGGCCCACATCCCATTCTTTTCCCCTCAGTGATACAGCACACTTTTATCTGAACTTTGTTAAAATGAAATGTTTTGGATCATTTTAATTAAAAAAAATAAAATCAATTCGACCAAGCTAACCCTAAATTAAGTCTTTTCCTTTTTGCTACAAGAAATGTCCGTTGCTGAGAAGCTGTGTCCTCAACTGCAAAAATCATCCTTATAAAAATGTCCCTTAGCCTCCAGTACAGCTGCCAGAATCATTATTTTTGCTACAGCTCAAGTCTGGGCAACCTAATTAACACCCAAATTGTCTCTCTTTTCCCTTCCACTGCAACCTTCCTTGTGCCAGGCAACCTCTCCATGACTCCCCAGCCCAAACCAACCTGCAAAAGCATCCAAAACTCTAATCTTATCCAAAAAACCTGTATGTTATTTAGTGGTAATTAAGGAAAAAACAGAAGTTAACAGTTTCAAAAGGATTGTCAAAAATTTCAGCCAGTATTCTAAATCAGTGGGAGAAAAACAAGTAAGAAAACATGAATACATTTTTACTTAATTCATACCAATATTTAAAATGTTCAACAACACTTTTGATTGCCAAAAATTGATGGACTGTTCTGAAGACTGTTTTAAAAGCATTAGGTATGCAGCTGAGTTTGTGGTTTGAAATCTTTTGGAGCTTTTCCTCATCAGAATTGTTATTTCCAATAAGAAATATAAAAATAATATGACATGCAAGCCAATAAAAATATAAACATAAAAATAAAATCTTCAAAATACAGTCCTTTCAGCCAGGTCTGTTCTCCTTTTCCAAATCCCAGGTCAAAACGTTGCTTCAATGGCTACAAGAAATTGGCAGAGTAGCAAATACCAAGGCAAGTCAGAAAGCAATGCTTCTAAATGACTCTGAAGTATCACACTTGGAATGTAATTAATGATCATGGCCAAATAAACACATTGCTGAGACCTTCCAAGGTCACCCCCACTCCTTCTTTTCATTCCATACAGTTATACACTGTATTTTTGTCACATATGTAACCTTGGATCCCCTGGATTCCAAAGGTCCCAGTGAAACCTCCTTTTTGAAATGGTCGTCTCTACATTTGGCAGGTCATCTGTGTCCTGCAATCAAGGAGCATCATTCTTTGATTTCAGGAAGCACAAGCATGTTTTTTGGTGTCTGCAGCTGGGGTTTGATTCTGTGCAGGGCTGCATGCACCCAAGGAATGCCAAGTACCCTCAATCCCATTAACTTCAGTGGGAATTAGAGAGCTCAGCTGTATTTAATATTCTGCAGGGTCAGGCTCTGAAAGCTGTATTAGCATTCTCAGTTCCCAGTAGGACAAAATTCAGCAAAGCATTTGGATTGAGACTTAACTGTAAACATGTGAACACTCCCCCCGATTTCAGTATGATTATTCTCATGCTTAAAGTTAAGCATATGCCTAAGTGATGTGCTGATTTTGAGCCAAAAACTACCGTTTTCAAGGGCTACCTAAGTTCACAATAGGCAAACTACTTATCTATAATGCCAGTTTTTCATTTTTCATAAAGGCTGCACAAGACTGTGTATTTTTAAAGTGGAGCAGCTACACTGCTTGAAGAAGATAGGGCATTCTGGTAAACATTGAATATTTCTCTAAAATTGCTAATCTACTGTTATTGTTGTTATTATTACTGTTATTCCTATGTGAATGCAGGAAAAGCACCTATCCCAGACTCTTGGAGCTTTTGCTGTTCCTAAAAGAATATAAGCCATACAGCAAAGAATAACAAACTCTCTCTACATGACAGCGAACATCAGTCAAGTGATAGCTAAAAATATCCCATTCTCCCCAGAGACCCTCAGCCTCTTGTACATCTGAACCCTTCCAGAGGCACTAAAAAACAGAAGCATCTTATGGTGCACTCTGAATGTTCCCACCTTTCACCTCTCCAGGGGCCAAGGAAGCCCAGGGGCTCCTGGAAAAGGATGGGCTGGCACCTCTCACCTTTTCTGAATTAGGAGGGGGCTTCTCCCTTGAAATGGTGCCGGGCTCCAGGAGACAGCATCCTGGCTAGCTCATGGCAGGGGACAGATGTGGCTCTCAAGCAAATTCCTTCACCCAGACAAGCATAGGGGGATGTGGCGCCTGCTGTGATGGAAAGGTTCCTTCCTCTGGGAGGATACTGGGGCTTGGAGGCTGAGGGATGGAGAGGCTTCACAGGAGATCTGTTAGGGTACCAAAAAAACCCATGGCTGTGTATCATCACCCTCCATTTAGGGGTCCATTAAGGCTGTTATTATACTCCTCAGTGTGGAAGGATGCAAAACAACCCAACCCACCACTCAGAGGTCAGGAGGAAGGGAAGAGCTTTTGAGTTTCACTTATCACTCAGACCCCCTAAGCATATGCAGCTCATGGCACTGGAGCCATGTGCTGAGAAGCCATGGTGAGCAGCACAGAGGAGGAAGACACAGAATATAGTTCTCACTCCTCCACGTGGAAATGGGGACCAAACTAGGACTTGCCGAGGTGCCTCCAGACCAGCTACAGAGGTTCATGCTGAGGCCACCTCCCCTTAATTTTCTTTCCCCCTTTAACAGCAGGTTGTCACTCTGGCTCTCTACATCAAACTCTGGCTTCTCCATAACTCCATGATCTATGAGCCTTACAATGCAATTAACTGGCTGCTGCGAAGGTGCCATAAAGCCAGAACAAGGACACATTTAAGATGGGATAACTGCATACGGACATAAGCCCAGAACCTGCTGTTTTCAGTTTGGATCTCCCTTTCTCGATATCAGTATGCAGGTTTTGGCACATGTGCAGCTACTGGACTGACAAGATGGCTTGTTGTGGTATTTTCTCAGTGAGGCTAACTGGAAAATGTCCCATCTTTGCCCCAAGCTCTTGTAGAAGGATTAGAAAATCAAAGCAACAGCACAGCAAAATTCATAAAAAACAATATTCTGAGTCCCAAACAAATATCTCTTGGCAACCCTGACAGAGAAATGGCACCCAGTGTTAGAGAAGAACCTTGGGCATGAGATGCAGCACTCACAAGACACAGGGAGAACGAATGACCTGGACTGGTGGGCAAAGGCAAAAGTGTTGATACTTATCCTTCATCCTCTTTGGTCCTGGCTGGCTCTGGTGGCAGGGCACACATTCCTTTTGAGTGTTCAACTTGTCTCACAAAGATGTTTCCTGACCACCTTGATATCCCAATTGTGTGTGCAGAGAGTCCAGCACAGGCTGCAAGCTGAGACTGGCTGTACTTGCTGTGGGTGGCTGTGTCTGAGAGCCCATTGTCCCTGCTGCCAGGAAAAGTCACAGAGGTGACAGGAAGATTCACAGCATCCTCTTGCGATGACAGAAAATCAGGGCTGGGGGAGGTTCTGGACACTCACCCCAACGCTGAGGAAACAGAGGAGCAACAAACGCACTTCGTAAATACGTTCCTGTATCTTCATCTTGCTTCAACACGTCCAAGGGCCTTCCAAGAACTTGCATTCTCAATGCTGCTCTCGCACGAGCGCTCGCCGTGGGATTTCTCCCCCGACAGCTGTCGCCTGAGGCTGCCGGGCTGCCCATGGCCCGCTCCAAACGCGGCGTCACGCCCAGCGCCGGGGCTGTGCGGGACCCCCGGAGCTGTGCGGGACCCCCGGAGCTGTGCGGGACCCCCGCCCGCCCCGCTCCGCGCCCCTCCCGGCGCAGCCCCTGCTGCCCCCCGTGCTGCCACCTCGTGGGCACCGGGGCTGCGGCGGCCGCGCTCCCGCTCCCGTTCCCGTTCCCGTTCCCACTCCCGGCCCGCCCGCGCGGCCGTGGGTGACCACGCGTGGGCATGGGCGGGGGAGCTGCAGGTGCCTGCCCGCCCCGCTCCTCCGTCCCGTCCCGTCCCGTCGTGTCCCAGAGCAGCCCTGCTGCCAAGCGGGAGCGATCTCTGCCGCGGATGCGGTGCTGACATGAAACACCACAATAGCATCCTGCTTTTCAGCCATTTTTTTTTGACGTTAAGGCGTCCTGGAGGGAAGACCCCAAAGCCCATTAATCACTTCAGGATGCCTGAGACGTGGGCAATAACAGTGCGGAGAATTCAGGCCCTCTGACACTCCAGTGCAGAATCTGTGCATTTAACAATAACAGTCAACACTGCTGATGCCTGTGAAAATACAGATGTAAGCCAGCTGTCTGTCAGGGTGAAAAATGTGTTTGTCTTTTCGTTTTAACGTGTCATTTCCCTCTTGGACGTTTGCTGTGTTACTGCCAGGATATCACGTGTTTCCAGCACAGACTCCTACCCGGGAACATGAACTATGTTTGGATGGAGGGTTGATGTCGTCCTGTTTTTGCAACTTTTTTTCTTCATCTGAAGCTAAACAAAACATCTCTGACTTAATTTCTTCTTTTTTATTATTATTAAAGTAATTTTCAATATCTATTTCTAGCCAAAGATAATCACAGATTTATCTATAAAAGGATCATAGGAGGGGTGAAAGAGAGTGTGTGTCCTGGGGGATGTCAGCCTATGAAATACCTCGATGTTCAGATTAATGCACAAAATCTTGAGATTAATAAGAGGAATTGGAAGTATATATATCATGATCAAAAATTAATAGGCATAAAATATGCTTATGGTGGGATAACTGAAAGAGGCCATATTTAGATATTAGGAAGAAATTATTTACTGAGAGGGGGTTGAGTCATTGGAACAGGTTGATGAGAGAAGTTGTGGATGTCCCATCCAAGTGTTCAAGGCCAGTTTGGATGGGGCTTTGAACAACCTGGTTTAGTGAAAGGTGTCCCTGCCCATGGCAAGGGGGTTGGAACTAGGTGATTTTTAAGGACCTTTCCAACCCAAAACATTCTAAGATTCTATAATAACTCATGATTGGCATATTAGTAAAAAAGGACGCAGATGTTCATGAAAGACAAGGGGAGAAGGGAAGCATAGCTGCCTAGGAGATTGAGCTAGTCTCAGTTTCAAACACATAAGGAAGAAAAGTTCTTGAACATTTGATCACATGGAAAAGGAGTTTAGGTCCTCTCAGGGTAAGTATCTACTGCGGACAATCCTCTCAGCAAGTGCAGGGGAAGATGAAATTTTGTGAGCTTCTGGCAAGAATCTCCAGGAGAGGATGTTCCCCAGCGATTTCAGCAACCCATTGAGAAAGTAATAAACCAAGAGACGGGAGACTTACCTATAACAGTTAATGAAATGGTTCCAGAGGGAGCACATTTCATCGATTCATCGCTGTTCCTACCACTGAAGTGCTGGGACATTCCCTGACAAAATTTTGTCCTCAGGTACTCACTACCATTGCAAAAAAATTCCCAAATACTGCTTGGAGTGCAGCAGCCAGGTCCCATGGGCAGGGTATGACCTCACAATTTTGGAAGGTGAGAGAGTTTGGTTGTCCAGATGTGGACCACTCTCTGCCACTTGGTCTCAGTTTTAAAGTATAGCTGTAGACATGTTTTTTGTGTAGTGAAATGTAGGCAATGTGTTTAGCAAGCTCCAGGAACGTCCCAATGACAATTTCTTGTTGTGTAGGTGAAGAAAATCCAGCAGACGGAATCAAGGAAAGATTTTTACAGATTTGGAAATAAGTGTCTGAAAATGCAAAGATGGAAATTGAGATGAATTAGCTTTTCCAGCGAGGACTCCATAATTTAATGGACACATTGAGGAGCTATTTTGTGTTCACTTCTGCTTTAATCTTTTGGAAATTGTGGTTTCCTGGAAATTTTTACAAAGAACAATAAATAAATAAGTTAGACTCCCCAGGGACTTCACAACCAGTACAGATAGGTCCAACCAAGAACTAATAGCACTGGTTAGGTCAAAAAGCATCTGTAAACTATATAAGGCTTTTGGGGAAGGTATCAAAGAGGCAACTATTCCACTCTGGCTGGCTCTTTTTTATGTTTTAGTGCAGTTTTGCCTTCCTCCTGAGAAGCATTTTAAGCCAAGAGGTTTTCATAGAGAACAATTTAAGCAATGTAGGAGCAAGCAGGGACAATTTATCAATCAGGGTGGAGATGTTGTCTAGAGACCTGCAAGTTAAAAAATAGCTTTTGGCTTTGTTGTCCAACCGACCTGATCAACTGTGTAAATACATTTAAATATCTTTGACAAGGACAGCTATCTCAGGTCTGTTTCAATTCATTTTAGTTCAAGAAGGAAATAATTCCCCCTGGAGTCCAAATTGTCCAGATCGCTTAGGCTCCATGACAACCTGTATGAAGGAAGTTGTGGTGGGGTAGCTGGCTGCTCTGTTTCATTTTTTAGAAGTCAGAAGAAATTATCTTGACATTCCTGAAGGGAAAAAGTTTCCAGAAGTTTCTTGTCCATGTGACAGAGATTTTTCCTTTCAGTGAGAGTGAAATCTTTTTTAACATGCCGCATTGTCACACAAAACGGAAACCTTGAATTTCCAGTCATTTCTGCTGGTCGGTTAGCTCCTTCCAAAACCAGCCTGCTTTATAAAAAGAAAAAATAGCTTTGAAGATTGGAAGAATTATAACCTCCTCAAGGGTGGAGGCTTAGGACACAGACATTGAAGCTTAGAGGTTCAAACTTGCTTGCTTACTTCCTTTGACTTTCACTGACACTTGAGTGCTCTGGTGCTACAATTGCCTTTGAAGAGTTTTTCTGATTTATTTTACCTTACAAGAAAACTACCAAAAAACTACCAAAAAGACTCTAATTTTCGGAAACAGTACAGGGAAAATTATGTATTTGTTTTCTTGTCCATCTGCTCTGCAGTGATCATGGGATCTAAAGCAGTGTTTCCACACAGTTTCTATGGTTTAATAATCATCAAATTCTCATACAGAGTCTGTGTCCTGAGCCAAGTTTCTCTGTTAACCAGCCTGAAACATCTTTGCTCCTGAGATGAAATAAGATCAGATTCATTAAATCCAGCATGGCCATAAGGAAAATATATAGGTAATTATTTGAAAAAAAAAGTGCCTCAAATTCCTTCTTCGCAGATAATTTATTCCTGCTAAATATCACATGTTGTAAATGCCTGCAGCTCATAGCAGTTTTATGAATCAGAGCTTGGGAAGGCTGATTAATGTAAAATGGGCTATGTGGCATGGACCAGAATACAGGAGAATGGTATGACAAGAAACTGTGCTGATCATCAGGTTCTGATGATACTTAAGGAAATGCTTACGTGAAATTCACCTAAAAATAAATTGAATAACACACGTCTTCAAGCAGAAGTTTTCCCCAGTCACTTATTTGCTACACATGAAGTGCCTTAGATTTTCAATGGTCAGGAATATTTTGAGTTTGACTATGGCACTAAAGTAATAAAATAATAGAAGTTTCTCTCTTTCCCTTTTTGTTCATGTATTTTCCCTTTAACATTAATCATGTGTAGATGAGGTGAAAAATGTACTTCAAAGTTTTATTTTGTATTCTTGGTGGATTTTTTCCCTGTAATACATCCAAAGAAGTTGCATTTTGATATGCAGACCATATGAAAATTTTCTTTTTATAGCCAATGGAGTAGTCACACAGTGCTTTGCCTTGTACTCATAGATCTTTTTTTTGGCAATGGTCCTAAGGACAAGTCTTTTCTATTCTATTTGTTAAACTGGAGTCCTCAACAGTGCCATAGTGCAATGGTACTGGTTCACCATGGACCTAGTGCTAAGAGCTGATCATAAACACAACCATAAGGATACTCTAATTATTGAAAAAAAGTTTTAAAAGAAAATGTGCCTGATTCTTCTCCAGAAGCTCTGTGAGAAGTACAGAAGAAATCAGCAATGAATGTTTCAAATGGATATCAGACAGAAGAAAGTTTCCTGAATGTGAAATTATCAACACACAACAGCTATTTCATGACTTTAAATAAACACGGGGCAAATATTTGTAGATGATGCTTTGTTGTTTTCAACATGGCAAGTAGTTGGACTAGACCTTTAGGATCCATTTTATCTTTTTTTCCTAAACATATTTTTTTTATTCTAACATATTTTTTGTTCTAACATATGGCAAAGAGTTGTTTCAAAACAAGAAATGCCCACATATTGGGCATTGTATTTTTAGTAAAAAGCATTATGGTCAGCTACCTATACTGTGGAAAATAATTAACCTTGACCCATTTCTTTTGAAAAAAGGGATTCCTTTTCTTTTGAATCCACATATAATGTCAATCACCATGGCTAGGCTTCGAGAATGAAGATTTGGGAAGAGCTCTACCCATGCTTGCTACAAGCGCGCTGATGGCTAAAGAGGCCAATGCGAGATAGACAAGTCCGGTTGCAGAAGGCACAGCAGAAAGGCTCCCTGGGTGAGATCGACAAGACGCGATTCTTTCTGCGTTGTCTTTTCTCCTCGAGAGTGATCCTGCGTGTGTGCT
>JAWWLV010000121.1:79799462-79813341 GCA_035041135.1 Platyrinchus mystaceus | reverse complement strand
CAGACCCATATAAAAGAGTAGACAGTACAATGGCTCTGTAAACACTGATCTTGGTACTTTTCTTCAGATGTTTGTTTTGCCAAACTCTTTTATGGAGTTTACTGAAGGCTCTGTATGCCTTTGCCAACCTGTTGTCTATTTCTTCATCAATCTTATCATCTGAGGAGATGATGCTTCCCAGGCAATTAAATTGCTGTACTGATTTGAGCTCTGATTTGCCAATGGTGATATGGGGATGATGGAAGACTTACATATAATGTAAATATGCAAAAAATAGAGACAATTCAAAATTTCAACATGTCTTTGAAGAATTTTCACTGTAGCTGCATTAAAGAGGCATCCTATCTTATGCGGAAGATGCCCCTGCCATTAGATGACAGAATTCAAGTACTCCAAAGCCAACTCATACACCATCTCCACAGGGCTGGAAAGCTACTTAGTCCTTCAGTAGCCAGTCTTTCTGACTTTTGAATAACGGAAAAGGGCAAGTTAAAATTGCTGATACTTGTGCTGATTGGTAGCAAGGGCACGTCTAGAGCTGAAATTATGTCAGTGTTTGGTGCTGCAAAAATGCAATTGCTTATCATTGTTTGCAGAGAGAGTTACACCTGAGATAAAGGGCCCTCATCTCTCCAGGGGACCTCAGTACTTACCCCTTCTACTCCTTGAAGAGAAACAAGTGTGATAGTAGAGGAAACGGAAATCCAGAGTGGTCAACAGCCTTCCTTACTTACAAAGTAAGAGCTCTGCATAAGCAAAGAAGGTAACTGTATTGCACAGACCAACAGCTTTCTGCAGACTTCGGGTTCAAAAGCATTTGGAATCACTGTGTCAGGGCTGGCCTCAGCAGAATGAATAATTACACAGAATCAGACCATTTTCAGCACTGGCAAAGCTTTTTTAGTGCTTGCTTCCGAGAGCAGAAAAATGGTCTCCCACTTGTCCCACTGGCAAGAGACTAAGGTTTTATAGGGTCACTACTTCTCCAGGTATTGCTTCTATGACTTTAAGTCATCTGAGGCTTGATTTCTTTAAAAGTGCTGACCAGGTTACATTACATATTCACTAGCAAGATGGCCAGTGTGGCCAAAATCAGGCATTCCTCTCCTTGTGTCTCACCTTCCCTTCACTGAAACAGCAGTGGTATTTCCCCAAGTAGTAATGGCTGAATTCACACAAATTGAGTGAAAAGGGCCATTTTCATCCAGCATGGAGCTCTGTTCCTTTCCCTGGGAGAACAGTTGCACAACAGCTCATTGCATTAGCTGCAGCCACACAGATCTACATTATCAGTCCTCAACTCCAACCTAGCAGCAGTATCCAAAAGCTCAGTATGGATGAGGTCCAGGTACTTTAGCAGTTTTACAGCTTGTGCTGTTTTACAGCTCTGTGCTGCCTCAGGCAGGCTGTTACCCATACACAAGCAAGTGGATTTAAAGATGGCTTAGCATTTGTGGGTGACACTACCACCCTGTCTTCAGTATAAGCATGACCCTGGACAAGCAATGCCACCCATTTCCCCCACTGCCCAGCTAACACTGGAGCGCAGCTCATCCCATAGCCATGCTCCCTTTCCAAGATCAGTCCGCTGTGCTGTGGATGGAGCATGCTGGCAGCAGCAGAGGATGTCACTGTCACGTTGCAGTCACCCATGGCTTTCCAAAGTAGCAGCATCATTCAATAATACTGAAGGCTGTAATTTGAACACTGCAAACTGCAGGGCCTCAGAGCGGAAACAGTGAAGCAGGAAGAATAGCCATCTCTGTACAGATCATGAGAGATAGATTACAGTCAACTGGAAAAAAAAATCACAGAGCAACAGAGAGGTGGCTGGAAACCTTGGAAAAAAACCCAGTTCAACAGAACATCAGTATTTTGAGAGTCCCAGCCAGGAAGCAGAACACAGATACCATGCAGTAAAGTGCTGCGAGACATGTTGGTTATTGATTTTTCTGAAGATCCCACCTGAACTGAATGTGTGGACTGAATCCCAATGAGAGTCCCAGATGGAGTAGGCAATTGTGGAGGCAACGGACTTATTACTCTTTAGGACTCAAGGGACCAAGATAGGTTTTTACAAGCAGCTAAAATGAAGAAAGAGATCATATGGGAAGGTGCTAGGCTCCTATTGTTTCCGGACACAAGTCCTATAACCCAGGGTGAAAGGGAAGAATTAACTGTGGTTTAGAAAAAAAAGAAAGAAAGAAAAAGAAAAATATTTGAGATATAAAATGTGTCTGCATCAGTTTCTCTGGCTTGTGAAAGTGTACAGTTCACACAGTGAGAAAACCAGCATCTTCGGGGGAGCAGAGGCAACAGAAGTTGCTGTCAAAATCACTGGAGACAAAGAAATTCTGTAACTGCTCCCTAGAAAATCTGCATTTGCTCTCTGCAATGTGTTGGGTCCCCACCACTCCCCACATCCCAGTGGATGATGAAGAATCATCCCTACAGTGGGGGACTGAAGACTGGCACCATGTGGGCACTGGGGAAAAGCTTATTTCTTTTTCTTTTCTCTTTATTTTATGTCCTCTAGCCTGTGCTACCATGCTATCATCTGAGTAATAAAAAGTACCTGCAAGTGCTGCCAGGAGTTTTAGGATAAGCACATCCACATCACAGAACTGCATCTGACGTTGGTATGTGCAGTGGGTGCAATCACTGTGCAAACATACATACAATTATCTATTTTAGCACTTTCTTCCTTGTCCTGACTGTGTTTAATACATTACAAAACAATGCCAGTAATGTCTGAGTCTCCTGGCTTTTGTAGCAGGGACGAGTCTGAGAGCCCACACAGTGTCTGCTTGGTACAGCCTAAAAATTACCCCTGACTAATATCAGCCCAGGTACTCATAAAGGTACTGACTTCAATATCCACCTTCCTCCCTCGAAACCTGGGAGTTTTTGAAGCAGGAAAAACATGACTGCTCTCCCTTCCCAAGGGAGGGGAGGGATAACCTGGGGAGGAATAACCCCAAGTACCAGTAGAGGTTGAGGGCTGACCTACTAGAAAACAATTCTGCAGAGTTACCTGGGAGTCTTGGTGGATGAAAAGTTAACTCTGAGCCGGCAGTGCTCCTTTGGTATCCTGGAGTGTGTCATGAAGAGTGTGGCCAGCAGGATGAGGGAGGTGATCCTCCCCCTCTATTTGGCCCTAGTCAGGCCCATCTGGAGTACTCTGCCCAGTTCTGGTCTCCTCAGTACAAGAAAGAAAAAGAGCTACTGAAGAGGGTCCAATGCAGGGCCACAAAGATGTTTAGAGATCTGGAGGATCTTCTTATGAGGATAGATGGTGGGAGTTGGGCCTGCTTAATCTAGAGAAGAGAAAACTGAGAGGGGATCTCGTTAATGCATATAAATATTTTGAGGTGTGTGGCAAGAGGATGGTGCCAGACCCTTTTCCGTGGTGCCCAGCAACAGGATGAGGAGCAATGGGCATAAACTTAAGCACAAGAATTTCTACCTCAACGTGATGAAGAACTTCTTTACATTGAGGGCTCCTCTCTGGAGACATTTAAAACCCTCCTGGACAAGTTCCTGTGTAACCTGCTCCCCCTGGTTGGGGGTTTGGCAGGTGGGTTGGACTGGAAGATCTCCAGAAATCCCTTCCAACCCTAAAGATTCTTTAAGTCTGTGATTCTGTGGCTCCCTCTGACTGCAAGGGAGCCTGAGGCCACTGGTGCCTACTTGTACCTCAAAACCATGGCCTGGGATCTCAGGGGAGATGAAAGTCTAAGGAAAAGGCTTTTATGGAGCCAAACAGGTGGTAGGTGGAAGGCCACAGAGAAATTGCATGCAAACATCCCGTTCTCTGGAGGTAGCTCTCCTGCCCAGGGCAGTGGGACACTGCAGGTTGCTGCAGAGCATGACAGGACATGTGCCTCCCCCATGCCTGTGTACTCCTGGTAATGACTCTACTGCTTGCTGTGTGCAGCATCCCTCGAAGCCACCATGCCTGAGCTGTTAGCTGGACGCCCTACATCTAAGGAGGACTGCTTCAACTGCTTCGATTTTATGCATCTCCATCCCTCTCCTGGCATCTTTCCTCACAAGCACAAGCTTAAAGCCTGCCAAGAGGTTTGCCACCACCAGTAGCTGCTGCTTCTGAAAACACTACAGGAACCACTAACCTCCCTTCACTTTCTCTCCTCCGTACATCCTTCTCCTCCTTATAGTAAGAAACAGGCCGGAAAAATAGACACTTTTTTTTTTTTCTGATTCCACAGGTGTTCCTGACTCTGATTGTAGCGCTCCATCATTAGGGCCTGGACTCATTCCCTCAGTTCATGTGAATACATTCAAAAGTGTAGAACCAAAACAGGAAGAGAGCCACTTGCTAATAATATCCATTGAAACATACTGGCATTTGACTGCCTTCTGTTTAATCCCTTCATTTTCTTCCACAAATAAGATTTGCAGCTATAGCCCGGATTACAGTGCAGTAATGAGTGAGGAAGGAGGCTCCCACACGCAAAGAGAGGCTTAGCCAGAAAATAAACAAACTAATCAAATAAATAAAAAGCCATCCCACAGTAAATGAAGTTGTACTGCCACCTCAGGTTACCATCTGTTTCTACTTTGATTCCAGTGTTTCTTTCAACCATTTTGTCTACTATGTATGAGTTCAGCTGGCGGCTGTTGTTTCTAAACACAGTGGGGCCCCAGGAGAACCACAGTGGCCCTTTCTCCTGGTCCCAGATTCTGGGATATGATCTAGGAGACAGAGGGAGAAAGAAGGGAAAAAAAGAATGAGAGGGTGAAAGAGCAAAAGATTAAAGAGAGATTTAAAAAATAAGAGAGAAGGAAGAAGAAATAAAAAAGGGAAAGGAAAGAAAGAGAGAGGGATCCTTCTCACTATCCTGCATTCTTCTAATCTCTTTCTTTTTAAACAGCTCTTCAGTTTGAAGGGATATTAAAAATAGAAGAGTGTTAGATTTGGCAATAAATTAATGTCCAGATGAAGGGAAAACAATTACAAATTGGAAACAGATTTATTCACACTCAGTGTATTAATGAAAACGTTTTAAAAAAAAGCTAAAGTGGGTATACTGTGTGGAAAAAAATAATGGCCCAGCAGGTCTACTTTTTATTAACAACTCATCAGTAAGCAGGTTGTAATTCATAACAAAGAATTTACCCCAAGGAACACCACAGGACTGTGAGCTTTTTAGTTTCCTAAGAAAATACATATGTTGTTCCACTTGGTTTCCTTTCAATAAAACCCACCAGTTAGCACTTCATTTTCGAGCTGTTCTGACAAATCAGGTGAGTTAGCTTTGTAGAAAAAACAGAAGCCAACTTTTCAGCTGAGAATTTTAGGGAATTTTTTAATAACTTAAATAAATTTCCCAAATGGCAAGGAAGCATGATAAAAGGCTGTGAAATGAGTTTGTTTGGAACAGCTTGAAAGAATTTTTCTTTTAATTTACTTCATTAATTTTTCCTGAGGAAATATTTAGGGATACATCCCTTACTGCTAAGGTATGTGTTTGAGACAAAAGGAATTTTTATGATTTTTGTTGTGTTTTTATAGTGTCTTGAAACCTGATTAAAGATACTGATGAAAACCTGCCCACTGGTTTGCAGCTATATGCAAGGCCTGAAGGAGATTGAGGTGCCAAAAAATCGGTTTTGTGAAGGTCACTATAATACGATGTGTCTCTTACAACATAAAATTCTGTATTCTTTCCTTCAGCTACTCCTATCACCTACATACAGAAAAACCCTCTTGAAGGAAGAAAATAATCAAGAAAGCAAGTAGGAAACCAGAGAGAATTATATTAAATGAAAAGAAAGAAAAAGGAACTGAGGTGCAAAATTGGCACAGATTTAAATAAATCACTCCAGTTTAAATTACCACAGCACAGTGCTGGTCATGACATGCACCATGTCCAGCCTGAGCTCAGTTCACAGTGGTACCAGACCTACCACAAGTGTCAGGGCCTCCCAGTTGCACTAGTGCCTGTTGTAGCTGAACAGAATTCTCCATTCAGTCATTTATCATAAGGAAAAAAGCAACCTTCCCAATATTTTTCAGCTTTTCTGTATGGTTTGATAGAGCAGAGATCTGGTGCGAGGCTCCAAGAGATCAGAGAGTTTTCCCATCAACCTATCAGTTCATATGTACTCCTTATCAAATATCACAGAAGCAAAAGGAACTACCTGCTCCAGGATTTCCAGGCATTATACTGGAATATAATTTCAGATACAGAAAAGACTGTGTTTCTAATTATTTATCATTCTTGAATTTACTAGGGAACAGCACTGAAAAACCAAGAGCTATTAAGGAACACAGAACTTACATGGAAAGACTCCTTATATTCAACAACGTATTTAGTGATGTAATGCAACTGAGTAAATGCAATTGAAAATTAATTCTAAACCTTCTCCAAAAGGAGAAATAATTGGAGTTGAGAGTCAACAGTTTCTTTTTCATCTGCTATGTCTCTGAAGACCATCACTCCCTTGGATGCAAATCACAGAGACCTTCAGTTCTCAGTGGAAGAGATGTGCATAATTACTTGTTTCTGAAATGGGGAGGCATGGGAGTGTACTGGTTCATGTGTCACTGCCATAACTACCAAGGGTCAGCAAGAGCTTCAAGAACAGATACATCAAGTGACAAAAGTCTCTTTGCCATACATGTAGATTGTAAAGCTCATGTTAATAAATCCAGGAAGGCTCTCAGACTCAACAGCAATCTTTTAGAAGGACTCTCCATACAGCTGCTTAAAGCAGTAAAGACTGCCTCTGGAAGATAATCCTAGAACACTTCTAGGACGGCACTTTTATGTCTTTACCTCCAACCCACTTTGCAGGATCCAGCTGCAGAGAAGGACTAGTCCCTCTTGTCAAAAGCAACCTATATCTGTGAATGTCGGGCTTGGAAATTGATATTTCCAAAGCACTTCATCTGAGAAACACTGGTCAAGCAAGTAGTTAATGCTCAGATACCTCTGCTGCGACATAGGAATGGAAAGAACCTACTCCATCTTCCATTACAGTCAATACAGACCATGGTATCCTCTGTAATTAGAGGCAGTATAAGTGCTTAGGGATGCAGCTCATAGCTTGGAAAGTGTAGGCAGCTGAAGCATTTAGGCACATGAAATCACTGCAAGATTAAAAAACTTATTGTGTTCATCTGCTTTTAGCCAATCTCCAATTTGTAATCTGTCCAGAGAAAAATGAGATCATATATCTGCTACTCAAATTATTTTGCTATCTGCCAAAGAATGCTTCTGGGAAGGGTTATTCTTCCCAGCAGAAATGTAGGAAACAAGTTGGAAAACATTAATTCATATTAATAAAAAAAGCCTGTGAAGACAACAGCTGTTTGATCCTTAGATAAACTGTAGACAGTTTTCACTATTTAAGTCACCATGAGTGATGTACTGTATGTTTAGAGAGAAAAAATGAGCCAAGAAAAAGAGGAGAGAAAAGAAAAAAATCTGGAGGAAATATTTACTTGCATATTTTTCCTAGGAAAATAGAAATATAGCTAATGAAACAGATATCTAAACTCTTATTTAGATACTCTGTAGCACTCCCCGAGGGATCTGGGAGAGATACTTTCCACCTACTCCTAAGCTGGCTGCAGCAGTCATGGCTGGGGTTTCTGCAGTAGACCCTGCGGGCAGGGGCTTTGCAGGCATTTGCAGAAAGACGGATGTGGGGGATTGGTGGTGCCTTTGGGGCTGCAGGATGGCAGTCATGCCAACATGGCAGCTGCTGATGTTTGACAGGGCAGCTGCTCAGCCAGGGTGTCCGGCTGCAGGGGGGACACTGCCTGGGGGAACCAGGGAGCTGAAGGGAGACAGTGGGAGTGGGCTGTCCACATCCCAAAAGAGCTACAGCACATGAGGGGGAATCCAAAACATGAATCAGTTTCAATTGCCCTGCCACCTGAGAGGGGTTGTAGGTGCCTTTCAGGGTGGGCAGTGCTCTTGGGCAAGCCTTCACATCCCTTCCTCCGCTGCAGCATCTTTCCCTGTTCCCAGAGGATACCTCAGTAGCCACAATTCAGATATAGGTGTCTTTAAAACAAGAACTATACTGAGAGAGAAAGCAGAAACTAGAACACAGTTTCTACTCCAGAGGCAAGCGGACATGTGTGGAACTGAGGACGGACACGGCCCCTTGGCTGCTGTTCACTGCACTTTGTTCAGGGAAGAGGTCTTTCAACTATGTCCAATCTGGTGTGGAGTCTGCCGAGACATGAAGGAGAAGACTTCCCTCTTGTCATGTCCAGGAAAGAGGGTGGCCCAATGTTATGGTTTTCTCCAGCCTAAGCCCTGGATGGAATAGCTGGGTAGCAGGAAAGTTTGCTTAATCCCAGTTCTGAGCTCTGCTCTTGGTGGCAAAACTGTCCTGGGTGATCTCTTTGTGCTTTTCTGACCTCATTGCTCTGTGTACCACACTGACTGGATGTCTCATACATCTTAAGTTTATACCAAATGCAAAACTTCCAGTATGGGGGTTGTTTTTTCCCTATAATTAATATTTATTCCCCGAGGTTCCCATGCAACTCCCTTTCCTGAGAGCCCAGCAGATGCCGGGGTTCACTGCAGATGCTCACACATGGGTGGACCAGGTGACTCGAGGAAGCCTTTGGGAGGCCTGTTGTTATGTGTTTGTCAGTGGAACAGACAGCTCACTGTGGCTCCCATTTATGAGCTTCTTAAACTAGCTTCTAAACTAGCTTTTAACAAAGAAAATGTGTTAAAGTACCAATAAAACTGCTCTAATAAGCCCTCCATAGCAAACTCCTAATTGAAGCTCATAAAGAGAGCTCTAAACAGTATTTAAAGTGCAAAGAAAACATATTGGTCCTCAATGTAAACAAGTAGATGTGGTGCTGATGCTTTTTATTTGACCAACATGAAAGCTGAAGAACACAAAAACTTAGGTGTGGGATGTGTGTGGTTAGAAAGCTGGTTATTTGACTTACAGGCGGGTTTAAAACCTCTCCTTCAACAGGCAGTTCAGATCCTGCACATTCGACCTGCCCAGGAACTTGTACAAACACCTATTTCACCTGTACGCCTTCCCACACACTTGGATGTATCTGCGAATTCAGGGCAGAGCATGTGTGCATTTTGCTTACTACTTAATGATTTACATTTGTACTTCAACTACCATAAATTATGCTTCTTCTCTCAGTGTTCCTGTGCCACAGTTTAGGCCCTCAGTGATAGCACAGAAACTGAAATGACTATGCATCCCATCAAGGGCATGCAGTGACTCTTTTTGACTCCTGCCAAGCACCCACATGCAGAAAGCATGTGGAGTGCTTCCAACAGTCCACTTTGAGAACTTCTCCAAGAGGAACAATGGTAAGTTTCCTTCAAATCTACAGGTTTTTTGGTGGCTGAAGGGAAGAGAAGCACACACAGATGTTCAAGAGGAGGGAGAGGAAAGGGAAAATACACTTGAGAATTGTGTAGCTTGAGAGAGAACAGAGCAACTTATGGCAACACATCTCACCTCATTGCGACTCCTGTCCCCTGAAGAAGCAAACTTAGAAATAAAATACATCTTCCTCCCAGTTGTATATCCAGCTATATGCTCTACAGAAGGAATTTCCCAACAAAAAGTAATTTCATTGGTCTTCCAGATGCTGCAGCGCTTGGTCCCGCTGAAAATCATGACAGCAGGGGTATCAAATGTCCTGCTGGACAGGACACACACTGGGTTGTCTTTAGCTCAGGACATGCAGGTATGTCCATGTCAGAGAGCTCCAGTCATACCTACAGTCAGCGTGGCCCTTGGCTTCCCTGAGTGGTAGGGAGAGGCAGACGGAGCGGCCGGGCAGCCACATGTGGGGATGGGATTCAGTCTGGTGGGGGCAGGGAGAGTTAAAAATACCATGGGATGAAATTTTGGGATCAAAGGAGAGGAAATAATAAACTTTGAAGATGAGGAAGAAGGGAAAAGGAAGACTTAGAAGACACCATTAAATTAAAAGGCTTTTGAAAAAGCACTTAAACCTTGTACAGCATATTTGGGCTGTGAGGCCGATATATCCATTGGTGGTGTCTGCTGATCTCCATCTTTCTCAAGCTCTTTTTGAGGAAGAGCTACATTAAAATCCATTGTGCTGCTGATGAAACACATTGTTGTTTTGCCTCGAGTAATTCACTGATTTCCACAAAAGCTAAAGGCATTTTTTTTTACTGGCAAAAGCTGTCATTTCAGTGTGCTAAGCTGTTTCTACCATAAAAAGGTGTGATTTCACTTCCTGCACATGTGCAAAAATTTAGGATGTGTTCCAGTGTAAAAGAACATGTTGCCACATGAAAAGCAGGGTTTTTAACAGCATTTGCAAAATCTCACCCTTGACCAAATTTGTCAGTTCTCACAAAATCTTAAAGACCAGACCATGACTTTTTTCTGAGTGCACAGAAGTGTTAAAATACTGCAGTGATGGGAAAACCAAAGAAAATTAAAAAGAAAAAGAAATGGAAAACAAAAAAGAAAATAAAGAGAATTTAAAAAAAAAAAAAAGAATAAGAGGGAAAAACTAAAGGAGTGGGGAAGGGGAAGGGAAAAGGACGCCATATAAGCAGGGAATTGACACAATTTTAAGTGTGGCACTTACAAAGACTTTCAGTGATATAAAGGTCATTTTCCTCAGAGGTTGTTGTCCCTGGAAGACTCTCTTATCATGGGATTCAGCAGGAAATGGGAGCCTTGAGAGCTTTTGGGACTGTGGTATTCTAGAGGAGGAAGGGTGGACTCCTTTTCTGAGGCATAATGCCCACTGAAGGGATGCTGCAGATCTGTTGCACCCAGAACCTGATGGAGAGAACAGCAGGTTCAAGTGACTGATGGCAAGACAAACAAACCTGAAAGTTTCCCTGAAATCAATCAGATACTTCGTGTGAGGCTAAACTCCAAAGTCTATGTACTACAGAACCCACAGTCTAAATAAGCTTGGGATGCATAATGCAGAATGAGAACAAATGGTTGATGAAAGCTCTCAGGCCATCAGTACAGTTTATGAAATCATCATAAGACCAAAATAGTTTCTCATTTTTAGCTACAAAAAAAGTCTAGAAATACAAAAGGCTGATAAAATTATTTGACTACGGAATACTGAACACTTCTAAAGCATCTGTAGCTGTTCAAATGCAGCTGCTTCAAGTGCAGCTGTTTTCTCCACACTGAGTAAAAAAAAAAAAAAGTAATATTGGAATTTTACATATTTGTTTACTTCAGAGTAACCTTGTACTGTGTGATGCCCATGTTCTACATATGGCCTACAGTATATTCTTCAGTGTCTTGCTAGCACTCAGATGTACTCAATAATGCTTTGTAAGACTTCACTCAGAAGTTTAAGAAATTATTTAAAAAAAACTATCAAAGGGCCAAGGCACTGCAATGAAATTCACCAAAATCAGCAAGAAGTGCTCCATTTCAGTTGAAACTGTGAGTTCTGATAAAAACTAAAGTTAATAGAGAGCTTCAAATCGAGCCATGAATCAGCTTTCCAAAACAGGTGCAGAACAGTGAAAAACTCTAGGGCTGAAGTCAATTAGACCCACTCAGGCTTGGTCAATTAGTCATTCTTTTGATCTCTCAACCTTGCAGAAAAGAAAAGAAATGCTCATTTTTGTTCTTGAGCTTCAGGGGAGGGGGGTCCTCTCAGTGTTGAAGCAGAAAAATTTCTCTGGACTTCTTTTTCCCTCTGTCTCACATAGAGAGAGTGTGAGAGTCATCTGTAAGAGGGCAGGATTGCAGATGCTCAGATGGAGTAGTGAGGAACAAGTTCCCAAAGGGCACTGGGTGCAGAGCTTCAGGATATTAAAGCAGAGTAAGCTGATATTAAACCAGCATCAGATGAATGTGAAACAGCATGGAGCTGAGCTCAGTACTGCAGTGCCTACACTTCCACACACTCCAGCCAGGGAGCTCACATCTTCAGAAAATTCACCTGCAGAATGAGCTGGGATGGGTCCAACAAAAAAAAAAAAAAAGCAACAGTCTGAACTTTATGACTGGAAATGACACGGGGAAGAGCATGAAGAAGTGGGCCCAAAGGAAAGGTCTAGGATTGCCCTAATCTGCATATACAGGATTGCCCTGATGAGCTCCCCAGAGCTTATGTCCTAAGGTACAGTCAAGAAAATCGCCCTGGCTTACCCCCATGTCTCTCCCCTTCAGAAGCTACCTGGCATAGCAGTTTCCAACTCCTCAGGTGGACACTCTTTACCAAAATGAAACTAATTACCTCAATTTTTGCAAGTGGTCTATTAATTATTTCTAACAAAGTTGTGTTTATCCTACTAGGTAAGTAGGTTTATCCTATAAGTTAGTCTTATCCTATGAGATAAGACTAAGGATAAGACTCCTAAGGGAGTTATCCTGGTATTGTTAAATTTACTGGAAGTGCCCAAGCAGAACTGCTATTTTAGACTAGCCAATTCTGCATGCCCAGACAAGGTCTAAGACCTTTAATAGATAAAATCAACATAAATGTCTTTCCCAAAGTAGAGCTAAAGCAGATTCAAGGATTATTTATAGTAAGGGACATAGAATTTTGTATTCAGACACAAGGTACATTCTCCCTCATAGCACTGAAACTGTTGCTGGTAGAACTACAGATTAATTTCCTGTACCTTAGCATAGTTGTGTGTACTCAAAACCATGCCAACTTGTAACCTCAGACCACAGCTATCGCTGTGGAGACAAAGCACTGGATGTCTTGAGGATGGCATCAATACAATATTGAAGGTTCAAGCTGCTGGATACAAGCCATAGAAAATAAATTAAGAATATTTTACAGCTTAAACATATTGGAAACTGTATGCAGAGCTGACCCTTTTTAGGGTGATTTGAAAAGCACATGGTTATAGATTATTTTGGTGGATTAGGTATTTCGCTGAACTGTCTGCTTTAGCAGATTCTAATTAAATTTCAAAGAATAAAGATCTAGCATATTTTTAAATATTTATGGATCATGGGATAGATCAAACTGCTCATAGAGTGAAAATTTGGCCCTACTGAAATCAGTAGGGGTTTCCCTTTTGGAAATTCATGTTGACTTCCAGAATGACAGGATTTCATCCTTGAGAAAATACTTATAAATTGTACAGACATGATATGATTTTCCTACCTACTAAAGGACTCTGGAACTAAAAAAAATCATACTTTTTTTCTAATAAACATACATCATATAGGGGCCTTTAGAACAGAGACAAAAGCCACAAAACTAAGTTCTTTGGCATTAGCACAATAACATTTTCCATATTCTTCCACCATACAATTGTTTATAACACAACTGTCATGCAGTATCTGTTGAACCTGATAGTCTTTTCATTCAGAATTTTATGTCTGTGAACCCCCAGCTCTGGCAGACTCGATATGTAATACAGCTGACCCTACTAATCTGTAGTTAATGGATCAATTTTTGGGTAAGCAAGAGCTGGTGTAGTTGCAGTGAGCTAGTGCTAGTTTCCAATTGCAGTTGTGTTGCTAGTTCCTAGTGCAGATGTGCATCCTTCAAACATATGTTTGTGTTTCTTCATTGACAATGAATACCCTGGTGAAGTGGGTTTCTGTGTCTGGGTTTTGGTAGCTGGGAGGCTACAGGGGTGGCTTCTGTTAGAAGCTTCCCCTGTCCCGTGGAGCCAATGCTGGCCGGCTCCAGGACGGGCTTCCTGCCACTGGAGAAGGCCAAGACAGTCAGGAGTAATACAGCCAAAATGGCCCCCTCATCCTTTCCTCTATGCCAGGGGTCCTCAAACTACGGCCCACGGGCCGAATACGGCCCCTGAGGGTTGTCAATCTGGCCCACGGGTATTTACAGAACAATTAGGTAACACAATGGACTAGCCGGGCGAGACCGCATTCCGAGTTAAATGGTCCTCAACAC
>JAWWLV010000121.1:79735655-79799362 GCA_035041135.1 Platyrinchus mystaceus | reverse complement strand
CATTGCAGGCTCTGCATCTCCAGTGATCCAACAGCGCCCCCTGCTGGTTGGCACAGGACATTATAGTCTGGCCCCCAGACTGAGGGACAGTGAACCGGTCCCCTGTTTAAAAAGTTTGAGGACCCCTGCTCTATGCCATGGCAGTAACAGGGCCCAGCCTGGATGAGTACCAGCATGCTACCTACCCTACTGAGTCAGCAATCACTCGTGCCCTTATCACCTGCACTTCTCCACTCCAGAAACAAATTTTACCAGGTTATTTGTGATTTACTAACAAATGAGAGGACAGCAAGATTGCCTAACAGCACTCCGCCCAAATTCATCTGCAGACATATCCCTTTACACTGAAGAAGTCCTGTGTCTTCTAACTTGTGTGCCAAAAATGTGGCTGACCAGTTATCTCTCTGGGATAACTTTGGAATACTATCAGGAAAGGTACTGAGTCTCTTGTGATCTGACACCATCAGACTGAGCTGCACAATTCCCACTGTCTTTGGTCAAACTCCTACGACTCTGCTGAGGTTAGAGTATCCACAGGCACATCTCTAGTGGTCCTTGGACCAGATGTATTGTTGACTCTGGCATGGTTTTATGTGCAAATGAATGGAAAGGCCAGAGCCACACAATAGCTTGGGTACTCAACTCCCAACTCTTTGTTCCTGGAGGTCTGAGCCCAAAATTAATTTCCTCTGAACTGCACTTGACTGTCATCCATCCCCCTGGAGACTCTGAAGTCTCTGTGTAGTTAAAATCACTGGACATCCAAATGCCTGCTGCTAAGGGTGGTGAGAAGTACGAGCAGTCCCTGCTCTGCTATTAGAGAGCAAATCTCTGGCCATCCACAAAAGTTTTCTCATCTATCTATGTTTGGAGATGTAGATGTCCTCATCTAAACTGTTGTAGGAGTAGAAAACACTACTGTGACAGCCTGGCAGGCAGAGCAGGCAGTCCCCGTGCCAGAAACCCACATACAGCTGCTAATTGGGCTGAGCAGCTGAAGCTACAGTCCCTGGCTACTCAGCTCTCTTTGCCGTAAGTGGCAGAGATGGTCAGGCTTTTCACCTGAAAAGGGAAGGGCCGTGTCTAACACTGCTCCAGGGAAAATGTAGACTGTCATATTTCAGTATTCAGATGGAGTTTTTCATTGCTCTTGGGAAAGTGTTCTGTCATGCAAAAAATTACTTAAAAGCAGCAAGAATTATTCAAAACATGAGTAAAGGCAGCTCATGTTTTTCCTCTGTCTTTTTCTAGTACTCACAATCTTGAACTCTTTATGAGCTTATAATAGTGTATAAACTGGCAGCAAACCCGGCAGTTAGCACTGTCAGGACAGCTGCCCCTTTGCAAACATCCCAGTTTGCAGGAGTTATTAGTGCAGAAACATCTCCCTGCCCCTTATAGTTGTCCTGAAGGGTGAAATTGAAATAATAAAGCAGTCCATGCCAGCAGAGGCATTTGTAAAACAAATGTCTGTCTTTGCTGTTGCAAGCTGTGCTTCCATTAAGGGTTTTATCAATGTACACATTTCCTAAAAGCTACCATACTGCAGACTGACATTACTTCATCAGCAGCAGTCTCTGCACAGAGTCAGTCTCAGAAGCAGCAGAAGTGGGAACTCACTTTTGCTGGCCCCTGGGGAGGGAGTACCTCCATGAATTTTGTACATATAGAAGTTGTTGATAAGCTCTCTTGCAACATCAATGCCTTTCCCATAGGCATTGGAGTAACCATTTCCTTTCTTCTAGTTTGCAGCTGCCTGTTTAGCTCAAGACAGAGAGCAGAGATTAAGACCAGCTTAATAGGAGAGAACACCTGGAGCAAAGACTGCTAGCGGCTCCTGCATCCACAGGAAAGCTCTGTGAAATGAAAAAGCCATGACAAGGTCCATTCCTTTGAGAGGGAACAGTGACATGATGCTAATTGCAATGGGGAGTTGGGCAACCCTCCTGGTCTGCTCCACAGAGAGCTTGACCACTATAAATTTTTATTCTTGTGGCAGTTTGCTTTCCACTTGCTTGGAAAGTTCTGCATTTGTTGAATCTGTGTCAGCTGATTGATTGGGTATTAGCAGTGCTCTGGGTGAAATCCTTGTCCTGACAAGCAGGAGGGGAATTACACCAATGAACAAACTCAGAGCTTGTAACTGAATTTCCAAACTTTTACTTTATATATGACAGCCAGTATGACTGGATCTCAGGGTAATTCACTAAGAGGAATGCACTTCCTAATTGTTGCCCTCATTTATGAATATGCTAGATACATTTCCCATATTGAAAAGAAGAGGAATAACTTCCCTTGGACATGAAGATTATATGGCAGTGTGCAGCGCAGTGTGGAAAAGTCCTTGGCTATCTTCTGTAGGAAGTATGTGTTACGTTATTTATTTTTCAGAGGTATGAAAATAGAGCCTAGACCAGGGACAGGCCAGGGCTGCCGCCTTTGTTCAAGCTTGAATCAGACCTGGAGAGCACACTGGCGAGCACTTGCTCTGTCTGATTTCGGTAGCTAAGCTGATGCATGATATACTTCCTTTGGCAGTGAAGCCACATTTTTGCTGTTCCCTTCTGTGCGCAATTGTTTATTTTTGCATCCTGTTTACCAGCCCGTACCTGAAGAAGCAAGTATGTATGTGGAGACCAAGAGTGTGTTAGGTTGAAAACAAAAATTACCTTCTCCTGGAAAAGATGTGTTGGTATTTTTTTTAACCTGGATTGTTATTGCTATTTTAGTTTATGGCATGGCTCCCCAGACAGTCAGGCCAGCCCCACTGCCAGGGCAACAAGTTGCAAATGGGGAGCAGAAGAGAACAACCAGTAACTGCCTTTGTTGCCTCTTTCTGCCAAAGAAAATGTATCCTGGACTGCCTGCAGGCGGGAAAACACCTCATCACTACCTGCTGCAGAGCAGGGACCGGGACAAGAAGCTGCACGTAGCAAAGGCAGAGATGATGTGGGATAAAACATCCCCAGCCTTTCTGAGCATAAATAATACAGAGTGAGCCTTAACACTTCCTACTGAAGAACCAGCTTTTCACACACACTTCTCTGGTGGGAGTCAATGTTGGTATGGGGAAATACAGTATTTCTAGTTTGTTGTTCCAAGTATGTACAACACACAGTAGGTATCAGGTAAACATGTGCACAGGGAAAGATGAGGCCTGGCCTCACAGAAAGCAGTCAAATGGAAATCAAAAGGACTTTCTTTTTCAGAGTTCCAGCTATTCTCAAACATCACAGCCTGGATTGGGAAAAAATTAAAGGCATGATAGGTACAATCCCACAAATCACACCTTGGGAACAGAGACACCAAGCTGCTGGCAACCCTGGTCATACTCAGTGTCTGGCCACCTTACCCATGGGATGTGAGGAGGGACCGAGCCCTTCCCCTCCCTGTACCATATCCTTGGGCAGCAGAGGCAACCACTGTGTGGAGAACACAGCAGGCTGTAAAGGAGAGGGGCAGCCAGCTGGTACCTGGGGTCTCACAGGAGCAGCCTGGGCAGTGCAGAAAGCCCTGGGGCACCAACCAGTGCTTCAGTGAAAAGTTCCTGCTCCAATCTTACAAGATGTGGTGGCAATATTGACCAACCACAATTCTGAATGTCACCTGCTCCAAAAACACCAAACACAGGAGTATTCTATATTCCTACACCTCCCATATTGTCACCCATGGCAGAGTGCTTTATCATGGCAAGACCTGGAAAAGTGTTTTCACCTTTTTGCCTTTTGGGTGGCCCTTGCTACATTCAGGGCAAGATCATTGCCAATGATCACCAATAATGTTCAGCAGTGGTGCTTGCACTGCACACCCACAGCTGGCTGGGAGGAGGGGGCCTGGATCTGCCCCTCTTACAGAACCAGCACCATGGGGCAACTCAATCACTTCCCTGAAGTCCACACTGGTTTGCTGTTGCTATTAGGCAGAATCCAAGGTGCTAGATGTGATTATTAAATCCTGAGTGGTTTTAGGACTAGCTGTCTCTCCCAACTAAGTGTGAGTTCTCAGGATTTTTCATAGTGATTACAGCACTAGCAGAGAATTCAGTAGAGAGTGAGAGAGCATTTTATTGCAAGCAATTGAGTTTCTGTTCAACTAGTTATGCCCATTTTATTCCCAAGAGACTGGTAATGTGTAGCAGAAGTGACTGAGAAGCCACTTCAAGCACCAAGAAGAGCCCTGATGTTAGCCTGGCAGATTATGAATAAATAATGTCAGTATTCACAGCAAGGTTCCACTAAGTGAAACACTGGACCACACTTGTTTTTTCAGCTTTCCTGATCAGAGCAATAAACCCACCACCTGCTAATAAGGTTGGTGGGGCTTTCTATGAAAGCAACACTCCTGCTCGAAAAGATGCAGTTCTTGATGCAGGGCAGTGTGGAAGGAATAAAAGCAGAGTCATCTGGGAGTCTTTCAGCTCTACTCACTAGTTAAACTCCACTGATGAAAACTTAAGCACAAACCCAAAGGATAATTTAAAGAATAAGGCCCCATAATATTTGCATTTATTTCTTTAAACCGGATCTTCTATAAATCTTCATCACTCTAAAAATGACTACTCAGCTAGGCTCCAGAAATCTACACAGTTTCTTTTAATTACCTTACTTCATTGTTTATTAGAAATAATCACATCTACATTTTCAATCAATGACCTGCGATTTTATTTTGACCAGGTTTCTTCTTTCACCCAAGGGTTTCCTTTTGCTGTTTTGTTCCAAGATAGCTTCCCCCTGGAGTTGGAAATTATGGGACTGTTCTTCCAATTACTGAGTGAACTTATGTTTCTAAAATTCAAAAAGTTAGTACTCAATGAGCTTGACAGGCAAGAAAACCTGGGGCAAAAAGAAAAAAAAAAAAAGTAAAAGAAAAAAAAGTGAAAAAATGGCAAGACAACAGTTTCATAAATGTGGAAAGAGGGTTTTTTGCCAGTTTGTTTTTATTAACTGCTATATAGGAAATGAGGCTCAAAGTATTGAAAAGATGGTGGGAGAGCAGGATCAGGTAAAGGGATTGCAAAGCCACCACAGACAAATTTAAATTGCTCCACTGAAGAATCAGGCTTCACATGCCTGAGAATCAATAACCAAGAATCACCACCAGCTATATAAGTGCTTGCTACTAACCAGTAATAACCAGTAATGACCATTTAACTTTTCTTCCCACCATAAAACACCCAGAAAGAAAGAAAGAAAGAAAAAAGTATATTTGAACTCATGCTGTCAGAAGTCCGTAAGAGTTTCCACATGCCAGACCAGTGCTTTGTTGATTTTCCTTATAAAATCGTGGGCATAACCAGACATACAGATACTCCCAGAGCAACAACTACAGGAGATACTGAACCACTGACAACTATATAAACAACACACTTGCAAGTAAGAGAGACCTGAGGTGGTTTGGGAGGGAGAAGCCATTGGTGAAGTATGCCTTTCTGTTTGGGTTTTGTTACTATGGTTTTAGGACTAGTTATAGTAGTTGGTCATCTAATATATTCCACAGAAAGTGGTTATTTTCCAGTTAAATTTTCTCTTTGATTTCCCTGTAAACCATCTGTGGCCCTCCCCATGACACCCTAAAAACCTTGCATCATGTGCCTGTTAATCCTTTTTTCCATACCTACTTCACATTTTCATTTGGAATTAGGAGTGATTATTTTATTGCTCTGATTTGCCATTTTTCACTTGAAAAAAATCTATATGAAATTTCTATATGCTATAAATAAAATATGTTCTCAGATTGCATAATTCAATCTTGGAGCTTTCCTTCAATTCATACTCACATACTACTCACTCTGGGTATTTCTATAAGTGACAGGGTTTGAATGCCTTGAAATATAAGGCAATGATAGAAGAAGTAAGATGTTAGTCATAATGAAGACAGCTATTTTTTTTATATGCAATGAGACTGTGGCATGGGTTGTGTTTTTTGTTTTATCCTTTTCTTCTTATTGGGGAAGTAAATAATGACCTGCACTTGTAAAAAACCATATCTTGTGGATAAGCAAGAAGGACAATAGCAGGGAAAGGAAGATAAGGATAAAGAAAGGATGGAGGGAAGGCAGGCAGGAAGGAAGGTAGAAAGCAAGGAAGGAAGGAAGGAGGAAAGGGAAAATTAACAATTGAGATGTGAATTAAACTATAGTTTTCTGTTACAAAAAATTCTCAGTAGAACTACGCGCAGGAGGACCCTGTGTTGCCTGTTTGTCCTTCAAGGTGACAAATGCTTTTGCACATCTTTCTAGTTTTCACTGGCTACTCTCAATTGAGTGCCCACCTCAGCAGGAAAATTTCAGAGGGACAATATTTGTAATGGGCCATCATAAGGGAAACTGGTCAAGCACTATCAGATATTTATAGCTGTTGAAAGCATGAACATGCCCTGTGATGCACACCTGGGTCTCTCACTGAAACCTCAAATGTCAGGGCCTTTAGAGAAGCATCTAAATGATTCATAAGCCACATGGGCTTTCATTTGAAAGCCCTCCTTATTTTTATAGTGGCAAAGAAGATTCACAGTTGTGTTGGGGCAGGGCTGGTTTTTAAGAGATTCACTGGAAGATTGTCAAATAATTCTTTGAAATATAATCTGGGATGTGTTTCTGGGAACAGAACTATTGCACTCTTAGTACTTAGCAACCTAACTTTACTTTAGGATTGTGATATAAAGACACATTCCTTTGTTTTTTGTTTGTTTGCCCAGGAAAAAAAACCCATACTCTTTCAATGGCCTTCATAAGTGACCTGGTCCTTTTTCAGGATATAATAAAGGAAATAATTAAAGTCCTGGGAAAGGTTTGTTATGGAATCACTGTTTCTCTAGAGCCAGATCAAGTAATAAAGTATTTTACTAGGATACAAAAGGCCCTGGTAATTTAAGAGAGGAGCAAACTTTTTTCCAATATAGTTTCAGATTATATCATCTCTCAGGAATCCTTTGTGACTGGTCTTCTATTTAAAGAGAAATAACCCCAAACTAATAGGATACTTGACCCCCAATTATAAATTGTTCTACTGTCATAGTCAGTACTATTTTTTATGACTGCTCATGTTTTTTTAATTTCTTTTTCAAATAAATCTAGTCTTTCCACTGTTTTCACCAAACATGGGCCAAAAGAATCAATTTTTGATTCCAAATTCCAAAAACCTGATGTCTCAGGAGCTGGTTCCACAAACTCTCTCTCTGTATTATTTTTAATCTTGAGAAAATGGATCTGTGGCAGCAGCCAAATATTCTGTTTCCTGCAGTAAGTATCCTCCTCCAGTAGATCCTGAATCCTGCAGGAAACTTTCAGTTACTTTCCTGTGTTTATGAAAAGGATTGCCGTGGATTTTTTTGCTAATTTCTAAGCGCTTTGTCAAACCTGTAAGATATGGCCCAAGGCACAGCTCTGCCATCACATGAATACATGTATTTATTTGTCTGACATTGCTGACCATAATTATGAGAGAGGCAGAAAAAACATCACAAGAAGTTTGTGAGAGCTCTTTTCCTGAAGCCTTCCATTCCCTGTACCTCCCTCCCATTCTCCCAGTTGCACTCAGTTTCCATATGGCAACAGAGATCCAGACCTTAAAACAGGTATTTGAGGGCTTGTCGCCTTAAATGTAGTGATTTTCATTGCCCACTGGATTATTTCTTGCAGCATAAACAGTTCAAATCTGCTGATCATTAGGTTTCTAAGCCACTGATGGTATGAAATTTGCAGTTACGATTTGCACTCAAACCTAACCTAGCAGCGTGGTCTAAATGCCAGCTAGACTAGCTTCAGCTGCTAAACAGGATGAATTCAGTACAACACAGTATTAACATAAAAATTATTGCTTGTGACCAAGGTATTATTCTATGTAATTTCCTTATTCAACAGCATAATTATGTGTCCTGCATCATGGGCCAGCTACTCCTGTTCCTATCTTGATTTCCTGCAATGCACATAAAACATCAAGGAATTTCCAAATGTAGAAGATAGACAGGGACTTTTTTTCCCAAAATCTTTTATGTTATAAAATAATCATATTCATTTAATTTTTACCCATGGTTGCTTTCTTCACCAGGGAAAGGAGAGATGTGTGTTTCTGTTCTCAGTCTAAATGAAGTCCTGAAACTATCTCTGTCCCCAGGCTGATGGGGAAATGCTCACATGAGGGAAAACAAACACTGGACCTCCTCAAGAAAGATCAATGGATAAATCCTGTGTCCTGAAAACCTGTTCTGAACCTGGACATCAACAAATAAAGCAGTTCAGTCAGAACACTTTTCAAGAGAGGAAAAAAAAATGCCCGTGTTTAGCTTCCATTCTATAGACACCCAAATTGAACTGGTTTAACCCCATCTTCCCTCTTCAATCCATTTAATCCACTTTGGAGGTTGTTTTTTAAGGATTAACTCGACTCTCTAGTGAGGTAGCTATGTTACAAAAATACAAGGTGACATCTCACAGTTGGTTTTTATTGTTGCTGCTGCTGCCACTGAATGTTATTGGACTTCAGCACAAAATCACACTCCAGCCTGCTCAGCTGAAAAAGATTCACCATGGCTTGATGTAAGCAGATGACAAAAGGCTAGAAAGGGAATTGACAGGCCTGTTTGAGGGGTATTTTTTTCTGCTTGTCTAAAAGACTCTGAACTGAGAATTGGTCAGCACAGAACTATCATATACTAGAAGTCTAATATTGTATTTTTATATTGAATTGGTTTCAGTGGTAGCTAAGGAGACACACAGCTAAGCAAGAATAGGTGCTAAATCTAATTTGCCTACAGAAATTGTATTTTGCTTTGGAAAGAACCAGTTGAATTTTGAAAAGACTTTACAAGTTCACAGGCTCCACCTGTCAGTCTAGTGTCTGAAGTGCTTTGCAGAGAAATCTGTTTCTTGTGTTAAATCCCTCCAATTGCAATCTTGTCTCCTGTAGTACCACTTTAGCACTGGATATTAGTAGCTACAGCTGTACCTCATCCCCATTGTACTTTATACTGGCTCACTTTACCTAGGAAAACCCTCCAAAGCTTTCACATGAAACATTTGGGTAAACAAAAACTTGTTTATTTTAAAATGACCTCATGTTGTTGTGCCGTGTCCAAAACTGAGAACAACCATTAGCTGGCCTGTCAACTAGACCTTTGTTGGGCTGGTTTGGTTTGGATAGTCTGGAGTGCTATTCTGGTATGTTGCACCATGTCTCTGTCTTTGATTACACCTCTGGCTGTCTCATCCGTGCAAGGTATTCATGGGGAGATATTCAAAACTGCAGTTAAAACCATCATATTCAAGGAGCTGTGCAGATATTAATCAAACTTATCAACATCTATGTCAGCTGGGAAAAGATCCTAATATTATCATCAACATTTCAGAGGTGGCAGGGCCAAAATCAGAGATGCAACTGTCTGCCTGAAGTTGCAGAACAAGATACATAATCAGAATTTCTAACAACCTTATGTAAATGGCAAAATATTCAGATGAGTTGTCATTCTGTATCTCCCCCAGTTTCAGCAAGCAGTTGGATAGTATCTAAGAGATGAAGGGCTGTCTCCACATCTGGCATTTGCTATAAATAATAAAAATGTATATGCTGGGGATTATTAAAAATGATCAAGAAATGTTCCAAACCTCTTTCTGAATAAGAAAAATAAAGTAATAGTATTAAAACTTTTTAAAGAAACACAAATGTTTCAATGAAAAAGTTGTCAAGAATATTTTTATTCATTGGGAAAGAATTACTCTATGGGAAAATCACCTTTGTAAAGCCAAGATCCCCCACCTCACCTTGGATGGGGCGATGTCAGGTCAGGTTCCTCATCCGAACCATTGCCTTTACCTACTAGGCCATTAAGCATTTTTTTAATCTGACTATTGTTTTATTTTCTACCCTCTCTCTTGAAAAAGGAAAAAAAAAAAAAAAAGGAAGAAACATCTTATATTCTTTCTGCACTGGAATGAAAACAAATTTTGAAACCACAACATTTTTCACAAAACAGAATTCTTGTTTTCTGGCCAGCCCTATTACTTATTATTATCGACCTTTCAGAAACTCCAATTTGAAATTTTTAGCTAAGTTTCAGAAGCAATCAGTGCCAGAGCTGCAATCAGTGCTTCAAAATCCCCAACTGCCCATTCTGCTAGCTCTCTCACACCGAAGATTCCTCCCCTCCCCAAAAACAGCCCAGGAAGAAAAACCACTAATGATCTTCACCCTTGCAAAGAAAACTGTCTGAGTTTTGCATTTGGGCAGCAAGAACTTCTTCTGTCCTTTCCCATAATAACCTGCTCAGATATTTTTTAAACAGCTGTAGCCAATGCCGTCCTCAATAAAGCAAATGAAAGAGAAGAAAAACATGTGCTGCAACACATTTGACAGTCAGACACCTAGAAGAGAAGTGGTTCAGGCCCCAGGGGACACGGCATCAGTGCTCTGCTGCTTGAAACTCCCCACGCCGACTATGGTTGGAAAGTGTCATGTTTTTAACACCTTTCTGCCAGAAATGCTTCCCTGCAGCAGATGCTGCTGTGATTCACATTATGAAAGCTCAGGATGAGCAAGACAACATTGTGATGTCATTTATCCTGTCCCTGGGGTACCTGGGAAGCAGAGCTTCCACATGCACCGCAGCACCCACAACCACCTTCTTAGGTGTGTTTTAAGGCAGTGAAGCCTTTAAAGCCTGTCTCCTGTCTTCTCACATCTGTAAGGTTGGCGTGAGCATCCTATCCAGATTTACACTCCCCATTTTACTAGCACATTGGGCCTGGGACATACCCTCTGGCAGAGACATATGGAATGTAAGTGACTGTGTTACTTGGCAAAAGACATTTTCTCTGAGAAGCTAAAGATCTGAGGGTTTTTACATAAAGCACTTTTTCTTTCCCCCTAAGAAAGGTCAGAATTGAAGCTTTGCAATATTCTAACATGTTTCCCAGGCCTGTTTGACATGCAGTCCTGTTCCCATCTTTCTAACCACTAGTCCTCCTCCACCTTATCCTTTGTTGGAAGGTTAAGAATATCTTGTGTATGTATATATAGCTAGATGGATGCTGAAGTCTTCAAAAGCCTTCAAGTCTGTTGATTTGGAAAGGAATAGGGCAGTCAGCATTTTTCCCTTGGATCCTCTCTGTAATGAGCATTTGATTAAAATGTTCTTGGCGCCTCCCTTCTGTTCCATCCAGAGAGTAAAACCTCTTTGAAAACATCTAGTTTTCCTGTATCAAAACTCAACATCTTTGAGGGAAAGCTTTATTTACTCCACCAAAATGGGTCAGGATGATGAAGCACACTAAAGATTTAGTGATCGATAAAATTAGGGGTCACACCCATTGCTGATGCAATGCAATTGCCTGTACCAACAGTTAGGGGCTGAATTCAACCTCTTAAATTGTATAGAACTAGATCACTCTTGAGCAGGAGCCCAGAAAACTTATGCCCTGCCAACTGAAAGCAAAATTTGAGCATGAGCTTGTTCTTACTGCATATATTTAAGCATCCAGTGAAAAATAGTTGGGGCCCACTTGAGCTGGCCCTAGGGAAGACAGATCGTAGTGGGTGTTTTTTTTTCACTTTTAAGAGAAGAATTTTGCAAACAAAAAAGAAAACCAATGAGAGAACCTGTCTGCAGACACTTTCAAGGAAACTGAATCTTGGACATCCAGAACATCTACATGACCAGAACTCCACTGTTGTCAGTCATTTACCATGGGTCTGACTGTGGCTCTGTAAGCTTCTTGCATGTAAATGTGGAGCACAAGATGTGAATGGCTTTAAGAGATTTGCCACTTTCATAAATGAGATATGGTCCAAAAGAGAGGTTTCTTCTTTCTAACACAGTGGTTTTCATACCAGAGGGCTACCTTTGCTGTGTCATGCTTTTTAGTCAACTCAGAGAAGACACTGCTTGTCTTCTGGCTTATATTTGGCATATCCTCCTTGGGAAAGTAAGGCAATTCCCTGTGATTCACCTTAGCAGTTTAGAAAAGACAAAACATTTTAGTGAGCAATGATCTGTTAGAAAGACTGATTCTCTGGAGAATAGCTTTTCCATAAAGAGAAGATGACCACTGGAGAGAAAAAGTAGGAGGAGAGGTGCTGAACACTGTCAGATGTTGAAGCCACATGCTGGTAATAAATCATGGAGACATCCTTGGCTGCTATCAGGCTTGGACTCAGAATAGTTCCCAACAAGGGGTTCTAGATGCATATTATTTCAGGATCTTATCTTGATGAATGGATGATGGCACTTCAGTGGATATTACATTAGCCATTCTGCACTTTTACTGCTAATTGGCTGTAGGGTGAAGACAAATTGTCTCCTTTTCCCTCTGAACAGTGTCAAGATTAAACAGTGAAAGGACATGGGAAGAATAATTGCTTAAGGCTCTGGCGTGATGTTTTCTCCTGTACAAACATGCAATTAGGCTGTCTTAACCTCCCAATGTAGCAATAAACACCACTTCACAAACTAATTTACAGGGAAAAGTCAGAGACGGGACTGGAGCTGTGCTCTGCAAGGCGCGGGCCCTGTCATTCAGCCAAAGGGGCAGTTCCACTAATTTAAGCCAGCAAAAATCCTTGTATGCTTTCTTCAAACTGAAATGAGACTGAAATAAAGTCTATACATTTGAATCATTGAGCAAACCAGCTAATAAAAACTGCATTTCTGACTGGTCATAAAAAAAGAATGTAATTGGTCATACTCAAGGAACTACTCGGAACAGGGAAGCGAGGAGAACAAGGTCTTAATAATATTGACTTTTCTAACACTTTCACATTTTTCTACCTCCATTGCTATCTGTCAGTCAGTAACACCTATGGATGGGAACTGCCAGCGCACATTTCTTCAGCTGGATTGATGGCAGGGCCAAGTTTGCATTAGAGACACCGCGCTTTTCATGCACCACATGCTGCCCTCCTCTCACCAAGGGTGTCACTCGAACCATGTTCAGTGCTCTATTTGCAAACAGAGGACCAGCTTTTATTTTCTAAACACAAAGAGAAGTACAAACTGTGAAATATGAACTGACAAACATTGGCAGGGGCTCTGAGGAAAAGCTACCCTAGGTCCCCCTCACACTGGATGGAGTCTCATATCCATCCCTGTGTCACTCCGGACACCCCTTGCAGCTGTAGACACTGCTCTGTGTGGCCACTGAGCCACATGCAGCTCTGTGTGAAGAACAGATCTCTGAAGAGATCTTACAAATGTTCTGGACCCTAAAGTTTGCTGTTCCAATTTATCTGACATAGGTGAAAACAGCCCCAAATACACAGCAACTCGAGGGAGATGCTCCAGGCTCTTGTATCAACCTGGTGTTGAGATACAGACATTGTCTAAAAATCAAATCATGCTGTTTTCACAGTGAATTCATATTGAAAGAGCAAACTTGGATTATCTAACCAGAGTTAGGAATGTAGTTTATTTGGCATTGCTTATCTGTGCTAGACCAAGAAAACCACAGCATAAACTTTGAGAACTACAGTGGTATAAACAATCCCAAGTTGTTGCCCACAAGCCCTGTGGCACAGATTCTCCATGAACCTGACTGGAATCACAGTGTCTCTGGTAACACTGAGAGGGATCCTGTCTATCTAGTCCTTTGGATGCCTGTCTTGAGTGAGTTCTAGTTTCAGGTTTTGGTCTCCGAGGAGCAGATGAGGCTACCTTCATCACCGCTGCATCTCCATGCCTGGAGTCTCCAATCACCTCTGGAATCCTCTCCAATCACCTCTGGACAACAGCAGACTTCTGTGAGGGTCTGTAGAGGCAGATGAACATTGCATTCCCAGAATAGGTACTCCTGGCCACTAACATTCATTGCCCCAGGATCCTTCAGACTAAACAGGGAAGAACCTAATGAGTTTAGCTTCCTCTGAGGATGGCAAAATGACTAGGCTGGAATCTTCTTTAGGTTCTGGACTCTCCATTTAGGAGAAACAAATCACTCACTATATAAAGAAGTAACACAAAAATATTCCCTTCCTCAGGGGAAACCACTCACTGGCTTATGCAATGTGCATCATGCATTATTCACCAAATTTGTCACTGTCTATTCACTGCAGCCTCATATATTTTCTTTTCAATGCTTGTCATGCATGATAGGTATTTTCACTTTCCATGATCAGCCAGGACAACTGATATTTTTGCCATTTAAAAAGCCGTAAAGTCCTGAACATTGTCAGCTATTTTCATGTCAGTTTCACAAAAGCATAGTAATTTTTATTTCTTTCATTTATTTCCTCTCAGAAGCTGTCAGTGTGGCCCACTGTCCATTGTCTTTTCTAATGTGTCCCTTAAGGGGAAACATGGCTCCAGATGACAATAACATTCTGCTGAGGCTCCTAACTAGCCCTTACTGTAAGGCTGTGCCTGTTTTTGTCAAAAGCAGTATCACTTTCTTCAATAAAGTATTTTTGAACAGCAACAGCATCTCTGTATTTTGGAAGGTGAGCCAGCTCTAGCTGTGCCACTGAGAAACTGCAGTCTTTCCATTCTTCCACAGCCTCCAACAGCATAACAAATAATAAGGTTACCAGAGGGTATGCAGCTTAGTGTATAAAAAAACCCTAATCAGATATCTTTATTTCCCATAAACACAGCTGCAGCTTCTCTGCCAAAAACTGAAGGGTGGTTTCTCCAATGGGGTTGCTAATTCAGTATCTCACTGGGAAACTTCAGTGACGGGGAGGGTAAGAGAGCATATGATTAATGAAGGCAAATCCCAGGAGGAGTGAAAGACCTGTCTCCAAGTAAAACCTACCTGTGCTGCTCTGAATTGGGGTTTTACCATGGGGCAAGCAAACACTCACCCAGAAACAAAGATGTAGCCTAAGAACAAAGATGTTTCCAAGAATTTTAAAACTGATAGCGAGGTCTTTTTCTCTGAAGTGTGAGTAAAGGCTAGTGGGATACTGATGAAGACCATAGATGATGTCACATTATCAGACTGGGACAGACTAACTTACAGGGCAAAGTTCAAAAACTATTCTGAGGAGCTCTGTATGGGGAAACTGGGCATCGGGGGAGAATGTGATTTCAGAAATGTTCTCAGCTGTGACTCACCTACAGGTCTTACATGCCTAGACAGGATACTAACATTTGTAAATCTCAGTCTCCGAAATGCATTTCAAGTCAATCTCTCTGAACTAAACCTGGAAAATATGAGTGATAACCAGGGTGGCCTTCATTTAGAGGCTTCATCCCTTCATCAACAAAGAAGAGACAGAGGGACTCGAGGGTGGAGTTCACTTCAGCCTCCGTTAGGTGCTCAGGGTCAGGTGAGATGAATCCTAACCAGAATGTCCCCATGTCACAGTGTGGGGACAGGCGGGACACCCACTGCAGCTCTGAGCGAACACACAGAGTGAACAAACCATGGACTAATGCCCCAGCCAGGCTGGAAAAGCTTCTTGAACTGCTGGGCACAGCACCACAGTAAAGGGTCCTATCTCTCCCCTGATTTATCATGGGCACAGCAACCATGAGATCGGTTTTCTTTTCTAAAGACAGCTCGCATATTCAGTGAATTGCTGTTCATCATCAGGTTCCTGGGACAGCAGAGATTCACCCAAATTATGCTTATCAGGGAGTTCGAGCTTTCATCTCAATCTGTGGTAATCAGACATGTACTTTCCGTTTGTTCTAATAGTAAAAGCCTCCTGATGGAGTTTGTGTGGAAGACCACTGTGTGTTTTGTCTCTGCAGGTGAGCTCTGTGAGGATGCAGGCAGCCAGAGCCAACTGAGAGCCATAAGACTTCTGGGTAGACAACCCAGTCTCCCCTTTATCCTTGGTGCAGGTGCTGGACACACAGCCTTTCTGATGAACGGAGCAATTTCCAAGGGAAAACACAAAGAGACTCAACCCCCTTGGCTGCCTCCTGCATCCACCTCACTCCACCCAAATATCAGGCCTCTGGATGAAGGCACAAGGCAGTTGTCTGTATAAAATCACTGACTTGGAGGGTCTGCAGACTCTTTGAGTTCCTATGCTGACCTGCTGTGGGAGATCCAGTCACTGATCTTCCTCTGCCTTCCCAGGCTTTGAATTTGGGGGAACTGCATCTTATTCTCAGAATCTGCTTTGCCCTAAAGCACGTGCCCTCAGTCTTGGCAGGGCTAGCAAGCTGTTCACAACACACATTTTATGGGCCAAAAGTCAATGAGACTTTTTTCCTGAGTAATAAGACTGGGTTATCCAACATCAACAAACAGCTATTTCTGCAAATGTGTGACAACATGCCACAAACCTACAGAGCAGTCTTCCTAAGAAATGCCACAAGAGCATTAGGTTGTCTGACATGATATTCTGGGCTTATGAACAGCAGCAAGGCAGCCTGGGATTGACTCAAGAGCTGAAACAAAAGCTGGGGTTCTTCTGTGAGTGTCATTCTTCTTTAAATTAAAACCCTGATGTTTTATACTATGAAAGTCAGTCTTGGAAAATGAGGGATTCATCAAGGTAACGAACAATTTAGTAGTTTAATTATGAGCCCTTTAATGTCTTTTCATAATCAGTTAATAAATACCTTAACAATAAAATTGAATTTAAGCTTTTAATAGGCTGTGTTGGATTGAACCTAAACAAAAGAATTAGCAGCTCCAGGCATTGTGCAATAACTTCTCACTGCTTGGTGCCAGGAGAAACAAAGCATTTCAAGTACATTTTTTTGTACCTCACTATAATAAACGCTTGTAATATTCCCCAATTTCTGGAGTGTAAGATGCAGATCTTATTTATCACAGTATGTGACACATCTGGCACATGGATCAGGAAACAACTGTTTTACTTCATTTCTGTCATCACCTTCCAACAGATTTCTTTCACATTCCAATTTGGATGAGAGAACTTGGACTTTCTCTCCATAAGTTCTCCATTAACAGTTTCACAGCAACAAGCACTATTGGTTCGTTTTCCTTCCACAGCAATTAGTTACACCAAGCTGCATATTTTGACTTTTACTACAAGCAAACATGTAAAATGTATTTACTCCTATCTGCTCCCGGTGCTTTTGACTCAGGCAGAGCAGAGATGCTTTCTGACTGTCTCTACCTTTGTTTAGTACCACTTTCAAGCGGTGTCACTGCCTGGATGTGCATTGCCTGTTTCTGCCGCCTCCTGTCACTGTTATGAACATGTGTTTTATTTACAGTAGGGCTTTTGTTATGTCACTGAGAGTGTTTTGCAGCTGAAGAGAGCTCTCTGTCTTCTGCTTGAGCAGGGGCGGGCATATCAAACTCACAGAGATCGGAGCTTTGCAAGCTGCACAAATGACTGTGCACTAATAAAGCTTGAAAAGCTTGAATTACACTGGAACCCACAAAAATTTTCAAATTAAAATTCCATATTTAGAGGCCCCCCGTGGGCTGTGATTTTATTTAGTTTAATCCCCTCTTGAGACCAATTAGGTAGATACTCTTCTGCACATGCACACACCAGCACAAAAAAATAAATATATAAAACTATTTAAAAAGCAGAGGGTAGTATATCACTCATCCATTCAAAGACTGAAATTCTTTTCCCTTCTGTTGTTCCTGAAAATAACATGGCTGTCAGAAATCAATAAAAGTACATGCAAACAGTGCTCATTTTTTATTTCTAGGCTGTACTTTAACTTTCCCTTGCTTCTTTCTGCAACATCTAGTAAATTTTCACTGTCGCATAGTGTTTCACCAAATGTATAATAAATGCAAAACCTCCAGTGTTACTGGCAGGGAAGGGCCGGATGCTTTGTTTCTTAGCCTGGGAAGTAAAGAGGTGCTGTGAAAATAAATTCCTAAGGCAATTGATTGAAATTTATCGTCTCTGCATAAAGTGCATGTAGGGGGTGGGATAAGGACGCACTCCGCTTTTCCTAGCTGAATCCCATTAAGTGCAGTTAAGTTTGTTGCAGCAGTGAGCCCAAAGAAACTCTGACTCTTTATGCACAGAATTAATTCACACATCTCCATAATTTTTTCTTTTTTTTTTTTCATTAAACTGTCTCACTGTTGCTCGTTGCATCAGACGTGCAAACTTTGTTCACTTTGTACCAAGTGGCAGACACCCACATGTCCCATTTGAAAAAGAAGTTAATAAAATGCATACTGAAAACATAAAAGAAGGTCCAAGGTGATGTTTAGGTAATAAGCATTTCTGCAAGTGGGGAAAAAAAAAGAACAAAGACATTATAACTTTTACTGCTGTCTACAACAAGGAAAAATAATAATATCCCCACTACCAACTCATGCTTTCACTAACAGAGTATGTTAAGAGTCCAAAATTATAAGTTCTTAGAACTTTGTCATATATTTAGCAACAAAAGCACCTTTACTGAAGGTGACACACTTGTATTGAAGTGCTTACAGGAGAGGGTCTCTCCTGCCTGGATAAACCAGCCGCCACAGCATGCTTCGGATCGAGCAGCCTCCTGGCCTGGGTAGGGCACTCAGGGCAGAAGCATCATGAGGGTCTGCAGAGCATCTCCTGCCATATTTTGGGGGCAAATATTAACTATGGCTAGGAGCCACTGGCTGCCACCACGCTACAGGGAAATCAGCCCTTAGTGTGGAAAGGGAAAAGCCAGCTTATGAAATTCAGCAGCTCAAGTGAATTTTCAGGATAAGCATCTTTCTGATTATCTGAGGATTTACATGGGGTCTGTGCTCAGACACACCAACTTAAATCTTCAAGAAAAACATAATGAAAACAAGAGCTAAGGAAATATGCCTGAAATAAATGCAATTTTATGGCACTTGAAAAGAGATTAGGGCAAAAAGTCTATTTTGTTTTACAGAGGCTCTTATCCTGTGCTCATTGGTACAGAGTTGAGCAGCACTTCGCTGCTCTCGTATGTTGTTTATTCTCTCATCTGCCACACAGGGGCAATGCATCTGCAACAACTGTCATGTCTGGGGAGGCTCCTGCTTTGATTTTTTTAGAGAGACTGCACAGAGGCATGGTGGGAAGCACTTCTGCCTTCATGCTTTGTTTGGGATTTATGTTTGAGAAAGTCAGGTGCAAAAGGGAAAGCTTTTTTAAAAAAAACAAACTCTGAAGCAAATTCAACCTTTCCTTCCAGACCAAGGGTAAATCGGCATGGGAAAATCCTTACTCAGCATAAGCTTCAGGTTAAAAAAGTCACTTAAGAAAAGGGGAATAATATAAACCCGCTAAAGTTGTCATAAATTTGCAGATACTTAGAAGCATTCAACACACTTACACAGTCAATGTATACGCCCATCTCTGGATCTGATTTAAAGTCTGGGAAAAGATATCTCTTAGGCTCAAACTGAGATATGGGCCAACTGAAGGAAGAAATCTTGCTGCAAAAAATGAGATCCGGGAGCTTAGTCACTGCAATGTCCCCTATTTTACCCTGGTCTGTTAGGAATACATTTTTGCAGGGTGCAAGAGGGAGGAAGAGAGTGTGGACCAACATGCCCCCGTACACACACATACCTCAAACAAGAGAGAAAATCATGGACGAGGTTGTCAGTCTTCTCCATGTCTCCCACAGAGCCAGCATCTGACTCCCATCAGAAACCTTCATGTGCACCAGGTTGGGTCTGGGGCAGTCCCCAAGTTCAGTTCACGGGCTAAAGAAGGTAGATACTGCTGTAGTGGTATGAATCAACAAATGCTACTGTACCTCATCAGCATCAGGTGAACAGGTTTCTTTAGACATTTAAGAGAAATTACACAACTCCTGTCTTTGCATATTTTTTATATGTGTATATAAAGCACGCATAATATAGGGAGCTAACACCATCCCTCATAATTTTATGGCAACAATGCAATTTTAATTTATTCAAAAACATAGCAGATCTCACACTGCCCATTAGGACTGTAAGAACACAAAGGCTGCAATTTAGGGCCAAACACTGTGCTGGTGTGAGGGTCTGTCAGGGTGTCTGGAGTGCTGCACAAACACACAGCTCCCACCCCTCTCGTGCTAATGGCCGGACTGGAACACACAAATTATTTGCCCGATAATTTAAAAAAAAATGCATTTGTGAGGGGCACCTAATGATGACAGCAAAAGCAGTCTGTAGAACAACTAACTATAGAAGATGTTCCATCTGTAAACTAGGGAGGCAGCTATTTATTTTGTTCCATGGAGAAAGAAAGCCCTAAGTCCTTACCACCCCCCTCCCATGGGGAAATGAACAGGAAACTGCACGCTGAAATTCACTGAGTTTCCTCTACCCTTCATGTGTTATTCCCCTGTAGGGGAGAATGGGGCCTTTTATACCTCCATAGCTCTGGGCTCTTTGAATAATGAAGGGAACACATTTATTGGTACAAGGTTTGGTGTTTATTGATGCTACCCATTTTTCACCAAGTTTAGCACTCTGTGGGGAAGGCACATGGACTTTCCAAAACACATTTTATAATCAAGCCATTTCAAGGTTTATGCAGTATAATATGTTTAACTGTTAAATTGTAAATAAAAGTCATTGCCCAATGCTAAACCTCCTTCAAGACATTACAGTCAGCTACATCTTTAATTATCTGATTTATAAGCAACTTGCCAGCACTGTTGCATGTGTTACATGCACATGATATTGGCCTAGCAAATATAGCAAAATTATCCTTCTAGAATGGGTTGTGGGCTTAACCCACCACTACCTCTGCCTTGACTGAGTGAATAGGGAGAAAAATCCTTTTCCACTCTAAAAACAAAACATATTCCTGCCTCATCCTCTTCTCAAGTGGGCCTTCGCTTTTTAATAAACCTGCCAATGCTGATGGGTGTCCTGTAAGGGGTGCCTTTGGCTGCCCGGCATTGTGGTGTCCCCGGGCCCTCCCCAGCCTCTGCGCTCCCTCTTGTGGCAGCACAGACCCCAAGAAAACCCCACAGCACACGGGATTTATTCCCAGAGAGTGGCCAAGAATACAACACAGTTCCAGATGCACGGAGCAAAAGTGTTTCAGGAGTCAAAACTACATGCATATGCACAAAAACTTAGGCACCCCTAACCTGTACCAGATATTTCCCAGACTGTATTCCTAACATAAATCAGTGGGGAATTACCGTGCTGTGTGTAAAACATCCTATACTATAGTTTAACAGAGGAGACCCTGCTGCCCATGGCCCAGCAGGCAGCCCCCTGCACACTCATCAGTGCTCCCCGCTCTTCTGGAGGCTGTGAAGAGGGGTCCATCCAATAAGGCATGAGGAGTATTAACCCTTTCCAAAATCCTGTGTCCAGTATTGATTTAACAGTCTGGCCCTCGCAAACACTCCTAGCACAAGGAAGGCTTGCAGGAGCTATTGCTCTGCCCTTGTTTGCCTTTTGCCTGCCAGCAAAGCACTGCCTTCTCAAAGACCAGTCACTACGAACACTCCAACTACTTACTTCTCAGTTTGTTATTCTCCACCAAAAAAGCAGACCCTCTAACAAAGGAATAAATGAATAAAAACATACTGTCTCAGGTTAAGGCTGGGAAACAGGTACCCCATAAGTTTTATCTAGTAAATCAAAAATCCCCAAAGATTATGAAGTAGCTCTTTCTTTTCTGACAGCAGATCCAGATCAAACACTTCTCAGGGCAAGACAGAAACCCTCAGTGGAGAGCTCTCCTTTGCAGAGATTCATTTGCTATCTGGTATTGATGTGATACTTAATTTATTGATCCACGGAGGAAAGAGAACTCAAAGGCAGTACAAACTGCATTCTGCATAGGTTCTTTCTGAAGAAAAAGATTTTCTCTCCTCTTTTTCCTTGTACCTGTTTCTGAAAATGGGCAGCCCTGTCATGTTCTCAGTGTAATGTTATGGTATAAAAAATTCCAGATCAGTTTAAATGTGACAGCTTGTCAATAGGGCTGCTTAATAGGCTGTACAATCCAGTTCATCCCTGTTGCTCAGTTTGTTGGTACAAACTCTGCAGATGTCCATGTAAATAAAGAAATTAAATAACTTGCATGGAAACACTGTCTTTAATCCTTATTCTTATTTTTAAATTCAAAAAACAATCAGTTTGATGGAAAGATGTTAAGGGCACAACCCAGATAAGACAATTAGAGAATGGGTTAATATTTTCCCATTTATTTTTTTTACCATTTTAGTGTTGTCCAGAGATGAAAAACCCATACATATGAAGGTTACAGCACAGTACAAGGGAGTCTGTAAAAAAGCATACAAGGATAAAGGGTGGAGTTCTCCACTGAGGCTGTGTTCTCCACAGCTTTCATAGAGAGTTTGGTTTATGCTATGAAAGTCTCATGCTGCTCATTTGCGGTATTATGTTTTCCCATAAATCACCCAGACAGTATTGACATCTCTCCTTTTCTCATCTGGGAGCAAGGACAGTTGTCGCAGTAAGAGCTGTGTCCCTCAAGAGTGATTAACCCTTCAGTAAGAAGAAAGCACAAAAGTTGCACACTCTTTTCCCATTGCAAGAACTGCATGTCAGTAAGAACAAGGGATTCATTCTTCCTCTTACCTTCTTGCACTTCTGCCAGGTACAAGTGACTAGACTCCAGCTTGGCTGAAGAATTGTACAACTCAGAAGCCTGGCTATCAGCAGAGCACTGGTTATCAATTTGCAAGATTGCAACAGGGAATTCCCACTCTCAGAAACCGTGGAGCTTGCAAAGACAAAGATCTCCTCAGCTTTCATTTTTTCCCATGGTCATTGACCACGCATATGGTGGCCAGGTGGCCTCAAAACAATGCCACCGTAGAAAAGCAACCTGTAAACATTTCTTGCAAAATATAATACAACAAACAGAAGATGTGATTCAAAACAGAACTCTATTACTTCAGCAGCAGATGGACAACCAAGAAAATGGGTACTGTAACATAATTATTTGTATTCTTGACATCACAAAAGCATGCATTGATCTTGTTCAATTTGTGACCTTTACATGTTCAGTATCTTGATAATCTTGGTAGCCAGGTAGAGGGCACCACTCCTGCATGGTACTGCATGCTTGAAAACTCTGGATGCTGAGGAATGAAAGACAAGGAATTTAAGAAGAAATCTCATAATCATACAAACTAATTTGCCTCTTTGCTACCAGCAGTATACTGAACCTCTGAGCACAAGCAAAATGTCTAAGAAACAACTTATTTGTAATTGTCCACCCTTCTCTTGGTCTTCAGTGATATTGCTAATTGAAAGTCCAACATATGTTCCCATTAAAATGTATTAGGAAATGGTACGATCTCCAGCCATCTTCAGTGGGATTTCAGGACTATTTATTGCTGTGGTAGTTATTCATTGACTTGAGCAAGGACAGTGTTGGGCTTATCCTGAGAGTTTTAAGGCAGAAAAAATTGTTGATTACACTGGCTCCAGACAATAATAGTATCACTTCCTTATATTCAGAGCAGTAAAGCAAATATAAAACAAACAACACAAAACTGATAAAAAAGGGAGTTCATTCTAAGTTCAATTCATTAAGAGTTACAGTTTGATACTGTTGATTTCCCCTGAGTTCAATAAAGACAGTCTCACAAAAACAAGAACACAACTATCCTTTCCCAAAAGACATTATTGAAGAAAGGTAATAATGAGATCTGACTTTATCTAATCAGTAAATAGCCCCAGCAATACAGCCTCATCTCCTGAAGTCATTAAGCTGCTGGGAATTATAATGTTACATGTTAAACCTCACAATGCTGCAGTGATAAAAACCATTTTTAAATTAACAGGTTATCAAGGGCAAAGAATCATCTTCACACACACATTTAGCACACTGAGGAGCGGTTTCTGTCTAAGATCAAAATGCCTTCATGGAAATAGCTACAAGCAAGAAGAAGCTCCGACTTCCCTCTGTACTCCATGGAGATCCTAGTACCGTTGGAGAAGCCTAGGCAGTGATTCATCTTATCCTTGTCTGGTCACTGAGAGATTAGTCCCACTGCCTAATGTAGCTGTCTAGTGTCACTTGAGATACTCCATGGTATCCAAGGCACCCTCATGGGGCTGGCAGAGATGACATGGGACCCTGAGGGTAACGGTGACGGCCTTGAGCAGAATCTGAAAGATGACAGGATACCTGCAGGCAATTCAAACACTACTAAGTGCCTGACCCTCTTTACTGGCCCCCATGAGGACATGTAACTGTAAATGATCATGTTAAGGTGTCTTATTCTTGAACTCAATCCCACCAAATTCAAACTGGAAATGCCAGAGGTCAGAAAGTAAATAAATAACCCTAGCAATACCCCGTTTCTGAATGCATAATAATTTGATCCTTCAAGTAAAACAATCCAGATGGTGCAGTATTTGCAGTTACCTTGATGAGCATCTTGTCCCAGTCACCAAAAAAGCCTCAACAAACCCAACTCTTCACAATCTGCACTAGATGTTTATGATTTGAGAGTAAAGCTGAAAGTGTTATTTTGTCCTTTAGAGCAATTTTTAAAGAGACAAAAAAATCAAATTGATAGAAAAAAGAACTCCAGTTTAAGCGAAATCTTTGAAACTCTTCTATCAGCAGCTTGAATCCACCTCACACCTCTGACTGGAAGTTCTTAATACCTTTGTGAAAAGAGCAGAATGTCTCAGTTCAATTTCCAAAAGATTAATATAAACATAATCTATGGGCATTTTTAGTGTTAGATACCAAATATGATTTGGGTTTGGGAAATTACTGTTGCTTCCACCATCATTCCTTCCTTCAAGCCAATTTGGTAGTAGATTGCAGAGATACTTCTGCCATTCCTGGTCCACATACACAGGAAGGACTAGTACTTCTCATCCTAGCATAACACTTCAGAATATGTGGGATTTAAAGATAAAATCTGTGGGTATCCACAAGGTTTGAAAGATACCATTTTAATTAGTGTTGCAAATAGTCAACAGAAGCCACCTTTGGCATATGAAGCTCCTGAGCCGCAAGTGAATGGTGCTGGGATGTGTTTCTGAGAGGTGTCACAAAGCCTTCACCTGACATGCTTGACTCCAGGTAACTAGTTTTGGCCCTGCTCAAAGACTTAGGGATGCTTCTTTGCTTTGATGTTCTTGTATACATTCAGGAACGTGACACAATACTGAAACATGAATGAAACTGTGAAGGCTATCTCAAAGAATCAGGTAAGGATTACTAGACCAAAGTTGCCAATATGTTTGAAAAACAGAGACCTTCACTTGGAGAAAGTATAGGTCTGACATAAAAACTCCATCTAAGATATATCACGAATTAGTACTCATGGACAATTAATAAAGTGTGCAATATTTCTTTCCTAGAAATGGAAAATTATATTAAAATAAACATGAATATGCATGAAAAAGTTTTTGCAAGTCTAATAAGCATATATTGCATGGCAGAACACAAAAACGATCTTCAAAGTAAACCCATTCATCTTTAAATTTAATAGCTAGGCTAAGGAATCAGTGTAGGATCAGATATAAATTTAGTGATCGTATGGATTGTGTGAGTGAAATAAGTTCACAAGTGACACCTTGGAAATACACTTACATGAATTAAAATTTAATATGTTATGGAGAATAAAGTCTTTTACACTTTAACAGCCTGATCCAAACCCTTAGGAAGGCAAAAGAAATATTCCCATTCACTTACAGGAGTGCTGGACCAGATCGATGCAGAGAAAATAACAGCCCATATGTTTTTGATTCTACTGATCTTTTGGTGGTGAAGAACCTCTTAGACTAAGGAAATACTAGGACACTCAAAAGAGAGCAATCTCTGATTTACTTCATTCTGGGAGGAGACTCTGAACCTGCCCTTGAGTGCATGCCTTCTTAACACATGGCAGTAAAGTAAATCCTGCAGAAAAGCTGCTGAACTTGCACATGCAGTAACTTTTAAAGTAAACTTCATGGCTGCCAAAAAGCGCATAAGAAGTCAGAAATAACTTACAATATGGCAGGTGTTACAGTGCAATAAGGGCATGTCTTACATACATTATAAAACACAGACTGAAGTGGTTCCAGAAGTTCCAAGAGTTATGATACGGACTGTGAGGTTGTTATTTAGATTAAATTCCTCCTACCATGTCTTCAAACTAATTTTTTCCCTCTATTTGCTCCATTCACCACATTTAGATGCCACCATCTTGGATTTCCTTCTCTGAAAAAGAAGTCCCCACTTCTCAGCACAAAACTTGAAAAGCTTTCAGTCTTAGGAGCTGCTGAGCCTACATCCTACAGCCAGGTAACCTAAGTGGTGTGGAAATATGACCCGTTCACAACTTTTGAGACCCTTACAGTGGGTCAAGCTCAGGACCTAAGCCAGCACCATTAATACCTCAAGCTGCAGATGGCAGCAGTTAGTGGGAAAGAGGTCAAGGAAGTGGGGAGCATTTGCCAAAGCACCAAAGAACATGTGTCTATTAAAGCACCACTCTTGGAAAAGAGATGTTCGCATTAGTTCTGCGCATGCCAGTACACCTCCATGACAATGTTGATCCAGAAGGAGATGATGACTTTTGTCCTGAGAGCAGGATTCTACCTCCCAGTTAACCAGACTTGTCTCCAGTGGGATGCTGTCCCCTGACTAATAAGCCTTGTCTCCCAGTCCACTGAAGCATTGCTCCTGCACAGCAACACAGACTCCACGAAGTTGGTATATCCATGGTGCCTGCTGAAAGCACATCTTTAGGTAGAGCATAAGGTCTGCAATCCCAGAAATCCAGGTTTTGGGGAAACTCTTGAGTCAAATCAGAGGGAATTCACAGCTCTAGGAAATTGACATTTTGGCCCTTTTGAAAAATCTCACACCAGATCTTACAAAACTGCCAGTATTCACAAGGTTATAAATTAGGACTTCAAAAAGAATTCCTCCAAGAAGTAAACCACAGCCTTTGATTAAACCAAGACTTCATCCTGTAATAGCAAAAAACCAGAAACTAGGACCATATTGCCTCATCTCTAATGTAAAACAAGAAGAGATTTGGAAACAGCTACAGGCAGGATTTTGCTTCACAGGAGGAAATCCAAGATGGTGGCTGGAAAGTGACAAATTCCTGCTTCTGCTGTTTTATCTCTGCTGAACCCAGTGAGGTTGTTTAACTAACCTGGCCTTTGCATGAAGTGAACTCCTGCACCCACACAGCCTCATGTTTTCTGGATCAGTAACACAGACATCTTGAGAAACACTATACATTTCAGTTTCCCTAGAAGGGTAGTAAGAATATGGAGTGATAAAGCAAAATTTTCTCCTTAAACATAGAAGTAGTCTCCAATTTGTGCAAAATTTATTTTTTTTTCACTTGCTGATAAGAAAACTGTGTACCTTATTCAGATCTGTGTGTTTGGTTGGTTGGTTCTCTTTAATTTCTCAAGGAAGAAATTATTAGAATTTAATTTCTCTTCTTCCATCTGACCACACAAATGAATGCAAAGTAGTTAACTCTACAAGGCTTGTTCGGGAAGGAGGGCTGTTTGGTTTTTAAGCCATTAAGGTGGTCATTCCTTCTATGGTGCTAACCCTTCTTCCCTGCTGAAGCTTATTCCTCATTGGCACCTCTCTTCTCTCAGAGACCTGTTCTGTTTGGTCTCTTCTCACATGTTTTTCACGTTGCAATTCGGCACATCATATAACAGCTTAACCATAGAGCAGAGACACTTCCAGCACCCAGTGGGCTGCTCCCTTCTCACTCAGCATTTCAGCTTCACTTGGCTTGTGATCTCTAGTCGTTGACTCCCTTACACAGAGATGGACCCTCTTTTGTTCCTTCTGTCCTGCCTTCCTTTTTTTAATCCTTCACCGTGCCAAAAAAAATTACTTTGTGAGGTATTTGGAAGCTTTTTGATTTCAACATTTTTAAAGGTGTCAGGCTGGGACTCTCCCCAAAAATAGCAATAGTTAAGTTAGCTAGCTATCATGTTTTAAATGTTTGTTATATTTTTAAAGAGGTTTTTCCTTTCTTCTGAAATGTGCCAGAAACATGGTGTTTCTGTTCTATACAGTGGTTGACCTCACTTTTATTTTCCTGTTTTTAGAGGGAAAAGTGGTTTAGGAAGACAGAGAAGAGGCAGAGCAAATAGTAAGCACAAATCAAGGACAGTTTCTTTGTTCTTCCCTCAAAAGAATGTCTCATTTGTTTCAGGCTTCATCCTAAGTTATCAAAGTCCCATTCCAGCTGAGAAACAGATATATCTCAAAGTGTGACCACCTGCTCAGCTTAGTAGGACTTTATCCTTAGACACTAAGAGGCCAGTGGTTGCTCTGTGCCTGCAAGCAGCTGCATACAGATGGCGATGCACTGAACTCACCCATGAGAGTTTGAACTGCAAAGCATACTGTAAATCCATTTGGTATTTTAAACATTTTTTTTTTCAATTCCTTCTAATTTTCACCCATGCTGGAAAATTTTTGTTCTTCATGAGCCTCAGAAGTCAAATCAGGCAAGCAGGGTACCACTTATTTTTCAACTCCAAGTGACGAAGGGTGGAGAAAGGATTTGTCATCTCTCTAAGTTCTGGGAAGGGCTTTGGGTCCCAAAGATTTCACTGCAGTCAGTGGAGGGAGATGGCAACTCCCAGCTCAAATTGCAGGTATGTGAAAGGACTCTTTGGAAAAGCTCTTTTCTCTCTCCATGACTTTGGAAAGAACCCAGGTAATGAAGACAGATATAGATAGATAACAGCTGTAGAAAAGAAAAGGCCTCTTTTTTCAATTTTTCCTCTTTTTATCAGTCCTTGCTGTGTGGAGGAAAAAGCTCTCTCTCACACACACACACACACACACACTCACACACTCTCTCACTGTCCTGACTGCACAGACAATAGGAATCATGTCCCACAAAATGCAAAAGACGTCTGTAAGACCTGGAGTCAGGTCAGGACTTAAACGTGCTATAAGTGTATATATATTCTTATGTTTTACACAGAAAATAAATAAATGCTTGCACAGCATCAAGTACATAACTCAGCTTTGCATTCGTGTTACCACAGTGTTTTTAGAATAAACTTGTGTCCCTGCACACCAGCCATATGCATGCCAGGAAAACTGTGACTCAGTTTTGTTTGGTGCAACTTACAATGAACATGTGTTTTGGGAACTATTAGAGGAGGAATAGAGACTTATATTCCAGGCTAATGCTGGGACTATGTATCATCTGACTTGTCAGGTCTGGGGCATTAACTGACATCGCATATCAGGTTAGGTTAATAATCTATGACTTGGTTCTGCTTGAGCAGATCTGTGTGCCCAGACTAGAGATCAGTGACAAACCTGGAGTCTCAGGGGGGAAAGGATTAGTTGCTCTGTCATCAGCAGGATGGCACTCACACCACAGGATGTTCAGAACTATTGCCTGGATCTGCTGTGAATCACAAGCTACACCTGGAAAGTAGCAATACAGATCTGTCTCTCCAGGGATGCCCACAGCAACGAAAGCAGGCTTGGATGACAACATGACAGATACTGGTAATTTTGAACGGATATTACCAGAATGGGAGAAAAACTTAAAGGCTATAAAAATACCTGCCTTTTTTAACAAGATGCCCCAAGAGACTGGGAAGACTTTCCCTCATTCCAAAAAAGTCGGGAATTACCTCGTAGGCAAAATGATCAACAAGGGCTCCTTTGCCAAGGTGATGGAGGGATTGCACATCCCCACAGGGGAGAAGGTAAGCTCATAATGAGAGTGTTAACACACGCTAGGAATTGCAAGTAACCTCACACTAATTTATGGCAGAAAATTTCTGACCATTTGATCTGCAAACCACAGTCTACTCAGTGAATTGTCCTCTGAAACTTATTCTCATAAATTAACCTCATAAGTTGAGTTTATTGCTCATGTGTAATCAGTCACATGTGTGAATATGTATTTAGTGCAACTATTTTCACAATTATAAAATATAGGCAACAAAAATAACTTCCTGCTGAAAGAGAGAAGGATGATGGCATAAAGACAATTTCAAATCTGTTTTCCTTAATAATACTCATTGAGTAATTAGTGCTGTGTATCTGACCTTTAAAGCTATGGACAACACTTAGTGAAAAGCCAGACACTCCAATAACAATAATTTATATAGCAGGACACAGATAAACTCTGTTATCTCTAGCTCATTCAGGCTAAAATAACTAGACACAAGATAGAAGTGTGGAAAGGTGGGTTACTATAAAGAGATTTTTTGAATTTTGCTTATCTTGTGGCTTCAACAGCTTCACTGTCCAACTAGCTCCCCAAATCACAAAGAATCTAATCCCAGCCCATAACACTCAGCATCTTGAGTGACTTTTAGACTAAGTTGCAGGGGAACATGTTAGAAAATAGATGTGCTACCTTACAGATGCAGTTACCAGTTGAGCACGTAGGGATGTTTTGCATTTCAGAATATTTTGTATGTGCGTATTTATTAATGTAATGAGAGGGATAGATAAAAGAGAGTTCAGCCTTTCTGTTTTGGTGTTCTAGAGAAATAAAAAGTGTATTCTTCAGTCACGAATGTCTCCATCTGTGATACTGATTGTCAATACTATGTTGAAAACAGCCTCTCCCAGTCCATACCCTTTTGAAAACAAATCTTGGTTGCAAAGCTTGCTGCTAATTTGCAAATATCCTGCCATTTAGGTAGCCATAAAAGTCATTAACAAGAGGAAAGCCAAGCAGGATTCCTATGTTTTAAAAAACATGAAGCGTGAGCCACGGATACACCAGATGATTAAGCACCCCAATGTTGTTCAGCTATATGAGACCTTGGAGACTGACAACTCCTATTACATGGTGATGGAACTGTGCCTTGGTGGTGACCTCCTGGACAGAATTGGTGAGAAAAAGAGGCTGGCAGAATGGGAAGTAAGGAGATACACCTGGCAAATTCTGTCTGCAGTAGAGCACCTGCATTGCCAGGGCATTGTTCACAGGTGAGATGCTTCTCTCCTTTCAAACAGTAACAAAAAAAAAGTGTCTAACAACACAGAGTGCTCTTCTTCACAAGAGCGTTTCTTTATTTTTCCCTCATAAAAGCAAGGATTGCTAAGAAGAATATGTTCTCTCAGCTCATTTTAATGAAGAATTTTATTCTCAGTAGTGGTTATTACTGTTATAGGCTGTTATGCACTCCTGCGGTAGAAATGTAACAAAGTCCAGGGATAAGAACTGATGAGCACAACAAATCAATGCTTTGCCACAATTATCTTAGAATTAGCTAGTAACAAATGTGTATCTAATTCAAATATTTCAGTGTGGCTAAGCACATAAATATTGATTTCCTTTGGTTAGCCACAACATATTGAAATAACCACACACCACTCAGGACTGAAAATTGAGGAATCGCAGCTCACTACTCGTGAAAAGGACATGGCCTGCAGGTCTGGGTCTGAGACAGGTTGCTGATCTTCCATATTGGCTTTTGCATTTCAAGGACAGATCATGACTTCAGCTGCTGCTAGAGGAGCCTCAGCAGCCCATGCAAGGAGAGCTGATATTCCCCCCTACTAGGGATCTTGGCACATATGCCAAGAGCAGCAGAATAATACTACCATTTTAGGTGGGAGAATAGGCTAGAAGCAGTTTTTCCCACCATTTTTCTCTTTTACTTAATGATTCACAGTCAATCAGATCCTTAACTTTAAATGGTGAATGGACTCACTCAGAAAGTCCCCAGGACCTAACAAGTAATCCAGTTGACTGCATCATTACGGCAACCATGAAACAAATAAGCTGTGAATGTGATGGCTCAGCATTTATAAGTGCTTTGTGACTTGAAATGCTTGCAACCCAGCACTTCATTACATTGGATTTGTTAATTAATAAGGAATAGACAAGAAAGAAATGGACAGTATGTGACCTAGAGAATTTAAACAAACAAACAAACAAAAAAAAAACACCAGAAAATAACCCAACGGGCTTCACCCCATTAGTCCAGACTGACATCCTTGCCTTGCTGGTTCCCTGAGTAATCTATTTTACAGCATTTCTTCAGTGCTCATGATCATAACATTTATTTACTTCCCATGACAACATTCCTCATTAATTTCTCAAGCCCTCTACCTTTCTCTTTGTTTGGAAACAACTCTTCACAGTGAGCTGGAGAGTAGCCTGATTTCTTGCCCTACTTCTCTCTTTTTTGTTGGTCATGTTTTGCTGGGAAAGCTTCGCGCGAGAGAAAAATTTTGCTTCACATCCTGAGACTAACCATGTACAAAATGGCATGAGCTCCTCTGGCGACTTGATTTACTATCAAACTGCCCTAACCAAAGGAAAATTCATCCCTGGCTCTCAAGCATTTTGTCATAGGGTTTATGGAGTTGCATGATCTGGCAGGAGACAAGCCACCTTGCTTGGTTGCAGGTGTAGGTTCAGTCAGCAGTATCTCAACTCATGACCTGCTGCTAGCTTTGAGATTCAGAGTTGTGGCCTTGACCTCATATGAGAAGCAGACTGGGAAAATCTGGAAGAGTTTCCCTACTCAGCTCCAGCTGCAGTGATTTATAACAATTCTCTGCAGAGGTCAAACCAACAAGGATAATTGTGGGTGTATCCTCTTCTGAAAAAAAGGCATCAATGTTCCCAGAAAGATGAGCACAGAAATAGGAAAGTTACCTCACAAATTCAGTCTGATTTTCTCATCTAAGCATGGAGCAAAGCTCAACTCTTTAACATTCCTTTAACACAAGTAAAGGAGGGTTCCCAAGCTGCCTGTTGGGAACAGTTGGGGTCCTGGTAAAATCACACCAGGTATGAGTTCATGAGATGGATAATTGCATGCCAGTGTTTGGGTCTATGCATAGGGGTCCCTTTATTTTACTAGAACGGAGGTGCCTGGTCACATTCCCAAGCTCATCATTTAGGAATTTGCTAATCTAATGTACTTTTGCTCAAAAGTGTCTTATGGGCATTCCTGACTTTTAACCCTGGATATACATCAGAAAAACAATATTTTCTACTGTCTTAATAATATACTTGATGAAAAACTGGCCAAATTTGTGACTATTTTTAGTCAAAACAGATATGTCTCAACATAAATTCTACACTATGTTTAGACAGCTATTTTGTTTCTTGAGATTTACTTTTCCAATTCAGCATTAATATCAGCACTGATCCAACAAATCCTTACAGCTTAAATTGAGTCTACATTTCACAGAACAGGTAGTAACTTTTCTTGTCCATGCAAGATCACAGTCGATTTTAGGTCACAGTTGCAAAAATGATGCAGAAGACAGAGCACTGACTTGCTTGCCAGTTGTCCCAGCACACAGCTTTTTAGTGTGCCAGATATAAGAAGGCTCAGGCACTAGATCTGGTTCAACAGTTCCACAAGATAACACTCATCAGCTGAGTTCTGCTTACTATCCCTATGCCTGCTCTGGACATGGCCAAGTGGTGAGGTAATGCTTCTGAGCTTCAAAACCTCAAATAAAGATGTGTAAGTTAAATCACATCGCCTTGCAATTGGGTTGAGTTAGTGCATGCATACAGTCAGCTACCAACTCCTAAATCTGGTGTTTGCTAGGTGACATTTACTTGCTTGTATGTACAGTTCCTAATTTTTCCTGGCTCTTTTCTACTCTCCCATATAAAAATGTCATATATCCCTTTGAATCCCTATTGGACCAAAGACCAGGACAAACATCACAAGCTGCCCTCTAGGCTCTCTGAAGTCCCCCCGGGAATGAGAAAATAAAAAATCACGGTGTTGCTTAAATTTACAACATTTCTTGGAAAGTTTCCTTGGGGAAAGAAAAAAAAAAAAAAAAAGAACAAGATGTGTCTTTGATGCAAAATAACTTCTGACGCTATGTAAACTTTCATAGTGGCCATTATCAGGTTTTTCAGGCAAGAAAGCATACATTTTTATTAACTGCGTGAGTGCTCAGCTCAGCCTATAGAACAGCAACTGTAACAATCCAATGTAACATTATTTAATTGTAGGGTAGTAAAAGTCATCAGAGTGCACTGTGGTGCGCTAAATCTGATAGAAATGTCAGATTTGCAGTGGCCTGAAACATAGCTAGTTTTAAACAGCAGAGTGAGTAGGGTTATAACACCTGTGGACTATGAACAAAGTTATCTTAAATCTACCTCCCAGCTTTTGGGCACTGGTTTGTTTGCCACTCGGGTAAACATGCTATTTAAATTGAAACGTATTAAAAAGATATCATTAAAATCATCCCCATCCTGTCCTCACCCTGGGGCAGCAGACAGTTTTAAGTGCAATGCTGTCCCATCCAGAGCCATGGAGATAAAAGGAAGCTCCCATGAAACTACCCATTATGACTACCAGGTACCACCTCCAAACTTCGTACCCTGCAGCAGTGCAGTGCTGTTCATGCAGCACCAGTCCACCCAGCCCTTCCTCCTTGTTCCCATCCCCCCTCTGGTTTGTCCTCCTGTGCTTTCTGAGCTCTTTGGGCTCACAAAAGCACTTCACAGCTTCAGAGCAGGTGTGAGGGAAATCCATGTCCTGGAGCTGCTTCTGAAACTTTTTTTATCCCCCCCAGCTGCCCTAGAAACGAGGGAAGCCTCCAGTGGCATGCGGGAGGCTTTGATGGGGGTCAGGAAAGCATTGCAGGCTATTGGACTGGCTCCCAACACCCAAATTACACTGGCTGAGGATTCCTCCATGATGCAAAAGATTTCAGCTGCCATTTCAGGCACTCCCCAGAGTGGAACAATATTCTGGCTTTGGGTTTTAATTTATAGATATATAAATATTCCCACAATAAGCAAGTAAGTACCTGAGCCACCTAACAGAGTTTTTCTTACATCTCTGAATTATGTCCTCCTGGGAAGGGATGGCCCATACTGGTTGACCCTGTTTACATAAACGTTACTGCAGAGATGTCTCCACTTTCAGGATATCTGTCTCTGAACCAGCTTTGGTACACCTCTCCTCTTCTGCAAGCAAGGCAAACCTCACTTTCCAGTTCCCTTCTCATCCTTCATATTTCCCAAGCACAATTTACTCACAAAGAAATCAGAAATGTTCAGCATTGCTCACTACTTCAAACAAAGCCCAAAAAATTCCAATCAAAAAGTGTGAATTTTTTACTCTAAAGAAGAAATAAATACAGTGCATTTTAAAAAAAAGTATAAATCAGCAGAACAGATAATTCCTAAAATTAACAGTCTTTTTAAAGTGTATACTCATAAAATATTCCCTGAAATACAGAAAGTTTCCATTTTCCCAACTGAAAACTTCGGGAAGGAATAAGGATCTTGTTACAATTGCAGGCTGAGCTGTGCAGAACTATTGTTATTATTTCAATTAAACTTTGCTAAAAACTATCTGTGAACGGTTAGCTGGGACATCAGGCATCTTAAAGTTTGCTTTCTGTCTCCTTCTTAGGGACCTAAAAATTGAAAATTTTCTTCTTGATGAGAACAACAACATCAAAATCATTGGTAGGTGCACTCTATCAGTGAAGCTTGTTTTCTGCTTTTGTGTGTGTGTATGTGTGTCTTTCAGTGACAGTTTGGCTACTATTCAAACAGCATGTTTTATGAGTGAGCTTGTGATTATTCAATAAACATATTTGAGCTTTTATACAAGTTATGAAGTATAGCTTAACAGCTTGTTTATCTGAGCTTGAACTGAAACATATTTTTAAGAGATCAAGGAAAACAATTTTGCCTATTATTTTCCCTTGTGTATTTCTGGAGAAGCAAGAAACAATTACAGCTTTTATGTGTAGAAAGTTGTTCCTAGCAGAAGTGATTTGTAGACAAAGAAATAAATCTTCTGGGTTGAAATGCAGGTATGAACACATTAGTTTCTGTTGAGTCATTACTTCAGCTACAGACCTCATCATTTGGTATGTGTTAAAAAAAGAAAAAAAAGACTGTTTTGGTCACCAACAAAAATCTTGCTAGGGTTGTAAAGCAAACTGATAAAAATGAGAGAATTTGCACCAAGCAGTTAACACAGTTCAGAGAGACAACTAATTTTATTCTATGGAAACACCACAGAAAAATCTCAACAAGGGATGTTAACTCTTAGAGAAGCCACATGTTTAACCCAGTGTTTCCTAAACTTTTAAAAGCTTAGCACCTCTGAGAAAAAAAGGGCCCCAACTCTTCACCCCTGTTTTATAGCCAGCCAGTCCCTTACAATCACACCTTTCTCTTCCCTCCCCCTTGCACACGTGCACATATACAGAGAAAAAGGCTCAAATTAGCATATTTTGCCCCACATTTACCATGAGCTAAAGCACACCTAGCTGAGCTGAATGCTGTGGCTTGTTAAGCCATGCTAATGCAACTGTGTAGCTGTGTACTAGCATGCAGTCAGCAGAGGCAAACCAAAACAGTTAAACCGAAATCAACCAAACCAGATCCATGGCTCGGTAACTTCATTGTAATTCCTCTGCTAATTCACAGCACATTTATTCAAACCCAAATTGGCAACTACAGCTGAGGCATCAATAGATGTTAGAGCTAGCTGGTGGTTTTGTCTTTCTCCTGTCTTCAGATAATTGGTAAAGAGAAAGAAATTTGGGGAGAGACTAAAACTTCTTTGCCTTTGGCTTTGTAATTGTCAGATTTTGGATTGAGCAATACTGCAAAGTTCGATGGTCTCTCCCAGGAGCTGTTACATACCCAGTGTGGAAGCCCAGCTTATGCTGCGCCAGAACTCCTTGCTCATAGGAAATACGGTCCAAAGGTGGATGTCTGGTCCATGTAAGTAGATCTAAAAATGCACTTGTTGAAGCACTCTCAGCACTGAATTGTTTAGGAAAGACTGATATAAATGGGTTTGTGGCTCTCAACTTTGGGGCATCAATGGCAAAAACAAAGATACATCAGAAAAAAACACTTGCACATCTTGAAATGTGCCTCCATTTTAAAACACTGGAATAAAAAATGAATGATCAATACACATGCTATTCTGGAGGAACCCTGTGTCAAGAGAAGTCAGCAGAAGGTCGGATATCTGCATATAGGAACCTGTACTGAAAAGCCAGAGAAAGAATTTGTATGTACCAATCCGCAGGGACGAACCCTGCCACCCTCCTGTCCTTCTGGCACACAGTTTCAGCTGGTAGCAGAGTAACTTCTGACAAAATCAGAAACTTTAAAAACCCTGGGCTGACAAGTGGGCATTTTCTGTCTAAGGCATATTTTGCCAAAAGAAGAGATCTATACAGAAAATTTGAGTCTTAGGGACACACAGACCTAGGATGTGGCTATAGCAGAGCTATGAGACCTTCATCCATACCTTAGCTAGGCCCTTTGTATCAAATTATGATAAAAAGGTAGAATTACAGGTGGCATAAACCTGAATGGAATCCATATACTTTTTTAATGAAGCCTACAGAATATATAACAAGCAAGAATTTTATATAACAAGCAAGAATATTATAACAAGCAAGAATACAGAAGGTGCCATAAGAAGAGTAAGTTTTCACATAAACTATCTCAGACATTTCAAATTCATTTGCAGTTCTAGCAGCCAAGTTATAGGGGGGGTTACATTTTTTTTCTAGGTGGAGCTGGCAAAATTATAGTATGTTAAGTTGATTTTTGAGTATCCTTTGATCTCCATGTCCATGCGATCATTTGTCCAAAGGCAGTTCATATTTATCTATATGTGTGTGTGTGTGTGTATATGTGTATATATATATATATGTGTGTGTGCATGCATGTGTGTGTGCCAGGATATCAACTTCTTCTCAGCTGTTTTGATAGTAACCACATGCCCAGATCTGAGTGTTCCACCTAGGATACATTTTTAAGCCCATTTCTAGCAAGTATGATTCAGGGCATAGAAAATGAGCATGTGTAATATAAACTAAACCAAATCTTTGCCTAGAGCATTAAGATTAAAAAAATCAGTGGCTGATCAAACGCACCTTCATCCAGATTCCTCCCACCTATTTGTAATTATAACCATAATTCCTTTCAGTATCCTGACTAACAAATGGTAAAAATCCAGCCATTGAAGCCAATAGTAAAAGCCCATGGATTTCAAATAGCTTACAAGGCTTTTAAGAGTAATATGACTTTTTGGTTTAGAAATACCACCTCCCATCCCACCCCAGAAGAATAGTGGTTTAAAGGATATTAATGTTCTGCTACTGGAACAGGTTGCCCAGAGAAGCTGTGGATGTCCAATCCCTGGAATTGTTCAAGGTCAGGCTGGATGGAGCCTTGGGCAACCTCATCTCGTGAAAGGTGACCCTGCCTATGGCAGAAGTGTTGAAAGTAGATGATCTTTACGGCCCCTTCCAAGTCAAACCATTCTGTGATTCTGTTCAACACACAATGCTGCGTTTCATTTAAACCACTTCATTCAGGACATGTGCCAAAAGGAAAGGAAAGCCTGGATGTACAGAGCTGCTCTGAACTAGAATGTCACACTTGCCTGTCCAGCTGTGAGAATACAGAATTCCTTGAGGAGTTCTCAGCAGTTTTTACAAAACTGGGTGTTCACAAAGGACAAAGTGTTTTAGTTTACTCTGCAGGGTTGCTGGTACCTACATCTGGTTCAGGTACCTAAAACAGAAGCTTAGTTTTCCTATATGTTCAAAAGAGAAGAAGGATTTATGTACATATAGATATATAATATACATTATTCCTCTCAAGACCTACCTCTGGCAGACATACTATATATTAGGGTTTTGATCTAACCATGATTCTTATACCTCAGCTTCTTCTAAATTTATTGGGTATGAATGGTACACAGAGTTAAGGATGAAGGGATACATGCTACCAAATTACTTCTGTATAAGTCTGGTTTTTGAGAGTGCTACTCTGAATTTGTTTAGGCATAACAAAGATTAATCAGGTCTAGAGGATGCTGTCAGCACTTGAATAGGATAACACTGATTTCACAATTCAGATATCTGAATAAGGGCAAAGCAGTAACCTTAGAACCATCTACTGAGCTCACTCTGTTAATAAACAGCATAGAACAGTTTGAGGGCTATATAAAACTTATGTATGGCCCTTGGTCTTTAACACAGATTCTGCACCTCAGGCATAAAATACATTTATAATTTAAATCAGAATTGTTCACATTATCATAGTGGGAAAGGAAACTCTGATGGACTAATATATTAATTAGAAAGATAAGTCACTTGTATTGTCACAAAATATGTAGAGGATTACAGATTGACTGGACTCTAGAATCAAAATATTTCAGTGCAGTACACAAATACCGACTTCATGCAGCAGGACTGATGAGGAGTCATTTCAACAGGAACCAAAAAGCCATAGTTTTTCAACTGTTTGAAAACATCAGTAGAAGATTGTAGTTGAGCACACCACAGATTTGTCTTACAGATAACATCATCATCATCATCTCCACTAATGTACCAACCAGATCAATTAAATTAGAATTGCCTGAATTCCTACAATGACTATCTCTGCTGAGTTCTGTAGAGAAACGGTAAAGAATGGTTGAAAGGAGCTCTGAGCAACCTGGACTAGTGAAAGGTGTCCCTGCCCACAGCAGAGGGGTTGAACTAGGTGATCTTTAAGGTCCCTTCCAAACCAGGCCGTTCTATGATTCATTCTATGATGAAGAACAGTGCTGTTGTGGTGGTGTGGTTCAGCTGGAGAAAGGAAGTACCATGGAGAGTGTTCAAGGAAACCTCCCTCTTTGCAAACTCAGGACAGCTAAGCAAGTTTTCCAAACGTTGGTACTTCTCCAAACTGAATGGCAAACCTTCACAAAGTTTGCTGATTGCTGCTAGCAGATTGTTAATCTTTCGCAAGAGTTAAAGTTTTAAGTCTTTAGCCAACAGCAAGCTGTTATCACACGAATGCCTTCTAGGCATAAGTCACACCTAATTTAGCAATCTGAGCAAAGCAAGAAGAACTGAATTACTATTTGGAACAAGATCTATCGCATCGGTCCCAGTTCTGTGTTGTGACTCAGCCTCCAAACCAAAATGCTTTATTCTGATGGGCTGGGTACATTGCACTGTCACTCCAATTAGCTTATTTTTAAAATAAACAGCAGGTTTCCACTTTCAACACTGCAGGCTTTCCAGTCACTCACTGTACACTCTATTTTATATGCAGTTCCCACAACATTCTTTTCTAGATAAAATGGCATTTACACAAAGAAAAAAAGCATAAGATGTGTATTCAGTACAAATTGCTGCTTAGGGGTAATTTGTAACCTCATTCTTGATGCTGAAGGCAAATCTCTGAAAACTGACTCATAACTGTGTGGGATTTTAAAATAAATATTTATTAGCATTATATGGAGCTCTGATGTTTGTCTTTTTCTTTGACAGAGGAGTAAGCATGTTTGCTATGTTAACCGGCACATTACCCTTCACTGTGGAACCTTTTAATATCAAGCAACTACATCAAAAGATGTTAATTGGAGAAATCAGCCCTATTCCGTCAGATATCTCCCCTGGTAAAGCACTTCAATTTTTATGAAGAATACCAATGTAAAAAATTTCTAACCCCTGCAATAAGAAATAAGTTATCAAAACTTTAAATATTATTTTCCTGAATACTTTATCTTTTGGCTACAGACAGAGCCCATGACATTGAGATTATTAAAGAAATGGGAGGGCTGCTTTTGTGAAGAGTCTGTTCATATTTTTCATGAGAAAGAACTGAAATACAACATTTTCCAATGAACTTTACTGACAATCTCTAATGAGGTACAGTCAATGGAGTCTTTTAGGGCAACTGGAAAAGACAGTTCTCAAAAGTTTTAGACTGAATTACAACCCATGACTCTAAAGCCTACAAGTCATATTGGTGTGTATGCACTCTCGGTCAGCAGTCCAAAATTTATTTCCTCAAAGCTCAAAATTCTGTTGCTTTACAGTGATTACTATACACCTCTGGCTCTAATCCTATTTTCTCTCCACCTGGGCTAGCATCTCCTCTGTCGACCATCACAAGCTTAGGCACCTTCTCACAGCTTCACTTATCGTACAGCTTCACTGACCAAGTCAGAAAGCAGAGCAGAATGAGACGTGTTTAACACAGCTACCCACCAGCAAGTGTTCAGACCTCTCCATCATTTTGAGCAGCATTGCTATGATGTTAGGCAAGAATGAGCCTAGGAACCAAGACTGGCTTCAGTGGCTGCCTGCAGCCAAGCACTGGAGAGCAGCGGACAGTTCCAGACTAAGCTCGCTGGATCTAGTCTGTAGTACAATATTAAGATAATGTGATGATTAAATTTCTTTCTCTCCCCTAGTAAATGGTATGAGGATATCTACCATAGCTGTCAAGAATGGGTTGTACATTAGTCTCTTGTTTCTCTTTCTCAGGAGATTGGCTGCCAGACAGCAACTTCATTCTTGTACAATCCCTCCATAGCTGCAATTATTATATTTCTAATTTTTCTTATTTATGTTTTTGTTATAGCTTCTACTAATAAATGCATTATCTCTGCTTTTCTACAAAGCCCACACAGTTGGTGGAAGATTGTGGATAACTCCATTGTTCTCTTGCCCACTGGGAATTTAGTGAGAGAGCAGTAGTAAACTAGCTTTGCCTACTTTAGATCTAAGCTCTTCCGATGGAGATTACAAGAGAAAGGAGCAGTATGTTCCCAGTTTAATGCTCACTTGCCGTTTTGTTCATTTCAAAACATCCCCAAGGAATATAGAAGAATTCAGTAAAGTTCTCCCGAGAAATAAAAAAAGAAAGAGAGGGACTTTATGCAGTGTTGGAGCTGAGTGATTGACATATGGGAATGTTTGAGCTTTCTCTGTCCCAACTCCAGGAAGCCAAAGCACAACACATCAGCTGAGCATAGGGGTCTACCTCTCTCCCTTGTTACAGAGAGTTTTATCAATGCAATTGGCTGCTTTGTGTGAGGAAAAGAACTCCTGGGTTAAATAACTTCAGCTGGCAATGTGCCCCTTCCTAAAGCCTTCATCAAATGCTGAGTGAGCACAATACTGAGATTGTTACTGATGCCATAGGCTGCATTCACTGGGGTAAATCAAGAAAATTAGGAAGTGAGGTCCAGTACTGTATCTACAACAGCATCCATAGGTCCCTAGCAGGCATCCTGGCATGGTTTGGCTCCTGCTGCCCATCATGCTCAGGTGACCTCGGGGGGACAGAGTCACTGTGTGGGATCATGGCAGACTCAGAGTAAACCCCGAGAGACTGAATTTTATCCAAAGCTCTTACAATGTGAAGAAACAGGACAAATGCCTCACTTCTGAAGAAGGAAAAATATGCACCAACAATCAATTATTACTAGTAAACAAGCCATTGCATTGTAATATTCCACAGGAGCTGTACACTTCATGCAGTCCTTGCTTGAGCCTGACCCTGCTAAGAGGCCTGGAGTCAAAGAAGCAATAAAAGACAAATGGCTGAATGAAGGTTTCACCAGGAAAATACTGAACACTGTTCCCTATGAGAACAGGTAACTGTTTTGATATTTATCTTCTAGCTTAGGATTTCAGGATTGGGGATTTTGGAGGGAATTGGGTCTAAGATTTGTTTGTTTGTTTGTTTGTTTTAGGAGATTTTTGTTATCTACTGTGGGCTGTTCCAAAATAACAGAATTTTGTTTCAGAAAATGTCACATCAACTTTTCTAGCCATGGATAAATTTTGTGTAAGAGGAAACATCCTTATAGAACTGCTTATATCCATTGCATCAGTAATTTTTTTTCTCAACATGCCTCACAGCTGCCACTAATTTCTAGACAGTGTGCTTCTAATCCTTTCCTATAAAGCTAGGTCTCACATGCCCACATGAGGGAACAACATTTTTATATTACACTGAAGTTCCTGCTATTCTAATAATTTTTATTCTCATCCATCTTTGTAACTGGCTTTAAATAGTCTCCAATTTTTCTTAATAAGGCACTTTATGATTTTACGGTAAGATTTGGAGTATCAGAATCCAAGACTGATGTATTTCTACAGTGTCTTTATTAGACTTTACTACTCACAGAAGCCTGTGAGTAAAGCAATTATCATTGTAACAAAACATGTTTTATTTCACAATCTAATTTAGATAAAAATTAAAGTTCCACTGTGCTTTCTTTAGTTCTTTTTTTTATCCTTCAAGATTTTCCTGTCTTTGGCACTCTTCCTGTCTTCTATGTACATGCACACACACTATCTCTCTGTTAATCCATTTCAGGCTACTGTACTAAGAACTGAAACATACACACTTGATTAAAATGAGAACATTTTTCAGGCTTAATCCTAGTGGGTGTCCTTTCAGAGTAATCAATTAAATCAACAATAGAACATTTAATGATGCAGTAACAGAGCCTCAGCCCAGAAGTGAAGTTAGTATAGCCAGACAAGAGGATCATTGCACAACTGTGTATCATAATTTGCCTGTACAATCAACTTAGCTTACTCCATCTACATCACAAGAAGTGTATTGTCCACTTACTGTAAATTCTGACATTGTACCTGGACGCATCCTTTGTATTTAAATACTTTTTCCTAATTTTTCAGACTTTGCCCCAGTGACCTGAACTCTGTTGTTTTAAACTACATGACTGAATTTATGGAATTCAGTCTTTCAGAAGTTGTCAACATTTTAATAAATAACAGACCCTCTCCTACCATGGCTTCTTATTGCTTATTGCTGAAGAAACTGCTCAGGTACCAGAGAGACCGCAAAAATGCCCAGGTAAGATATAATGGTCATGACAAGCATAAAGTGCTCCCTTGATTTTTCTGAGGAACAATACAGTAGCCACATAGCACATGTTAAAAAGGTAGATGTCCATGGAATGGGGAAAATGTCATCAAAAATAGTTGTGAAATTGCAGATTTGAGTGCAGTCTCATGAAAATTGCATTCTGGCATTCTCAGAAGTGATTAATTTTTGAGAATTTTTTTTATTACCAGAGATAAATATACAATTTTTTATGCCTAACGGATTTTAAAAATGAGCTGCTGGTTGAAATGGGATTGAGAATTATTTTACCTTACATATAAGATTACTTCTCCACTGGGAAAAGGATCATTAGCATCTCAGTGACCTCGCCATCCCTTCCCTTTCTAACTGGTCTGTGAGGACCTAATCTAAAGTCTGGGGAGTAGGAAACTGTTAAAGCTGTAAAATCTTTTCCCAGTATCTTTTTTTTTTTTTTTATTTTTACCACTGTATCTAATGCTCATACCCCAGCTCCAACTCACTCAGGGACATGGAGTGAGATCAGAGGTGGCAAAAATTTTAAAAAGAAATTCAAAAAATTATGATAATCACTGGTAAGGCCACAATTAGTCAAAAAGGCTGTAAGCTTTTCTTTTACAACCACCTCCACTAAGGGGTTCACAGCTCAGCCATAAAAATTTTGCTTCAGGCAGAAACTGGGCAGACAGGAAGCCAAATTCCAGCTTCTAATACAGAAGTGCAATGGGAAAAGTTTCAGCTACAAAACAACACACATCAGTGATTAGCCTCCCATTCAAAGCCTTTGCCCTGGAGAAGCTGTATTTTGAGAAGGTCCAGTTGACTCCTCCAGAAATTATTCAGATGAGCTTGAGCAGATCCAGATCTCAATCGCAGCACACAGCCCTGAGGTCGCAACAGTCTGTGCAGTGTCTGCAGACAGAACCATAACTCAAAAATATGAGTTGGGGAGTGTGTGTGCATGGTTAGGGAGAGGAGGCTTTTCTTCACATATGTGAATTTTTTCATGTTACAAGTTCAAGTAGGATCTGCTAAATCATAAGTGACTCAAAAAGACCCATATTGTAAAGGCTATTGACCAGGTTTCTTATACCTCTGGATATCAAGCTGATTTACAGCCAGCAGAGATCTAGCCTTCCAGGCAAGTGGTAATGTTTCATGTCCTGTATGACCTCTTTCAGCATCCTAACCGGCTGAAAGAGGGAAGTGATCTTGCAGATAAGGTTGCAAGCTGATTAGGCGTCTGTTACTTCTTACCGCTCCTGGCATCCAAAATGTCCTCTTAAGGCAGAGAGTCAAGCTGAATTCAAGCACAGGCACCAAAAATAGCTCTGATTGTAGGTTATTAATACTACTGATTATTGTTTTAAAGTCCTAGTAAATATACTTTCCAGAGAGGGTGCAAAAGAGGGGAAATTTAACAAAGGAATGACAGACATTTTCTTTCTCTGTGTTGACATTTTCCAGTCAAAGGCTTAAATCCAAACCTATACTGACCCAAAATAACCTGACTAGCTCTCAGCTCAAAACGGTGACTTTCACAGTATCATGGGTTCACAGACTGGCTGAGGTTGGCAGGGATCTCTGGAGGTCATCTGACCCAACCCTCCTGCTCAAGCAGGGCCACCTAGAGACGGTTGCCCAGCACCTTGTCCAGACAGTTTTGTCTCCAAGGATGAACACTCCTCAGCATCCCTGGGAAACTTGTTACAGTGCCTGGTCACCCGCACAGTGAAAAAGTATTTCTTGATGTTCATAGGGAATCTCTTGTGTTTCAGTTTGTGCCCATTTTCTCTGGTCCTGTCACTTTCAACCAATGAAAAGAGCCTGGTTCCTTCCTCTTTGCACCTTCCCTTCAGATATTTGTATATATTGATGAGATATCTCTGAGTCTCCAGGCTGAAGAGCTCCAGCTTTCTCAGCCTTTCCTCATAGGAGAGACATTCCAGTTGCTTAATCTTTTCTGTGGCCCACTGGAGTCTCTCCCATATGTCCATGTCTTTTTTGTCCTGAGGAATCCAGACCTAGGACGCAGTACTCCTAGTGTGGCCTCACCAATACTGAGCAGAGCTGCTGGCAACACTCCTGATGCAGCCCAGGATACCACCAGCCTTCTCTGCAGTAGGGGCACATTACTGGCTCATGGTCAACTTCATTTCCAGCCAAGTGGCCCCAGCATATCCTGGTGCCTGGGGTTGTTGTCTCCCAGGACCAGGACTTTGCACTTCCCCTTGCTGAACTAAACCTAGCAGGACATGCCTAGCATATGAACTGGGGTTCTGTTCAATTGTGTCATATCACAATTCCCTATTTCTACAGCTTCCCTATGTCCCTTTCCACATAGCTCCCAGGTGTGTAGTTCTTTCTTCTGCGCCACAAAACAATGCTGATCTACAAATCTTCACATGTTGAATGTGAGGAGTTCTTAAATTTGCAGACAGAATTTCCCTTTGATGGTTCCACAGGGAAATGACTCACTTTTATGGGGGCATCTTTGCTGAGAACTTGAAATACAAGCACAACCCAGATGCCCACATTTGTCAGAGTGGATTCTACTGCAAATAATACCTTCTAATATCTGTTCCTAAGACACAGGAATTAGGAAATTAGAACAGAACAATCGATACCATCTTTTTCCATGTCATTAAAAGTTTCTTTGCTCATGTTTGCCAGCACAAAGTTTTTAAATGCTACCTTTAAACTCATAAACACAAAGCCTGCTAGTAGTACAATTAAGAGATCATTCTGTTACCAAAGAGTGTTTGTAAACTCAGTTTTTGCCCCAGATAACCACTCTACATCATTTGTTTCTTATTTTTGTCTCTCTACTCCCTCTTATATTCTTCTCTATTATGAAAATCAGTGCTTCTCCCTTGCTAGTACTTAGGCTGTGCAAATTTGTACTTAATAAAGATCACATCTTGATCATTTCTTGTTCAAGCCTTTTGCACAATTAATGTCCCCAGAAGCTCTTTTAAATCATGACTATCAGTGCTACCACGTTATGCCAGTTTCTGCAACGTTCAATAATATTCATATTGCCCAGCAAGGCTGGGGTTTGGTAAAAAAAACAGGGGAGAAAGAGAGGAAGGCTCGCTAAGAAATCAAGTTGGGCATTCTTACTCAGTCAATGCTCTTATTTTTCCAGTATCCTCTGGCCTGTTCTTCAGCTAAAGCTACTTTATGCACATAGTTGGACAATGGCAAAACTTAGCCCTAAGCATATGCAAAGTATAGAGGGAAAAGAGAAGAATGCATCTCTTGGAGCCCAAGACGGATCTCCACACGGGTGGCATGACGTTTTTGGGCAGAGGCAGAGCCAAGAGCAGCCCCCAGTTCCCTTGGAGACTAGCCCACACTGCTCTGGCACAGCTCTCATAGGAGGCAACTGGCAGGGGATTATCTTGGGGGAAGGATTCTCTGCTTTGGTCTAAAAGAGGCCAAATTCAACCACCTCTTTGGCAGGCTATAATGCACTTCCCCGACCACCCGGCCACAGAGTTGAAACTGGGGAAGAAGCATGAAGATTGTTAACTGAGTGTGAGGGGGAAATTTCCCACTTTTTATTCTTCTTATTGAGAGCCTGATGTTACTGGAGCTTAATTACAACAGCATGGGCATTTGATATTTATATTACAAATTATGCCAAGGATATTTCAAAATGCATAGATAGATGTTCCCTCTATTCTGTATAAAGCCAAGTATTTTCTATTTATTACTAGCAGTGTGTGATCCGTCTTTAAATCACATAATTTCCTTTCAGCTCTCCAGATCTTGCAAATCTATGCATCTGCTTTAACTTTAAGGATGTGGGTAGTTTCACTGAGCTCAACAAGACAACTTGTGTGTATAAAATTAAAGCTCAAAAATTAGCATTTGCATCTAAAGGAGTTCAAATTTAAATCTAAATTACGGAAACGGATAAGTAACAACTAACAGTCACAAGTAAAATGAAATAACCTGAAAACAAATTGTCATTCATTTACATTTCTGTCTAGGACCACAAAGACTATTGTGTATTCCTGTCTGTGTATGAAAAGATATATTTACAGAGAGCTAATATTTATAAAGGAACAAATTTATGGTAAAAAAAATACTCCAGTATTTTTGAGCAAATTAGAAAACTCCTCTCCCCTCAGTGAATTGTAGAGAAAGTTGGCATCTGACTCTTCTGAATATTCTGTCCAAAAAGAACCAAAGATATCAGATATCAACACAAATGGAAAAGTAATTGCATTCATAACAATGCTTATGAATAACAAGCAATAAAAAATTCCACCAACGAAATCAGCCCAAAACATTGTTTGGAATTCAAATGCATTTTCACAAACCACTGCATTAAACTCATTCCAGGCAGCTGAATTTGCTATGATTTTTCACACAATACCAAGAAACATACAATTTCCTGGGGACAAATTTTCAGCACAACTTGTAATCTACAACTGAAAAAAAAAGTTTGTGGAAATTACTTTCCATGTACAAAATCCCTGTGTTTGATAAACCAGTGTGAGTCATTGTATTTGCAACATCTCCTTGTATACACAAGTTAACATTTGTACATGCAAATAATAGTTTTGTGGGTGCAAACAGATGTGAGTCTCATTTTTCTGTGTGGAATTAGAGAAGTCTGCTGAAAGCTTTACGCTGAAAAAAGCATAAGATCCTTTCCATGTTCAAATTTGAGCCATAAGTCACTGGATAAACTTAAAACACAGCCTGTCTTTTTATGCATCGTAATTTCTCCAAGCAATGCATTTACATTTTATGTGTTCTGTTGTAGAGGAGGGAGCCTTAATGATCACAATTTGCCATCCAGAACTTTATAGCTAGTCCTTGCAGAAAAGAACATTTCTGCCAAAAACTTCCTGCCCAGGTGCTTAACCAATTAGCTCTTAAGAGGTCTGGCAGTAAAACCAGTCATGGCAAGTTTTCTGATATACTGTATATAAGGTGACAGCTTGCAAAATGTAAGACGAAAATTTGTTTTCTTAACTAGCACTGTGTAAAATCCTGGGAGACTGTTTGATTGCATAGCCTAAAATGCTTATGACATCTCAAATTCGCAATTGATCTAGTGTGGTTTTAACAATATGTTGTCAACTTAAACATATTGTGTTTCTTTTTATAAATACTTCTACAATAATTTCCTTAATTGTGATTGGGTGCTGCAAATATGTAGGAGGGATGGGGTGACCCCACGTGTTTGAGGTTTGGGGCCCTTCAATTTTTTCCAAACATTTTTGCTAACTCACAAAATACATGTAAGCTTTCAAAAGTGCCTTTTGTCCACAAATTGCATCCATTCTTTTTAACAGTATGTTAGATTAAAAACATATTTTTCACGTAGGGAGTACTTTTTGATGCAAAGAATAGAAGAAAACCATGAAAGATAAATAGTATAGCAAAACAAATTACTTCTCTAATTATGGAAACAAAAAGTTTGTATTACAGAGGTGAAAAGATTGAAATTCACTACAGATAATTATTGAAGTGATAGCATAATGATAAAGTGAGTCAAAGATGATATGGAGACCAGCATAAAAAAGCTTGATATTGAACTGGAATATCCATGCAGATAGCTGTCTTGGTTTCAGAAACTACTTTAGAGCACGGTGATAATAACACCAAAGTTGTAGGTCTGATCCCCGTATGGGCCATTCACTGAAGCGCTGGACTTGATTGTCCTTGTGTGTCCCTTCCAATTCAAAATATTCTGTGATTCTACATTTCAGAAATGTTATTTTCAGGAGTGCCAGGCCTGAGAGAATATTGTCTATGACCGAAGCAGTGCACAGCACAATCATCACAGGAGTTAGTTCTGTAGAAGGGGTTTATTTCACTGTGCAGTCCTTGCATTTTCACGAGATTTTGATACCTGAAACTTGGTGTGCATAAAGCTGCCATGGTGAAGACTCCCAAAACTTGGATCATGGGACAGACAAGTGACCTACAAACGAGAACATATCCCCATGTACATGGAGTATACTGTAGGAGTGAGGGTAAAACCACTGTAGCAAGGAGTCAGTCCTGAAGCCCATTTTCTTGTTGGGATGAGCAGTCCTGTTACCACAGCTCCATGGAGGTCTTCCTGCTGCCATTCCACTGCAAAACCTTCCCAGATCTGGTCTACTCTTGTGCTGACTACTTGCCCTCACAGCAAACAGCAAGAGTCTCATGACAATCTTCCTCCTGGATCTGGAGTGGCTCACAGCATCCTATAATGTTTTTGTTTTGCAGCACGAGCTCTGTGGTACCTTGATCTTCTTTACACATCTGTTAGCAGACTCCATGAGCCATAAGCCATAACCCATAAGGAAGTGCTATGTGCTCTCCAAAGATAGCATTCTGGTTTCCAGTGGATTTTCATGAAAACTTTCTCCCTGTGGTCTGTGTTGTAAAAGGAAGGGTCTGACAGCCTATGTACAGCTGGGTTTCAGGAAGAACTTCTGGCATGAGGTCTGCTCAGATGAAATGTTGATGTGTGTAACTAAGGCTTGTGTAAAAATAAGATTTCCCATTGTACATGTTATACTGTGGGATTTTTTAAAGTTTAAGGAGCTTTTTTGTCCCTTACTAATCAAACGGTGTCTGATCATTTTACAGAGGGAAAATGAAATAGAAAAACACAGTATTGATCCTGATAAACAGCTGAATAAAGAGTCAGAAATTAAGATTTTCCAGAAGGCTGAAATGGACACTCTGGAAAACCACAGGAATTATGGCAATAAGGCATTTCCTTCTTTACTAACCCTGGCAGTGCCAGATGTTATTCAAGAAGATGAGATTGCAATTACATTGGAAAACCAAGAAAACTTGTCAAAAGGTACTGTTCTGAAATAAGTCTCACCCTCTTAGTCCAAAATAGTAAAAGGGTATTTGTCTAAGGAAAAAAAAGGGAACACAATTCCTGAAAATGCTATAAATATCTTCTCATTTTGTTTTGAAATTACAAGTATTTTGAGCAATTGTTTCCCAGGCTTAAGTGTAGTGATAGATATAATTTTGATCAGGTTAAAAAATTAACAGGTGAACACCTAATCCTATGCATACTCATCAGATACTAATTACAAATGACTGTTCCATGTCATTGTGTAAGTTAGTCCCTCTATGGGTCACCCACAAGGATGACCATGGGATAGTACAAGTACTGCTATGGCATTTTCAGGAAGAGATATTTAGAAGAAAAAAAAGGCATTTATGTACATTCCCAGAATGAACTTGAGCATGGTGCAAGCGTCACAACTTCACTATATTCAATAAGGGGTTGTCATCATTTTCCATAGTCTCAAAAATATAGAAGATGGATAATTAAAATCCAGATCTGCATTATTTCTGCTGCAGTTATTGCACCTTCACAGCTACTCACATGGCTAAACTAATGTGATAAATATCCTCAGAAGCATAAATGGATAGGTTGCCCAGAAAAGTTGTGAATGCCCCACCCCTGGAAGTATTCAAGGCCAGGCTGGATGGGGCTCTGAGCAACCTGGTCTAGAGAAAGGTATCCCTGCAGGGGGGGTTGGAATGAGATGATGTGTAAGGTCCCTTCCAACCCAAACTATTATATGATTCTTTGATTCTATAGTAGTCTCTAAAATTAAGCCAGACAAATTTATGCTGAGATGCTAATCTAAAAGTGACGATTGACTACCTGCAGATCACCATTTGCTTTAAATCATTAGTGTAAAATTTCATTCTATGTCAAGATCCACTTTTATTTATGTCTTTACAAATACTGACTTTATTATGGGATGACACTGATTTGATATTAACATGTTGTTTTCTTGAAAATATCATTCCAGCAGAAGCTGATCTGATTTATCCTATATTCTACTTAGTTTCCAAGTTTGCAGGCAAAGTGTTGATCCACCTTGGGCCTCCTAAGTCATCAAGAAAAAATATGCCATGTGAGCCCATTTATCAGCCACTTATGGACTCTCAGAAGAATCAGAGTCATTTTGAAGACTTTACAGAGGCTGGAAAACCATGTCTTCATGAGAAATCACCATCTACACCAACAAATAAGCAATCTTCCTTTTCAAATATCCAAGCAATGACAAGTACAAGCAAAGTGCCTCCACGGTCCCTGGTGGAAAACAAAATTATTACCAGAAGTCCTTTACCTTGTCAGGACATGAGGTTTAAAGATCTTTTAAAGGCCGTAGATGAAAATATTTACAACCCAACACAGAGGCAACTTGATAAAGATGTCACTGACCTCATGATTGACTCTCCGCAGTTGCCACCTTTCCCCAGGCTGCGACAAGCTGCCCTGAGAGAAACGCTGCCTAGAAAGATTTCCTTGCTAGGGGCATCACAGGAACATACAAACATCTGCCCTCTGGTTATAGTCAATGGTTTAAAACCATCAACCTTCCCCATGCCCCAGCAGCAAATGTTTACCATAAGAAGTATGAGGCAGTTTAAAGAAAACCCAAATCATTTTTTCAACAAGAAAACTAAGAAAAACTTTATTCAGCTCAGACACATACCTACAACTACAGACCTAAATCTTCCAGTTTTATATCCACCACACCAAACGAGGTTGGGGAAGAAAGCTGAGATTCCAAGATTAAACTTTGCATAAATAAAGCACCCACAGAGCATCAGAAGAAAAGAGGGTGAGGTGGCCGGTAAGAAACAAAAACGGACAAAAACAGAGAGCAAGAAAAGGAAGGAAGGAAGAAGAGATTAATCCAATCCTAAAATGAGACTCCTTCAAACACAAAAGGATGACATAATTAAGGCTGTATATCTCTGATATGGACCAAACACTGGGCTACAAATTTTATGGAGCACCCTGAAGATACAGAAAAACAGGTGCTACTGTAACAGAACAACATCATGTATATTTGGGCACAAAAGTGGAGACTGAGTGCAGATGATTAAATATTTGGTATCAATACATATATTGTCCCAAACTTGTGTCACTTGTACTTATGCATTTCATTAGGGAAATAAACCTGGGGTGGCAGTTTTCATTATGCTATGAACATAATTCAGAAGGTAAACAAACAGCAACAATGATGGAATAAACAATTTTGGGCAGATTGCCGTGATACACAAAGTAGTCATGGCACCGATCATTTATTTGTTTCTTTACTTGCTTATTAGTTTTAGCTGTGTGTATTCCAATTAACGGACACCATACAACCTAACTTCCCTGAAAGGAACAAATCAACACATTTTCTTTGTAAATTTAACTGTAACTGTCTACCTTTGCAACATTTGTCCCTGACTATTGAAAACATGCATTTGCTTTCAGTTTCAATGTATTATGCTCCTCAGTTAGATTTTAATTTTTCTAAGCTTTGAGCCTGTTTCTATCCTCAAACAAGTTTTATATCAGTTTAAATACCTGAAGTTTGAGAGATATGAACTTGGTTGACACCAACAGACATGGAATGGGGAATCTTCATGTTTGCTGCTCTGTAAGCTCCCTGTAAAAGATGCACAAAGGATTTCTAAGTAATACAAGATAGATACAAGATAGATATACAAAGAACAGCAGCAAGAAAGAGTTGCAGCAGAAGGCATAATCATGTGACCTAAACTCAAGGCTCTTATCTGACAAGCTCCGTGGTAAGCATTTGGTCACACGGAGCAGGACCAAACTTGTTGTCCTGTTTTACTCTGTCTCCCCTTCCCCTACTGTGCTGGGACCACATCCATGGGATCTCTTCATGGTCCACACAGTCCTGCAAAAAGTGCCACACACCTCAGTGAAGGCAGTGTACACTAACCCACATGGGTGCCAGACAGGCCACTGTCTCTCAGCAGTATCCCTTATGCCCACCCGAGCTAATGAGCAGCCCAGGGGCTGTTTTCTGTGCTTATAATGCTGGCATCATGCAATTCAGAATCTACAGGTAGTTGAGTGATTTTCAGATAGTGTTTTTCTCAGAAAATCTGATTTCCTTAGAATTTAAGAAATTTTTATGTCTTTAAAATATTTAAATCTTTGAATTGCCCTTGTAAAAAACTTCTTTGTGCATACTGTTTGAAACAAATTGTTTCATCAGTAAGTTGACACTTCAATTCACTGTTTCCTTTCACAATACTGAAATGCTTCATTCTGAATATATATCATAGAATCATAAACTGATAGAATCATTCGGGTTGGAAAATACCTGTATGATTATATAAAGTTCAACTGCTAACTCAGCAGTGTCCAGTCCACCACTAAACCATGTCCCAAAGTGCCACATCTACACAACTTTTAAATACTTCTGGAGATAGCAACTCCACCACTTCCCTGCTCAGTCTGTTCCAGTGTTTCACAACTCTTTCAGTGAAGAAATTTTTCATAATATCCATCCTAAATCCCTTCTCCAAATCATTGATAAAGATATTAAACAAGTCTGGCCATGATTATGAGTCCTGGGAAACACCACTTGTGACTGGCCACCAGACAGTTTTTCATCTACATCATTTATTTTCTGAGAAAAATGTCTTTCCTTGACACTTTCTAATATTTTGTTTATACTCTAATTCCAAATGACAATAACATCAAAATAACTTTTTTCACTATGTTAAACCTCCACTTTCCAAAGAGCTCTGCCATTATCTTCCAGCTCCTCCACAAGCCCTCAGAGAGAAGAACAAGAGGAGCTTATGCTTCTCTTTCACCAGCCTGGTCCAGGCATGCCTGTGTGGGTTCCAAGCACATGAGAGCTGCAGGAGAATAGCCATTTCCCACTAAAACAAAGCCCAGAGAGATTAGTGTTAAGTGGCAGTGCACCATGACCCAAGTGCAGAAGAGGCAGCTTTGCACAATCTGAATTGTGATGCCTTCATTCTCCCATGGCCTCAGCTATTTCCAGCCCAATCTCTTCTCTAGCTGTGGCAGAGAACTGTGGTTTCCAAGGGGTTAGATACTTACCAGTGGTTAAACATCAGGTTTTGGCAGGGTCCCTGACACCTGCCTATTCTTTTCATCTTCAAGGTAATACAGTTTTGTGGTGGGGCAAACCTGGCTGGATGGCAGGTGCCACCAAAGCCCCCCTACCATTCCCCCTCCTCAACTGGACAGGGTAGAAAAAATATGATAAAACAGACTCTTCTTGGGGACCTTAGTTTAATTTATTCCTAATCAAATTAGAGTAGGGTGATGAGAAATAAAACTACATCTTAAAACACCTTCTTGCCACCCCTCCCTTCTTACTGAGCTCAATTTCACTCGACTTTTTCTGCCTCCCCCCCCCCCCACCCCCCACAGTGATGCAGGGAGCAGGTTGTGGTCAGTTCACCACATGCTATCTCTGCTGTTCTTTCTTCCACAGAGGGGTGATTGCTCATGCTCTTTCACTGTGCCAGTGCAGAGTTCTTCCCACAGGAGACAGTCCTCCACAATTTTCGCCAACATAAGGCCTTCCGATGGGTTTCAGTTCTTCATGAACTGTTCCAGCATGGGTTCCTTCCATGGGGTGCAGTCCTTCAGGAACAGGCTTTTCCAGAGCGGGTCACCAGCAAACTTGCTCCTGCATGGGCTCCTGTCTCCATGGGTCCACAGCTCCTGCCAAGAGCCTGCTCCAGTGCAAGCTTCCCATGGGGTCACAGTGTCCTTCAGGCATCCACCTGCTGTGGTGTGGGGTTGTCCACAGGCTGCAAGTGGATCTCTGCTCCACTGCGGACCTCCTTGGGCTTCAGGGGCACAGCTGCCTCACCATGGTCTGCACCAGGGGCTGCAGGGGAATCTCTGCTCCAGCACCTGGAACATGACCTCCCCTCCTTCTTCACTGACCTTGGTGTCTACTGAGCTATTTCTCTCACATATTCTCACTCCGCTCTCCCAGCTGCAGATTGTAGAACAGGATTTTTTTCTCCTTCTTAAATCTGTTATCCTAAAGGCACTACCACCACTGCTGATGGTCTTGACCTTGACCAGCGACAGGTCTCTTGTAGCCAGCTGCCATTGGCTCTGTCAGACATAGGGGAAAGTTTCTTTCACCTTCTCATAGAAGCTACCACACAAACTCAACAAAGGTTTCTTATTTCTAGGAGTGGTTTACTAAAAAGCAAGAGAATATACATTTTTCTGCCCTGTCTGGCCCTTTAAAGGTAACAACAGGTTCCCAAAGGCACAGTTTCTGAAGGAGCATTTAGCTATTTTGTTACAGCTACAGCAGCTCCATGTACAAACTAACTTCACCTAGAGTGTCTGCTGGAACTAGTACTGGATCTTTACCTCCTTCAAGTCAGTCTCTACAAGTAGATCCTGCTATTTTCATGGTCTGTCAGTGCAATCACAAGAGATTTTCAGCCTTCAATTTCATAGGTTTTCCATTTACACATAGGAAATGGCACCTTTTACTTTTATCCTGTTTCTGAGTCATATTAATAAGTTCAAATGCTTTATGTATTACCAGTTTCAACGCTGTTCTGTTTTTCAAATCACAACTGTTTTCATGTCAGCAAAAGAATTTCAAACCACAGGAAATTCTGAGGATGAAGAATTAATATACACTTAAAAAGAGCTATCAGGAAGCAGAATCAAACCTACAGTTGGAAAAAATATGAAAAAAAAAGTCACGGCTTTCATACTCCACTTTTAATTTCATCATTCTTTAAAGACATAAATGAACAAGATTAATAATTCAGCCAGGAAAGGAATGTCCACTTAGACTTTGAAAAGCCCTGAATAATTCAGAAGTTCTGACATTAGATATCCTTTGTCATACTGATCCATCCACCCTGGGTAAAACACTGAAGAGAGAATGAAGTGACTGACCCAATTCTCTCACAGCCCTCTCATATTACAGTTTATGAACAACAAAACTCCACGAATTAGAGGGTCAGAAAAAGAGAAAAAGCAGCTCATGTTCACCAGTTGCCTGTGCCAGCAAGATGATCAGAAAGGGCAAACAGGAGCATTTTGCTCATTCCATCTAAACAGAGTGTTAAAACTACAACACTCGGTCTGCAGCCCAAGGAAATCCAGTCCTTTGACTTCCCTGGTCTCTAACCATAGGGTATGTAAAAGGTTTAAGAAATTCAGAAGATATTCATCATATAAAAGCCATTTTAAAAGAAATCAAGATTTGCCAAATTGACAGTGTGAGAAATATATAAAACCCATAACTCTTTCCATAAAGCAGCACTTAAAGTTTTTATGCTTCCTATATGTAACATGCATTTGCCTCACTCATCTAACTGAAATTAAAGTCTTTTACTATCATGATGATAATGAACTATATATACCTTCCTCTCTTTCAGCACTTTTTAGTTCTGGTCATTATTTTGGGTTGCAGATTATATAGAAAAATACTACAAAAAACATAAGGTAGTGAACTTAAGAAACACTGTCTTCTTAAGAATAAATATTTGAGATTTCTGCTAGGACTTCTGGCATAAAACATTCAGGAATGAGAATCATGCACCGTTCTCCTGGCTGTAGTATTTGGGCTCCAGTCTATTATCCACACAATAGAGTGAAGATCAGAAGATGTTTTCAGAAAACAGATATTTCCAGCTAGGAAGGAGTTCTCATAGAATTTAACATGTCTACTACCACTCAGGAGAAAGGGCAGAGGGGCAAAGAGAACAAATAGAGCTAAACACCATGAGGCATAGTCAGGTTGAGATTTTGAGAAGCAAGAGGATCCTGCAGCTGGACTTTTCTTACCCAATGTTAAACAAAGGAGACATCTTGACTAAGCTGGCTGTCCAGACTTTTTTATAGTCACTGGAGATTATGAGTGTCTTGAAAAGAGGGAAAGTAAATTCAACTTACAGGTCCTTGAAAAGACTCTTCAAAGGTTGCCCAACTGCACTGACATAAGGATAACTTGATCCAATGTTTTGGGCTTTGAGCTTCCTCTCAAATACTGAGGAATAAGAACTGAACATTCATTTCATCTCATGAATGTTATAGATGGCAGGACTCTTTCTGGACCTCTGCAGGACCATAATAGTAGAGTTTTAAGTCTTTATCTGAAGCATGTATCAAAGGCTCAGAAAGGCAGAAGAGAGGATCAAGTGGGTCCTTAAACCTAATAAACTCCTGCTAAGCAGGAAGATATTTTACTTGGGACATCTGTATTTAGTAACCATAACAGCCTTCTGAGGCCAGAAAGAGACTGAAAGCCACTTTTTATAAATCTTTTCTTAGAAAGTAAGTCCTCTGTAAAGCAGAATGTGTTCCTCTATTTAGACAAAAGAAGGATTTAAGTATCAATCCCATCCATTGTAACAGCTCGAGCAGGCAATGAAAAGTATGAGGGACTATGTTACACAAGCCTTTTCTATGCCAATAAATACTTAACTCACATCAGCAGTTTCTACAGTACACTTCAATGGGACCAGAATGAAAAGCAAGTGTTCCTCAGCAAAGAAGGAGCCCCTTGATTCAGACTTTCAGAGTGTCTTTCCAGTGAAGTTCTGCATACAAACCCTTGTGGGTATGGCAGCATTTTAAACAACAGAGAGGTCTCTTTCACAGAACACAACCACTACATCTGCCAGACAGGCACTCTTGGCCAGCCTACACCCTTTCCTAGCAAGACCACTAATTCCCACGTCATGGAGACCCCCCTCCTCTTTCTAGGCATTTCTACTTGCTACTTCCCATATGCTTTAGCAGCTCAGGATTTCTTTTGCAACTAAACCAAAAAATAAATTCCCATGATGATTGACATATAAGCCACATGCTTTTACAGGCCTTTACACTTAGGGTAACATAGAGAGGTGCAGAGGATATGCTGTTACATGATGGATATGAAAGGACACACTGTGTTTGTCCATAATGCCTCCCTTTTATTACTGCAAGACCACCCCTTTCCTCAGACATCCAGTGAGACAGACAAGTCATAAAGCTGATGATACGGTCTTGTTATTACAAACCTTCTGAAGAAAGAAAACCATGTTCCAGTCACTTTGCTATTTTCATCAGGAGTGAATGACCCAATCCTGCTGCTGAGATGATAATTTATGTTTCAGAAAAAACCACCCCAAACTGTTGGAAACACTCTAAGGATACCCTGCTTCAATGTGCCTGGTTTTCTTCCAAGAAGTTAATTATCTTCCTTCCACAAAAAAAAGCGAGCAAGCATCCCCTGAGTTCCCAAAGGCAATCCTTTGAGAACAATGGACATTTGATAGACTTCTGTGCTCATTAAATACAAAGTAAAGATGGCAAAATTTCCCAGAAAGCCTGAAATATACTTAGCAGTGACTGAAAGTCAGTAAAATCATGGCTGTCATATGGCTATTATGTTATCCTGATAGATACCAGTATGTGAAACTATCAATTATTGAACATCTGAGCTCAAAAGGCAGAGGCTGCAATTACAGATCATGTATTACACATCTCTATGCAATACCAGAAAGAATTCATACTCTGCCCTTTCTTGCTGCTTTCTCTGCAGGAGACTCTCTGCTTCTATGTCTAAATCTGCTTTTGCCCTGTGGATACAATACAAGAAATGCCAAGCACAGATTTCAATGTATAAAAAAATTATGTGGTATGGTAAGAGAAGAACCTCATAATAGCCTAGTTTGGAAGTACCGAGAAAAAATTTGCTTACTAATAACTAAGAGCTGGGATTTTTACCCTCCTACAAAAACAAGGAGAGCAAACCATGGCTTTAGGCTTAACCCATTGCATTGAGCTCACTTCTGTGACTGAGCACACTCACTATACTTTGTTGCCCTTGTACCATATGGTCTCTACAGATTTTTTTCACTTTAATTCCTCTTGTGAAAATGAATGCCTTCCCACCATATCCTTGCTTTTGCTTCCCTGTGTCTACCGTGGACCCAGAATTTACATGTTGGAAAAAAATAAGTTCAGTTCAGTGCCTGAAATAAAAATGAAATCTCCCTTCAAATGGCACAAACTTGCTTAAAAATGTTAATCTCCTTATTTTTATGATGTGTTTAAAATTAAATGTTCCCATATGGGCACAACACGGCAAACCATGCCCTTCAATTTAAATAGCCTGTTTACTTTAAAATCTGAAACTAGCTACAAATTTAAACCCTTTTTGTTTTTGTCCACCTGGAAAAAATTATTAAATTCTTAAGTCTGCATTGTAATAGGAGCAAACACCGAAGAGTTTGAATTCTTAGGTTTCAATATCTATTTTTAAATTGTTTTTCATGCAAGCTTTTAATTTAGACTTAATAAGATTCTAATTGCATTTTTTAAAAAATACTAGTTGATTATTGAAGACATATTTCTGTAGGATTAACTTACACAGATTAGACTTTTAAAATATTGTTTTAAATAATAATTTGGTATTTTATGATTTATGCCACCAACTCTAAATATAGTTAGTGTAAAATAATTATAGAATGATTGCAAGAAATTAGCTTATTGAAGTTCAACCATTTTATGAGAGATGCACATCTATGTAATTATTCAACATCAATAAGTGTCTTCTGAAAGCTGTGGGTAATTAATATATGATGAGTGCTTAGTTATAATTTAACATATTGTACAATTAAAGCCAATCAAAAGTTTTGCCAATTGCCATAGAGCTCAGAAAAAGGAAGAAAATACCTTAGCATGTTAAATTAAATGAGCTGTGCAGCTTCAATTCTCAGGTGTGTCTCAGCTGCTTTTTGCCACTTCAGCAGTGCAAAAGAGCCAGAGACCCACCAGAATCTCCTGATGATTCTCCATCAGGGCAAATACTGGGAAACTCAAAGCAGAAATAGTGGCTGCATGCCACCTTCCCTTCTTCAGCTGGAGGGTGCAGTATTGATACCATGTTCCTCCTGCTGCCAGATGTACTCTTCAGGCTCACAAGTAGCCAAGATTATAATAGCTTTACAGCAGACTAAATATCTATAAAGTAATTTTTGCCTCGCTAATCTGGCACTGCCTACTATACAGGATCAGGGTCTTTAAGTGCAGGAAGGTCTTAATTAACTGTTGTCTAGGGCTAACTGTAGGCTTTAGACCTGGATTGAAAAGGCATTACAGTCACCTGGAATCCGTTCCTCATCCTTGCTGGAAGCCATGCAGACCCTCAGTGTGTTACATACTCCATGGAAACACCGCTCTTTTGGCAGACAAGCAGCTTCTGGGATAGTTATTACAACAGATATTATAGGAAGCACTGCACTGGTAGTGAGGCTGATGAGATAAACTATTTCTTCTTTTTCACCAATTTATTTTTACATTCTCATAAATACTACTTCTGATTCCACTCACTGATATCATGACACCCCCCCACTGCACCCCTCAAACATTATTTAGAGCACTCTCTTTAGGAGTTTGTGGATTAAAATTGCCTTGTTTGCTCTTCTCAGGTTAATTCACATGTTTTGATTTTTACTGTAACCTTGCTGTTTAAAACACGAGCTAAATCAGGCATCCAAAAGCACAGCCCAACATTCAAGAGGCACTCAGTATTGGAGGAACCAATAAAGATAACATCTGTCTTTACTCCTCTGAGTAAAACTGCCCTAAAAAGGAAATCTTTGTAGAACAGCAGCAGAAGAATGACTTCTCTTACCTCAAGTGCTTCTAAGTACTTTACAGGCATCTTCTGTACCACCTTTTTTTAGTGCTAGTTCAGAAGATAAGTGTAATCTTTGACATCTTTATTTGACTTAATACCATTTCATGTCAGAAGTCCAGCCATACAAAACTGGTGTATGTGACAAGTCAGCCAAGCACATGCCCTCTGCGCACCAGCAGGAACTTCCAAATTGCTGGAAGACTTCTGGTGATCCACATCATCACAGGCTCAGTAACTGCTTGAGAATGCATTGATGATGGAGCTGTATTCCACTGCTATGAATCACTCTTCAAGTAATTAAAACCATTATCCATGTCAGAACACAACAAAGAATAAAAGTCTGGAAACCCCGATTCTGATGCTTGATCAAAGCCCTTGCTTCTTGGGCAGTGTGGTGGCACTAGCCTGCCAGGCTGCTGAAGGCAGCTATCAACCACTGCAAACATGCAGCCCAGTGCAGGTTGGTAATGGCAACAGTAAATCACAAAACAAAGGTTTATTTGGAGCTGAAATGTGATCGAAGTCATTGTTTTCTAGGCTTTTGAAAATTAATGAAGACTAAGCTAATCAGCCTGCTCTGTCTTTATATTTACTGAGGAGAAATACGTCCAGTGGTCAGAAGATTAATGTGCATGTGGTATGTTGCTCATTGGAGTAAGAGACTGAGTGACAACAGGCATGGAAAAGGCAAAGGTACTCTTTTTTTCCTCTCAGTTTTCACTAGGCAGCTGCGTCCTCGGGTATTGCAGCCCCTGAAGGCAGAGTCTATGGGAATGACATGGTATCTGCAGGAGAGGAAGGCAGCATCAGGAGCAACTTAAGCAAACTGAGCACATGCAACCTGTGAGAGCAGATCAGCTGCATCTGAGTGTGCTGAGGGAACTGGTTGACATCACTGCTAAAAGAACCATCATTTTTGAAAGGTCACTGCAGTCAGGGGATGTTCTTGATGACTGAGAAAACATCAGCATCACACCCATCTTCAGAAAGGGCAGGCAAGATAACTCAGGTCAGTCGGCCTCACCTCAGCCCCTGGGCAGATTAAGGAGCAAATCCCCTGGGAAGCCATTGCTGAACACGTGAAAGGCAAGAAGGTGATGGGATTCTAGAAAGAGCAAATCATGCCTGACCAACCCCACTAATTTCTGTGATGAACTGACCAGCTCCATGGACACCAGAAGAAAAAAAGTTGTTGTACACCTTGACCTCAGCAAGGCTGATACTGTTCAATATTACTAGTGCCTGGAGACACTCAGCCTCTTCTCTGGTGATACCAGACTTAGGAGGAGCAGTCAATACGCAGGAGCACAGGCTGCTGTTCAGACAGACCTGGACAAGCTGAAGAAATGGTCTGATAGAAAACTCATGAGCACTAAAGCAAATACAAAATCCTGCATCTGTGAGGGGATATCTCCATGCAGTGATGAAGGCTGGGGCTCAAGAATCTGGAAAAAAGCTTAGCAGAAAAGGAACAGGGCATCCTGATGGACTACAAGCTGAAGGTAAATCGGTAGTGTGTCCTTGTAGCAAAGAGGGCCAACTGAACTGTACTAAGAAGAGTTAATACTGTTTCTGCAGGTCAAGCGGAGTGTTTCTTTGCCTCTATTTAGCCCTTGTGAGACTGCATCTGGAGTAGTGCACCTAGTTTTAGGCCACTCAGTACGACAAAGACATGGGCATGAGGGAGTGAACCCAGTGGAAGGCCACCAGGATGGGCAGGAGATCAACGCCCAGGATGCACGAGAAGAGGCTGCATGAACTGGGTTTGTTCAGTCTTTAGTGGGATTGCTTTGTAAGTAGCAGAATAGATTTTCTGTAGGAATAACAGCCTTTTTGGTGGACATACATAATAACAGGAAAGATAAACTCATCAGTAGCAACAGAGTTATACTGCATCCTACCTCTAGGCAGGATAATGTACTGGGTAATCTCTTAGATTCTTCCTGACTTCTTTTTCTGATTCAGTAATACTACTGGTTATCCTTCAGTGCATGTTAATACTGCAACTCCTTCCTATATGCCATGTCAAAACATTTGTTACATGCACATCTCCTTCTCTGACATCACCGTATCTCATTTGTCCTTATTTGCTGTTGGTTGTTATGCAAATCTGTGATCATTAATTTACAGTATCTCTTATAAAATTTCTAAATACCATAAATTTATTAATTCAAGCTTTAAAATGGTCCAAAATGTTGATCTCATTTAACCAGAATAAAGGCATTCTACAAAGGACCAAATTATCAGAAGTGAGACAGCAACCCAAATTGGAGTTCAGAGCTAGCTGTGTATGTGGTCACAGATACTGTACCAGGGAGTGAATGGTAAATGATTCAGCCCCCCTCTGGAGGGATGGATTATAGGCAGGAATTTCTGCACAATTCTGGGTACTTTAATACCAGAAAAAGACAACAGAATGATGGGTATGTGGAGAAAAAGCCATAAAAATAACTGAACAGCTGGAGGGTTTGATTTATGAGGAGACATTAAAGGATTGATGTTTGTTTGTCTGCACAATGTCCAAAAGCCATATGTTATACGCTTCAAGTATCTGCAGAGTGTAAACACCGAGGAAGGGAATAAATAACCAGGCTGGAACAAGAAGGTGTAACTAAAAATACAGAAAAAACTATACTAGGGTAAATTATTTACAATGAGCTTTATTAACTAGATATAAGTATCAGATGGGGACCCCTGGTGGCCTAGCGGTTAAGATGCTGGTCTCTCAGCGCCAAGGTCGCAGGTTCGATTCCCGATCCTGCTTCAGGGATAATCCCCCGGGTAGATGGAGCTCGTCAGCCCCTAAGG
>JAWWLV010000121.1:79717710-79735555 GCA_035041135.1 Platyrinchus mystaceus | reverse complement strand
CCTAAAAAATCCATTGCGCAGGCTTGAAAGGTAAAAACACCTTTCCCAGATCTTCGTTCGCGAAGACTGGCCATGTTTTTTGGTTTTTTTTTTTTTTTTTTTTTTGTTGTTGTTGTTTTTTATAAGTATCAGAAGAAAAGCAGAAGGAGTCTTATTGTTCCTAGTAACTTCAAGAGTAAACTGGACAAATCACTGGAAAAAAAAATTATATATCTGTCTGAGGTTGGCTTACAAGAGAGCTTGACAGCTATTATTGTTTGATAATTTCTTCCTTTATGATCTTTATGAATCAAAATGTGAAAGACAAGTGGTCACTCATTTAATTGAATTAGCCATTTACCTCAATTAACCTTACTTGTCTAAATGTTAGAGCAAACAAAACACTACCCTTAGATAAACTTCACTGCCTGAAGGTATTTTCTGTCAGATATTTTTCAAAATAATAAAACCCATAGCACTGTACATTTAAATAAACAAACACACAAACAAAATTGCTCCTAAACAATTGTTTAGGAAACAAAGTTGGAAATACTAACAGAAAACCACTATCTTCTGCATTTGTAATACAGAATCTGAGGATTCTCACTTTCCTCTGCAGCTTCAGAAAATGTTATTTTGTACTTCCCCTTTGCTGCACAACCTTCCTGTTATAGTAAGAAAAGTTTGTTCCTTGTCAAAAAAGTTGGAATTCCCATTTATTTGCCAAAGAAGAACTTGATATTCCCACTACTCTTGCACAAAGCCACATCATTATTTACTAATTCCCTCTTAGTCTTGCTTCTGTGTTTTAGAGATGGATTAGAAGGTGCAAAAGATAAAAATGTACTCAAGAGGAACTCCAGGGAAAATTCCCCTCAAAAAAAAAATCTGCTTTGGAAATAATTAGACTCAAGCTCAGCCAAATAAAGGATATAAGAAACACAGAATCATAGAACAGTTTGGATTGGAAGAGGCTTCTAAAGGTTATCTAGTCCAACCCTCCTGCAATGAGCAGGGATGCCTTTCAGTAGACCAGGTTGCTCAGAGCCCCATCCGGCCTGGCCTTGAATGTTTTCAGGGATAGGATATCTACTGCCTCTCTGAGCAACCTGTTCCAGTGCATCACCACTCCCATTGCAAAAAATATCTTCCTTATATCTAGTCTAAATTGACCCTCATTCAGTTTAAAGCAATTCCCCCTTGTCCTGTGACCACAGGTCCTTGTAAAAAATCCCTCTCCAGGTCCCCTGTATGCACCCTTTGGGTAGTGGAAGGTGCTGTAAGTTCTCCCCAGAGTCTTCATTTGTTCAGGCTGGACAACCCCAAGTCTCTCCGTCTGTTTTCATAGAAGAGTGCTCCAGCCCTCTGACCATCTTCGTGGCCCTCTGGATCCACTCTGTCAAGTCCACAGCGTTCTTATGTTGGGGGCCCCAGAGCTGGATTTAGTACTCCAGGTGAGGTCCCACATGAGCAAAGCAGAGGGGGAGAATCACTTCCCTCAACCTGCTGGTCGCACCTCTTTTGATGCAGCCAGGATGCAGTTGGCTTTCTGGGCTGCAACTGCACGTTGCCAGTTCATGTCCAGCCTTTCATCCACCGGCACCCCCGACCACTCAGCTTGGTGTCATCGGAAAACTTGCTGAGGGTGCTCTCAATCCAGCTATCTGTGTCGCTGATGGAGATATTAAACAATACTGGCCCCAGTATGGACCCCTGCGAGACCCAATTTGTCACCGATTTTCACCTGGACATTGAGCTGTTGACCACTACGCACTGGATACGGCCACCCAACCAGGTCCTCATCCCCCAAACAGTCCAACAATCAAATCCACATTTCTCAAATTTAGAGAGAAGGATGTTGTGGGGGACCATGTCAAAGGTCTTACAGAAACCCATAGGGGTGTTGACTTCCATGTTAGGCAATTATCTACTTAACAATACAGGAAAGGAGATTATATTAAGAGCTGTCTCATTTGAGAAAAAAAGCCCAGGAGTAAAGCAGTGCCTCTACATCTAGGAACCAGAGTCCACAGTCAAAAGAGGGTACAAGCCAAAAGAACTTTTCTGACATGCTGATACGACCTAGAGTACATGCTCACAGCTTCAGCTAAGGGGTACAGACATCAAAATGCTTATAATAGTATCTAACACAGAAACGGAAAACACTTTTTCCAAACAACAATTTGAACATAAATTGAGAAAAGTCACCTCAATACAGTTAGCAAGATTACAGCTACCAATATTCTCCATTCAAAGCATATCTAAAAAGCAGAGACCACATTTCCAAATTGAAGTATTTTGGGGTTTCACAGTGTTCCTAATTTTTTTGTGTTTTTTTTCCACCTACTTTCCTGCTTCTTTTTTTTCCATGACATCCCTGAAGGAATTAATTTAGTAAGTAAAAGAAAGAAAAGTGAGAAGAAAATGAGAAAAATATCTGAGAGAAAAAGAAAATCAATCACTGAAAATACATTTCAAAATATCAGGAAAAGCTAAAAAAAAACTATGCAGAGCTCTCATCAAAATCCAATGAATGTCTTTCAGTTTACTGTCTCATCCCCTGATGAAAGTACCTGCAGAAATCTACCAAAACTTCAGCAGAGAAATTAGTCAGCATATGAGTGAACAAGTGGAAATCCAAGCAAACTGTGAGAGAGAATTCATCCTGCCAAGCCGGCATGACCAACATGACTTGCCGGCTCTGGCTTTCTGCAAGGTTTATGCCCACATCCTTAAAAGCAGTTAGTGGGCTTAACAGGAGTCAGTGGAAATGCAGCACATACATAATGGTTAGTCAACTAAATACCTTTGCAGACTGAGATCTTATTTCAGTGAGGGGCACTATAGATCACTTTTTGTTATGGAAATCAGGATTCACCACCATACCAGTGGCAGAAATTGCCACAGAAGGTCAGAAGCCAAGCAGCTTTATTTGGAAATGACCACGTCTACAGCAGCAGTTACTTTTCTGAGTGAATGTGCACATTTACACTTGGTTCCCAGGGAAACAATTACAGGGACACTGAAATATGGAAAGATTTTTGCTGTATCACGTGTTTTCATAATAGAAAGTTTGTCCACACGCACAGTCCTCAAAAAAAAAAAAAAATCAAAAAGAAGTGTGACTCAAGGAAAACGGCATCCGGGGCAGAACAGAAAGTGAGCTGACAGCCTTGTGAACCCAAAACAGCCCCCAAGAAGATTTGTCTGCCAGCAGAGCCAGCCGTGGCGTCAGCCAAAGAAGTCAGCCACAAAGCCAGACACGGCTGCTGGAAAAACACATTCCAGGTCCTACACAGTGCTGCCAAGTCAACCCCGTGATTATAGCCACGGACTTTGGAGAACCCAGAGGAAGGTGAAAAGGAATAGGATCAACATTACCTACAGGGGGAAGAGGCAGTGCAAAGGCAACACAAATTACTGGTTTGTCCCATTTTACTTTGTTCTTGCCCTGTTTTAGTGAAGAATCTAGCTATAGTCTTTGAAAGTTTAAAGACTTTTTCATTTTTGGCAGCAAATCTAGCTTTCTTAGCAAACATGATAATGGCCTTACAGTACATGGCCTTATGCCCCAAAGGATTCCAAAGTTTTTTACAAACTTCAGATGATACTTGGCCAATATATACAGGGACCTCTTCATCCACCAGTGAAATGTGCTCAGCTTCTAAGGACAACCTGTCATAAATGCTCAGCTAAGCAAAGAAGCTCTTCACAGTATTTTAGGCTAGGATGTGATTAATGTTTTACAATACTGATTCTGAACAAGAGGATAGAACCTAATTATGTGAGCAGTAATTCTGTTGCACACCACACTTAAACTGCTTCTATTCTACACCTGCTCTTAGACTCCTACTACAGTGCCTTTTAATGTTGCAGTTTGATGACAAACTTTGTTTTTCAAAGTCTCCTTGGGTAATGTCCTCAGCTACACAGTTGGATTCTCCTTCCCTACTGACTGGTGCATCTACTGGATCCACACCACTGGGTTACTCCTTCACATAGGTGTCCCACCACAGTTTCCCAACCAGGTTCAACTTCTGGGATAGAAATACATAAAGGTCGATAAAAGTCTGGGTTAAATCTTGCAGATCTCTTCCCTTTTGGTTATTTACTGTACAGTGATAATTTGCCACACGTGATACTTTTTTTCATAAGCACTGATGCATGTTAACTCTCTCCTTCATGAAAATAAAAGCATTTCACAAGCAGTACAAAATTTTCAAGCCCAATATCTACCTGTCAACAGGATCATTCATCTTAGCCACAAATTGCTTTCTTTTCCCAATTCTATTAAAAAATTATCATTTTTACGCTAAGAATAAACACTTAAATTTCATGGCCTTTTCAAAGTCAGGAGAACATCAAATTACTTAATCCTTTAAAAAAAGCTTTCTATAGCTAAGCAAATTTGTGCAAATGTCTACAGAGTTTGAGGGATTTTGAAGTGCAACAAAAAATTTAATAAAAATTTTTGAACAAAAAAAATCACAAATTCAAGCAATGATGACTGTGGCTGCCATTTTTAAAGCAACAGCAGAATCCCAGATATTCTGAACAAAATAAAACCAAACACACTTTTGAACTTCATCTCCTAGACAGGGATCCAGGCACATATTTCTCTTCAAGGGATGTTAGAAAAAAAAGATTTCTAATTCTGGTTGCTTTCAAATTTCTCTGAGGGACTGAATTTTACAGCTGTCACGCTGCATCCAATTCTGGCCCATCCAGTGCCATCATGGACTTGTGTCAGAATAATCATTGTAAGAATGCCAAACTCTGATTTTTTTATTTTAAGCTTTTGAAAACAGATGGTATTTTCTAAACGTAAAATGTTTCTGGTCATGGGTGAGTAACAAATATTAACCGTCAGTCTGACTGAAATTTTCATCCTAATATTCAGCAGATGGTCCATCCATTTCAGTTTCCCTGAATGTGTCACACAGTTCTACATCGTGGATCCAAGAAAGATTCAGGCTTTCTTCATTTAGTTGATGAACTTTCACTTCACAAGGCCCAGATAAGGTCTAGCACAAGTGATAAAAATATGACAAAATCGACTGTATTTGTCTCAGGAAACATCTGTAAATCAGGTACGCAGTAGACTTGAGAAACTGCTTTCAGAAGCTCATACACCTTAGAAGACTTGAAGTAAAACTATTTACAATACCTCTTAACCATGTCATTGCACATCTAGTAAAAGCAAGCAGATGTAATAGAGTTGAGCCTGTCAATCTCAAGTTGGGATGAAGTTCAGAGTATTCAGTTATTTTCCTTACAAAGTTTCTCGTATTCCAAAAGTGAGGAGCCTGTGCTAGAACTGGATCACGTAGTCTGACTTCATGGGTCTTTAAATCACATGCAGTTACTCCTGTGCTGGGCCCAGCAGGTTGGAATTGGCTAAGGCATCTGCACCTGACTCCTATAAGTGCAGCACACAGACCTAGCACCGGGGGGCCAGTTTGATTTTGAAGATGTCCAGAGATGAAGATACTAACATTCCCCGCAGTGGTGTTTTCCAAAGGCTAATCTTTTCCCTGTTAAAAACTTGAAAACTTGTGTCTTATTTCCAATGTGACTTTGTCTGGCTTCAGTTTCAGGCCATTGGTTTTCATTATTCCTTGAACAAATAAACCTGTTCATAATCATACCCATAGATATAGAGCCCTGACACTCCTTTACTATCTTATCTTCAATCCCAGGAATCTGAACAGATGGCAAAGGCAGCTAGGGGAGATATTGTAATTAAGAAACTTTTTTTTTTTTTTTTAAGCCAACAGAACCCACAAAAACATGCAGCATTTTAAGACTGCAGTCTTTCCTTGAACTTCTCACCACCAACTCCTTGCTGGAGAGCTGTTTCCACAGAATCTCTACCCACAGCTGCTAGTGGTGAAAATGCTTTTCCTGCTCCAATTTTTCTTGATGGGAGATCCAAATTTATTCCCCAGTTTGCCACATTTCAAAGGGTATTATACAATGCCAATCACTTCCAGTGCTTCTTTGTTGGACTGCTACTCTCAGCTGAGGTGGCTGCAGAAAATCACACTAGCATTTTAATGAGGAATTCAGAGAAGTTAAAAGACCTTTCCATTGGTGTTTAAATCTCACACAAACACCAGGCTGCAGCTGTAGCCTTTGCTGCTTATGGATAAATGTATTATTTTAGAACATGGCCAAGACCTCCTTGTAGGAGGTCCGGCAGGAGGGGAGCCAACAAGTGATTATGAAAGGCAGCCTAAAGAACATTTGACACTGTTTTCTGCCTACGCTTAACAAGCACCTCGTAGCTTGGGCTGCAGTTTGCACGATTTTGGCTTTTAGAAAATATGAAACACCTTAGTAGATGGCTTTTACATCTAGGAGATTCCATCTGAGGCACTGAACCCACCCAATTTTATTACTTTCAAAAGGTTGGGAAAAGCTTCAAAGTCGCATCTGAAGAATTCATGAACTTATTCTAAAAAAATACCTGGAACTTTGGCATCCGTGCATTTTTTTAAAAAATAAACATAAAAAAATTTACTCTTCAAATAAATCTCACTAGACTTATTTTCTTAAGTTAAAATCAATGAATTTCATTCGTTACTATGTTTTTCATTTCCTTTGAATAAACAAGCTTTTATTTACTACCTTTTGAGATACTACTCAGTATGTCACAAGCAGCTCTAGTCTGCCTTGTGATCCAGTCACCGGGATGGGAGAACCAGCTGGCAACTGAGAACATTTGAGTAAAATAAAAGCAAAGAGCAGAAGCTGTGGACTGGGCAGAGCTACAAAAGTGAAGAGAAGGGCATCTTACCTTTCAGGAGAGAAGCTGGGACCACTGTTAGGAATAAAATTCTTTCTGGGGGCTGCAGATGGACTGCCTCCCTCTCCATGTCTTTTCTTATTATTTTAGTAAGACATCCAGGGCTTGACCCTCAAAAGGACTCAGGTAAATGATAACAGGCCAATCATTGACTGTCTTTTACACTGCAAGGCCATTAGTCTCAAATCCAAACACTGACCAGCTGCTGGTGCTCTCTACACTCTGCACAGGGCTATCATGCAGGTGAAGATTAGACCGATAACTGGGACCATACTGGGAAGCCAACATCAAATACTACAGAGAAGTGTCTTATACTTTATCCATTTGGGATTTTAATTTTGGTTAAAATAGTGTAGAGCCCTAAAAGAATTGATTAGAGCTCAGCTCTGGTCTCCCCCAAGTAACACTCACTTATTTGGAGAGAAAGTCACCCATCAAGGTCTATGAAATTTGCATTTATTTCTACAGAGCAGTCCAGCTTCAAAAGGAAGATTAGAAACTTCCCCTTATTACCTTAAGTTGGTGATCCTTCTCCTTCAGTACTTTTTGGAGGGAAGAAATTACCTACGTTTTCCTTTCCCTAGCAGAGAATAACAGCATATTTGTAAAGCCATGCTAACTTCTGGGTTTTTTAATCCTGACCACAATAGTACTGTTTTGTGCTGGAGGTCTTGGACACACTTCCTGGGTTGGCTGACTCCAATGCATCCATCAGAGGAGCACCACCAAGTCTGAGAATCCCCAAGTGATGCAGGTGATGTATCCGGATAAATAAGGTAGAAAGAATGGAGAAACTAAGGGTTTCACTTGCAAATTTTGACCACTACATTGTATGAACTCTGCTGATGAGCTGTCTTATTAACCCCTTTAAGACATATTGTAGTTGTGTGCCAAGGTGTTTTCTACAGCACTGCCTGCTCCGCACAACTTTAGCCCAGAGGGACTACAAGCAGCAGGGCATCAGAGGAATAGGAAGGAACTAAAAGCCTTTTACAACATTCTGCCTTGGCATCTCAGAAAAACAGGTGTGCATCCACTGGAGATCAATAGAAGTGTGGGGGCAAGGGGCTAAAGAGAAGGAGCAATCAGAAGAAAGTAGCACAAAGTAGGAAGAAGGGGGGAAAGTGCACAAACAAAAGGATCATGATAAATTTCCACACAAGCTTGAAGTCATAATGAGGAAAGAAGAAATTAGAAGCTCCCTTTGAGACCATTAAGGAAGAAGGAGTCTGGACAAGCAATCTAACATGAGAGGCAAGGCTCGACTTGTGCAGGCCTTCAGCATTTAATTAGGAATGGAGCAGGCTGACTCTATCTGAGAAGGAGCTCAGAGGCTAAAAAAGCGAATGGAGAACAACCTATACCACAGAGTCCTGTAGCATTACTAGCCCTCCTTTCAGAGATTTGAGCCTGGCAGCACACATCTAGAGATTCAAACACTTCAAAGACATGCACAAGAGAGCAAGACCACTGGAAGGCCAGTTACTAAGCAGAACTCCACACCGAGAAAAGTCAGCAAGGCAGATGATGATGTAAGGAAAGAGCTCAACCTCACCCACACATAAAGAAAACAGTAACATCACATTTTGTTGGGCCAGCGAGCCCTCCAGTGTTCCAGCAGTTCTTATCCTCTTGTATCTGGAGTCAGAAAATATGTGTAGTTCAAGAAATTAAGGTAGAGAACAATCTCAGCTGGCACTGCTGTGTTTCTGAAAATATGCATTGCTAAACTAAGAGTGCAGATTCTCAGCACTGTTGCTATGCTACTCTACCTGCAAAATGAATTACTGTAAAACTACTTGCAAGAACCAGGTAGTGATTTCCACCATCATACTGCAAAGTCTGCAGTTTTCTGGCCTAGCTTAGTTATTCAGGTTAGCCCAAGAAAAGGTCAGTGCTAGACTGTTTTAAGTCATCATTTTAGGATTTAAATATAAGATTCAGCAACTTGTGATAAAGTTGTTTGAGCTTTCACCCTTCTGCTCTGCTACTCTTGGATGTGTTACTAAACATATTACAGTTGAAAATAAACCATAACAATTGCTAGGCTGTGGCAGTGAAATTAAAAGCAACTGAGTATGTCTTCCAAAATAAGGTAAATAATTTATGGAGCAAGTTAGGTCAAGTATGCCTGATGATTTTCAGCTGGAGTGCTAATACTATTACTTATTACACAGTTCATAACTAGTTGCCAACTTACCTAGTTCTCTCTTTATTTACTTTTTCCATTTGATGTGGAATATCAGGATAGGTAGTGTATAAAATTTGGAGAGGGGGATCAAAGTGTTGTTTTCTTAAAATGTTCCTTTTTGTGCATGCCTAAAGGAGGGCTGTAATGGAAATTATGGTTAAAATATTTTCTAGAGGAAAAGGTCAGGCTAAACAAGAAAGAAGGATGATCTCATATTTTTGACAATTCAGATACAAACAAATCTTTGCACCAGTAAGTTATGTCATCTGTTAAATTCATATTAGCAGAATGCCTCTGTACATTTTGCACTGTTATGACATGACTGTACAGAGCAGGGGTAAATATTCCACATGAAATAGCTATCTATACAGGGTTCCTTGTATCTATTATTATCTTTAAATAAATCAACTGAGAAATAAGCCAGCATAGTTCTATGTTCTGCCTTCAGAGACTTAAGCTGTGCCACATTAAACAACACAGTAAGAATAAATTTGTATTTGGCCAGAATAACACTGAAAGTCATACCTTAGTATCTTACTCACTGAGATACTGTCCGTTCTGACCTTGGCTGTAGCTTCGTATTTTACACACCATTACTGTCATAGTAACAGACAGAGCCAACAATAATTTGCTCATACAATTCACAATACATTTTCTCCCAGCCACACTGAGGACTCTTTAACCACCAGCAGATGTGTTGCTTGTATTAGCTATATTTGAAAAAAGCAGAATCTATTCAGCCCTAAAGTCCCTATGGCTGCTTAGCTGTGTCTTGAGTCTAGTGCATAGCTAATTTGGTGTTCATACCGCAGTAACTATTTACAGCACAGTTGCGGAGGTTCAGAAGTTTTAGACCACAACCTGCTGACTAAATTTCATGTGTTTCTCCCCTTTCTGGCATCTGAGTTTTAGGAGTCCACTCTCATAGAATTTAATGGCAACTAATACTGTAGATGCTCTGTGATGTTCAGTCCTTTGAGTTGTTTCTGTGTGAATAATATCGAAAATTTCTTCCACCACAACACTACAAACATTAAATGTCACTGTTAAATGCACAGTATTCATGCTTCATAGTTGAGACGCAAAATCTTGTATAAAAATCTGCATATTCATGTTAATATTAATTTTAAAAAACTAATGTAAGGAAGAAAAAACATCACTGTTGGCCCAAATGAAAGACAGAAGTGCTGTGGTGTTCATTAACATGTAGGTATAGACCTACTTCTGGAGGCAAAGGCATTAAAGAAAGAGAAAAGTGGACCAAAAAAAAAGAGGCAATTCTTATTTCTAGGTTTAGCTTCCTGATATAGCAATACAAGTGTATCCAGCACAGTGTAATAAAGAATACAGCTATAATTACATTTTTTTCTGGGTATAAAGTCATTCTGACCTGGTGAAAACACTCAGCTAGGATAAAAAAATAACTTAAACCAGTAGTCCACAAATTCAAATTTATTTAGGCAGAAAAGTTGTGTGGCATCAAGGATCAGTAGTCTGAGAGCTCCAACTACTACTCTTAACTGCTGAAGTAGACAAAGAATTGCCTTGCAGAAGATTCCCCAAACAGTTTTTGCTTCCCGTTAAAAGAACGTGAAGGAAAAAGGAGCAGCTCAGAAAACCGTAGTATATTTTACCTTTTTTATGCTCATTTTTGCTTCTTTACTTTTCAGAATAAGAACTAGAAAACAAGGGAAAAAGCAGCTCTGAAATGGATAGAGTTGACTTAGGCAATCTGTATTTTCCTCTGCCTACTTACCCTGTCTTCTATCAGTATTTCCTTGCACATTTTACCCAGTGTACAGACTTGTCTTTTTAATACCTTCATTACATCATTTATTTCCCTTCCTAGTATCCATATTATCCATCTTTGACATTTGGTTATTATACCTACCATGGTAGCACAATGTAGAGCATGGTGTTTATAAAGCTTGTTGCCTATTTTGATGGTATGGCTTTACAGCCCAAAGCTTTTGCTCTTTAGCCTGACCTATCCAGTCTGAAAGAGATTCATTCAGCTGTAGGGGTGCTCTTATGCTTGCTAAAAAATGAGAAATTTAGGTTCTGAATTTCCCCTTCTTCTTCTCACTGCCTCCACAGGAGATAGTATTTCTCTAAGCTGATTCCCAGCTGCTTTATTGGCCCCTTGAGTCCATCGCCAGATAATACATAACCCCAAATAGCCTTAAGTTTGCTGGAAGTTCCTCCAAGGGTCTGGATGCAGGATCACTGCAACTCAGAAAAAGACAGCTTTACACTTCCTCCCCTGGGCGTCCCTTTTGCTCCTTGGACATAACAGAGCATCCGGACTTCATATTTCACTTCTTTCTCTCTGCTTCCCTTTCTGGAGTGCCGATGTATGTCAGGCCTCCTGTCTATTAACAAAATCTAGGTGAATTTGCCATCAAGTTAGATCTTGGTCTAATTACTGCAGACTGGTTGTTAAATCCTTCTGGTGCTTCTCTTTGAAAGATCACAATGCCTGAACTGTCAAGCATTGGCAATGCTTCTGTGGGACCTTTTGTTCTTATATAATAATATCCATCTTAGCTGTGATGATTATGAAATGAAGGACCTTATTCCTTTTCCTAAGCTGGTTTTGCTTAGTTCCAACGTGTCTCCAAATTTTCTGAACTTCAGGGTAGTAATTGTCATCAAAATAGATAATTTTGTTCTTATACAGCTCTTCATTGTTCTTCCCAGCTGCCTGTAAAAAATTATTGCTGAGTTTGATAATTCTGGAAACAGAAAACAACATATCTTAGTTGGATCTGGGGGGTTTGTGCTTCTGCCCTATAAGATCTTTATATAATACCATCAGAATGCAAGGATTGTGTAAGTGACATGGACAACATTCCCACATTTTTAGTTATTTTCTGTGTTTTTAGGAATGCCATAAATCCTGTCATTGCCTCTCCTTTGAGCGTTCTCTAAATCACCACATTTTACTCTTTGGAGCCTGTTCTGTTTTACCAGGAAAAATGAGATGTGTGTTCCCTGCACAAGGTTAATCGATAAAAGCTTTACAGTCTCTTCTCATCTGGCCAGCCTCACTTCTTTAACTTCAGTAACAGTGCTAGTCAACTCACTCAGAGAGGCAGTTTAATCTTTTTGAAGCCTTTCTACTTCATTTCCCCATTCTGTTACTCTTTGTTGCTAACCCTTTTGAACGCATTATCCAAGTTTCTGATAGTCAGTGGTTTTCACAAAACCCAAGCTCTTCAAGTCATGTTACCTGGTGAAAATCTCAGTTTTCCAGAGTATCTGTTAATGCTCAAGGATGTGGAAGAATACTTCAAAAATATTTTGCAATGTACAGTAAAGACTAAATAAACAGGATGCAAATATCCTCAAATGTGTACTGTTCCTAAAAATGCTCCTTTTCTTCTAAATCTTGTGATTTCTCAGGCCTGATTCATGATTTTGAAATGGCTGAGACTGGCAATGCTATTTGTTACCAAAAGTACAACAAATGTTCTTTTAGGCCAGCTGAGTACTTCAGGACAATTCTGGACAAGATTCACCCTTCATCTCACTGCTTGAGCCACTGTTCTCTGCAGTGTTTAATACTGTACTTCCTTTCATCTTCCTTTCTGATGTAAGAGGCTCTTATCCACTTTTTCCAGTCCTTTTTCATCTATTTTTTCAGCACCAAAGTGCTGAAACGAATAAAGCAAAGAAGGCAACATTTATTTTAAAAACATATTTTGCACTATCAGTCATATTTACACATACATCTCTCCAGCATATATACAGAAACATACCAGAAAACTGGGTGATCAGACACAGTGAATGATCAGAGCATTGAATGAATGCTCAGCAGTGAATGGTTAAGGACAGGATTTGTTTCTGCCAGACTGTTTGATGCTTGTGCCAAATACTCACCACAGCCTGAAGTGGGATGAAGCTGAACATTTTGAAGAATATTGAGGAAAACTGCCAACATTACCCTTAATATTAAAGCAATGCATGAAATATTATTTTTAATTTTGTGATTCTGATAAAAGCAAGCCATTTATGCAGGATAAGCTGAATGACTGAAATGGCTTTTTGTAAATTGGTGATTTCACTGTACTTTATTTTTTTCAGACCTATCTGTCACATTGTAGGGATCAGGAACTGAAATGATACACCAAACTTCAGCAAGGTACCAGGGTTATTTAAAATTTGTGATATTAGTATACTAAAAATATCTATTCTTTTTTCAGTCCTGTCACTGTAATATTTGAGAACCTGAGATTTTATTGTCATAGCATTCTAGTTTTTAATTACAGAAATTAAATTATGGATATTAAAAGCAAGGAAACAAGAACAATGAAAAACAGTTAATCAAACATAATTCAAAGTGAATCTTCTTTCTATTATGGCCCAAATATTACTGCTTAGGCAGCAAATTTAGGTGTATTATAGGTTTTTCAAATAAAAATTACCCTAGACAGACCTGAAGGGAAAGCTGGGAGCTGGGTTGTTAAAAACTGAAAATACTGCAAACCAGAAAGCATGAAAAGGTCTCTTGGGCAAGTCTGTGAAAAATATTTTTAAATACAGCCTGAGGAGAACTGGGAATCGTTGCAGACATTTACAAGGTAGGCCAGGATGGTTTATCCTGAAAGGTGGGTTTACAGTTCAGGATAACACGAAGAAAGGTTCAACTACATGTAGCATCTTCCACTGCAAAAAGTAGCAGACATCAAACACAGCCAGTAAGAGCCACAATCAAAAAAAGCAGAAAGACATGGCAGCAGCCTGCAAACTCATACAGTTCCTCAACCAGGAGTATTGCAGATAAGGCACATACACATCATCTCAAGGGAAGTTAGGATACATACTTAATGGTCGGATCCACTGGAGATTACAAAACAGACAAGCTATGAATCCAGTAAACAGAATAGTTGGGACTGGGAGAGTACAGTGTTGGAACAGTACCAACACTTCCTTGTCCTGTTCCTGCTCATTCCTAGCATTTGCTTACAGCCACTGTTGGAGCCAGGACAATGGTAAAGGAGCCCTTGCTCTCAACTGCTAGGCCAATCTAATGGTTTTATTACTTGAACACAGATATTATTCACTTGTATAAATCTGTTAGACTCCTGAGCAATCCACTGCAATAATTTTTCCAAATGACTTCTAATTGGAATGAATATCCAACAAATTTTAGATTCTACAACACTACAAGCCTAAATTTTTATTAAAATATATTACTATTCTAATAGTCACAGATTCCATCCTTAAAAAGAAAGAATTTTTAATTTCTAAAATATTCCTTTCAGAGAACTTTTTTTTTTTTTAATTAAAAAAGGTCTCAAAGTTAAGATCTTTCTTTAAATAAATTACAAATTTTAAGGACACTAGGACTATCATGCGTTTTAAAAATTACCAGCTTGGTATGTTAAATAACAAATGCATAATAGAAGAACAGATCTTTTTTTTGTTCCCCGTTGTCTAAAAGTAATGTCAAAAATGTTTTTAAACAGCTGGATTAAAATACTGCACATTACTTATTATGCTGTTAGCAGCTGCACTGTTCCTCTGCAAGCTTAGCTTTTCCAAATGATTAGAGCAATATATTACAAAATCACACTTTGTTTACTTTTCTATCTAATATCTTTAATTGGCACTCTGAGTAGAAGTGCTTTAGGTTCCAACTCAAATAATAGCAGGTCTTGAAGCTGTAGCCATAAGCACTTTAATCATGTGCTATATGAAACAAGTTCTAAATATTAAGGAGAATATGAGTTCTACCGACTACATAAGAGGCTAGTATCCAGCAATACTTTTTTGCAAACATAAACCAAATCTCACTCTCTGCGTGACCTTGAGCATGCTACTTGATCTTTTTGTGTCTTGTCAAGACAACTATTAAAACTTGGACTTCTCTGACTAACAGATGTTACTGTACATCAGCATAGAGATTATAAGAGCAAATGTCTTACTGAAAACATTCATGACAATAAAAGAACGTGGGACCAAATTTCTTTCATTCCCTGTGATTTGCATCTTCATAATTCTTACTGCACTCACTGTCAAAGCCTTTGAAACCTCGAGATCACTTGTTTTCCAACAAATTAGATCTCAAAACTTGCCAATCATTCCGCTTCAGAGGTTAACAAAGATGAAGTCCTTCTCTTCTTTGCATAGATCCTTAAGACCATTAGAATTACATCTATTTGCAAGAAGTGCTCACAAAGCTAACAAGTTCCAAATGTTTCCTTTTCTTAAAAATGCATCTTTGTTTCAAATCACATGGGTTTAATCTGTGAAAACTGTCCACTTCTTATTTATCTCAAGTGTATGCTGTCCAAGAGATAACACAATCAACAGAAGTGAAGCAAATACATTTGAACGGCCTGTTGCACAAACTGCTGAGGTAGATGAAAAACCACTAACTTCTCATGTCCAGGTTATTAAACCTGTAGCACCAATAAGTGAAATGCTAATTATGTAGAGTCATTAAAGCTTGTTACTTAAAATAGCATAGCCATAATTAAGACTAAATACCCCACAGTAATAGGTTTGAATAGCCTGAAGTTACAATTGCATTTACCTAAACAGCGTAACGTTCACTACATACCGTCTCAAGCTGATCAAAGATTAAATGCTTATTCAAAGCTCATCTTAAACTCTAGCTGTAGTGAAGGGAGGGAGGGAAATGCTTCCCAGAGTGCACTCTAGACTAGCTGTTTAAAATCAGCAAGTTGAAACATGGCAGCGCCCATATCATTGATACAGGCAGTCTAGATTAAACTCCAAGATGAGTTGCCAGGTTTAACACCTAAATTCATGTGAGATGCCAACCAGATGTAGGACAGTCTTTTTATTGGTGTCAGGCAAAGAATGTAAAAATTAACCAAAGCCAACAAGTCTGTTAGCAAAATATTTCTAGGTCTCTGCTTCCTTCAGGTGCATTGGTTGGTATTTCTTGCTTGGAAGAAAGAACTTCGCAGCATTTTAAAACTATGTGTTTTGGTTTGAGTTCATATCAAAATGAGTATGTTTCATACAGTTATGACAGCTTATAAGAATATAGAGAAAGAATATGCTTCAACATGTGTCCAACAGTTCTACTGGAAAAAGAACAGTGTGCAAACAGAGACAATGTGCAAAACAGGGTAGGGAAAACGTTAAAGTTCAGACTCAGGAGAAGGACTATTCCATAATTGATGTGATCTGATGTGATTCAGCTTATTACTATTCAGGCTAATGTAAAAGAAACACCTATTAGAGGTTGTAGACTCAAGACGGCCCCATGAAACTTGCTCTCCTGGTAGACAACATTATAGAATCTGGGCATTATTTTATTTTCATAACATTAATAAGCTTTTATCACAGGGCAGTTAAAATACAAGTGTTTAGACAGGGGTTGGGTTTGGAGAGTTTTGAGGGGATTTTTTGGCTTTACTTATGGAATTGTTAATAGAAAAATGCCCAATAAAAATTATCATTTTCACTTAAGGTAGTACATGTGAATCCATTTCTTTCTAAGGATATAGCGCAGGTTGTTAAAAATTTCAGGTTTGAAAAATGAGTCCAGGTGATATGGGGACAGACCAGAGTCTCTCTGGTGCCTCAGACTGATTCCAGAAGGTCACCCAACAGCAGCAATGATTTTATATGCTACATGTTATACGTGGCATCTTGTCATATTACAGCAATAACCTATTCCATAACAAATTGAATCCAAAGATATTTTGTCAAGGAAACAAGAGATCCTCGGGACATGTAAGCGTGTGTGGCTCTAGTGGCATCCGTTCTTCCAGCGAATTCATGGGGACTGGAACTAGATGCAGAGCTAGGAAGGAAAAATGAAAGGGTAATTAAAAAGAATCTTTGATAAACATTGGTGGAATTACGCTCCCAGTTTGAGTCTGGTGTGAACTCTAATGAGGTTTTCCCCAGTCAAGTGAGAAATCGTTTCTTTTCCAATCCTGTTGAAATAGCTTCAGCAATTTTGCACTTGGCTCTTCACGCCATGTCCTGAGTTTCTCTCTATTCTTACCTAATGCTTAGAGACATTAAAAACCTAACAATGCCAAGTGCATGAAAGATGCCTTCACAAGACAGATTCTGGCACACAACGTTGTCAAGGCTGTCTGGTCTCTCACCCTTTTGCATGCTGTGAATGAAATACTGACATGTAAAGATGTTAATCTGAGAAGCATTTTTCCACTTCTAGGTTAAAAGAACCTCACAATCAAACCCTGCTGTATGTCAATATCGCACAGGCAGCTGTCATTACAGTTGGCTCTGTCCAGATTTTTTACTGTGATCAGAGCTTGGTATGAAACCCGAAGCCTTTTGGCATACCTCTCAAGAAAAGAAAAGAAAAAATTTAAAAAACAAAACAGCCAAAAACCTGACATAGGTTTCCCAAAAATATAACTGCAGAGTAATGCTAGCCAGCAGGTTTCTAATGAGCCTTATGTGTCATTAATCAGTTTTCTCTGAGGCAAAACAATTCTACATACTGTAACAGTAATACTGCTGACTAGAGGAAGAGTTGCTTTATTGGGGGCTTTTTTTTGTGATAGTAAGAGTAGAAAACCCCATGGACTGTTCCTATGGATTGCCTTCACCTTGCTGTACATGGATCTAAAACATACTATTCTTTCCCGTATAGAGAAGTCCCAACTTAAATGAAACATTCTTTTCTCTGAGAACTCACCTTCATAAAGTCATAGGAGTTCTCTTCAACAATCATCTCCTGGCCCTGTCCAAGCAAGCATCCCAGCCAGGTCAGCAGAAGGAAGATATATGAATCACAGTAACCTGGGGGGCAAGGTGTGTCACATGTGTACTCCCTCCTTCACCCCCTTTTTCTAGTAGAGCCCAGCACACCAGACAGCTTCCACCACTTCCCTGGGCACCCAATG
>JAWWLV010000121.1:79689180-79717610 GCA_035041135.1 Platyrinchus mystaceus | reverse complement strand
ACTCCCTCCTTCACCCCCTTTTTCTAGTAGAGCCCAGCACACCAGACAGCTTCCACCACTTCCCTGGGCACCCAATGTCCCCCATCCCATCCCATCCCATCCCATCCCATCCCATCCCATCCCATCCCATGCCTTAGCAATCTCTTTCCCAACCTTTCCATCATGTCCTTTCAGTTTTCACCAGTTTTCCTCCCAACTTAATACTTCAGTTTCCTGTTTCTTTAGCCCCTTCCCAATTGGTGAAGACTTGATTAGGACTGAGCATTAGTCCTAAAAGGAAAATAACCACAATCTAGTGGTTACAGATCCTCTTCTAACTTTCAGCCTAAATGTATCTATATTATTTTGCAGCCCTGTGCCTTTCTTACAGAGTTAGGTAAGACTGAACAGTTCTGAACTGTGTTTATTCTTTATTCTCCCAACCCACAAAATATATCTATAAACTATTTGCATCCCTTCTCAACATTCGTCGGTCAGGTCAATCTATTATTTTTAGTCTGCCATCCTAAAGCAGACTTCCTCTTCCACCCTCCTCTGCACCTGTTTCAATTTGTGTCTTTTTTCATGTTTTTTAACACAGGCAAAATTGTATGAGAATTCAGCTAAGGTCATATTGGTACCACACAGAAAAATTCCTCTTTTGTTCAATGCCTCTGCTAGCAATACTTTGCCTGAGATTTATATTTACTTTTTTCCCAGCTGTGCCACATCCTTGGCTCAGTCAGAAACTTTTGTCTTTTCCCTGCTTTCAACTGCAGCTTCCTGCTTCACATAAAATTTAAGAGAAGCTACGGCAACGAATTGAAATGTGTTTAATAACGTCTTGTTTCACTTAATTTAGTCACAATGAAGATTAAATGTTATTTATAGTGCTATTTTACTTGTTTAGATTAGAAGAATTTCTTATTCTTGAAATTCTAATAACTCAAAAATTATGCCAACAATTATAAACCAAATGCAGGGTGAAGAGCAGGCATCTGTGCCAGGTTCTGAGGCTGCAGTTCCAGAAGCTTCAGCTTTGCTACTGTCAGCTTCAAAGCCTGACTACAGTTTCAAAGATGTCATCATCTCACTGTAAAAATTAAGGCTATTTTAAGAGATTCCTCAGCTGTTTATAAGGATTCAGATCTCAGCACAGTCAATTCAAGATGTGGGAGCGCGTGTCTGAGGACATCTTTGGACTCCTCAGACACTCATTGGAGTGCCACTTCGGTATTCTGTAGTCTGAGAGTTATCATGGAAATTAGCAAAGACCAGAGCACAGAAAGCCACAGTCATGCTAACCTAACTCTGCCATGATAGTTGAAACACGAGATTCTCTGTTTTTTCATATTCCTCGAAAAGGTCATGGCAAAATGACAGATTTACAGATCAGATAACCTTTCTCCAGATGTTGCTGAAGCCCTGTCTCCTCCTATGCTCGATATGGCCAGTTAAGCCAGTGTTGTGGCTGCAAAGTATCAGTAGAGCAGTGAAGCCAGGGATCAAGGTCTTGTATAGATTATGATGCCAGATAGATTATCCTTTATAATAGAGTCACTAAAATTGCTCAAATCTATATATATCACGGTTGAAATAGCTTTATCAGTGTCGTTGAACTCTCCCAGAAAATGTATCATTTCCTCTGTTATTTTACTGGCTTATCTTGCTGATCACTGTAGTGTGTGCACATTATGAAACCAGCCTTACAGACCATGCTCTCAATTCTGTTTCTATTTTAGTTCGATGATATGTCACTGGATAAAACAACTGAGCCCTGAGAGCATGGTTTGAAACCCCAATTCTGCTCATGGTCTGGGCACAGTGAAGCACTAGTCAGGCTCCCTTCTGCCACTTGCGCTCCACCTCCCACTTCCCAGGTGAGTGACTTAGCACTAGTCCATCATTCAAGAGGTAGATGACAGCGTGTCAGATAAGAATAGTTGCTTTCCTGACCAGATACAGTACCAGAATGCCTAGAATTTGAATATCAGGACAGTAATAAGTGGGAAATGAACTCTCTTGAAAGTATGAGAAAAGGACTCAAGACTAGACATGAGTGGCTAGATGAAAGTGTTCAGGCTGTCTGGGCTAGTGTCTAACAAATATGCTTGCCTATATTGTTGTCAGGCAAAAAAGTAGGTAGATTGAATGACCACTTAGTCTGTTCCAGAATATTTCTGCCTTTTATCACTCCTCTGCAAGGGTTAATATGATATGGGCTGTAATGAGCTGGCCAGCTCCTGACATGAACAGAATCTGATTGATTATATGCATAGTACACTAACTCTCTGCAGATGATAATGGCCATTCATGTATCATGCATTCAGCAATCACCAACATCTTTAATACAGATGTAAACCTTTGTATTGATGCCAGTTAAGCTACAATGAAGAGAGAAAGAATGTCAGAGAACATTCATTTTATTTCAAAGGGTCACTCCCAGCAGTGCAGCGTGCCATTTTGCGCTGCCGCTGTTTCTCAGAAACATAATTCCCAGGAATGTACTGTTCCTGGTTTCAGAAGTAGGGACACAATTAAATGGAGAATTACTGCAAACAGATAAAATCCTTCGCAGCACAGCTCTCATCCTTTATGTAACAGTGTGACAGAGCAACAGCGTTTGTGACAAGACATCAAAGTGGTGACCACTGTGCCCCACTGGATCCATTGTGACGAGTTAGCCACTAAATGAGTTTTAGTAGGTTTTTGTCACCTTCACTTCATAAAATGCATTTTCAGGTACAATTCCCTGGAGCTTTCAGAGGTTCTAAAATAACCTTCCATCCTCCTGTTATCAGTCAGAGACAGAGGCAGACACCACAAAACAAATCTGCAGAAGAACAACTCAAGATGAAATTTGTGTAGGGAATGGAAAAGAGGTACAGATGGAAAAGAGGATAATGCGCAAAAGAAACAAGAAATGTTCATCAGCAAAAGAAAGGAAAGAACGTTGAGATTCCTGTATTTCGTAATTCTCAGTATGGTTATATCATAAAAACATGTACGACAGACTAGAAATGCAGGGAAACGTGGAATAAGTCATAACAGACAACTGAAATTACCAGGAGAAGTGGGTTGAATAGAAAAGAGAAAGGTGAGACACATAATAGTTTCAAAGGATATGTTTCTTTGCAATATAAGGTGAGATCAATACTCCTAAGTGCAAGTTCTAAATCATATTGCTAAATCCTCACTTAGTGTTGAACATGGCCTACTGCTGGAGATGGCATGCCCAGACCCAGCACTTGGCTCAGTGCCAACCTGTTTTGCTTTGTTCTGTTCTTTCCTCTCTGGTGCCAACACAAGCATGCAGGCACCAATTCACCAAAGGGCTCACCTGGCTGAGAACTAAAACACAAAACACAGCCATTCCTCACCTGCATCGATTTTCTGATCTAATTCAGTAGGAGCCATTGCAAATGGTTCTGTCAGTATAACACAGTAGTCAGCAGACAGAGACTGGCATGAAGAACGAGTGTTCATGGAATGGGGCATGGACACAGGCAGTAAATTATGCCCTTGACATTTGCTGTTTCTGTTTCATATCTGAAAGAGGGCTTGTATGCCTGAAAGCTCATCTGTGTTCTCAGTTAGTTTAATAAAAAAAAATAGTAGAGAAGGCTCAGAATTAATATTTGGAGCAAAATCAGCTCTATTTTCTAACTAAAATAGTTGTTTCCTTAAATAATTAGATTCATAAAGTTGTCTCTGCTTTGTCTGCCTGGTTGTATATACTATAAGCCAAGTTTTGCAGTGGTTAGAATTAAATCACAGAGATGGGATTGGTCAGAAAACAAATGATAAAGCAGTGTAGCTTAAGGTCAATGTCCCAAAGAGTTAAGTATTCTTTGAGGAACATTTCCATTCCTTGATGTAAATGGGTGTAACTCTCAGGCTTGAAGTCATTGATAGGAGTGGCTGATTGCATCAAGTACGTGAATTTGGTCCCTGAGAGGCCAAGGTATACCATGACGCCAAATTAGATAAATGTGAGGTCTGCTTTCTCTTTCACTCTTGGAGTGGTACTTCTTGCTTACTTCCTCTCCCTCACTACCCTCCAGCAAATGTGTAAGTCATTTTTCATGTCAAAATGTCCAACAGAACTGGCTAGCTTTCCAAGATAAACTCACACCATCCAATGTGCCATCTCAAATAACATGAAAGATATTTATCAAATCTGCATTTGCCCACACTGTATTTAGCCAGTATTTTCACAGAGGTCTCCCTGGGACAAATGAGATGTTCTTAGGTGTCTGTATGGTATGAAGGTGGGGAAAATATTTGTCACCGTTACTTTTGTACATATGTACTTCTGACAGATCTATATATTCTGATAATTAACAGTTGTATGTCCAGAAGACAAAACAGTTACCAATTCAGTTTATTCAGCAGTTCTTGCTGTATTAAGACACTAAGAAAAAAAGAGAAGAGGGATAAAAAACTTGCACAGAACAGCCTAGGACACCAGAGAGACAAAGGAATGCAAGTCCACTGAATGTATAATCAACTCACCTCATTTTATAATGGGAATTAATCTCACTTCCTCCTATACAGTAAAAAGCATGCAAACAGAAAAGTGTACCTAATTAGAGTATATCAAGAAATGCCAAATCCTCCATGGGTGCAAGTTAGGAGCTCAATTTAATTGGCAAAACACAATAAAAAAAAACAAGACAGATTTAAGGACTTGGGTCATCCACAACTTCTCTGGGCAACCTGTTTCAGTGCCTCGACTCTCATGTTAAAAGAATTTCTTCCTAACATCCAATCTAAACCTACCCTCTTTCAGTTTAAAGGCATTACCCCTTGTCACTACATTCCCTTGTAAAAAGTTCCTCTCCAGCTTTCTTGTCATCCCCTTTTATGTATTAAAAGGTGCTATAAGGCCTTCACGAGGTTTGCACAAGCCCAGCTCTCAAGCCTCTCCAGGTCCCTCTGGATGACATCTGTTCCGTCCAGCATCTCAACCACATTACATATCTTGGTGTCATTGGCAAACTTGCTCAGGGTGCACTTGATCCCACTGTTAATATCACCATCAAAACTGTTAAACAGCACCAGTTCCTATACCAATCCCTGAGGAACACCACTCATCACTGGTCTCCACTTGGACATCAAGCTCTTTGAGTGCAATCATCCAGCCAACTTCTTATCTACTGAGTGGTTCATCCATAAAATCCATATTTCTTTAGTTTAGGGAAACAGATCTTGTAGGATGAACATCTAAAATGTGGAGTGATTCATGTGGCCTTAGTTGTCTACTTCTCTTGATTTTGAGTGACTAGTTGAGATGCAGAAAACTAGAACAAGATCAAAATAAGACATAGATACCTTCAGGGCTTAGGATCCCAGCCACCAGCTGGTTTACTTGGAGCTGGCACAGTTATTTTTCAGTGACATACATAAGTGACAGATAAGTGACAATTCTGTCCTCCCCAACACAGTTGGTAGTACAACCCACACTGAGGTGTCTAACATTACAGTGAGGTGGAAGCTTGTTGTTCTGCTCTGCTCTATCTCAGAATATCAATGGAGAGCTCCTTTGCCTACTGCAGAAATCGCTGAGCATTTATTATGGATAATTTTCAGTGCTACATGCTAAAACTGAAAGTCCAAATAGAGCCTGTGAGCACCAGTAGGATATTCTAATATAAGTCATCCTCACCACCACAACTTTCTTGGCTAAACAGGAAGAAGAAATTTCCACAACCAAATGGGAACTTCAATAGAATTTAGACACTAATCTCCAAAATTTCAGAATGTTCTGTTTCTTGACAACCCCATATTACTTCTCCCCTGAAGCCCTTTAAAATTCGTTCTGGACAACTACAGGGAAACACCTCAGGATGAACTGCCTGAGCAGTTCAACACCTTCCTGAGGCCTGAACCTTGTTCAGGTCCACAAACTAGGCACGTTCTGTCAGTCCTGAAACACTCAATGTAGCAAGTGCAAGAAAGGACACGCGAAATGCAGCAGCTACTGCCATCCTTTTCCAAAACATGTCAGTTTAACAAACATCATTTTTGCTCCCTCTCTTGCTGGCAGCTATGGAGACCTACCCTTCCCTTTCACCAGCTCTTGCATTCATTTGACCCCTTGGAAAGTGAATTTAGCTCACTAAACTGTCAGAAATCTAACCCAACAAAACAAAACAAATCAAGAAAAAGTGAATAGTTTTCACCACTTCAGTGAGCTAATGGATCAGACACATCCCAGAGATGACAGAAGTGAGACAAATGGAGCATGTGTCCAGGAACAGTCCTGCCCCTTTCACCAGCAGCAAGTTCATGGACTGACTCAGATGCCTCGTGAAACCTCACCCACAAGGAGAGGAGAAAGCCTGTTGTAGAGGCCAGATACGCTGAAGAGGACATAGTGAGCTCATTCTAGTCCAGCTGGAGTGCTGGAGTGCCCAGGCTGCTAGAAAAGCAGGGCTAGGTAAGACTGTCTTCTTAGAGGAGTGCTCTGACACCATCTGGCTTCAAGTTTAGTCACCCATCAGCTCCAAAATGGAAGGAAAGGCAGGAAAAGCAAGGGAGGTTGTCAAAATTTATCTATTCCTGGAGCAGGGGTACTGTTTGTCTAGTTGTGCCTTAGAATGAATAAAGCTAGAGTTGGCTATAAGCACAAAAAATGATGTGTCCTATAATATGAAAATTAACAAAGTCTACCACAGTAACTGTGGACATTAAGGACTGAGCTGAAATCAAAGCAGATCTAACACAGCAAAACTGGATGACATGCAACATTTTCTGGTCAGTATATACAATTGAGAAACATCAGAGAGCGAGAAGTCTGGGTTGACAAAGCTAGTAAATAATTTGCCAAAGAAAAGAACCTGCCCCGTGTTATATCCATGTATGGATATAATTGACCACATTTCATCTTAGGAGAAAAGAAAAGTTGTGGCCAACTTCAAAGGGAACTGAACAAAAGTATCTCTAATGATTAATGAATTAGCATGGTTGAAGTAAACGAGCTATTCTGAATGCTTGCCCAGAGGCAGTCATGGGAAAGTTTCCAGAACTATTGTCATTTTTCCTGGAACTCGTTGACTTTAAGGACTCCACAGCTGCAAGAATTGTGTGAGCTTTTCAAGACTGTCATTTTCACCATCGATTTTCTGAAAAATTCTTCCTGAACTGATTTTTATTGGTTTCAGCTGGGGAATCCATTGCACCCAGCCAGGAAATGCCACATGCCTCCTAAGCTACTGCTCTATTCTTCTTGCACTGATACTATCAGAGACTCAAATTCACTGCAGGGAGAACACTGGGGGCCAAATTTTCCCTCTGATGTATGGACACAGCTCCCATAGAGCTAATGCAGAATTTTTTTGCCTTTGATGCCTCTTATAAAAAAGCCTGGAAGTATTGCATTAGAACAGGGAGTTCACACTATTGGTGGTCCCCATTGTCATTAACACAGTTAGTGGCATTCCAGTGAAAAACACAGAACAACTCTTTTGTTTGTTTGTTTTATAAGCAGATCTTTCAGGGTGGGATCCGGCTTGCTCATATCCCGCCAAAGATGAAACTTCACCCTCTAAAATCCACGTACACCAACAGTGATCCATTCTCCCTGCTTTCCAGAACTGTCTAACCTTTCAGGCACTCATATTAATCAGACACTTTCCTCTTCTGCCTAAAAACTCTCCAGGCAACTAATTCACAGCAACATGCTCAGCAAGGCCAGCTGATCATAATCCCCAAAGGAGTTAGAGAGGGTGTCTCACTCCTCTTCCCTTAGTCCCAGCCACACAAAGTCATCCCTTCTCTTGTGCTGTGATGCTCACAGGCCCCTTGCTGGGTCATTTAACTCACTATACAGCTGAAAATCATCCACTTCTTTGCTGGGCTTGTTTTCTGCCACTTCAGTAAGTTGAACCAGCTCCCAGGCAGTTTCAGTCCCACAGCCACCCTAGGTAAGTGGCTGGACATGCAGACAGGGAGTGGAAGTGGGACCACTTTGACAGCACTTTTGTCTCATGAAACTGGTTGCTCAATTGCCGGTTCATGTTCAGAATGTCCATTTCTGGGGAGAGAGGAGCTCACTTCAGCTATCCGCTACAACCTGCGAGCAGGAAACTACCCAGGATCTACTTCTAGCCTCAGCAAAATCTGAAAAACAAAGTATGGCCAAGGATACAGCTAATGTCAGTCACTAACTCTTGAAAAACCTACATAAAACAATTTCTTCAGTTGGCTTGCCTTCTTCTTTGATACAGTTTAGATTTTTTTTTCTATAAAGTCTAATACAGGCAGACAAATTCAAGAAAATAATAAAGAAAGACAAATTACAGTAAATCATTAAAGTGAATTAAACACATATAAACACAATTTCACATTGAAGGAAACATAAGTGAAGACATGTAACTTGGAGCAGAACTGAAACCCACGCCCGCCAGCTGCAGTCAGCTCACCTCCGCCTTCCCCCACGAGCACAAACCGCGGGTGTGCTGCCCTGTGGGACAGCCCTGGTCCTCTGTCCAGACTTCCAATTTCAGCTTTGATCACAGCTCCTTCCTGAGTGCATTCTTGTGTGCTGGAGCAACAGCCATGTGAGGGCCCTTGATGGAACTGAGTGTTGAGAGCAGCAACAGAAACTCATTTAGTTTGATGTGACAAAACTGCTCCTCAGACAAATGCTCCATGGTGGTCCCATGGTAGGAACATGTGTAGAAGGCCTTGCTGAAGTAATAATACTGAAGTAATTTCATGCCTCCACTCACTTCCAGGCCCAGAATATTTGTCATCCTCAACTGGTAGAAATGAATGCAACTTCTCTGACTTCAGTGAAGCCATGTTAATTTACCTTTCAAATTTGATGAGGGTCTGGTCTTCATGGTCTTACAGCAAACTAGCTTAAGGAGCTTTATTCTGAGTCTATTTATAAATAAAAGCTTGTTCTTCAGAAGTTCAACCTTCCTCGAGTCATAAAAATGCTTGGTTTTTTTTAGCTTGTGATTAGAGAATAGACCTATAGAATGTATTTATAAATATGTAAATACTTAAACTTTCTTGTTTCACAGAATTAAGGAATAAATTCTGTAGGAGACTTCCTATAAAAGTATTCTTTCCCAGATCTGCAATCAGGCTTCAGGCTAATCTGATATCCATAAATTACAGAGAAGCAATATTGACACCTAAAGCAAGGAAATCAATGTGTCAACTTTTACAAAACTTTCTGAACCATCGTTACTTTGCACACATGAATTCAAGTTCTTATGAGCTCATCTGTTATGCAGCTCCATCACTTGCATAACTGCCATTAGTAACCTCTCCTTCATCGCTTCATACATACACATCATTCTTGGCAGTCTACTAAGCCACTGACAGCATTTCTTCAGCAATTTTTCAAGCATAGAGAGGGTCTAGGTTCCACCACTGGCACCGAAGAGGATAGAGCAGACTCCTCTGCCATCAAAAGAGACCAGCAGTGAATCCATCAGGAGTCTTATGTAGAAGGACTCACAAATTAGCTTAGACCTGATTTGAGTGATATCATGCATTATCTCTAAAAGCATTCAGAATGAACAGAAAAAATTCCAAAGAGCTTGATGTGACACTTAAGCTGAAACTGCAAACAGCTTTGCTTCTACGCAAGAGGAGGCCAATATAATCCTGTATCTTACTTACAAATCTGGTGTTCAAACAATCATCTGAAATTTCGAAATTGATGCAGAACATTAAACCTCTTAAGCTATTTAAGTCTGATGGGGTGCATTAGGTGGGGCCAGTTCTCTAGTAACTGAATATGAACTGAAATTTATTGAAACTAAGGTCTCTTCCAATCCAAGCCCTTCTATGTTTCTGTGAAACAATGTTTAACAGCTATTTTATTTAATGAAGTACAATGAAGTTTGCCATTTGTCTGAGGCCAGAGGAAAAAATTAGAGCATTAGAGAATTTCATTGGCTGCCTAGAACGCAACATTTCACACTGGAGCAGGCTGGAAATCAAGCAGATCACTGCCAGGCATGGGGGTTTGTTTTTACAAGATTTCTCAGACTCAAACTAATTTTAGAATAAAGAAAGACTCTGCTTCAAACTACTCTGCAGTACAAAAGTTCCAGTGACAAACTTCTACTCTCTTCTTTTATATTTCATACACACTTTCAAATTATTCACTACTATGCAGTCAAGTTCTGCAAGCACCAGCACACTGTGAAAGAGACTGGAAACAAACCACAAGTAAACCCATCTTGCTAAAATAAACCTGATTTTTCTTCCATATGAGCTGACTAGCATTTTAAAAAAATAGTATGTTACTTTAGTTTAGTGAAGAAGTTTGCCAGAACTGCAAAATTTTGGATAGAAACTTGGTTTTTAATTTTGTTCTTCAAATTTCTGGTGAGAAATACTTTCAAAGTCAAACAGTTTAGGTTTTTGTTTTAATCTCTTCTACGCGTTTTCTCCTCAGCAGCCCGCCATCCCAGTATCTCCCCTCAGATCCTAAACTTCCTGTTAACAAAGAAGAATATATTTGCACACTGGCTTGCTAACATAATGAACATAGTTTTAAACCAGAACTGGTGGACACCTGAATTTGAAATTCTCAAGGAATGGTTAAACAAGCACAGCCACAGGAGGAGCTTAAAATAATAAAAACTAAAGTTACACTAAAGTTATAGAGGCCAAAAGAGAATGGTGGCTAATGAACCATCTCTTTTCCATGAATCAATGAAGGGGAAAAAGACCACTGAGCCTAAAGTCTTATCCAAAGATCAGAATTATGATTTCATTGGCATGGCAGAATTCACTGGACAATATATAGAACTGGCATATTTATAGAAGGTAACAGTTTGTTCAGCAGGAAGGAGAGGAAAAGTCTTACATATTAAGCACACTTATACTTTCTCTGAGGTCCAGAGAGAGACCTGCTGCTTTAAGGTCTTTGGACAATGTTAAAAGGGGTAGAAGACTATTGGGATTGTCTTGGATTAGATCACGGCACAATATGGCATTGGGAAATCCACATGGCAAAGCTTGTGATGGTTGCAACCAAAATGATCTCCACTGTATAACTTGGTGGTTTGAATTTCACAACCTTTAGCTGAAAAAGGAATATTACAAGGCCTGTCTCATCCAAGTTGGCCGAATACCCCAACACTTTCATAGTCAATGAACAGATACAAATATTTGACAAGAGCTGTTAATCCTATGCTGATATTGAGTCCATCACTCTTGGGAGTGTTCCTATACACTGCATGGAGAGACAGCCTGGACATCTGGTCTAGATACCTGATGTCTAGATGTTGAGGATATATCAGCTGACTCCTCTCCAGCAAGTTCTTGAAATATATCTGTCGTCAAGTTAAAAGGAGAGGTCTTGCCTGGACTCTACTTTAAGGAGTAGGGAAGGATGGGGTAAGAAGGGTGGAAGTGGATTTCTGACTGTGGATTTTTTAGAAGACAAAGTGCCAAAGAGCAAAAAGGATGACAGACTTCAGGAAAATAGCCATCAAGACATGCCAAAAGGTTAGAAAGAAAAAAGGAGTCCAGGAGAACTGGCATTTCTTTAAAGAAGCAATGAGGGCATTGTCAAAAAGCAGCCATTCTTCCAATCTGTGTCTCACTGTCAAATGCTGACACAGCACTTCACAAAAGATGACACTCTCCTGTGGGGAGTCTGAAGAAGATGTCCAGCAATATGAGGAAAATTAGTAATTGCTGAAGGACCACAGGCTATTTAAGTCTAGGGAAAAAACCTAGACTGATTTGCAAAATTGTGATAGTACATTAGAGTAGTGCAACATGAAGGGAATTAACCAGGCAGCATGAACATATCTAATTTTGAATTGGCCAAAAATGCTCTGAACTTACAGCAAAAGACGTTCAGGTTAGACATTGGAGACTTCTTTCTCTGGCAAGACGTGTAATGTGGAAATTCAACAATCTATTTACAGAGTTTTGTGAGCAGCTTTCATCAGTGCCTTCAATAAATGTAGATAATCACCTAATGGAGGAGTAGATGAGCTCTCAGTCATTTCCTAAAGCACACTCCAGGACTCTGGAAGGCTAATTTTAGCCTAGAGAAGCTAATTCCTCTTGGCTCTCTCCATAGACAGTTGAGAACAGCTCCTTTTAGATGCACGTACAGAACAGGACTCTCCCCACTGGTCCAACAAGAATAGCCCCAATATTTCCCCAAAGCTGGAAATCCTGGTCTCCTCCTTCCACTGCTGCCACAAATAGCTTTGTGCTCCTTTCATTCCACTTATGATCTTCTCTTCCTGATCTTTTAAAATACCAGACCTCAGCCTATGAATCTGTATGGGATATAGATTACCATTCCTTCTCACTGTTATCCTTGCTCCTTATTTCTTAGTTGTGAAAAAACTATTCATCAAGAATTTTTGCAAAATATCTCAGACTGATAGGGCTGTGTATGTGGAATTCTCTGGTCTCAATTACAGCCAGGTCCATCTTTCAGAAAGTACAATTACAGTATCACAAGTGTCCTTCATTTCAATTTTTTTAATCAACGCTAACTGATTGGCACATACTGGTGCTCTCTGCAATATTCCCTTAGGTTTGAAAAGCAGCCACAAGTCAGCAATTTTTCTTAAATACTTGCACAAGAAAACAAGTGGCCTCTTTGCCTTCCAAAAAAGCCTCATAGAGCCTTTAAAATTAACTGTAGATTAGTAGGGCACATTGCACAATAGTGAAAACAAAACAGAAACGTAATCCCTGACAGACAGAGGTCAACAACAACAACAGGCCCACAGTCACCCTCAGGTTTCGGCCAGTGTTAGGGTTCAGCTTTCACTCTACGGGTTATGTGCATGTCCAGTGACCACAGAACATGCCCTCGAGCCACCCACTTTCCTTGGGGCAGGCTGGCTGCAAAGCATTTTGTGTAGTCCTATCCTGTGCAGATGCTTCAGTCTCATGCTTCAGGCATCACTTCTAGAAACAAGGCAAAATAACATCGTGGCCACCTGGTCATTTTATGAATTGCTTTTGTTTGTTAGGAACTCTCAGGGACCTCTTGCTCAAACAATCCTCAGTTCAGAAATCAAGATTATATCTGAAGCCTCATGAGATGAAGCATAGTACAAGAAAATCCCAAGAAACATGCAGGTTTCAAAACTATTAGAAGAGTTAATGCTTAAAACTCAAGTACTGCTCAGACTTTAATATCATGGTCTGCTAACCCCAGTGTTGTTCAACTGCAAGTCCTCTCTATCATTTGCTTCTGTCTTATAAATTACCATACTGGGAGTCCCTGGGTAAGTGACAGCAGATGATGAGCTAAGACAAGGCCACAGACTCATGTCAATACAAGCAGCATAGATAAGCCCAGTACTGAATCCACATAATCTAACATGATGTTCCTACTAGCCTAGTGGAGGATAAGAAGGCGTGTGGATACACCAGTGGGACTATAATCATAGAATTATAGAATTATTAAGGTTGGAAAAGACCTCCAAGATCATAGAGTCCAACCTTTGACTGAACACCATCTTGTCAACTAAACCACAGCAGTAAGTGCTGCATTCAGTCATTTCTTGAACACTTCCAGGGATGGTGAATCCACTACTTCATGGTGAATCCTGGGCAGCCCATTCCAATGCTTGACAATCCTTACAGCAAAGAAATTCTTCCTAAAATCCAACCTAGTGATTTGGAAGAAAGCAAAAAAGATGGTTACACTGCCAAAAAGATCCACAGATCACAGCTTTCTCCTTGGGAGATACTAAGCAGTATCAAGGCAAGGCAGTCCACTGGGCTGAAGTGTTGTTGGCAGAAGAGACTTAAAGCTTGCAAAGGAACTCAGCTATTCAAGAACTGTGGAGGGAGTAGAGCAAATGAGAAGCTACAAACTCATTCACACAAGAACATTAATTCTGAGTTAGATACCACAAAAAGGTAAAACTATATATCTGTTCACAATCAGACAATCCTACTATGTCATAAGGGAAAAAAAAGCCTGAAAGTGGCAGAGAGAGCACATGCATTGTTCTATGTAAAAACCAGAATGAAGGACACAAGTGATGGTTTGCTTAAAGTAATGAAGCAGTGGCCAGAGAGAAGGAATTTCCTAAGAGAGGAAACAGGAGCAGCACTTGGTGAGGAAAAGGTACAGGCAATGGCCCCTTCCATAAGTACCAGAACTAAGGCTCAAATAAGGAAGAAGTCAATATGCAAGAGATTATTGAAACGGTCCCTTTAACAACAGCCCCAGCTGGAAAAGGGTCATTGTTCAGGAAAAAGAGAGCAAGCAACAGATAGGTACAAAATATACTAAGAAAAGTAAACAGATCAGCAAATGTCATTCAACAGACACAGTTTATTTTTCAGCTCATTGAATTGAACTCACTTAAACAAGTTTATGATATATATTAAGATCCTATTATATTCTGCCTAAGAAAACCAACAATGTACTAACATAAGCCATGCCAACTGAACACTGAATGCACCATAGGAATGCTATTGAATAAGAATGAATAAGAAATATTGAATGCCTAGAGATAATTATCTTGGTGATGCCTCCATTATTCATGTCATGACCGGAGCTCAACATTCCTATAGAGCAGCCCTGTGTAGCTCCCAGCAAACTTCTGTTTCTTTGCTATTCCAAATTGTGAAGTTTTGTCTCAGTGTTTTAAAAAGGTTTGTCCATGAAGGACAGATGATGCATCTTGCTGAGGTATAAAATCGGTCTGTAAAAAATTCATCATATTTAAGATTTTAAAACAAAATTGCTTTGAAGCATTTTCAGGTGCTGGTCTACAATTTTCCGCACATAAATTTTAGGCACAAATAGCAGCAGAATCAAGCACTGTACTGGCATTTCCAGTAATCCATAGTCATCAAACCACCAGCTCTACAGCACCAGCAATACCACCTGTAATTTAAGATGTGGATGTAAATATTCCAGGACGTAAAAATAGACTGTCTGTTTCTGAATGCGAATGCTACAGAGTCAACTGTTGCTGTCCCTTTTCTGAGGTGATTTGGACTTATAATGAACAAATTTCTCATGAATTCTCAGCAAATATGCAGACAACTGAATGTTAGCCAAAGATCCAGCACAAAGGTAGGCTGAAACACAGGAAGAGAAGTGTAATAGTAGCAATATATAATTTATTCCAATATCCCAGTTACACTTGTATCTGCTTTCATCTCCACCCAGATATTTTCCTGCACCTTATAAAGAAATGTCAAGCACATTCCTAATCGGGTGTTGAGTGTAATCCGACATTTGGAAAAGTTTGGTAACTAGAAGGTGAGGTCACATACACCCCTGAGAGAATCTGGATACTTCAAAGGATGAAGTTACCAAGCAAGCAGAAATTATTTTTGCAACTTGCACCATAATACTAACATCACATTTTTCTCCGTTATTACTGGATGGAAAATTATCTTTATTCAAATATTACTCTTCAAAGACAAGCAGACAGAGGTCTCCAGCAGACAGTGGGGCTTTTTCCCCTAAAAAACATGGAAAAAATATTTTTTTAAATACTGGTTACATTTCTAAAAAAGGAGGAGGAGAGGTTCTCCATGCAACGCCCCAAATTATGAGAGACATTGAGGGGGAGAATGGTCGTTTACGAGAGCAGAGTAGCCCAGCTCCTTCCAGTGGGAACACAAAAATCCCAGTAGGTCCAAAGTCTTCCCTTGGTCCCCCCTGCCCACAGCTGTGCCAGATCAGCAATAGTGCTGTGGTTCTCACCTCTAACTCACCACCAGGTTCCTGCTGTCCTTTCCTTATATGCAGACTCCTGCCTTCCTCCTTTAGACCCCTGTCATGAGGACTTCTCAGACATAAGTTTTCAGTCTGGTCAGCACCTTCCACATGCACCATGTGCTTTTCCTCAGTAGCCCCTCACAGCACCGTGGCACTTCCTCAGGCCCTTTCCCATTGGTAGCCAGCTCCACGCAGACTCCCTCAGCCTTCCTTACCCTTCCTGTCTTCCAGCCCTTTGTGGAAGATCCCTATCCCACTTGATGAGAGTAAATCATTCAGTCATCACCATTTCTAGCCTATCTTTCACGAGAGATCAGATCACCTCCCCCTGCTGTTCCACAGTTTCATTTCCATTCCTGTCTTCCCTGCTCACAATTTCTTTTGTACAGCAGGCAGCTTCAAACCTCATTTTTGCCATCTGGAAGACAAGACAGCATACTTTGAAGAGTTTCCCTCCACCATATTTAATTCAAATCCTTTAGCCTTCTGGGGATGAGTTGGTTTTGTCAGTAATTTGAGTAATAAGAGCACAAACATAATTGTTAACTGAGCCAAACTGTTTCTGAGCTTTCTTCAGTAAAATTCCTGTCCTAAATCACAGCTCCCTGTGTTTTAGGAAGTGATTTCCCTCCTAACTCCATCTGTTTTAGAACAAGAATAAAGTTAGGCAAGAGATTTGCAAGAACCAGAGGGTTTAAAATTTGCTAACAAGAGGGGTTGGGAAGATAAGCAGTGCCAGCTTGCTGTAGAAATCTTAATAAATGAGAACAGCCCAATCAATAATGGCATTTATAAATTTTCTTTCAGATCTATCCCTTTAGTAGATGAAAAATTCTTTTCATGGAAGATATTCTCAGCTTCTGGTTTGGAATTGGACCCCTTGGTTAATATTTTTCTTTAAATTCCATGGCCTGTTTGCCTTCATTCCTGAAGACCGTTTTTTTTATTTTCAAAGCGCATGAAAGTTCTTATTAAGCGTTCATCCAAACACACTCAGTAGATCTTGCGTGCTGCCTTCTAGCAGAATGCTTTTAATTGAAAGGAAAACCCTACCTCCTGCTAGGTTTGGGTGGGCTGCAATTAGTTCCATACTAGTTAGCTTTTCCACAAAGTCATATAACTCTTCTACACAGGCATTCCCACTCTGGTCCAGCTGCAAGCAATATGCTGAGTCAGAGAAAAAAAAAAAAAAAAGGCAAAAGGAATTTTTCGTTGAATTAAGAATCCAATCTGTCCTCAATCTTATAAAATACGTGTTGGATGCCATCCGCCCTGGAAGATCCCCGTCAGCTACTGGCACTCGCACGGGACCCACGTGCCTGCAGTGATTCTGTGAACTGCCCCACTGCAAGGATGCTTTGGACTCAATCAACCAGGGGCAACATCTTGCAAGCTAACAATGTGAGCCTGTCCGGGGAGCAAAATACAAATGTCCCCTTAAGCTGAACCAGACCGCTTCGGTGAAAAAAAAAAATGCATCTTCTGTCCCCTACTTGCAAGGAAAACGAAATCCACTGCCCCACTTGTAAGATGCAGCGACTGAAGCCAAGAGCAAAGCGTGCAGAACATCTGAGTTCTGAGTTTTGGCAAATTCAGATGCAGACAAATGGAAGTTGGAGGAAACCTTTTTCTGGGTGCCTCTGGTTTATTTGAAGCCAACAAAGCATGAAATGGTCTTAACAGTTTGTTGTGTTTTGATGTAACATGAGGATCTAGAATCTCTTGACAAGTAGAGTAGGAGCTTGAGTTTCAGTTCGTTGATTGGTGGTTTTCTGGATTCGTCCAAGAAATGTATTCAAACAGTATGTGCAGCAGAAATCATTTTTAGTCATGAATGTTCAATGGCAAACATCTGAAAGTGGACATCCGATAATAAAAACAACAGTTAAATAAATAAGCTTTATCATTTCCAAAGACAATTGTCAAAATTGGGAGATGTTTATCCTTTCCTGTGTGCCCAGGTAACTGCTAAGTTTATTCTACATTCTAACAGAAATCCATGAGTCACAGGCACATTCAGAAGCCTTTACTAAACCTAAGAAATACTTATCTTGAAACCCATGGATTTTGTATGGTTTCACATCCACGATTTAGATCAGCATAGTCAGTCTTCTAACTCAATGACTACTGCATAAATGTTCAAAATAGTGAGCCCATATTTAGATTATTCTTTAACAAGCTTCTCTTGGTAGTAATAAAAGACATCAGGTAAATTCTGCTTTGTTAAGTATAAGTAAATGGAAAATATATCTTTTTTTTATATATATATATATGGGAACTGTTTTATGGGAAAAAATCTCTCTTTGAACTTTTTCCTTTGAAGTTGCAAGTTTTCATGGAAATCATGGAAAATTTTTGAAAATTTTAAAGAAGTGTTTTAGTTTCACTTTGACTTAAAATACTAGGGGTTTTTTTTGCCAAAAACCCACAACAGTATAAATTAAAATTATTCAAAAATATTTCTTTCTGAAGCATTGATTTAGCACGAAAAACACTTTCAGATGTATTTGCTGCAGGGAAATGAATATTACCAGTGGAAATAAAGGAACATTGTAAAAAATCAACATTAACAAAATAGTATTTTTGGTAAGAAAATCATCTGCATTAATACTGCAGCCAACAGTAATTACGATTTGTCCAAAACCCTAAGAGAGCTACAATGGATTCTTGGAACCTTTTAAATATCCCACCTAATGCTGTAATAATGTTGCACAGTGAGAGTGTGAAAAAATTATAGTGAAAGGTTTGTATCCCAACAGCACCTGAATATAAACATGTTTGTTTAACTGACAACAGCTTCTTCCATACACGATTTTAAATTTGCAGAAAACTATAAATAGATAACACTTTCACTGAAAGCATTAAATTAGCCAACTGGGTAGACTTTGTAATGTGGAGTAATGTGGAGTGATAATGAACACCATGTGTGTGTGATAATGGGGGTTGTAGAAAATAGATCTGGCCAGCTGAGTGAAAAGGAAATGCTAAAGAAGAAAAAATCTGAAGTCCAAGCCAAAACAATTGACCTAGAGGAGCAAGTAAAGGTTTGTATTTGGGGCAGGCTAGAGGCCTGAGAGAGAGCAGCAATTCAGTAGGGTATTTTTAAGCATATGCTCAAGGCCCTCCTTATTCGGCAGGAAACTTAAGCATATGCTCAGAGGTTAAGCATCAGCTAAAGTCTCATTGATGTCAATGGGTCTTAAACACATGCCTAGAGATACATATGTGCTGAAGTGCTTTTACAAATAAGAATGGACTGGGGATCAGGGCCTCAGTCCCCTGGTATTCCATAGCAGGCTAACCCTGCAACCTCCTGGCTTTCCAAATTCTTCTGAGTAGATCTCATTTATTATACACACAGGACCAGACTTAAGTGTTAAGAACTTGCATTACTGTACATAACTGCCATTAGCCCCTTGGTACCAAAATAAATAGGAAAGTACAGATACATTTAAAAAACACCAGCAACTTCTACTGCAATGTGTCCAAAGAATTCACTTAATAATAACAATGAAAGTATAAAAAAAGCAGAAATGCAACTTCTGAGCAGGTCATTTAGCCTTTCCTGTAAGAAAACTTCCACAAGAACGAAATTAAAGGTAAAATTGAATCTTAACTGAAACCTGACTTCAAGTAACTTATTTTGAAAGAGCGCATGGTGCTCTTACTTTTTGTGCAACCAATGGATCTGTACTTCCTTATGACCTTCCATGCCTGAGTAGTCCACTTACCAACCACAGAGCTGACTGGGCATCACTGTAACAACAGAAAAGTTGCTTTCTTTGCCAATTCATCTTCACGCAGGCAAACTGCAAAGCTCTATTCTGCTGTGATATAAATTTAGAAATCCACAACAACTATTCTCTGAATCTGAGATGGCAGGTTAACATCATGAAAAAATCTTCAAAATTTTTAGGTAAGTTAGGCCAGATTCAAGTATGGCTTCTCCTTCTTCCTCCTCCTTTAAAACTGCATGAAAATACACCATAAAGTGGCAAGAAGAATTATATGGTCAGATTACTAATTATATAATTTTTTTTGTGAAGTTAGCACAGAACTTGTAATTATCAGTAAAAATCCTTCTTGTGCATTTCAGTGAACCTGAACAACCACTTGGTCTCTGCATTTTGTAATTCTCCAAGGATAAATATGCAGCAGAGGAAATGGTCATGAAGACGAGTTGCAGGGCCATCTGAGAACTACTTTAGATGGACTCTGTAAATGATGGTCCATTTTAAAACACCCTTAACGTGGCAGGAGCAAACTCAGGTACATCTGAGCAGCAGGAGACTGCCAAATTACTGCTGTGTGTGCAACCACTGCGTTGTTCTCCTCCACTGTTGCCACAGCAGTGATTATAGCAAAAAACTGACTTCAACAAAGAAAGAAAGCTTCATTAAAGTTCATTAAAGTAGGCAGAAAATATACTATTTACATGTGTGTTTCTCTTCTGTCACATGACTCATGTCTTAAACTGGGAAGCATTACTGTTTGGCATTTCCTGCAAATGCACTGAGGAAAAGCCTCAGTAATATAGTATTCCTTCCATGGATTGTAACATTTAAAGACTCACAGAAGTGGCTAATGTTCGATTTCTGGTTAACATTTGCTCACTTTCTTGCTTTGTTTTTTCAGATGAAGACAACCTGGTGAAAGCATTCCCACATTCCTCTTTGCACTTCTGCTATGACAAAACTTAGCTGATGTAGGCAAATTCAAGTTCTAAAAGCATATATCTTCGATCGATTTTGTTTCAAGTTTCTGCCTCTTTATTAACAATGGAAGAACACCTCTTCCCTCTTGCCCAAGCAAGCTGCTGGTTATCATTCCCATCCCTCCAGTCGGTCGAATAACACATGATGCTGGCCTAGTATAAATATGAAACAGGTTCCTTTGGAATCTGAAATACTGTTTGTACATCCTACCACTGACCACAGCGGAACAATGGTGTGCCAATTATATGGAAAAAAATAACTCTATTTGCTTGCTCTTTCTGTACCTCTGTCTGAAATATACCTAGCTCCAAAGCTATTATTTATAGTTACGAGGTGACAACTGAGAGCTAGCAGTCTGCTGAGTGAAAAAATGTTTGCGTTTATCCTTTTTAGAGATATCCTATATATATATGCACATACATGTGCAGCAGCTATTTATACTGGATAGGGAGAAGTACCTAATCAACTACAGTGTTTATTCAGTGGCATGAAAAGTTCTTTATTTTGTGTGAATTAAGTGACAAAACTCAATTTTTAAAGATTATTCAAAACGAAAATAATTTTATTCAAAGCCTACAGCTGCTCTAGCTTTGTTTAAAACACCAGGAAGCAGTGTTGTAGGTTTTCTGTGAACACTTAAAGAAAACTTCCACTCTAACTTCCATAGTCACAATTTCATGCTGTGATCTTTGTTTGGCAACTTGAAACTATCAAGAAGGGTTTGCCTTCAGCATCTCCACAGTTTGCCTTCAAGCAGTTGCAGACTGCCCATAACTGCCTCCTCATCAGGCTCTACAAGCACAGCACCCTTCACCTTTTTGTAAAAAGCTCATCCTCCGTGGTTCTGGCCACCTTCGTAGCCCTCCACTAGTGCCCCTCCAGCAATGTACGCTGCCAGCATTTCAACCAAGCTCACACATCACTTCTGTAGTGCTGAAAAATAGGATGAGCTCAGCTTTAGCAGGGTTGCTTGGAAGATTGTCACTGAACAACCCTTTAATCTCCTTGGGCTCCATGGATCAGCTTTGTCAGGCCCAGGTGAGGCAGTTTAAGACACCAGAGTTCCAGGGTGTGCCTTTCCCCAGTTCCAGAGGTGACCACCTCTCGCACAGAGATGGCAGAAACCACCAACAGGTCTCTTCTGTTATCTCTCCTCTGGGGACAGCACAGGGTGACAGATCATGAGGTCTATAATGACTGACATCACCACACCTAAATCCTTTGAAGGGCATTTTCAGGTGGACTTTACCTCTGAATATCAAATAATCTCATTATTCTGGGTCATTTTTCTCCATGAATGGATCATTTCAAGGAAATATAAAAAAAAGTCCTATGATCAGATGCAGTCTAAGTCCTATGACTGCTACCCTTGATTTAAGAGGATAAGAAATCCCCTGCACAACAGTTTCCAGCAGGCAAGCATTTAATAAATCTTGTGAAAGTGTGAGGAAAATATGAGGGGAAAAAAACATACACTGATAAGAGAAATACTTTCAAAACAGACAGCAACAACAGACAGTTTAAAGTACTTTTCTAGCCAAATAATTGCAATAGTTCTCTGTTATAATTTCCCTTCGATGAAAAAGGTCAAAAACAAATAGGTAGTAATCTGCAAGTCTGAACCACAGAAAAGTTGTTGCACTGTCCTTCTAAGGGAAGGTTAGAACTTGTGTCAAAATAGGAGCGTTAATCACACAAATCTTAATGGTCTACATCAGTTCTTGGCCCTTGACCTAATGGATCATGTTGGGTACTAACCGTCTCAGGAGCAGGGTGACTGACTTTGGCCTCTTCTTCAACAGTTCAGCTGTGTACTTCCCTCCTTAAAGTGGGACAGACAACTACTTAACAGAAGAACCACATTCTAATAACTGCGAATCCGCCCAAATCTCAGTTCTCAGCATGTTGGGACACTTTATCCGTGTTTCCTATTGAGCAAAACCAACTCTGCTTCCTTATTCCTTTAGGTATCTCCCTGTTCAGTGCCTTGTTTACACTCTCTAGGCTGCTCTCCAGAATCCATCAAAGCTTCCCAGCTCTCTTCACATGCTAGGGAGAGGGGCTGAGGTGCGATTTAGGTTATCTGACCATGGCCTGAAGAAGAGTCCAAGTATCCTGCCAGCAGGCAACAATTTCTTGGCTCTGCTCACCTTAGCCATCACACATTCTTGATCCAGCTCAAATCTCATGCAGTCCAGGGGCTATCCATGCCTATGAGCTTCCAGTAAACCTTTGTGAGCACAGTATATACACACACACACTCCTCGGGCAGTTCCCTGTGAGTGTGCCAGGCCATTAAAAATGTTTCTTGTTCCCAGCTTGGAAACATTTGACCTGCTGAAGAGAAATCAACGTCTGGCATGTAATCCCAACCCACACTTTGTTTTCATATTCTTTGCTATCAGTAAAGACATTTTAATAAGCCACAAAAAAGTTCTCGATGAATTTGCTTAGTTAAAAGCATTTCTGAATCTACACTGTAAACAGAGAGATGACTCAACAGCAATGCTTCCTAAAACCCCAAGTACTCAACAGTAAATTATATACAGGAAACAAGACAGTTTTAGTCATAAAAAACAAACTCTACTCTTGCAATGAGTATTTATGTCATCTATATAAGACACAGTAATAAGTAATGAGACTTCTTTTGCTTCATTGCCCATTGCCTTAGCAAGCAAATTAATTCTAGAGAAGTAAAGTCTAATTTAATAAGCCTATTATGAGGAAGGAGACACCTTTCCATTTGCGCTCCTGGCAACTTAAAAACTGCCTCTGAAGATGCCTACACACACTTGATTTCCAGCCATCAGCTGACACAGAACAGCAGCGGCTGGCAAAAGCCAGAAAATTCTCTCTAGAACTCTTCCGGAGACACACTGCTTTGGGATGGGATTTGGGATTTTGGGTCAAGCTATATGTCAGCCCAGTTTGTATCATCACAGCTGCATGAAGAAATGTCCACATGGACACTGAGGCTCAAACAGCAGAGTACTGGAGCTAAACCAAATGGTACAAGAGATCTCTGAACACACAGTCCAAAACTGTCTCTCCCCAGAAAAGATGCAACAGGATTTACCCATTAAAATGGAACTTTTTTGCTGGGTTCAAGCACCAGCATCAGTGTCCGATAAAACACAGAGAGAAGCACTGGGATGAATACAGAGTCCAGATCAGAGATCAAACTACAAGCCCACTCCTGAGGTCTTGGATCATACATGTAAGCAGTGCCTGCTGTTCCATCCACTTGGATACATTCTTATTTCCTGCATATCCCTCTATGCAGCCTTGACACTGGTACAAGGAGACTGTGCATAACCAGCTGCATGAAGTTGCCTCTTCTCAAGGAGTAAATATGCTAATACACTGTGGGACTGAGGCTGGGGATAAAAAAAAAAAGGTTCAACGGGTTCTCCCCACTTTTTATGCCTGTCTTATAGTTAGGATTTGCCATCAAGCATCCCTCTCAAAGGGAAAGAAAAAAAAATTTGGAGAGTTGATTTGTTGGTTTTGTAAACATTCTGTTATAAACTCAGAAACTGTGCTGTTTTAAAGTTTTTGCTTTTTCAAGAAAAAAAAGTGCTCCCTTTCAGAGAGAGGATAAAAGTGCATTAAAAAAAATGCATACTTTAGGGAAGTTTCTCACAGGAAAAGGAAAAGCCGCTCATACAAAAGGACATATAAGGCAAAATTCACACAGATATAAACAACTAGAAAGCAAATATTAAAGCTTACCAAACTTTTCTGCTAATCACACACCTAACCTATCTGATTGCCTCTCCTCTCACATACAGCCAAGTAACCTGCTCCTAGGTGAATTTCAGTAAGAACAGACTACACCAGACACGGCACCTTGACCTGGTCTAACCACTCTTATGTGGACACTAAGGACATTGATAAAGAAACACAGGACCTATTGTTAATCATTTCTTCTAGCAAACTTCCCTCACAGCCTGAGCTAGGTACTATACTAAATTGTGAAGAAATCATTAGAACTACTATGACTTTTAAATCAAGTGCATCAGTTATATGGTATTTAGCACTGTGCTGTAAAGGGTGCTAAATAGAGGTGTCATAAATATCTGACTTTATCATCTGTTGACTCATAATCCAGATGCCAATGGGATATAAATCATGTAAAGCGTGTTTCCAGATTAGGAAAGTTCGGCTGTTCACTATTGTTTAAGCAAACCACATTATTTCTTTATAGGATCAGGAGTGCCCTCTGATGGATAGCAGCTATTACTAGGAAGAGCTGACTGGGAAGTGGTACATCCTAAATCATCTATGCAATGCAAGATGTTCTCGCTTCCTGCACTATATATTTACAGTGTTCTGTATGCTTAAATATTACAACAGCAAACCTTGGCTTGTTAGAAATATTTTTTTGCATATTTCTCTTTCCACTTCCATGATTTATATTTTTATTTAAGGGTGCACACACACATGCATTAGCAGTGCAATCAGAGCACTGCGTATGCATACATGTAGTTTCAAAATAAATAAATTGAAAGAAATTTAAGACGTAACTATGACATTTCTTTAATAGGCTCTGAGAACAAATTCAGATACCTGGAAATTCAGATATTCAGCTGAATATCAAAAAAAAGAGAAGACATAACTGAGAGAAACAGGCAAACCTTCTTAGGTGGTTATGTACACATACAAGCCCAAGAGCTTGCATGTGTTTTCTAACTCTATAAGATAACTTGATAAAACATGTTAACACTCTGCAAATTTTGTCCTCACTTACATTCTTAGAATATCACAAAAGAACTAGAAGAAATCAGGAAATAACTTTTTTCCCCTCACCTGTTACTTAACCTGTCTGTCAGGTATTGAGCATCTTAGGGCTGCATGTAATTTTAAATTTTATCACCTGTAATTTCAACTGCCCTCTCAAAACTGAGTAGGTAGCTGAAGAATACTTGGAGCTTTCTGTGAAGACAGCCACTATGTCCACTACATGGTAACATCTCTCCCTTCCATTGGAGTAGCAGAACCGGAGGCAACATCTTTGGTGAGACAAAATCCCCCCAAACTGGTGTCAAATGCACACTTTCTCCATAATATACCAGGGGGAAAAAAGGAAATTTGCAATATCCAAGTAATTACAATACTCATAAATTGCACCTTAGGGTTAATACTAATTAATAGTAATACTGACTGCCTGAAGACCCTTAAAAAAGGCAGGCAAAATACTAAGAATGGCATATTATTTAATAAGTTACAAATGCAAACCTCCACAAGTTTCAGTGCAAAACCCATCTCTTTAGACCTGCAAAGGAAGATGGATGGCATTGAGGGATGTAGTTAGGGAGCAGGGAGCTGTGTGTGTTTTCCCCACTTCTCCATTGCCACCACTGATGTACAAGGGCAGCATCCATTTTGTCCTAGATCTGTTACACTCTGCTAGCAAAGAGAGACATACAAGCTCTGCTCTCTCACAGCTGCTTTATCTTGTTGTTATTTTTATATTCTATTCCAAATTACATTTTTAGATTTTCCCTCTGATGAAGAAAGCAGGAGGAGATAACAGCTTCGGATGAAAGAGACCAGCAGCAAGTCTTTTCTGTGACAGCTTTGACTCCAGTTTTACATCTACCGCAGAACCCTAATATTCTTAAATACAGCAATACTTGGATATTATGATTGGAGTGTCCCTTTTCCACATGGAATTGCAACTGGCTGAGATTCAAACTGGGATTATCCCGACACTGAACTGGATAGAGTATGAGGCATCTCCCCAGCAACATCAGTCTCTAGAGACCCTTGGTCTCCCATGTAAAGCCCAGCAGCCTGACTAGTCCCCAAATGAGCGGTCACGCTGCCGGGAGCCCCTCCAGGCTTGTAAGGGCTCTACGTCGCCGTCCTGCCCCTCGTTCTGCTTCCCTCTGAGGAAAAACTGCTCAACCGCTTGTCCCTGAGGGGTTTCTACATTCCGGAAGGGATGCTCCGGGGCGAGAGCCGGAGTAGGCAGGAGCCCTGCTGTGGCCGTGCTGGACCCGAGGCGGGGAGGGGCTGCCGCCCGCTGCCCGCCCTTGTGCGGCTCTGCCCCGCGGCCGCTCCTGCCCTGGCACCAGCCCCCCAGGAAGGGAGCTGCAGTTCCCCCGCTAGCCGCGAGGAAGGGGAAATCTACTGCTGTTTCCCCTCCGCTGTCCACGATCCCCAATAAGCCACATGCCCCCTAATAAAGTTTCACGTGAACGCTCCCGCGGTCACCCTGTTCCAAGGCTTCAGTCTCCCCCGCGGACTCCCGGTCGCCCCAGGCTCCGGGAAGGAGGCAGCGGTGGGAAGATTAAGCCACGCGACGAGCCGGCGCCCCCTCTCGTGGAAGTCGGGAGAAAGGCGCCCCGAGGGGCCGCCTGTCCCCCCGCCCTGCCGCAGCTCGGAGCCCGCAGAGTCATCGACGTTCCAGGGGCGGGGGTCTCCGCCTCGCACCTGCCAGCTGGGGCTAGGGGGCTTAGCCCCGGAGAGGGCGAGTCGGCTGATGCCCGCAGAGATCCACCTCCCCACGGGCATCTCTGCGGCCGCGGTCTCCGTGGAGCGGCGGGAGGCAGCGGGCGGAGCGCGGGTGGGCGGCGCGGGCAGCGGAGCGGGGACCAGCCTGGCAGCGATCTCTGGCAACGTCGCACATTGTACACCGCGTGTGCCTCCCTTCCGCAGGGCAGTGGGAGATGCAGCCGGGGCACCCGGTATGTACTCAGAGCCACCTTAGAAAAGGCAGGAAAACGGCCTGGGAAGTCATCTGAAATTTTAGCTAATTTATGCTGAAATTGGTGGAAAAGTGTTAAGGTCAAGATCGAATATCCTTTCCGTTTTTTCAGTGGACTTGTTTTACTTTTTATTCAGATTACTAGTTCACAAAAAAGTTTTAAACAGTGTCTTTTGGCTGGTTTTAGAGCAGGATTTCCAGTTTTGTGCTATAAACCTTTCCCATGCACCTACAACTGCCACCCTTTTGAAGACACTGAGGTGCTGTGCCAAGCCTTGGAGCCATGCTGTGTCCTTGGCATCTCATGGGCCTTGATCCAAGTCCATCTGGATCCAGATCCAACCTTATGGCCAAAATGCCCCTCCACGTTAATTCTGTACCCTCCTTGTGGGGTTGGTGAAGGGTCTGGAACACAAGTTTTATGAGGAGTGGCTGAGGGAGCTGGGATTGTTTAGCTTGGACGCTCAGGGTTGACCTTATCATTCTCTACAACTACCTGAAAGGAGTTGGTAGGCAGGGGGGAGTTGGCCTCTTCTCCCAGGCAACTAGTGATAGGGCAAGAGGACATAGTTTTCGGCTGAGCCAGGGGAGGTTTGGGTTGGGCATTAGGAGAGATTTCATCACAGAAAGGGTGATTAGATACTGGAATGGGCTGCCCAGGGAGGTGGTGGAGTCATCGTCCTTGGAGGTGTTTAAGGAAAGACTGGGCATGGCACTTAGTGCCTTGGTCTAGTTTATGTGGTGCTGTTCACTTACAGGTTGGACTTGATGCTCTCAGAGGTCTTTTCCAACCTAATTGATTCTGTGATTCTGTTGTTGTACCCTACAGGCCTGCTGTCATCTATGAGCCTGGTGGGTAACTTGCACATACCCCAGGCAAGTGGCATTGTAGCTGTGTGGGAAAGGTTTATAGCTGGAGAATGCTGCTCTAAAATCAGCCAAAAGGCACAGCTTTTTGTGTGTATTTTTTTTTGTGAGCCAATAATCTGAATAGAAAATAAAACAGGTCCACTGAAAAATGGAAAAGATGTTCTTTTTGATGTTAACATTTTCCCACTAATTACAGCATAAATTAGCTAAAATTCCAAATTATGTGCACTTCCAAATTAAAAAAAAAAAGAAAAAAAAGAAGTTTCAGTTTAAGATGTGGAACAGGTTATGCTGATAACTCTTATAATCTCTTCAACACACTTTTCAATCAAAATTAATGGGAACTAATCCTTTTAGCTTGATGCTTTGTTCCAAAAGTAAGCACTGCCTAGTGAAAGAATAATAATCATAATCATCATAATCATCATCATTATAATGTCACCAGCAC
>JAWWLV010000121.1:79623754-79683893 GCA_035041135.1 Platyrinchus mystaceus | reverse complement strand
CCAAAAGGCTAACAACAGTTAGTGGTATCAGCAGACACTGATGCACAGGAAGTCCCAGCTGAATATGAGGAAGAACCATGCACCGGAACAGATTGCCCAGAGAGGTTGCTGAGTCTCCCTTGTTGGAGATATTCAAGAACTGGCTGGATGTAATCCTGTGCCATGAGGATGACCTTGCTTGAGCAGGGAGGTTGGACCAGAGGACCCACTGTGATCCCTTCCAACGTTACCCATTCTGTGAGTCAGTGATATCTAGAAAAGTAAAAAAATAGAGTTGCATCAAAAGGGACTGAGTCTGTTTGGGCTAAGCACTGCAATTCATACTTCTAAGACACAGGAGGGGGAGATAAGGGATGAGGATCCCCACTGCACCAGTCTGGAAATGAGAATGATGTCCAAAGGATGTACTAAGGGAAAGAACAGTGTGGAGGATCATTCTGTCTTCTAAGGCATACCTAAGAGGCCACTGCCACAGTCATGACTGTTCCAAATGAGGAATTGTGTCTTGTTCAGCCCTGGAAAAGCAATGACAGCATGTCTCAGAAGTTATGTGAGCTGGGGCAAAATGAAGCCATGTGTGGAGGTTATGAGCTGTATGAGAAGCCAATGACATTGTTTATGACCCTGACAGCCTTCTGAAGTTAGCTGAGACACTTCACTGTTCTGGGGTTCTCACTTGGGTAAGAAGTGCCTGATATCAGTTTAGACTCTCTCAATCACACAGCTAGATGGATAGCAGAGAAAGACCCTTTCTCTGTCAAGGCTGAAGAGGGATGTCTGGTTATTCCTGTAACACCTTCAAGCAAAGAAATGCTGTGAATCATGATTCCTAACAGCTCAATAGATTGCTGAGCCAAACCACCCTGAAATGCTTGTGGTAGAGCATGAGAAATTACACCCGTGGGGGTCGTTTACCCAGCTGGCTGGCAGAATCTGTGACAGCTCTTAGTCATCTCACAGCAAGACCTTGAAGAGAGGGCTCCCTTGGCCTCAGTGCCCTGCGATCCTCTAGAAACCAAGCAGTGCAGCTGAGTGGCCCAGTTTTGGCCCATTCCAGAATATTTTGAAATCAAGTATTTTGTAATGCCTGGTGTGAGCTGCTAGGCCCCATGACAGAGATGCCAGGAAGAAATACAGGGATAAAAGAAGTCATTTACTGGAAAGCCTCTGCAGACGCTCCAGAAATTACTTCTAGTAACATTTAACTCCTAAAGATGTATTAATTATTCTTTGTTCCATGCTGGCCTTCAGAGTAAGACTAAGAGCTGGTTTCCCATACAGCTCTGCTGAGTGACTTAAGAGAAACAACACAGAGGGACCTACTTCCTGAGGGAAACAACAACAAAGGAGAGGTAATACCCCTGCTCTCTCAAGGTACTGCTGGATGGCTGTGGAATTCACCAGCCAAGGTTTGCAAAACTTGCCCATGTCAGAACTATTCCTGGGTGAGAGGTTTGGAGATGGTTAAAGAAACTTCAAAAGAGCTTTTCTGAGCTATGAACCAGTACTGAATATGAAGACTGATCTCCACTGTCCTGGAGCAAGTCTTAATCACTTCTTTCAGGGAACAAAAGTGCAGAAAGGAAGGAGTCAACTAACAGTTACACATGAAGCTATTTGACCTCTTTTTAGACCCCTCTCTTTCCCATAGACTTGTTAGACAGGCACTCTCTGGTGCTCTCTTGTCTTCTCTAGCTTCAGTTTCCGCAGTCTCAGGTATATTAGTGTGCATTTTCACAACGTTACTCTTTTACTTAAAGCATCACTGGTAGGCTGGAGAGGCAGTAATAGGAGCAGGTGGATTAGGTATCCAGTGATATCTTGTTTTAGTAGCACATCTCTTGGCTCAGATATCCTTGCTCTGGGCATCCCATCATGGTTTTGGAGTAGGCCTTTTTAGCACAAAGCTCATCCCACATATTTTCCCTCTTATTGCCTTAATTAATATCCAAGAAGCTGCTTTTCAGGATAAAGACAGCATCATCAAAGAGCCCTTCGCATGGCAAGAGAAAGCCTATTTATGTGTCTGATCACCTTGTAAATGGATGTTGCACGAAATGAGATCTTCAAAGAATCAGAATGAGAAGCTTCCTAAGGGAGACATCATGAATGGCCAAGGCCAGCAGGAGAGAGTAAGAAAGACAGTAACCCCCCCCGAGTGCTCCATTGTCCATCCCTGTTTCATGAGGTGCAGCGTTATTTCAGGACACATTTCAGATGTTTCTGCTACACTGTCCCCAACCAGACTAAATCATGCCTGTTCCAGGCACGAAGATTTCTGTAGAGTTTGGGATAGGGCTGTGTGGTACAAGCCAAAGATAATATTGTCTATGCAAGTCCTTTCTGCTTCCTTTGGGGTTTTGCTGTGTTTTTATGTTTGCACACAGCTGTGGCGGGCAGAATCAGCGTCTATTTAGAAATCTTGTGGCTGTGGACAGTGATTGATGGGGAAAGGAGACAAGGTCAAACAGACACCAATGAGATAAATGGTGTTGGTGCACACACACGTGAGTTTGGCCATCCAGAAGGAGAGAGACTAGCCAGAGTTGTCTTTGTTTCTCATACAGATGACTTCCTAGCAGTTTTGAGCCACTTGGTAATGCTGGTGTTGCTATTTGTCAAGCAGGTTAGAGCAGGGCCCCTGGATCAGGATGAACTGGATGTGACTGAACTCAGGACAGGCATTTATTTTCAACATGTTGCAAGCTGTTTAAACTTACCAAGTCAATGGAGATCTAGTCAATACAAGGAATGCACCCCAAAGAGCAATCCAGCAGACCAGCATGAAACACTCAGTTGCCCAAATAGAGGCATTCAGGCATCCAAGACAGCCCTGTGAGGCTGGCAAATACGGCACAAGACCTACACAAGATCCTCCTTTCTGGAGTGAAGTCTGGAGACCACTAAACAGCACCAGCACCTTTGTTTAGGTGATGAATCCCAGCTGGTGTGACTAGGGTGATTGTCCCAACAAGATTTCAATTGGCCACAGTGAAAACTTAAGCAAATTAGACCACATGCAGGCATTTCCTTGAGAACACCTAAATGTGTCTTGGCTTTGAACTGAATCCCAGCCAGACTGTCAGCACAGACTGGTGGAGGAGGGAAGGACAGCCAAAGAGGGTGTGAAAAGGAGGGAAGGAAGGACAACTCCAGATTTAGCTAGTGCGCAGCTCATGCCATTGGTGATTCCCCTGGCATGGAGTGGGCAGTGCACAGTGCAGTCACTGGGGGGAATAACTAGATTGCACACAGCTGGTTTAATTCAAGTCGCCTGTGGGAGCATCGGGATAGTGGAGCATAGCCATCATGGAAGAAAATACAGGTTCATTCACTTTCCAGACATCTGAGGAAACAAACAGACCAAATGAGTTCAGATTCCATTCCGTGGACTTCGGGTACCCAGGAAACTGGGGCATGACATCACCCAGCAGAAAGGAGACAGTGGCTTGTACAGCCTCTAAGAAACTCTCACTTCTCTGCACAGTGGATAAGCTTCTGTTTTTAAGAAAAAAAATGACCGCTTACAATGTGTGATTGTCTGGAAGTGGCAAGGAAGAGTACAGAAGTGACAGCACGTCAAAAACTCACTTTAAAAAAATTCTTTCTCCAGATAATTTTGGCGTTTAGCAGCAGAAAAAGATATGGACCCATGCTGTGAATGCATGACTTAAGGAACAGGTGGGGCCTCTAGTCAGTTTGATTTGCCCAAGTGATAGTCACCCCAGCCATAACGCCATAACCCTAAGGACTTGTTTATTTAAGGCATCGGTGGATTTTCCCCTCAGCGTGCATGTGCCAAACCACAACTAAAAGCTCTGCATTTAACCACGGAAAGGAAATATTGAAAGCAATTCATGAATCTACACTAAAAACACCAGAGCTATAATTAAATCGACTCCTAAAGTAGTGTAACTCTTTTTATGGCTGAAATAGCAGTCTTTATTTTAAGCATCGTTGAAGAAAGAGGAGAAGAGAGCCAAACATTTCCATGTGAAGGCTTGGAAACTCCTTTCAGCGTACTAAACATTCACCAAGGCTTCCTGTGAGCATTGGAGTTTGTCCTTTCGCTGCTAGCTGGATTTTCATCCCGTTTGACCTCCAGCAGCCGGCTGAAAGCCCATCTCCAACCCGACAGCAGCTGTCTTCGGGTGAAGGACATCGGTGGTGCAGACGGGACAGCGGGGGCTGGGACGTGCGCGGGCGCAGGACACTGCCTGGGACCCGGAGAGCCCTGAGGACGGGCGGAACACAGCCGGCAGCCCCGGGCGGCCGCCCCAAGCCTTCTTCACAAACGCCCAGCAGATGCGGAGCACCTGCGGCTGCCGCGCCCGACGGGCGAGCAGCGCTTGGCCGCGGGCGGGTCGGGGCCGGCGGCTCCCCGGGGCGGCGCACAAACTGCGCGATACCCCCACCGGCTCGCCCGCTCCCCGCCCCGAAAAAGCGGCGCGCCCCGTCCCTCCTCCCCCGCCGCGGCCGCCCCCTCTCCGGTGCCGCGGAGCGGCGCGCAGCCCCCGCGGCATGGCGGGGCGTGCGGGCGCGCTGTGGCTGTCCCGGTGGCTGTGGCTGTGCACGGCGGGGCTGTGCGCGGCGGCGGAGCTGCGGCTGACCCTGCTGCACACCAACGACGTGCACGGGCGGGTGGAGGCGCAGGGCGCGGGGCCGCGGCGCTGTGCGCGGGATGCCCCGGGATGCTTCGGCGGCGTGGCGCGGAGAGCGGCGAGGGTGGCGGCGGAGCGGGCCGCACACCCCAACGTGCTGCTGCTGGACGCCGGGGACCAGTACCAGGGCACGGTGTGGTTCTCCCGCTTCAAGGGCCGGGAGGCGGTCCACTTCATGAACCTCCTGCGCTACGATGCCATGGTAAAGCGGGCCGGGGGACGGCGAGTGGCGCGGTGCGGGGGGGCCTGCTCACTCCTTTGCCTTGCGTGCTGGGTCTGTTCCTGCTTTTCCTCGCCCGCTGCCGGTTTTTTTGCATTGCCGCCTCTTTGAACGCGTAACACTGCATCAGAAAATTCTGTAGGTCATGCTAAAATCGTGGCCAGAGGCAGCGGGGAGGTAAGCGAGAAGGGAAGTGATGTGCTGGGTGACTGACTCCCGGCCGAATTAAGTCGTGAGCTGAAAGCCTCACGGGCAGCCACAAACCGGCAGATGATGACAAGGCTACGCAGAATGTTATCTCTTGGGAGAGGCAGGGGCTTGGGACAGGCAGGGGGCTGGACAGGCTCTCTTGAAGAGGGGTTGACAAAAAGTGGAAATGACCCCAGAAAAAGCCGGGCGAGGAGTCTGATCTGCGATGGAGGGGTTAACCCTGCCTGAGACTCGCAGCCTGTCCTGCTTCGGTCTGCGGGGAGGGACAGATGGCACATATTGGCAGTGCTCTTTAAAAGGGTGAGGATTTTTAGTTTTCATCAATCTCACCCTGATGGTGTCCAGTCCCACCAGAGCTGTGGTCATGACAGGCTGTAAGAGGTTTTCTGCAAGTGGCTCTGAGACTGTAACAGTGCATCAGTGAGGGAGCTCTCTGAGACTGTGCCAGTCCTGTGTCTTTACTCTGGTCCAAGTGCTGAGAGAAAGGTAGAATTTGAGGCTGAGACTGGAGGATGTCACTCCATGCCCTTAAACCTTTTGTCTCAAGGCAGTAGCTTATTTTGCTTGTGTACAACCCCAGAGAGGAGGTAAGAGATTAAAGTTATGTTTGAAAGTGACTGCATGTTTATTTCATCACAATTGACAGTTTGTGGGGAAAATCTTCTGGGCATATCAGATTCTCTGTCTTCATCTTTTTTTGTTTTCTATGGAAAGGACTGCACTTTCCTTTCCCAGGTAAAAGTGACTTCACCTGTTTCCTCTCTCTGCCTCAGAGCAGCTATGGAAGGGAAGGCATGCCCCAGTGCACTTTCCTAGGCTAAATGTGCTTCATACCAGACAGACAGGTCTGTGAAGGGTACTGCTCCCTGTTCGTGTGGCCTAATGAACGGGTTTTTAATTGTAAAACTAACATTAACAGAATTTTTCCTCCCAGTGGTGATGGGGAGGAGTATGTGTGTTTTAGGACTCATTCTCACCAAGAGCTGGGGAGCACTTTACGGTTCTGCAGTGCAGAAATAGCTCGAGGTGATTTTTTCTACATTTCTTCCCAAACTTTTCTGCTGTCTGTCATTTCTCAGCCTTGTGTTTGCTGGTTTAACTGGTTCATGGGCAGCCTGCGAGCCTGTACAGTTCCTGATCATATCACAAGAAGAAATTCTTTCAGGCAAAATGAGCAGTGTTGAAGTAGCGTTCAGTTTTAGAAACACTTGATGTAGGATGCATCTGGTTTAGGATAGACCGTGAGCTTTTTCATCAGAATAAGCTTTAAAAATAAACTCACACCATACCAGATAGCCAGAGGCTTCTGCCTTAGGTGAAGTAGTCAGCCAACTTAGATGAAGTTGTTCTCTGTGGAAGTGCTGCTTAATAACTTGAATAGAAGGGGACAGGATAGATGATATGATAAACTATAGAAACTTTAGCACCTTTGTCTGCTGAGGACAGATGCTGAGTGTTGGGCAGTGCTGCAGTATCTGTTTTGATTCTTCTGTCTGCAGACCACGGGGGCAGGGGGGGCACAGGGAGCAAGATAAGAGCCATGCTGCAGAAGGGTGAGCTAGTGTTTCTTTAAGCAAAATTTGGTAAGTCACATCCCTAGCAGAAGGGGTGGGGATTACGAAAGTATTTGGAAGTGAGATACAGGAGTAGGATTACAAACAGGATGAAGGAGGGAGAATGAATCATAAAAGTTGCTACAGGATGCAGGCAGGAGCCATAGGAGGATTTAGGGCAGCCTGGACGTGTTAGAGGTTTGCTCCACAAATAGGACAAATTTCCTTTTTTAATTTTGCCTTTTTCTCATTTATGCCTGTTATCACCTCCAGCCTGTTTGCTTCTGTTTCAGTAGTTATTGCCTTCCAAAAATTTTCTTAGCACTAGCCTTGTTTTCTGATGTAATTAAGACTAAAATCCAATTTAAATACCTCAAAGGCAGTAACTGGAGGGGTGATGGAAGTCTTCTAGCTTTACTTTTAAGTTGCATCCTTCTGTTAATTTTTATCCTGATTTAGAAATATTTGGAGGTTTGCTTCTTGTGAAAAGGAGGATTTAGAAATATTTTGAGGTTTGCTTCTTGTGAAAAGGAGGATTTAGAAATATTTTGAGGTTTGCTTCTTGTGAAAAGGAGGATTATATAATCACATGCTGTGTTCCTGAATATTTCTCTTTATTCCTCCTGGTGACTTACATTGGCCAACAAATTCAGATCTGGTGAAAAGATATTGCACAGGTTCAGAGTCCAAGAAGCTTTGGATGTAAAGATAGTTAGGTAGAGTATAGGAACCCAAAATGATCCACAACCTCCTTCCCAAAGGAGAAGTTGCATCAAAAATAGAACTGTATTATTAGCCACCAGTGACTTTTCATGAACAAGAGACTTTATAACCACCCACACCATGGGAAAACTTTTGATCAAAGCTTGTATCCTAATGGACGTGAAATAATCCAAATGCAAGATACAAAGCCAAGAGAAACAAGCCTTCATAAGTGCTTGGTTTGGTTTGCTTTTTTTTTTTCCTCCAAAAAAACCTAGTGGCAAGTATATTTACTTCAATTTCTTAATTCATTTGCAACCTTTTTGCTTGGGGTTTAATTCCATATTTAGGAGGAACAGAAGGCATGTGCATCAGCCAAAAGGAAATAGCTTTTTACCATTTTGAGATGCTCTACCTGTCCATGGATATCTTTTCAGAACATCCAGACAGCATCAAAATGAGTGTCGTTCTTTTTTTTTTCCTAATTTTTTTTTTTTTTTACAGCAAATTAGATTGCGATTAGAATAGTTAGAAATGGAATGTAGTTGGAGAGCATTGTGTCTTCCCAAGTCAGGATTTTCTTAAAGATAGTTCTTGGTTCTTTTGGAAAAGTGCTGCAGCAGCATGCAAACAATTTGGCTCTTCCCCTGGGGTGTGAGTAGTGTTCTCATTATCTGTCAGCAGGAGCTGTTGATTTCCAATGCAGGTTACTGCTGATACTGGTTTGGTTTTTTTTCCACAAGGCCATTAACTACCTGCCTGTGAGGATAAAAGGAGTCAGGAATCTTTATCTCTCCCAAAAAAAAAGACACTGCCAGTCAGTTGATCGAAATACTGAACTTCCTTGCCTGTAGTTACCTCAGGGTCCTAGTTGGATTGGAATGCAATCAGGGTTAATATATCCATTTGGTGAATAAAAGTTGGAGCAAGCACACAGAGGTTGTTTATCTAAGTAGAACAGAACAGTATACAAGCCTTAGATGATGAATGCGACTTTCCCAACTTAATCTCGGAGTGAAATTCCGAGCACAGTTTTGCCTGGAAGAGTTGGCCCACTGGCTTGAACAGCTCTTACATGCTTTGCTCCAGCTGCCACTTGAAAACTTGTATGAAGTTATTGTGTACCAAGTTACACTGTTATCATGTTTCTGTAGAGACATCTTTTCATCTTTTCCTTCACTAACACCTAAATATGCTACAAAGTCCTTGTGTGTATTGTGCTTCCGCAAAATGCCATCTGTGGAGGTTTTGCTGGCTTATCACCAAACTTGCCGGGGCAGGCATGTGGCAGCTTAGGCTAAGCATGAAAAAGGGGCAGGTAGGAGAAATTTCCCTCAAGGTAAGTCCCTTCTCACCTGCTTAACCAACCTGGAACAACTAAATATTCTCATCTGGCTGGTACTACCTTGCTGATAAATAAACTGGACTGCTCGTTTTTTGTGACAGTCTTGGCACTTCACAGTGCTTTGTACACACCAGCCTGTGTGCTCACACACCCACTGTGGATTTCTCCCTAACTGATAAATGTTAGAGCTTCCAGTAGGTAATGATATTGATGATATTGAAGTGGTATTTTCTTCTTCCGTGTTAAAGCACAGAAGAACCTTTACTAAATGCATAATAAATGTGTTTTAAAAATCGTAGTCCAAGCACAAAACTCTTAAAATGCATTTTTACTTAAAGATAACAAAATAGCATCATTGACATTTAATAGTTCCTTCAGCATTTAAGCACTGTATTTTCCATACACAAAATACATGTTTTCCTTTGTGGTTGTTGTTAATCCCCTTTCTTGCATCTACAGGATGAAAACCTAGTGGGTTTTAATCTGGTGCATGGTTACAAACACTTAGATAGGTTTTAGATTTTGACTTTTATATCTGTATTGATGTAAGAGAGTCTGAAAAGCAAATGCCTAAATCTAAAAAAAAAACAACAAAAAAACCAAAAACAAAAAGGCAAAAAAAAAAGCATTGTGTGTTCATGAGAAACAGGATTTTGCTGGTTTAGACAAGTTAGGGTTTTCTTCCCTAGAAATAGACTTTGTTTTCTCAAACGTACCCTGTATACAATTTATGAGACTATTTAGACTGAATATTTGAGGTAGGATCTCATATTTTCTTCTTGCTTTTTGCAGGCTTTGGGTAACCATGAGTTCGATGAAGGTGTGAGTGGATTATTGGATCCTCTTCTTAAAAATGCTAATTTTACAGTCCTGAGTGGAAATATTAAAGGGAAAACTCCATTAGGGAATGAAATGATGAAGTATGTTCATCCTTTTAAAATAGTTCATTTTGACTCAGAATCAGTAGGAATTGTTGGATACACTACACAGGAAACGTCTTTTCTTTCACAGCCAGGTATGTTTCCTTTAGCGTATGTTTAAATACTTTGTTACTGTTTTGTTACTTGCCTACTTTTTTAAATCTAAAGATGAATGTTTTCAGCTGAAAATTGAGAAGTTTGTTGTTTTGTCAGTATTTACTTGTATTGCTCAACTTTACCTGATTTTTAACCTTAAGAAAACTTGCTAACATTAACAGCCATTTTCATATAGACCTGGATTATATATAAGAATAAAAGAAGGTCAATGAGATTGCAAGAGAGCTGTGGGGCTTTTGGGGGTTTTATTGTTGTTTGTGGTTTTAAAGTTATATTCTATGATATTTCATTGTTATTTATCCACTTAGACAAAAGTTAAAACATGAATACAGCTTCTCTCTAGCATGAAATGTGACATTTCTCTGTGTGTTGAAATTTTGCTCTTGGATACCTCCATGCTCAAGCCCTAATAAAAACAAGGAGAGCTTCATACGTGTTTTTGAAGCAAAAGTTGCCCAAGATGTTTTTAGACTCTCAAAATATTTGCAGAAATTAGACTACAGAAGGAACACCCATTCAGCTTTTACCACAATTGCTTCATTCATGAGTAAAATTAGAATTGATGAGGAAAAAGACTTCTCAATTGCTGACTATTTTTTCCAACATTTCAAGGGTTTTGGTTTGATGAGGGTTTTGTTTGGGTTTGTTTTATTTTTGGGTTTTTTGAGTAAAATAAAATGATCTACTGGAATGAGAAACACATTTAAATCAGCTGTAGGAGATATGAGTCACTGCCTGCTCAAAGCTCAGCCCACCTCTGACAAAAACAGACTTTCTTCCCCGGGTTTTGCAGTAGGGATGCCCTAAGCACTGGTTTAAAACATTTTCACATTGAAAGGGGACTTCATATTATTGTTTCTCTTTCCGTGTCTTAATAATACAGAAATAGTGTGTGGTTTTCCTGACAAAAGGAATGTTCAATACTTTGAAGAAGTATTAAAATGTAAAACTGTTCCTTCTATGCTTTTTAGTTCCAATGCTGTATGTTTAAACTGTCAAGAAGTGGATGTCTGAGATCTGAATAGAATTCTTTATCTCACTTCTATTTTACTGTGATATGGTTTTGTATTCTTATCTTTTTTTGCCCCTGACAAAAAAGGAAAATTGATCTGTATTTTGTGTAGGCAATAAAGTTTCTCATGTACTTGAGAGCGTGAGGGTGGATATCATCTGACACCACACTAAGTTTGAATAATAGACAGCCAATATAGTCCTTCATCAGGGATTAATAAAATCTATTGCCGCCCTTCTTCCAAACAACTCTGTTGGTGTGGTGGCATCATCAAATTAACTTTCTTGCAAGTAAATATACTAGATGAAAATCCAGATAGTGTTGGAGTGATTTGTGAAGCATTTGAATACATTTCCAATAACATTTAGGCATCATATCCAATGCCTCAGTATGGTGTGACATTGTAACGGAGACCACAGCTAGAAAAAAAGCAGTGTTAAAAGGGAAGGCTTGTTAGCTCCATAGATGGAGCTGAAACATCCCTAAGCTAAGTATATCCCACTGTGTAACTGAGCAGCAAGCAGAGCAAATTCTAACAGCAACAGTTATAGTGATCAGAGTTTTCATAATCTTCTACTTTGCCTTCTCAGTGTGTGGAGGAACATTTTGGAAGCTCTGAAAAGGTGAATTCAGGATATGTTAATGTAACTCATGTTAATATCACCCATGACCTAGCAATTCTTCAGACTGATAAAATCATGGCAGAGGTGGGTCAGTGACTAAATAATTATCAACCTAGTTCCTTAATTCAATTAATAAGAGACGTTGTGAATTTTAAATTCAGCACCTTGCTTATCTCTACGCACTTCTTCCAGATGATTCAGTTTTCTCAGCCTTTGTCTACTTTGGCACGCTGCACACTCCTAGGGCATTCTCAAGGCAAACAGGAAGCTTGAGAATGCTGAAATATGTGAATTCCTACATTACGAGTTTCCATGGAAGTATTTTGTGAGTGTGATTTCTTCTATTGTTAAATCTTGATAACTCTCACACAACTATGAAATTACAACTTGTACTTTTCATAGTCTGTAGAAAACAGTTATCAGAAGATTTGAACAGAGTATAAAGTCCTTAAATCTCAGTTTTTCTATTGGGAAGCAACAATTAATCTCTGCTAAAGGTAGTGTTAATGTTACTTTTGGAAACCATAGGGATGGAAAACTCATTTATAGATTACAGCCAATTGGCAGTTTTTCTGAAGTTCTCTGTTTTGCTGCATACAGCTATCTCAGCTGAATGCCCAGCCAGCTCTTCCATGTCCTGCAAGAGTTGTTCATAACTTGGCACATAGACAGACCTGTCTATGTCTTTGCTTTGCACCGATAATCCCAAAACCATCTTTCTAGTTTTTGATGATAGCAGCTCACTTCCTTTAGTTCTGCAGTGATGTTTGGTCCACTGTCTTCTTGTATAAGGTCGAAATGCAAAGCTGCTTGCTCTGTTACCCTCAGGACAGCAAAATATTTACTAAAACTATCAACTTGGCAGAGTTTTCAAAAATGGAGTTTTAAGTTCCATTTACTCCACTTTATTCTGGTTATCTTGCGTAATATTTTTAACGTGCAGCCAGTTCTTTTTCTTTGTTCATTTATAGGACAGTTTTTTCTGAAACTCTACCTCATTTAATAAGAGAAGAGGATGTAACATCAATTTAATACCTTGAATGAGAAGTGGAATATTGACATGAGCAATAACTAACTCCTAAATAAGTCAGTTATTTCAATTCAGATTGGTTTGAAAAATGCACAGATGACTGTTAAACAGTATATTGCTTTCTTAGAGAATTGAGAACTGTGTAATTACTCTTACAGTCTCCGGCTGTATAACTTTTGAACCTGCTGGCCCATTTCATCAAGTTACATCAAGTGCTGAGATGATTAGGACACAAAGCTGTATGAAATGCTATGGCTAAGTCACAGAGAGGGGGAGCAAGGAGCCCCTGCAGTCCCAAGCAGAATTCCCTTTTTGAGGGCAAGGTGGACAGCAGACGATTGGTGGGAGGGTGGTTTGGCAGAGCGACGACCCCCTGCAGCTCTGGTGTCTGCCTGTGTCCTGCCATAACAGTTCTGGGAGAGAGACAGGCTTATTGGCATTGGGCAGGCCTTGTTTTTCCCCTCATTATGAAAGTAGGTTGGGTTTTTTTGACATGTTTTCTCTACAACTACCTGAAAGGAGGGTGTAGCAAGATGGGGAACTGTCTCTTCTCCTAAATAACAAGTGACAAGAGGAAATGGCCTCAAGTTGCACCAGGGGAGGTGTACACTGGATTATCAGGAAAAAATTTCTTCATGGACAGGGTTGTCAAGCATTGCAACAGACTGTCCAGAAATGGTAGAGTCATCGTCCCTGGAGGTATTTAAAAGTCATGTAGATGTGGCACCTAGGGACACAGTTGAGTGGTGGACTTGGCAGTGCTGGGTTAGTGGTTGGACCTGATGATCCTAGAGTCGTTTTCCAACCTAAATGATCTATGACTCCGTGGGTTGAAAATGAATGACAGTATGTCTTCAGTGTATGATGCATTTGTAGGCTGCAGTGGCACAGAGGGATAACAGAGCTGGTGCTGATGGGGAGAGTTCGGTTTTCATGGACCACGTGGTGACATGCCATGGGAGAAGTTAGCCTGCAGGCAGCTGTGTGCTAGCAGAGCTAGTCAGTGGCTCGCTCTTGCTCTTCATCTGGAGAGCTCAGCTCTCCTTACAGAACTGGTCCCCACACCATGGTAATTGCAGCTGATCTATGGCGGTGAGATGAGCATGTGGAGAGCCTACGCTCAGGCAGCACTTCTCGGACTTCCCTTTGTGCAAGTAGCTCTGCATCAGGCCCAGCTTCTGTCAAACACAAGGATGCACAAAGCGGGGCTGAAGCCGGGGATTTCCTTCAGGCAAGAGAAGGAAGGCTAGGAGGGAACCAAATGCAGTTTTCCACTGGCATAAGGGGGTTATAGAGAAGACAGGGACAGACTCTTCAGAGAGGGAAGAGAAAGGACAAGAAACAATGGGCTCACGTAATACCACAGGAAATTATGGTGGAACGTAAGGAAAAAATTTGTCATGGTAAGCGCAGTTAAGCCATTAAACAGGTTGCCCAGAGAGATTGTGGAGACCCTGAGTATCCTCATCTGGCTTTGAGTTCCTGTTTTGAGTGGGTTTTGGAATACATGGCCCCAGGAGGTCCCTTCCAACTTCAATTAACTTATGACTCTTTAATTCTAAGAAGAGGTCCACAGGAAGAAAATGTGGGGATGCACTGCACAATTCACTCTGCAATGTGCAGTACAGATATTCCCTCTGGCAGTAACCGAACTATTCAATGGGTGTGGTGGTGAACCAATTTATGTAACCCTCTTTTATCTCTTCCATTGTAGCAGCTTCCTCCTCATTTCCTGAGACATTTTGCAGTGGATTGCGAATTCGTTTCACTCTTCCCTTTGTTATGAAATAATGTAAATCTTTTGACTTTAAGGGCATATTTCAAATGGTTTGATCAAAAAACTCTGCGGGAAGGAGAGGAATTAGGTAGAGGAGAAATTGGTGGAAGAGTTACTTAGTTGTCTTCAGCGGAAAGTTTAAGTTTACAGTTGGTTGACTCTGTTCTTAAACTCTTAAAACTTAAAACTTTGTCAAAGAAATTAGCTTCTTACATAGGAAGTCTTGTTGTGCAACCCAAAACACTGTGCCCAGGATAAAAGCGCCTGCTCATCTAGTGCTGGTGTAACTGTTTGTCATGTTAGAACAATTTCAGCATGCACAGAAACCTTGCAGGAAGATTGTGGGTTTCCCAACATCGTGGTCTGCGAAAGGTCTCTCCAGACTTTCTGTTCTGTTTGTTCTCGTTTCAGTATGGTATTTCAGATGTGTGCTGTGCTGTATTGGTATTACTGAGAGTGGTCACATTAGGTGAGATAATTTGTATAAAAAGGCAATTCACAGTTTAGTGGAGAACTTCAAAGAAGTTTAAAGCTGCTGTTTAAAGCCTCAGGAGGGGGGATAAGGGAAAGAGCAAAATGAGTGTGGAGTAAAAAGAAAGAGCGATTTAACTTGGGAGAAGAATGAAGATCTCAAGGAAATGAAGTTTGGGAAGAAAAAAAAAGTTTTATAATAGAATACAAGTGTTTATGTGCAAACACTGACATAGTTTCCTTTTTCTACTTATAGGATCAAAAATTGAATGGCTTTTATTATTTATTTGCTGACACTGAATTTTTTATGGAGTTACAACTTATTTAGTCTAGGCAAGTACATACAGCTTTGGGCAGGAATGTTGTGTTAGTCTAAGCACACAGGTGCTCCTGAAAGACTTGAGAACATCAGATCAGGAGTTTGAACCAACTAAGGACATTTGAAAGCCACTGACATTCGAAGTTCCATTAATTATACAAACTATTATTTGATACTGATTACTTTTTTTTTAAATTAGTAATTGAGGTACTTGATAATTTTCTTTTTTAAGGGAGAGATATAATCTTTGAAGATGAAATTGAAGCATTGCAAGTGCAAGTGAATAAGCTTACTGCGATGGGAGTGAACAAAATAATTGCACTCGGACATTCTGGTTTTACCGTGGACAAAAATATTGCCCAAAAAGTGAAAGGAGTGGATGTTGTGATTGGAGGACATACAAACACGTTTCTTTACACAGGTATTTTACTTCTTACTAAACTGTTGCTTCTACAGCAAAGCTGAAACTGTTTCCTCTTTAAACTCTGAGAACTTTCACCAATATAGTTTCCTGCTGGCTGCAGTCAGCCAGAATCACAGCTGGTACATATCCATAACTTCCATGGAAGAAACCAATTCAAAACAGTCTGTGCACACAAAGTACCATAATTCACTGAAAGGTTCCTTAATGCTGTGGATGTTCAAAGTGACCTATACAAAGTGGGATGGAGGAGTAAATGTGGTTAACGCTGATAAATTAACGCTAAACATACTGTACCTGTGTCAAGCTCACACCTATAATGGACTAAATAAGATGTCTATTTTTAAACTTGTATGTGACTTAACCTGAGAAATCAATCCTAAAAGACTTCCAGAATGGTACCAACATCAGTTTGTTCTAGAATCTGATTCTATATTCATAGGTCTCCATTACTCTGCCACTGAAACACTTTTCCCAAGTTTCCTCTGTGCATTTCAGTCCCCCTTTTAATCTTTGATTTTATTCTTCTTTTCTCAGAGGTAGATGTCATTCTAGGGATAAACATTGCTGATCTGATTTCTCCTGCAGTAATGCTACTTTAGGTGAAACCTGTCATCAGCAGCTTTCCCAGCACTGCTGCCTTCCCCGCGCCAGCATGTAAGGACATAAGTAAAAGAACGGCTGTTTTGTTGTTCTGTTTGCTTCAGTTTTTTTAAGTTCATTAAATTTAGCATTCAATAACTGATTGACACTATAATGGGAACTTTCTGTAATTTCCAGAAAAATTTCCCAGGGGATAGCACCGTGTACCCTAGGAACTTGAACGCTTAAAAGGTTTGCTCTGTCTATTATCCTCTCCTTTCCCTATTCATCTCCTCTCTGTTTCTCATGTCTCATCTGGGCCCTCACCTTTTGTTATCCCACTTGTTAAAAAGAAACAATTGCATGCCACAGTTATACATGAAGCAGATCAGAATACGGCTTTGATTTGACCTCAGGGAATAATCTTGATGACTAAGCTGCAGGCACAAAGCATTTACACACCTACCTACAAGTAAGAGGTCACAAACACTTTGCATGGGGGTGCAGCAGAGAAGTGGCCAAACTGGAACAAACAAGACCATCCTAATATCTTGTCTTTAAGAGGGACCAAGGGGGAAGGGTGAGGGGACTGGTCAAGGCTGTGGAGAAACTTTACTCAGATCTGCCCCCACTTCCCACCAGCTTGCATCTCAAGGAGTCCCTAAGACAGAAGTGGTGTCTTGATATTTACTAGTTCCACTGGAACTTTTCTTTCCTGAACTTGCCCCATCTCCTCCTAACTACATTCAACTTTCACAACAGCCTGTAGCAGAGCATTCCACCTCTGACCTGCACATCCTGCAGAGACCATGGTCTTACCTGTGTGTAGTCTGCAATTTTACCGAACTGTTTTTGAGATGGGAAAAACAAGGATACACGCCGTATTCAAAGTGTGCATTCATTGTGGATTTACACAGTGGAATTGTTGTCCAATGCCTGTTGAGAGTTTGTGCCTCATAGTGGTAGCCATAGTAGTCAAAATACCTCAGTGGGTGTGGTCCAAAGAGGTGCCACTTGGCACAATTTGGAATCGTGATCTGAAGTGCTCCAGGATCTGAGATATCCGAGTTCATATCCCGTCTGGATCTATAGTTCACATGCACATCTCTTGTCATCCCAGGGAGTACCCTGCTCTCAGGCTGGACTAGGTCAAGCTGTTCCCTCCCCCCCATTTGAAGCTGTTCAAGATTCACAAGGCCAGAGAGAACACACAGCACGAGACTCTGCAGCCTTTGGGTTAAAGAGCTCAGCTGGGAGTGAGTTCTGGTCCCTTTTCCAAGACCTCTACTGTTTTGATAAAACACGACTGTCTTACTATTTTTATTAATACTGGCAAGGTAAGAAAAAAAAAAAGAATTAATGTTTGGGGGAGATACACCAAATATATATATATATGTATATATATTTATTGTCAAAATATGATTTTTGATAGAAAGTGATATGAGCATATAATTTTTATTCCAAGTGCTGTGAGGCACATTTAGGAGCATCATAAGTGCATTTGTGAACCATTCCCTGCTGAGACAAAGCCATCAGCCAACATTCATGGTGGAATAGCTGTGTCTGTGGAGGTGATTTCCCTGCAGAGTAAAACATTTAATTTGAAGTGTCTCCATGTGTGTGTATTAAGCCTATAAGCTCTCATTTAAATCAAGAGGTGTAATCAATAACTGGCAGTAGAATTTAAGAGAATGTTTCAGCTTAGTTTAAGTGGAGATGTACCAGCTGATCAGCTGAATCTCTGTCTGTTGTGGAGGTTTAGAGACATACTGCCCATGCCAATTTATTGCCTCCATGGAGGTATCTTAATGTAAGGGCTTAACGCTGGACTAGTCCAACCTGTCTGTAAGACATTTGCCAATCTCTGGTTTAACCTCAGATTATATGGCAAATGTTGTCTTGACTTGTTCAGATGTGCCAACACTGGGTTTGTAGAACTTGTTCAAACAGTAATGGTAGTTTTGGGTTGAAGCAGTTTAATTTCTGGTTTTGATCAGAATGGATACTCTGAAAATGCAGTGTGTTGGCTAAAGCAGAGTAAGAAGATAGAAAAGTGTTACAGGTTCTTCCCTTACCCAGCATGAGTTTGTGCATTTGTAATGAAACAGCACCTCACACTTTGACTGAGATGGGTGCATGAATTCTAGTGCTGCGTTCTTCGGGGATAAGATGCACTGAAAGGTCTTTGCATGTCAGAATAAATACATCTGTCTTACAATGGAATAATGCCATAGTGGTTATTACTCCTGCAAGGAAGTATCAATATCAGAAAGTATTCCAGAAAAAAAGAAATGAGTAAGGTTCTGCACAAGCACTTAAGCACTGACCAGAAAGAATAACTTTCTCTTTCTAATGCTTTGCTCATTAGATGACTACAGAATGGCAAGAGATCCAAACCGATTCCTTATTTAGTTCCCAAAACACCAAAGCCACTTTTGCATGCATAAAGCCTGTAGAGTTCTTATTAGCTTCAGGTTTTCTTAAATTCTTCCCCAAATAAATGAATAATTAAGTGGTTCTACCACTCTGTTGTCCAGGCTGAAAGTAGGAAAACTAGTTCTGTGGTAAGTTTGGTTCCATTTGCAGTTTATTACAGCCATTCTCCCTGGAGACGAGGAGGGATTAGAGCAAAATATGAATCATATTGGAGTTCTAAAAGGAACATTTGTCATGCTGCTTATCTTAGGATTTCATATTTTGTAAATGACTGTAAATCGAAGGAAACAAGTTGTTCTGTGAGCAGTGGAAGTAAGGAGCCTGCTTTCCTCTGGATCCACATTTTCTACACCTGCTCCCCTGTGCTGCCACCCCACTGGCACCCCAGCTCTCACCAGCAAATGGATGGGAAATGCCACCAGCTTTGGGACAGGAGGAAGCAGCAGGCTTTGAGAGGGCTCTGTAGTGGGGCCTGCCATGCAGCTCATGATGCCTCTCAGAGCTGCCCAACCTCGGTTCTTCCCTGATGGTGGGGTAGAAATACTGATAGGAATAACAGCAGGGAGAGATACCATTCAAATTATACTGTCAAGAAGACAGGGAGAAGCTGGTACCCTTGAGACAAGAGCTGTACTGTGTAGTTCTAGCTTTCTTTGTCTCTTTTCCCCACTGTGTCAGTTTTAAATCCTGTGGTAGCCTATGCCGGTTGAGCTGAGATACTGCCTTGCTTTAATCCATCTGTTTCCCAGTCCTACATCTAATCACCTCTCAGACTTTGCAGGTTGATAAGAGTTAAAACCATGACCTGGAACTCTAATGCTAATGAAGTTTGTTTTTGTGGTGGGTTTGCAGCCTCTCTGAAATTTTGTAAGCTGTTTGGTCTAGTGAAAAAAAAAAAAAAATTAGTTGGCTGCATGCACAAATTCATGCAACTGCTTGTAGGCATCCTTACTGCATATTAACCATCAAAATAGTTCAGACTTTTTCATATAAAGTCCTATGTATGCTTTACTAAGATTCTCATTTTCTATCTGATGCAGAATAAAATAGTGTGAAGGCTCAATAAACTTCTCACCCAGACGCTGGTATGTTTGCGTTACTGAGAGTTTTAGATTGCAGTGGTTGGAATGAAAAGTCCCTTTGTTGCTACTGTGACACGATGTCATGGAGGACTGTGCTGTCACACTTAACTTGAAAAACACTGTGGCAGTTATTCGAGTTCGTGTCCTGAAAACAAAATTGTCTCTTATGAAATAACTGAACAATCAAATGTGTGCTTGTCATCCGATGCATTCATTGTCATTTCTGCCTAATATCCTATTTGTTTTTTTTTAAGGCTGGGAAACATTTGAAATGTCATTCTAATAATTCCTTGAAGGTCACATAAGCTGAAGACTGACTTTACATGCTTGTTCCATGCAGGCACCCCACCCTCTACTGAAGTGCCAGCTGGCCCATATCCATTCATGGTTGACTCAGATGACGGGAGGAAGGTGCCAGTTGTACAAGCTTATGCTTATGGAAAATATCTTGGTTACTTAAACGTTACATTTGACAAGAAAGGAAATGTAGTTGAAGCAGTTGGGAACCCCATTTTGCTGGACAGCAGTATCCCTGAAGGTATGTGGACGAGTCATTTGAATTTGCCTGCAGCTCTCTGCTACAATTCAAGTCTTGTTATGTTAAATACAATGTCAAAGAATTCAGCTTTCTTCCTGAGCTTGCTGTTCTCTTCTGTGTAGGGTTCAGCCTGTGTTACAGTTGAATATGCACATATTCAGTGTGTGGTTTTATTTATTTAAAAGCACTGAAAGTCCTTTTGTAGGATTTCAGGTGATACGCCACCTTACCATTTTGTAGAACCCGTTTTAGCTAGTCCTGTAATTATGAGGACTAATTTACACTGTTTTGCCAGAGTTTAGTGCAATGTGGGAAAGTGGAAATGTTCCACAAAAAACTTGGAATACTTTGCTAATGTGCAAATATAATACACAAACCCATGACTTCTTGTTTTCAGTGTTAACTGTGTTCAGTGTTTTAGCTCTGAAACATTCAAAGAACTGGGAGGAGGAGAGTCTCTTTTTCGCTTTTTGTTTGTAACTCTGTCCGAGCTCTGCTACTTGTTTCTTTGTCAGCTCTGTAATTATGTGGGGCTGGCTCTCTAGTCTTTGTTTTTTTCTCCAGTGTTTGCTGTATGAAGTTCTGAGCTTTTATAAGCCTTTGTAGGTTCCACCTGAGTATTTGTAAAATAAATCCTTTAAAAATTATCTGTTCATAGATATTTACTGTGTTATTCTTAGAGAGCTATTAGCGTAATGAGATGATGTAAAGAGAGTTTACATTCTCTCTCTGATGTCAGTAAAAGTAAAAATTCAGATACATCAGTGCTCTCATTTTATAAATGATGCTCTTGCTGACACATGTAAGCAAATTGACTGAAACTAATAGCTGATGTAAAATAGTTGTGATATCTGTCCACATATTACAAGTATCCTTGTTTTTTTCCTGAAATAATTAAATTAGCACCTGACATACAGATGAACATAGAGAATTAATTTCTATAAAGGATTTATTCCTTGACATTGATGTTGGAGCTAGTTTTCCTTTTAGCACAACGTTGAAGGGAGGAAGTTACAAACAGGGAAAAAAAAAATGATGTCGAATAAAGACCAACCTCACTTGCATATTAAAAATTCTCTTGTCACGGTAGGTACTAGAAACCCCATCAGTCAGAGGTTAGAACAGGACTGGGCAAAAGTATTTGAAAGTGTTACAGAGGAGATAACCTTGCTGTGGCACAGGACTAGCTTGTTCACTTGATTGGCCCATCCTGCCTTCTCCCTTTACAGGCATTGTTTGAAGTGCATATAGATGTCATTTGATTGAGAATCCATTAGGGAAAGTGTCACATGTTAGAATCATGAACAGGGGTGTTGTTTTTTTTTCCTAAGGTTTGTATTCACTGAAGTGTTGCTAATATGAGATACGTGCAATGCTTATTTTACACTTGTATACTTTATAGATGAGCACATTAAAGAAGAAGTGGAAAAATGGAGAGAAAACCTGGGGAATTATTCTAAAGAGATTGGAAAAACTAGTGTTTACCTGAATGGTACAAGCCAAGCATGCCGTTTCCAGGAATGTAACATGGGAAATTTGCTTTGTGATGCCATGGTAAGATGTTTCCACCACAGGTGGCAATTAAGGGGTTAATCCAGAGCTATCAGATGAAATGTTCCCAGCCTTCAAACCATCAGCACATGGGCTCCGTGCTATGTTTCAATACCGTAACATCTAGCACATCCCTAGAAAGACCTGGCAGAAGCAAGGCTATAATGAATCTTGCTGTATAAAGTAAGGAGCAGTTTATTCTTTGTGTATAGCCTTACACAGAGAACAGCTTGTTAACAGCTGGCTCTGAGGCTGCAGTTTTAAGAGCATTCTGATCTAAGACCCCATTCCTCAAAAAGGAGAGCTCAGCTCCCCTGCCCCACTCCTGTCCCACTCTGGGCCCCTGCTCATGGCACTTACCCTCTGCCCCTTTCATTAACTCACTGGGCTCTGCTGACAGTTTAACGCAGAAGCAGAGAGAAGAAATCTGGGTAGTTTTCTGCCAAGCTGCTGATATGAATTGTCCCCCTGTGAAGCCCAAAAATTGCCTGATGAAGCAAAGTGGGGGGGAAGGCCATACACACAGCCAGGCGCAGAACACCCCAGCTCAGAAGGAGCCACCAGCCCCTGCAGCATCCTGCCAGGTACCTCTGGACTTCAACAGTCCTGGAATACCAGAAAGTCTCTTTATGAGAAGTCACTTCCAGTTTTTAAACTACCTGGGTTTGATTGCTTTACTGCCCTGCATCAGCACCATTTCCTTTGGGTGTTCCAGGGAAAAACATTCACTGCTGTGAAAGTTTCCAGAAAATGAGCTTTGCCATAAATGTCCTGCGGTACTGCCGCAAAGTCAAGGGCCAATTAATAATCCCGAGTTTTCATTTAGATATGTCCCCAAAGCTATTTATCCAGTCCTTGTGATTGCTTTTATTGTAATCCTTCAAATATTTCTTAGTTCATGGGCTAATTGCCAAATCAGATTAATATTTGGGAATTCTGTGTACCGTTCTACTAGAATTGCAGCACCTTGCTTTTCTTTTCTGCTAGACTTTAAAATATTTTTATTTGAAAAAATGCAAACAAATGTCTTGGCCTTTTTCCATCTCAAAGTAATTAACTCCGTAATCTTTTAGAAGTCTGTAGATTTTCTTGCTATACATTTTATTTTAGGGGGTGTCGAATTCTGCTTTAGTTAAATCCATGTCTCTAGACAACCACCTGCAGTCATCAGTAGATACATCGATGTCTCTTCACATCCTTTGCCTCACTAAGGCACGTTCTACACTTGTTTTCCTGTCTGCTGACATGTGTTCAGGGGTATGAAGGTAAAAAACAGACCCTCCTGTTCCACGACCTCTAATATTTAGAGTTGCCCTGAGAAATTGAGAAATTGAGAATTGTAGAAGGCTGATTGAATGTTTGTTCTAGATCAAAACAGAGGTCCAACAGTAGCCCAAAATCTCAGAATAGAAGGTTGACAGGCCCAGGCATTTTACGAAGGACTTTAAAGGAACTCAGATGTGAAAAGGCTGTGCAATTGGTAACAGCACTGTGTGAGCTCTTCTTTTAAATTGCCTCTGCTCAGGGCTGGGAAGTTGCAATCCATTCTCTGATTATGAGTTATAAAAGCGAGCATGGATCTGGCCTCGGGGAATATCTTTGATGACTAAGCTGAAAGCACAAAGCATTTATACACCTGCAAGTCAGAGATTGCAAACACTCTGCATAAGGGTGTAGCAGAGAAGTGACCCACCTACGACAGATGAAAGGATCATCCATCCCAATGTTTTGTCTCCAAGAGTGACTGAGTGAGGATGATGGGAAAAAAACATACTCCTGGACAAACCTGTGGAATTGCTGTACTCAGATCTGCTTGTGTCTCCCACCAGCTTACAGCTCAGGGATTCCCCAAACCAGAAGTGCTCTCTTGATATTCATTAGCTCAATTATAACTTCTCTTCCCTGAATTTGCCCCATTTCCCTTTGCCTTCCTTCATCCTTCACAAACGCTCGCAGCAGGGTGTTCCATCACTGACCTGCACATCCTGCAGGGACCTTGGTCTTGTCAGTGTGCAGCCTGCTGCTGCCCACTGGCTGGAGAACTGCTGGAGGTCAAGTGGTCCTTGCACTGGAACACTTGGTCCCTGTCCAACTTCACATCACTCCTGACTTTATAGGCTTCTCAAATATTTCCTTCTGTTATCTCTTTACCAGGCCAGACAGTTCAAGTCTACACTCATCATTCTATGTTCAGAAGCTTTTCTGTATCTTTGACCGTCCTCATTACCCTCTCCAAATCTTTCTTAGTTTTTTTATCATTCTGGAAACAAGAAAACACACAGATTACTATCCATCTTCCACATCTTCTTCATATTATAGGCTTCTGTCATGTGCTTCCTGTACTTCTCTCTCTGTGAGACTGAAGAGTCATGACCATAGTCACTCCTGTACGGAAACCAGTCAATCCCTTCCATTATCCTAATTTATTTTCTCAGCCTTTTCCTGTTCTACTCAGTTATATCTGAGAATTAACTCTGTTGGCTTATCATCCTTATGCAGCTGCATAAATACCTGGTCTCCACTTTCTTTACTACTTAGGATGTCACAAGCAAATATTATCTTGTTCTAGCATTTCGCCAGAGCCTTGCCACCACTGGAGACGTTGCTGTGCAGAGACTTTCTGATCTAGTACGCCTGTTTCCTGTTCTTCCACTGTTCTACACGCCAAGACCATTCCAAACATTAAAAACCAACCACAGAGAAGCCGAAAAAACTTAATTCCCTGCAACTTATGAGAACTAGATTAATTTATGCTTCTCCTACGTGTTTTTAATGTACACTAATATTTAAGGTCCTCTTCCTTTCTTAATTCTCCAAATATGCTTAAATCATTTGTCTTTATCACAGTCATTGGAATCAAAAAAATCACTTTTCCTTTGTTCAGCTGGCCTGCCCTGGCCATGACATAGACACACAGACTAGGGGAGAGTTTTAAAAAGCAAAATACTTATTTGGGTTTTTTAATAACTGTTTTACAGTGGTGCTGAAGTTAATGTCAAAGACACAAAAGTTTTCTATCTCTTTTCAGTCTCAGATTGTATTTGCTGTAATTTCCAGAGCTTAGAACAAGTGAAGATAAAATCAGTTTATACATTTTCCTTTGGTAGCTTTATGAAAATGTCGGGCATCCAGATAAAAAATCATGGAACCACGTTTCAATGTGCATCCTGAATGGAGGTGGGATACGGTCACCCATTGATGAACAGAGCACTAATGGTACGTAAAATTACAAGATGAATGACAACTTTATCAGAAGAAGGAATCAAGTTATGCCAGCCTGAACACAGTTTTAGTTATGCCTTGTTTCAATGGGATTTGCACAGCGTTTGGAAGTGTTTTCAAACTCTCTCAAATAGTGTTATACATCATTAGAGCACAACTGCACTCAGACTGACACTGACAGAAGTCTCTAGCATTGTTTGTACACAATGCTTTTTATAATTTCCCTCTCTCTTTGCTGCCTTGGAATAAAGAAAGACCTCCTACTGTACAGGGTCATCTAGTATGGTCGCTGGGAGCCTTCTGTAGTCTGCTGTAGAGTAAGTAAAATCTGGGTTTTTCTAAATGCTAAGGTTTTAACACTCTTTATTTTCCTGATACCACCTAAATGAAACCTGAAAACAAAAGCTTTTTCAGTTTAGCTAGATCTTTCTGTAGGACTACTTGAGCAAATCTCAATCAATTGGAAAAAAACTGCCTGACCTTGTAGGAAAAGCTGTTTTTTCATCTTAGGTTGGTGGTTTGTCATCTCTTCTAGTAATGGTGTTTGAATAGCAAAACATGCACTTACATCAAACTCTGATTTATTGGTCTTGATACTTACTGAATGATGAAAGATGCAGGTTCTTTGACTGGGACAATATATATGATTCTCACCTCTACCTGCCCTCATTTTCTTAAATTGCATTTGCCATGTTCCTTGTCAAAAACTTACTGTTAAACAATTCTAGAATAATTCTGTAAACAAACAAACAAGAAGTAAACAAAGTCTCCTTCCCCCAGGTAGCATTACTGTGGAAGATTTGCTGTCTGTTTTGCCATTTGGAGGCCGTTTTGATATGGTGAGGGTAAAAGGCTCCACTCTGAAAGAAGCTTTTGAGCACAGTGTGCGTAGATACGGAAGAGGAAGTGGAGAGCTGCTGCAGGTTGGAGGTATGTTTTCTTCTTTCCTCTTCTCAGTTTTCCAAACCAGCTACCCCTTCTGTTGGCCTTATTACACCTGGGAGCCTCTTTTTAAGAATGGAAATTAAGCTGGCCATATATCTTAGCTCTATGTCTTGTACATGCTGGTCAGCTAACACTGTTTATCCTGTGTATGTTTAATTGAGACACTGCAGCTCACAGGCCCTTCAGCAGAGACAGTGTTCCCAAGGTGGTTCCCGAACCCATAATGAAATCAGTTTAACACTTCAGTTAACTAAGGAAGATATAATTTAGTGTAGCTGTAACACAGAAATAGCTACAACAAGCTCCAGTTTTCAGTTCTTCACTGGCAGCCTACCTGAAACCCCAGACTGGATGGCTGTGCCAGTTATTGCCAAATGTCAGTTTACCAAAATAATTTTGTGCAATTCTCTAATGATTGCTGACAGTTTCAGAGTTGGTTCAAGTGGCTATGGAATTGCTCCAGTGAATTACTAAATATTTTATGGATGACCAGTTAATATTAAAAACCTACTTATTTCTTGAATTGCAGCTCTCTGTATGTTTACCCAGATGTGTACCAGGCTGCAGTCATGTTTATTCCTGGTCTCTCTGATGCAGTGTAGATTTTATTCTTTATATAGCAGAAAAGCTTCAAGGGCAGGGGCTGATACATTCCCTCCCCTCCATGCCTCTCCCCCCACACAGCCCAGCGATGGGGGCACTTACCCCCACCGTGTGATCTCGAACCCTCATGTGCCACAGGCACAACTCACGTCTGGCACTTTCACGGGTAAGTTACCACGTTTTTAGGTACCACTAAGGTAAAGCAGGAGCAAGTTCTGCTTGCTGCCTCCTTACAGAAAGAGAAGACAATCAGTAGCTCTGGAAAGGGTTCAGGACAGAAGATCCAGAGCAGGAAGAGCGCCAGGGTTGGAAAAGCCTCTGTGCTTTGGATGAGCTTTAGTGGCTTCCTGATCTGCAGATTCTTGGCAATGCTGTTCTGGGGGCCTGGCTCTCCCCAAGCTTTGATCAAGGCTCACAACTAGAAATGTTGCTTCTCCTGCAGTGAGTAGAAACTGCAAAGTAAAGCCCTGGCCTGCCTTTCTATTTTCAGTACAGTACCTATTACCCATAACAGCTACCAAGTTGTGGTGGCTGGCTGGCTTTAAAAAAAGTAATTTCAGCCAACAAGCCAGGGGAATGAGAAAGCATGTGATTACAGAAATAAGGGAAGGTATTTTCATCTTGCAGTATCCTAATCCCATGACTAGTAATTTCCTTCTGTGGAGTAATGATGAGAACAATCAGGTAAGTAACTGAGGTGGGACAGTGCTTCAGCAATTCTTATTCTCTTGAATTTTCTTGTACAAAAGCTGAATAGTGTGCAAAGAAAATAGGGCATTAACTGGTGTAATTTAGAGCAATACAACCTCTCAGTCACAGAAACCAATGCAAAGAATCAGCTAAAGATGAGCGAGGGTGCTGCTTCTAGCCCTATATGTTCAATAGGCACTGCACAAAGTGACATTCCAACGTGTATTTTGCAGGCATCCATGTGGTCTATGATCTTTCCAGAGCCCCAGGAAGCAGAGTTGTTAGCTTAGAAGTGCTTTGCACAGCCTGCCGAGTCCCAGCCTACATCCCACTCCAGATGGATGAAATATACAATGTGACTCTTCCATCTTATATGTTATTTGGAGGAGATGGCTATCATATGCTGAAAGACAAAAATATGGGATACAGTAAAGGTAAGTGGGATGCAGTAAAGGTCAGTATGGGCACTAATAGAGCAGCAGACAAACAACTCCCAAAAGTTAAAAGATCTTTCTATAGCACTAGTCTCAGACTTCTTGTCTTTACTGGGTTAAATTTGCTTCTAATCTGACAGCTCTGGTTTTGGTTGAAGCCAGCAACTTTTTTAACTTCTTCAGTTAAATCACGAGTTTCAAAGTGAAACTGAGCCTTACCAATACAGCAGTGCTCAAAGAGCACTTCTAAGGTCATGATAAACCACAGAAGAACCAAAAGCCACACCATGGAGATGGCATCTTATACGTACTGCCCTGTACTGCCGGCACATTTGGTTTCTTAGACCTTGAATTTCCACTGTATAGAAGTATTTGGAAAGACAGAATCATCACCTCTACTGCTGAAGAACATGCAGCTCAGGGGAGCAATGCAGAGTGAAGGGAAAGATGATGAGCTGCTCTGCAGGAATTAGCCTGCCCATCCAGAACCCGTGGGATTCTCAGGAGTCCTGCAGGCAGCAGTACGCAAGGTGCTACAGACACCATGCCAGAGCGGTAGAAAGGAAGGGTTTTATAATGCTGTGTTAAGGTCCTCTAAAGTTGCATGTGAAGAGTTAGGAACTCAACATTTGTACAACTGTCATCTCCACCTTCTTAGATAAACTAAAATGTTTAGGTAAGAAGAATGTAATGCTGTATTAAAACAAAACAAAACAACAAAAGCGTTCTACATTTTGCCAAACTTTAATTTTGTATGTCCTGCTTCTGGATGATAAAAACACACTTTTACCCCCCAAAATCTTCCTTTTGGACCTTTGTTATAGTCTAGTTTTTTTGTTTCTACAGGTGTTTCAATTTAAAATCGATTCTCACAGGTAGGACTAGTATTTTAAATCAAGTTCAGCCTACAGCTTGTAAATTTGGAGAGGCTGTAGTTTTCAGTAAATATCCATGTATGCAGAAATAAATACCCAGAGAGATAAATCATTATGAATAATGAAAGGGAACAACTTGTAAGGTTCTTGTAAAGTCTTTCAGTATAGCAAGGGGGTAAAACTGTAGCTATTGTTAGGATGGAGGACTACACTTTAGGATTGTAAGAGCTTGGATCAGAAGGGGCTTGTGACATCGCTGGCAGCAGTTACTGAAGAGGGTCTTCCACTGCAGAAACTCCACGTTACACTTTGTGTGCACACAGCAGCGCACAGACCAGAAGTTCCTCCTAAAAAAGTTAAATTTGAGAAGGTATAAGTGATAGCTCTGCCAGGTCTACAGCCCTCTATCCCAAAGAGATAGGGCACTGTCTCAATCCACCTAAAACTGATTGGAAATTAGTATTGTAACAGACACAAAACAAGACGGGCGATGCAAAGAGAATTTTTTTTTTGTATTTTGTAAAATACAAGTTGCTACCAAAAATTCTGACACAAACCACACAGATGATTTTCTGTGCATAAGAAACAACTCTCCACAGCCCTACACTGTCTTGATGTGTACTGATTAAGCACTGCAAGCCACAGAAACCAGTTCAGAACTTGAGCTAAAACTGCAATTTTAGACAGGTTCTTAAAGAACTTTTAAGAGCTTGGCTGCTGCAGAGAACACTTTTTTGTATGTTTGTTTAGGTGAACCTGATATTGAGGTTGTTTCCCGCTACCTACAGAGAATGAAGAGAGTTTACCCAGCAGTTGAAGGTCGAATCAAGTTTTCTTCTGGAAGTCTTAACAAAGCAAGTCTTACCCTGATCTCTGCATTGTTCACTGTAACATTCTTGCACACTTGATCGTTGCTCTCTATGTTTTTGTTTGGAGGAAGAAAGGAGGAGAGACGATGCTGATGAAGGAAAGAGAGAACTGTTCTCTTTCCTCTTTTCTTACACCTTACAATGAATGAGCAGTGAGGTTGCTGCATGTTAGCAGTAAGCAGCTCAATCCACTGTCTTTTATCCAGCAGTGCATTGAAGCACTCTGTGCAGAGCGAGGGGGCAGAATTCATGACTTCCCTTGATCTGAATCAGCAGGTACCCGCAATTCGGATTGAGGAAACAAAGTGCCAGTGAATACTTACTGCTCAATCATAAAGCAATGACAAACTGTAATGGGGTATTTTTAAATTGTCACATTCTTTTAGATGCCTTAGATAGTGAGTTAAGAACCTGATTCCAGTAACGTAAACAAGCTTCTAGAAATGGATTTATTATAGGTGTATATTCCTTTCTTTGATCTCCACTCAGGGTTAAAGTTTTCAAACCTAATATTTCTACTTTGCTTCCAGTCGTATTTATCATCCCTACCCCAATATCTGAAAGAGCTGGATTAAAGTCAGTGCCATTAAAATCAGGAGGTCCATTTAACATGCAATTTTAAAAAGTTTTTGTTTTACTTTTGAAGATGCAGCATCTCACTTATGTTTTCCATTAATAAAGGATGCAAAGAAAGCTCGATTTTGATATATTTTAACAAATTGAGTACTATTCATTCTTTAATATGACCAGTTTGGGGACTGTGTCTAAAGTAAGAACACAATCTATGATTGTGTTTCATATAAATATGCTTGATTTTTTACCTTTTCCAAAGAAAATAGTACAGGACTCCTGCCTGTTACTCTGTATCAGCAACATTCCCAGATAATGTCAGATAGAGGCATTGACTCCTGCAGTATCCTTTAGAAATAGCCAGGTACTGGGGCTTTTTACAGCATAACCTGGCTTTATGAAAACTGTGATTATACCTCAAAAGTCCATATCTTCTACGGGAAAGCTGTGTTTAAAAAATACTGCTGTAAATACAGGCTAATGAGTATGAAATCAAAAATCAGACTAAATGCTAAGTGTACACTTCTGATGCTTTATCAAGAAGTGATTGATTACAAATGAGTGCAAACAACCATTATTTTTCTAAGTTCATTCACACTGGGAGTTTTAACATCAGTGTGTTTTCACGTTGTTCAACGCTGTTTTAAACCAATTATCAGTGTTTTGAATAAACCCGCTTTGTTTTTCTGGAAAGCTCACTACGCTCTTTTTCAACCCTGAAGCTACTTGGCTCTTACATTCACTGCACCTGCAGATTTCAAGGAGAAGGTGCACTAAGATGAACAATCAGTATGTTTAAATTTCAAGACCTCATTCGTTTTCACATGCATTCCAAGGTTGTGCATGAAAAGCTCTGGACTACAACAGGACAACAAACGGTGACCTTGACATGCTACTTGCTATGCCCTGGCATTGATGGTTTGCCAATACCAGTCCTTAAAGTGGTTAATTTACAGAATGGTCTCACCCAAATCAACATAAAACCAGTAACAGAGAGGGCACTTAAGGACAAAACTGTACCTGCACACCAATTTTTAGAGTTGTAACAACTCCTATGGCATAGCCAGAGAGAAGAAAAATAACAATTTTACCTTCCTTTCACAGAGAGAAGGAAAAGGTTTGCAATAGTAATACAGACAGATAACACAAACTGTATTGATAAAGAACACCAATGCTGCATTAGATTGGTTGGTTTGTAGCAAAGGAGAAAATGGGTATTGTCTGAAAATAAAAACTGAGGAATGCCTACTAAAGTATTGCTGTATTGTTCTGTAAGTAAAACTTGTTAAAAACCCACACATGAAAGTCCATTTCAAAGTCTCTTTTATAAAGGCTGGGCCAACAAATTAAGATTTACAGGAAAAATCTTCCATCCAATTTTATAGGAATAAATTTTTTAAAAATGCTGTGAACAGACTTGCATCCTGGGATGCCAGGTGTCAGAAAAAAACATAACAATCCCAGGTAAGAAACTGCAGAAAAATAAAGGCTAAGGTAAAAGTCAAAACCACTTTTCACACCCATTATTACTTTAAGAATGCTTTAGATTTGAAGGTCAGGTATTAAATATATGTTATTTTCCATGCTCACGGAGAGCATGAAGGCCAAAGATAGTTCTGAGATTATTTGTATGTAAATAGATTCAATCATGTAATTTTGTTTGTTTTTTAAATAGTAAGATTTGTTAAGACAGTTAAAAATAACTTAATGAGAGCATTCTGCAACTTCTTCCAAACATGTTTTTCTACATATCCTTTGAGGAAGACATCCAGTAATTGCTCTTTTGGTAAAGCATAAGTTGGATGATCTCCCAGCTGCTTTATTTGATGTCATCCTGTAATTTCACACATGGAGAGATTTGGGGGAAATTAATTTGACTTTTACTGGTAACAGCTAAAACAAATTTTAAACAAAAAGTACAGATATTTTATTTACTTCCAACTGATATTAGATTTTTATGTCTTTATTGCATAAAGATTTTTTTAGAACTTAAATTTTATGTTATTTACAACAAAATATACAAGGCAAGGTTAAAATGTCACATGTCCATTACAAAAGTGCACAGCAGATGCTAGTGGGTGTCCAGCAAGGTCCCTTCACTCACATCCAACTTGACACAGAGCTCGTTTCCTTCGGACCCTGTTAAACAATAAGGACAAAAAAATTTACTTTCTAGGTTTGAAAATGCATATTTACATAGACAAGACTGAACTGAGCTGCAATCATTAATGGTATTTGAAAACATTCACTTGAAACCAGAGTTAAGAGAAAGGATGGCTACTGGGTTTTAATACTATTTGTCAAAATACGTATTTTCTTCTCTCTCTGGAAGTTCTCATCTCTCCTATTCCTAACTGCTAAATACAGTTTTCTTAACAGAGCAATTTTCTGCTCTGGAAATGGTAGTGGAGCGATGTTTTTTCAAGTGGATTTCTTTCCTTCCTCTGCTAGGAATGCTTCTCCCCTCTCAGCTGTCCCTTTCCTTGCATCCTGTCTGACAGACTTCCAAGGGACTGGCTGCGCATTGTATCAGAGTTTTTCGGCTCTTATCCTTCGACCTTGCTCCCTTACACATGCTGCCATCACACACATCAGGTGATCCAGCACGTATCCGCACTGGGACGTGGAGCAGGAAATACCTTCGAGATACCAATCTCAAGAGTGGAAGCAGACGGACATCCCTGCTAATGACAATTTTCCCACTTCTCCCATCGCAGTTTTCTCTGCCAAAGGAGCAGTGCTTGAAACACAACTTCCAGGATGCTCAGTTTTCCCTTTAAATGATGACTGACCTGAAATATTTTTCTGTTCTTCACTGTAACTACAAACACATTTTGGCATGAAGCAACTCAAAAAGGACTAGTCTCTGCTGAATAGAGAGGAAGGCATTGGATTGATTCCCGCCCTGCAATATAACAGATAGCTAAGTAAGAACTAGTCATTACTTTTAAAATTCCCCATTACAATTGTTAGGACGAAAAAATTCTCTTTCCAAATGGCTTCACAGTCTGTTTGCAGTGATTTTGGGGAAACATTTTTCAGGGCTCTAGATGAAAACCACTGCCACTCCTCCATCCATACCCTCTCCATCTTGCACTTCCCTTCTCAGTCCTGGTCCTACTGCTGAACATCACAGAAGCAGCACTTAGTTCTGTGTTGCTCGCAGTACATCCAAAATAGGAAAATAGTTGAAGTTCCTAGTTGAAGTATTTCTTTTCCTTTCCTCTACTGAAATCTGGGCCAGTGATTCCCTTGCTATGTTTCCACCAGCTTCAGTTACAGGGAAAGGGAAAGCCCAGCCTTCAACTCTGCTGTTTCACCAGGAGGAAAGGTGGCATTAAAGGTCCCTCTTCAGCAGGTGGTTATGAAAAACTGCAGAGCAGTCAGGCAGTGTCACAGTTACACAGAAAAAAAGAATGGATTACGAAGTACAAAACGTAATCTCGATTTGTATTAAATAATCTTTTCTTGATTTGTTTTTGAAGAAAAAATATTTTACCTCATAAAATACACAGTTATGGAATCGCAGCAGGGTTGGGGTGGAAGGTGCCTCTGGAGGTCACTTGATCTAGACTTCAAGTAGATCCACCTAGAGATTGTTGCTCAGGACCATGTCCAGACAGCTTTTGAATGTCTCCAAGGATGAACACTCCACAGCATCCCGGGGACAACCTGTGACTGTGCTTGGTCACCCTCACAGTGAAAAAGTGTTTCCTGATGTTCAGAGGGAACCTCTTGTGTTTCAGTTTGTGCCTGTTGTCTCTGGTCCAGTTAGTGGGCACCACCAGTTCTGTCCACTTTGTACCATACCCTCAGGGATTTACATACAAAAATAATATCCTCTGAGCTTTCTCTTCTCCAGGTTGAACAGTCCCACCTCTCTCAGCCTCTTCTCATTGGAAAGATGCTCCAGTTCCTTCATCATCCTCATAGCCCTCCACTGGACTCTCTGCAGTATGTCCATGTCTCTCTTTTACTGGGGAGCCCAGTCCTGGACACAATATTTCCAGATGTGGCCTCACCAGCATGGAGCAGAGGGGCAGCATCACCTCCTTCAACCTGCTGGTAACACTCCTGATGCAGCCCAGGATACTGTCAGTCTTTTGTTCAACTCTGTGTCTACCAGGACACCCAGGTCCTTTTCTGCAAAGCTCCTTTCTAGCTGCATAGCCCCCCAGCCCATCCTGGGCTTGTTCTTCCCCAGGAGCATGACTTTGCACTTCCCTTTGTTCAAGTTCCTGAGGTTCAGGAGGTTTTCCTGTCAGCCTGGTTAGGTCCCTCTGGATGGCAGCAGGACACTCTGGTGTATTAGCCAAAACTCTTCCCAGTTTTGTGTCCTCATCAGCCTTGCACTCTGTCCCATCATCCAGAGCATTAATGAAGATGTTAAACAGGACTGGAGTCACAACTGACCCCTGGAATACCTCCCTAGGTACTGGCCTGCTTCCAACTGACTTTATTCCATTGATCACCACCCTCTGGGCCTGACCAGTGCTTTAAATGCTTTAAATGCCGCTTGTTTTTTTCCATCATCAACTGATGAAAGACCAGCGTTCCTATACACACACACACACACACACACACACTTAGCTGCTATATCTATTATTGGACACAAAACCAGTTCAGCAAGGCTAAGTTAGGTCTTTTTGTCAGCACACAAGTCTCCAGGCTACTTCCTTGTTCCCTTGGTCAGCTGAGAAGCAAGCTCTTTTGCTTGTTTTTAGCTGTCTGAACAGTGGCATGAGCAGGGCAGCTACACAGCTGAAGCACAAAGTAGGTCAAACATGCTGAGCCAGCCTCTTTTCAGTGAAAACAATGGAAGGTGTCCTGGCTTGTTCTGATATCTAAAATTTGTTTCTGTTTATCATGCAAAACAAATCACTGCTGGCACTTCGCAGTTTTCAGACACAGGGTTCATGCAACCAACATTTATCGTCAGTAAGGCAGTTTTTTGTTTTGTTTTTTTTCTATCTAGCTAAGTAGAAAATATCTCCTGCTTACCATGAAGACCAAACTGTAAAATTGCTATGTAAAACCCTGTGAAGGTTTGATATACGTAAGTAAAAATACGAGATGGATCCCAAACCTAATGATACACATTTATATAGCAACTTCTCTTGTGCAAATTCTGTCTTCTTTGTCTGGAAAGTTGGAGTTAACGTTGCAGTGACCAAACTAGAGGTAATTCACCCTCCTGCCAAACATTCTCAAGAAAAATGCTGCAGCTTGACCTGAGCTCTGCATGCAGAATTCCCTTCCTGAATTGGGAAATGCATAAAATAGAGTGGAGACAAATCAGTTAAAGAGAAATGCACAGAGATCCCGACAACTGATTGCTCTGTTGAATTCTACTGAAAGGCAGCTCATACTTGCTGTATGCTAGACAAATGGCCCTGGGCTGATTTGGAAAGAGCTAATTAACCAAAATGTAAGTTACCCAGATTCAACATACTAGAAAAACACAGATTTTCCCCCAAATTTAGAATTATTATTACAAGAGAACAACAGCCAAAATGCACCAGTGACCAGACTCAATAGCAGCTAGAATTCTGCAGTTCTTGAACAGAGTTTAACACATACCTTACTCAGCTCTGGAAAGAGTTCTAGAATCCCAATGTCCAGCAGAACATAGGTTAACTAAAAGAAAGCAAATAAAACTAAGGACACTTCAAGGCAACTCTACTGCTTTTTATTTTTAACTCTGAATTAGACCCCACTCCTCTGCTACACCAAACATTCATTTCAGGAAATCCTGTGCCAAAAGGCAAGTTTCTCACGAGTTACCTGTTTGTTGAGCACTGGTTGCTGCAGTCCATCAAACAGAAGCCTGATGCCTTCATATTTAGCCTCTTCTCCAATGCACTTCCCTATTAAATCTAGATCAAATTCCAAAACCAAAATACACAAGTCATGAGAAAGCACTGCAAAAGAGCTATATGATGCAGTTATGGTAGTCCAGTTATCACCAAAAACCCCCAGTTTAGATTAAATAAAGAGTTCAATTTTATCTATCTCAAATGGTAAATGGAAAAACAAACACACTTTTGGTTCATCCTTTTCTCCTCCCTTTTCTTTGAGGCTGCACACCTAAGTAATTATTACACTTTTTATAATATCAAGGTATTGTCCTAATGCACTGTTTAATAAACCATGAGCTGATTTTTTAAAATTACATTCTGATTAAATGGGTTTCTCTCTCCTAGTCCAGTGTAAGAGCTCAGATGTACCTTCTGGCTTCATGATGTGCCTTTTTTAACCCATTTTTCAACTGGATAAAATACAAAACATAGGAACATTCTAAAGATGAAGAAATTATGATATTAAGTACATTTCTAATGCTCTTGATTTCCATCAGCGTGTCTTTATTAATTACTGTGCTTAGTCAGCAACAGTTAAGTGCCTAAACTGAACTGCTGTTTTATACCTAGTATTCCGATCAACTCAAATCTCAGCAGCCCAAGTATTACTTGGTTTGGGAAGGTAATGTGACTGTATTTGGATGATATATCTGCTTGAACAATTAACCACACTCATACAGACAGTCATGAAATAGAGAACCTGGAATGTATCTCATCATTTCTTCAAAAGTCTGCTTTGCTCGCTTCTGTTTATCCTGGAGAGAGCGAGGCTCAGTGTTCTCACAGAACACGGCATCTGCAGCAAAGACACATCGAAAAAAAGTCTTTAGGCAGCCACACATCACTGACATATAAATGTGGTTTGGAATGTGGCTTCAAAATTGAGCATCTTTTCTGTATGACCTTGACTGGAAGGGAATTTTAGCCTTGCCAGATCACAGTTTTTTGCTTACATTACCCTGATCAAATCCAGAATACCCCGCCCATATGGAGGTCAATCATCTTTTCACAATTTTCTTCCATTCTTTTATAAATTTTAAAGCACTATCTTATAAATTTGGATCAATTCCACTTCAGGTTAGTTATGATCTCCTTACTCACAATTTCCCTTATGCTTTCAAAAATATAAGCAGTATTTACACCTTGTGCCAAAAACACTGTCTGGAACTGTCAAAAATTTCAGATTTACCTATGAACAAGAAAGCAAGAACTGCTGTTCATCAGAAATAACAGGCGCTCAGTTTTGGTTATAAGCTCTGAAAGACTTAATCCTTTTTTTTTCTTTCACAAGTTTCCCTTTTGGCTTGCTAAGAACAGAGCTGCCTTGATGTCAGAGCTTCAGCAAGATTGTGGTATTTAAATCAGACCGCACTCAGGTGCAGTTGTGTGGTCATTTTTTAGATCTTTTTAAACCTCTCTCCCCTTCCCTTATTCAAAGGTCAAGAACAGTTGAGCCCTCTCAAAAGCCCACCACAACAAAAAGAACAAATAAAAGAAACAATAAAGAACTGTGATGTAGCACAGAAGTGAAGTAACTTAAAGACTGCATAAAACATTCATGCTGTGATATATTAAACAACCTTTATTTTGTTTTTCTTGTTCCTTGCACTGCTTAGCAAGTTACTACTCATAATAATTTTTTCTGTAATCATCACTAACAGAAACATGGCTGACTCAGCATCTTTCCACAACGAGCTTTTGCAGTCTTTTTATAGGTACACTTGATTTTTAAAACTCCACTAGCTTTAGTAAACTTTGCAAAGTTTAGTACTTGAAAACTTCGAAGACGGGATTTCAAATATAAAACTGAAGCAGTACTTTCACACCAAAGATTTTAAGTATTACTAACCTCTCAGCAGTGTTATCAGAGAAACCAACCGGTGCTCCTCAAATAGTTGTTCTAATTTGTAATGCAAGTAATAGTCTGTGTACAGTTCCAATGTATTTTTGAAGAGAATTCTTCCTCCCATCAAGAGATGATGCAGCCAGTCAGGAATGCGGAAAACTACCCTACCTGCAAAGTTACAGGAACATACATATATGAGGCTCTCCTGATACTCATGACAAAATTGACTCAAAAGCAAAAAAAAAAAAGAAAAGATTACAAGCAAGCAATATTTTAGCTTTGTTAGTGCAACGCTGAAAAAATTGGTATTCTCCACACTACTTATCAAATACTTCCTTTAGCTACTTTTATTAATTAAACAATTCCCATTCCCAGAGGGTACGAGCAGCGTAGGCACATCTGAGAAGAGAGAAGGGACCTACTCCCATAAGCTCATAATACTGAGATGAAGAAAGAAAGAGACATATCAAAACAACTAAGTAATAATGAATGATAAAAACCCCTGAATTTTCACACCACAGTAAAGTCTTTACGGAATGACTGTGTCACTAAGGTGTATACTGATAAGCTTGCAAGTGCTGAGCTATATATGAGTCCTACAACACAATTTTATTTCTTACCAAAGAACGTGAATTTCATATTTGGCATGGAGTATATGAATAATTAAGAGAAATCACTTCTTACCAACATACATTAAGTAGTCATAGACCCCTTCTACAGTCATCATTTCCATGAAGTAGTTCTGATTTTGTCGCCTCTCTGTGTTCTCAGACCGGTTTGCATTATTTTTGAATAAATCATTAAAAAGCTAAAAACAGAAACATAAGACTGACATCATTGCATTCAAAGGCAAAAGGACAGCCATCAGTCCTTTGGGTTGTTTCTTTCCAGGGCTTTCAAAGGACTAATCACAGGGGTTAATTAGTTTCATTGTTTCTGGGTTTGTTTTGAATTCTTCACTTTCCATTAAAGAGCATGTCACATGTTGCCAAGTTACACAACCAAAATACCTGGGTTCAGAACAAATCAGCAGGGTGTCTGAGACATTAATTCATGAGTCTTTTTGCTCCTGCTACCTTCTTCCAACCTTAACGATTCTGATCCTACAACACTGAAGTATTCCCAAAAGTTCCTGTTGGCTTCCATTTTGAAATAAATACAATTGTTTCTGGACAAAATATACAACTTTTTTACATAGAGAAATATCTTTTCTCCCTGCCAGCTTGATTATTTACAGCAAAAACTTCATAAATCTTTGTAAGTTACTAAAGTTTGGGTTTCTTTCCATTTATATAATTTCTCAATTAATATTCCTTTAGCCTTCTATTTTCCCATGTCATCGCACCCCTCCCTGATCCCTCTATTTCCTTGTCTTTGATTCTTTCTTAAAAGATATTATAATCCTCACAATACCAAATGAGGCTCTTCCCTGTACACCATAAGGGGTCCCATATCACCTAGGCAGTAATCCTTGCCCCTTCTGCCCTCAAGTCTGTTCATTACAGCAGCTGTAAGGGAAAAACTCTTGGAATCCTGGCACTTTTCCACACTTAATACCTAGCAATCCCCATTAACAGTTTATTTTAAATTATCTTATCCCAAAAATAGCTGATCTAAAGATAAAATAGGATTTATACAAAGTACTCTGTATTACGAAAAGAAAGTTCAAAAGTTTATGCCAAGGTCCTAAAAAAAATATCCCAGAACTAGAAGCAAAGGCAACATAATCATAGCATTCCTGTGTTGAGATGATTGCCACTGGCACAGGTTTTTCTTTATCACTCCCAAAATTAAAATTAGTTCCAAGGAACAGGAAGTAATTTGCTTATACGTGGTTTCTGTACAGCAAATCTCCCTGAAATAAATAAAGCCATAAAACGTCCAAGTCACAAGCTCTGAATCATGCAAGTCTCTAAACAGAATGCTTTGCACTCTTAGGAAAAACTACATCAGGACATCTGGCAAGACTCAGGTTATGACCTGTACTTCTTCAGGCCCTCTCTTCTGTTAAGTGCTGAGCTGCTGGTATTATCTTCACAAGGCTCACTCAAACTAAACAACACCAGGTTATCACATAAATTACATGAAAGGGCAAATATGGTTAATGCACTGGGGGATGACTGGTATCCAGGAACGTTACAAACCTACAAAGAACACGCAATTATTCACACCTACTGTAAGAAATCGCCCCTGGTATGTTGTTTAAAAAACCCTGTATAAACTGAAGTCTATATCCTCCTCAATACTGAAAAAATCTACCTGAATTACTGTAACTTAAACAAGAACCTCCTTTATTTTTTAGACAGACCCCACAAACTGACAGAGGCAATACAGAGCCAACTCAAAGCAGCCCATTGTGCAATGCAGACATAGGTTCAAGAGTGTTTGGAGGCCAAGCTAAATCATTAACAGCAATCTGGTAGGTGACATAAAAGTTGAGATTACATTCACAATTCTGATAAGCACAGGATTTTGCTTTGAATGTCTCTGTGCATGCTAATATTTGAAACTGGGAAGAAAAACCTCAATGCTGTCATTATTCACAAGTATCTTTAAGATTAAATAGTAATTGCAATTATAACCATGAAACATTCTTAAAAGTCTGTGGATGAGGAAATTCCATGAATTGGTATTGATTAATAATGGGAGTCAAGCTCTTGAAGCAAGTGAAAGATGAAAGGCCTGTAGGCCTGAAAAGGACTGAAGTAACCCCTTGTACAATAGGCTATCACACCTTGATGGGAAAAGCAAGCAAAGTAAGCATGAATGCTCACATAAAGTGTTTCACAGGAAAAGAAAAGAAGTTGCTCAATGGTTAACAAGCACATATGCAAACATACACCCGTACATTCCAGCACAGGTGAGGTGTATAAAAGCAATACCATGACAATGAAAAATATCCACAGCCAGCGGCATGAACCTCTCCCCTATTTTTCCTGCTCATTTGCGAAGTACAGAGGATTATAGCAAAATGGTAGGAAGAAAGAATGTATGTAGTGCCTGAATCACATCAGTCAGCACACGGAAAGGCAACCATGTCTTCCCCCAAATAACTATGCATAAACGTACACTATACTGTCTGTGTTCCAAAAGCAGATTTTATTGCTGTTGGCAGGCCATCACAAGACAGCAGAACAATGCCTCTGTGGGCATATTTTGCTAAGTCTGAGAAGTTCTCACCTATTCTAGAAAGTATGACAAAAGTATCTTCAGAAGATGATCGAGCTTCTTACAGACCTTCTGAACAGAAACATGGCTGGGATAGCCAGAAACCCTGTTAGTGCCCCTAGGAAGGGAGAGCAGGGGGTTTTGTTTGCTCAGTTTTTTTTAACCAGGCAGTTAATACCTCTTTCAATCTAGTGGATCTGATATAGGATAAAATCCAATTGCTCCCAGCTATACTAAGGTTGACTATTCAAATGGAAGCAGCATGCAGAAAATCTGTCAGAGCACTAGGAACATTTCTGACTGAACTCAAGCTTTCACCTGCCCTGACAGACCTTCAGGCATTTCTTATTCAGCCTGTTGAGGTAGCCTGGGTGTACCCTACTCATGGCAACAGAGTTGGCAGCACCACCACCGGGGAAATGTGCATTGTATTCTCAGCAGATTCCAACATGTTGAAACTGGAATAAACAGATCTGCTTCAGACAAGGTATATGAGAACACTGTGGCAATAAAAGCGTCAGCTGGAAAGCAACTCTAGCATTTACCAAAAAACGGAAGAACTTTCTTGCGATAACATGCTTTTCTCACAGATGGGCACTCAGAAAGACCAAAACTTCCGTCTCTCTGGCTGCCTGCCAGATCCCCTCACTAACTCCATACAGGCAGCTCACACAGTCCTGGTAGAGACATCCACCTCCATCACCAGGCGTGAGGGTACCTGGCTACTGCACAGCACTTATGTCAGAGAACCACAAAATCGCCTGGGTTGGAAGAGACCTAAAGGTTCATCTAGTTCCAACCCCCCTGACATAGGCAGGGACACCTTCCACTGTACCACATTGCTCCAATCTGGCATTTAACACTTCCAGGGATGGGGATTCCACAGCCTCTCTGGGCAACCTGTTCCAGCCTCTAACCACCCTCACGGTGAAGAATTTTTTCCTAATATCTATTCTAATCTTACTAAATCTTTCAGTTTGGAACTATTTCCCCTTGTTCCTGTCAGTAAACACTCTTGTAAAAGTCTCTCTCCAGTTTTCTTGTAGGCCCTCTTCAGGAACCAGAAGGCCACACATCTTCACAAAAGTGTCATGTTCTCACACACAGAACTGAACTGCAGAACTGAACAGGTGAAGTCTATGCCAAACATATTTGGGGAGTAGGGAGGGGTGCTACTCCAGCCTACCTTTGGTCTGGCCTTTGAACTGAACACCCTTGGTGCCTGCATTCCTAGACAGTATTTTCCAGTTTAGTTTCATCTGAAGTAAATTCAGTTAATGAGTTCTAAGACAGCTCCCTAGTATGAGAGAAAGTGTGACATGCAGAGGTGATCAGGACATTTACTTCCAAAAAGCCTCACTGATATGAACTAAAGTGGTCTGGCAGATGAAACCAGTGTTGCTTAAAAATCAAATCCAGGAAGTGACAAGATGCAGATGGCCCAGTGCCCTGACACCTGGCACAAAGCTTTTCCCAAGCATGGGCTGACTTGAGAAAGAGAAAACTATCTTCCAAAGAAGGCACGAGCACCCCAGCAAATCAGCAAGAGGGATGAATTTCACAATGTGCATGGGAAAACTCAGCAGAGACCATAACCCAGCACAATCTGGTGTAACAGATCTCTAATAATTACCATTAATTGTGTGAGTAACTATGTGCACCCTGGCTGAACTGACAGATGGCAAATTAATGAGAAAGCAGCCAGCACATGAATTCCTCATGCACATTTGCCTCTGCTGGTCAAAACTAGTAGTATAATTTGAGCCAGATACCCAGTATCTGATCATAGAACTGTCTAGCAGCCTCCCCCAAAGGCAAAGTGTCTTGAGTGCTCATCATTAAATAATAATCACAGCTCTGCAGGAGATGCACTGAAGTCTGAAAGTTTCCATCCATTTACAGCAAATGACTCCCCAAAACAAAACAGATTTCTTCTGGGAAAGAAAAAAAGTATTAAAAAGCATATGCACAACCAATTATTCATGAAAGAGCTAACTAGAATAAAGGTGCTTAGAAAAACAGTGAACTCGCTCTCACCACAGACGGTGAGAAGGATTGGAGAGCTGGGGCTAACCTCATCTTTTTTGCTCTGTGCAAAGGAACTCATATCCTGTGACAAAAGCATCTGCTACAGGCTAACCAGCAGTGCCAGCAACAACTTGGCCTCAGACTCTACAAACTTGTGTCTCCAACGAACTGCATACATGGGCACTTAGTCAGCAGTGAGACGGAGGTTTCTCCCACAATGATATTTCTGAAAATGACACCGGAAAACAGAAGGCGGTAAAGATCTTTTTTTTGCTTAAGGAAACTTTAGTATTCCAAAGAAAAGTCAAAGTACAGACAGCTCTTTGCTTTCCTGGGATCACCATGGTTATAGAGCACCAGGAAAATCTCATTTCACAGCCTGAATTTCCGTACACACGGTCTTTTACAAGAATAACATGCTGACACTTCAAAGAATGTGTTTACATTTTAACTGAGCAATTCTTCAGAATGCAAAGCTGGTAGCTCAGGTATTTAAGTATGTTAAATGTATTAAAACTGCTAACTTCCACAGTTCTTGTCAGATCACAGTAAAAAAATTAACTGCTTGTTCATACTCTGCTGTAGTGTGCTGTCAGCTGTTTCATAAATAACATTTGAATTATTTATGCATGTACTCTGTTTCTAGCACAAGTCAAAAACTCTACATCCGATTTTTAAAACTGCTGAGACATTTATACCACTCTGAATAGAGAGCAATAGCAAAATATCTTAACCTTGGAAATAGTGTCCAAGGTGAGAAAGAACTTGAAATGAAGGATAATAATTATGTGTACAGGCACATGTAAGCTAACACTAAATATTTGCTGTAGTAATTCAGCCTTCATGTTCAGAAGATGAAACCCAAACAAATTAATAGATTTAACTGCTATTGAACTTAATCAGTGTAAACATTTTGTGGCTGCAAATTCTGTAAGTGTCATAACACTATAAAAATGTCTGTAGTGAAGGAGATCAAAAGGACCGTTTTTTCAACAGCCCATCACTACCAGGAACCATAAATGGATCCTGGGAACGATCATCCTATGCAGTACTTTTCACCAAATTCTTCCAGTCTCCAACTGTTTTCAACCAAAAAAACAAAAAAGTTCAAGAGCTGGATTCAGTCTCTCTATAGGTAATCACCCTGAACACATTCTTTTTTGTGAATTTGTCCTGTCTCACTTCATAATTGATATTCCTAGTATGTAAATACCTTCTAGTATTCACAAAATCTTCTGGCAAAGAGTTCCACAAATCTACTAACCATTGCAAGAACTACCACGTTTTGTTTTGAACCCAACTCCTACCACCTTCATTTAGTGCCTCTTAGTTTTTGCACTAGAGGAGAGAGGGGAAAAAAATCCATGCCGATCTTTATACCCTGTCCTCTCATGCTATGCATTACACTTCAGACTATCATACATCTCCAACTTATCACTTTGCAAAATGAAGTGTCCCAGCTGACACTGAGTCATAGAAATATTTAGGTTGAAAAAGACCTCTAAGATCATTAAGTCCAACCATTAACCCAACACTGCCAAGCCCAACACTGAACTATGTGCCACATCTACACATCTTTTACATACCCCTAGGGATGGTGACTCCATCACTTCTCTGGGTAGGCTGATTCCAATATCTGACAACCCCTTCCAGTAAGAGTTTTTCTCCCGATATCAAAACTAAACCTCCCCTGGCACAACCTGAGGCCATTTTCTCTCTTCCTATCCCTTGTTACTCAGGAAAAGAAACTGAGGCCTGTGTAGTCCAGTCTCATATGTAATATCCAACTCCTCTTCCCAAGCAAATGAGATAGCAAAGAAAGCACATACTCCTGAGTTTTCCTTTAGAACCTCTCATGTGGCAAAGTGTATGCACATTGCGTACTTTGTCCTGAACTACAACAGCTCTGTAACGTTGAATTTGGATCTTTGAAATCTGAGACCAGAAACAATATCCCTGTGTAAATTCCACAAATACACGATCACTCTAATGCAGTCCAACACAGAAATATGAAGACCAGCATCTTTCTAAAGCCCCTGAAGCTAGCAGAAATCTTTACATTACGTTTTACCAGGCTCTAACTACAAATACAGGAAAACAAAGAAAGGAACCTTTTAACTGCAGACAAGTAAAAGGTTAAAATTGGAAGTGCTAAACTTTCACTGTGCCAATGTTAGAAAAGGTAACTATGCACGAAGTGATATAGTTAACCTACTATGAATGTCAGATAACAATGAACACTTTGAAGGCAGATAAACAGGTAGTTTGACAATTTCAGCTTGTAGCACTTTGACAAGTCACATTTTCATCAAACACTCAAGCTCTTCACTTTGAAAAGGAAGCTTCCTTAAGAAACTAAAACATTCCCTGTTTTACGCCTTTGCTTTCCGCTCTTCTCCTCTCTGTACGTCCCAGGCTCTTTACTTTGTTTCCTCATCTCTAAATACACCAAGATGTAAAAAAACAACAGCAACAACAGAACAACAAAACTCACCCACAACCCTCAAAAATCATTCAAAGATATTTACAAATCAAAAGATGACAAAAGATCTCTCCACTACTATTCTCTCTCTTGTATGAAATGGCAACACAAAATAGGTATATTTTTATATTTATGAGAGTTTTTTGTTTATTCTTTCCATTTTCACGGTATGGTCAGTCTTCCCTACTCCTATGAAGTGGGAAAGGAATGTGACTTACTGTACCTTCTTGTTATTTTCAGAAGTGGGACTCAAAATGGTAAGTTCAGGCCTACTTGGTTTAGGCTTGGGAGATTCACAGGAGTTGATAAAATTCATGATGAATGGCTCCAAATGCTGACCTTTCTGAAAAAAAGATATGAGCGACCTGTCACTTGAATAATTATAGGAAAATGAAAACTAAATAACAAAAGCATTTTCAAACAAAGTGTTGAATAGCCTGTAAGTTACTAATGTTGTAAAATTAGTTACTGAAGTTATTGTAGTTATTATTATGTTGGCAACCTGAAAGAATTACTCACCTCTTTCATCAGTTTTCCTGGAACAGATTTTATGATTTTACCTATAATTAGAAATAAACAAAACTTTGTTATCACTGGCTGATTTGAAAAAACCTTTTTCTCTGCTACATTTTAAGTACTTAATGTCTAGTCATTACTTAAAAATACAATAATTTTTTAAAATCTGATTTTTTTTTTATTTGGCACAAAAAGCTAAGAAAATAGTCTTGCACATAACCATCTTGTAACTTAGTACTTAGTATTCTTCGAAAAAGATACTTAAAATATTAAAAATGTACAGATTATTATCTGAGTACTCAAAAAAAAGCTCTCACAATAAAGTATTGTGAGTCTACCTTTTAATTCTTCTAGAGGCTTAAACATAGATATCTATATGTGCATATCCATAGATATATTTATATACATGCATGTATATTTATATATATATATATATATATATATGATATATATATAAATAGCAGCATAACAGCAGTACTACTACACCACCAGTACAGGTAAAATTCCCTGTCCTTAAGTTCTTCATAGAATGATAAACACTCATCACAGAAGAAATCAAGATAACCAAGATTCTCCTTTTTCCATGAAAAAATCAGCTAATCTGGAGGGATTCTGAGGAGATCCAGCCTCAAAAAGCCTTCTGAGTAAAATTTTATAAATTGGACAGGTTACAGCTGTGGCCTTAAAAATCAGCTCTTCTGTCCTGATAAGGCTATCAGGATATGGCCCAGTAACCTGGAATACTGAAAAATGAAAGTGTTCAGGACTAGCTTTATTTAAAGCATGACATTTACGGTAATACTTTTCTTATCTACATGTCATTAAATTTGAAATTCACATCGGAAAGTCTGTAAAATGATCAGATGATAATAACTCTCATCCTCATAAAAAGCCCTACTGAAATGCCAAGACTTATTATAGTGCTGTTTATGGAAATAAAGCACAGTCTCAGACAGGAAATGCATTACAGTAAACACCATAATTATAAGCTTTTTTTTTAACAACGTACGGTTGAATCTAGAAGGGAGCTCTGAAATAAAAACAAAACCTTTCAACTGGAGGATGAAAAGCAAAATCTCATTCAACAACTCATAAAGCACATTAAGCCCCAGGTTCACACCAGGACCAGGAGACGCAGAAATGCAGTGACAGTTCAGACACAGCTTTTGGGACCACACCAGTGCCAAAACCACAAGTGGTACAAGACATGAGACCAGCTCAGGCCCAGTATCCTGAGACAGCTACTCTGCAGCCAAGCTGTAAAGTCACACTGCAGTCTACTTTTTTCATTTATTATGAACTCTTACATTAGACATCACAAATCTCTCAACTTCTCAATTTCCATTTGACCTGCCTATATCACACCACTGCCTCAAATCTATTAAGTAGCTCATGTTAAAAAAGATCTTAACACTAGCTAATACTAGAAATATCAAATATTGTACCTTCCAGAATAAAATAAACAGATTTTAATCAAATAAAACCCAAAGTTTTATATTAAAATTCTTTATACCATGTCATCTGTAAACAATGACTGACTTGTGCAGATTTGACTTGTGACGATACTGTAAATCTTCTTGAATGATGAAATTTATTAATAGAAATTTTATCATCTTTCTTGTTGACACAAAAATTCAAAAGCAACCACAAACACCTTTTTTCATAATTTCAAAAGGTGTTTTTTCTTCAAGAAGGAAGTATCAGTATACCTTCCTTGCTGAGCTGTAATTTATGGGGCTGTGAAGGAGCAGAGTTCTTACTTCCCACATCCACAAGAATTATCTATTCATTACTACTATCATTCAGAGAATCACAGAACTCAATCACAGCATCCACAGTATTACTATTTGTCAGCATAAACAAGCAGTAGGTTACATACCAAGATTCACATCAGGCAACATTTTATCAAGAAACTGAGTCTCTCCTCCATTAGGGGACAGGAAATCAGCTAAAAGCTGGCTGTTACTTAGTTCTGGATGTTGCAGAAGTTTCTTTGAGACAGAAGGAAAGAAAGAAGTACGTTAGTCTCTAAAAATCAGTTTCTCTATAGCAAAAATATATTCAAAGAGCATTGTATTGTCATAGATAACGTTATTTGCAAGAGATTTCTGTTTTCAGTCACGTTAACAAGTTTTATTCACCCAACTGAACCCCTGGGCAAACTCTGTAACTCAAGTTACTTGGAAACAAACAAAAGAAGCAGATATTCTTTTACTAGTTTTGTATCATTAGCTTCAGAATATTCTTTACTCCAAATGTTTGTTTGATACCTGCAGATATTCCTGAAACTCCTCTCTCTTGGATTTTAGGAACTCATAGTTCTTGGGGCCAATGATTCGCTTTGAGGGAAGCTGAGCATCAGGAAACGTACCTAACAGAGATAAATTATTCTTGTAATGCAGTAAACATTGGTTTCATCTTAATGCACGATAATCGTAACAAATGATAATCACAGCAGGGGAAAAGTGGCTTTCCAGATGATGGAGAACATACCATGAAATTCTGTAAGCTTCGACTCAAGCACATAAAATTCAAGATACCTCCTGTAGACAGACCAGTGTTCAGGTTCATGTCCAACTGGGGGAAAAAAGTTAAAAATAAACCAGGTTTAATGCCACCAGAGAGACAAATTAGCAACAGGAAACGTATGATGAATTATTACGGGGGAAATCTCAGTGACCTTAGTCCCCTATATTGCAATAACAAACTTCAAGACACTTTTAGTGTTAAACTGAAATGCATACCTAGACAGATAGATATGACAGACAGATACGGTACTAGCAAGGAAATTATCACATAATTTAGAGGATCCCTAAAATCTAAACAACTAAGTGCTGCATAACTTCAAAATTTATGAGGAACGACTATGTTAGATCTATTTTCAAACTTTTAACCAAATTATTTACAGAAATAGTACTTGTTGAATACAGTCCTGTGTATCATCAGCTGATCATTCTTAATCCTGGAAGATATCACTAAATAACTCTTAAATACTTTCTGTTTATTGTGCTTATTAGTCTCACTAACACAAATCCACACAGCCTCTGGATGATGCTGTTTTCCCTCATGTCATGTGCATGTATTGCTGTCTAGATACTGATAAACTAACTGCAAGCCAGGATGGTTCCTAATAAGCAAAACATTTTCATTTCCTAAGAACTATATTTTAAGGTTATATAAAAAGCTATTTATTTCTTATTATTCCTAAATTCAGAGTAGGTAAAAGAAAAATAAGCCAGGTGCTTGTTAATATTAACTGTAGGATAAATATTTTTGGAAAGAAAACATTTCGAACTCTGGCACAGAGTCTAAATAGAACTGATTCATGCTGAGGAATCAGTTCTCAACTTGCAGAAATGAAATGTGATCATTTATCTCTCAAACACATTTCCTCAGAACTTTCAAGCCATTATTTTGAAATCAGAACACATACGCAGAATAAACTGCAAGAGCCATCAGAAGAGAGCATGCTGTAATATTCTGAGTTCACTTTAAACGACACTGTTTTTCCACAACATTGCATACCTGCCCTTCTATCATTTCTCTCTACATCAATGCAGAATACAGGAATTCTCTCTTTTCTGTCTTTTCTTTCCAGGGAGGGATCATCAAAAAAATCTACATATGGGATGCTAATTTTCCAAGCAGCAAGGTTGCGGGGTGTATTTGGGGTAGTAACAGCCTCCTCAGGAGAATCATCTTCCATCACCATAACGCCTTCTTCAATCTGTAAAGATTCAAACACAAAGACCTCTATTTTAAACACAAGTCTTTCTGTTTTAAACACAAAGATTTCTATTTTAACTGGTACAGAAAACCTCTCCAAAACTTCTATAAGGTAACGAAACATTAATCAAGTTTCAAGTATGTCACTAAGTAATAAAAACCCAAAAATCATTTAATTAATGTAGTACCCATGTAGATTAATTTCTGGGTTTAGATCCACTGCAAATTAATCTGAAATTAGCAACTTTCAGTAAGATCAGAAAATTTTTACAGCACTATCAAGTTCCACAGATGATACTTCAGGAAGAGGGATTGGGATGCAGAAGTACTAAAGGAGAGACAGCTGGAAGAAAAAAAACCATATCTATCTAGAGTTCTGAGTTGCTGAGTGCTCTCACCTTCTTCTGAAACCAATTCCGAACCAGGTGAATAATACAAACTCAAATTTTTATCTTCAGGTTAATGAGCATGGGAAAGGAGCTAGCAGTTTATCAAGGTGGTGAACAATTAAATGTTTTGGTTGTTAGGAACAGTTCAAAAGACTGAACTGACAGACACTGTGAAAAATATGTGGCTACCTACAGCTTCTGACCAATTCCCTCCTCTTGCCTTTTAAAATTTTCCATTTGTCTCCCAATTGTGCTTCAGATAACAATATGCCATGCAATAAATTCTACCATTGGCTCTATTCATGGCTGTTTACATGGAAGAAAAGCATTGAGGGAGACACCCAAGACAAATGAGAAAGGACTACCGGCTCTTGTCCTTTAAGAGAAAAACCTGCATCACAGACTAACTTGACAGCAATTTCTCCACTGCTTTATTTATGGTTTTAAGGTCTTGTGGCAAGCTTCAGAAGAGCCACATATGCAATCCTACACCTGCCTTATTACCTAGAATTATAAAATGGCATGGTAAGTTTTTAGAGAAAAATTCACTGCCTACAAAAATGTCTGACACTGCTACTTTTAGTAATTCTCTGTACTAAGGCAATAAGTTCAGAGGCACACTAACAGGGGATGTGGCCTTGCCCTGTGAATGAATACAGGGAAGACAAAGCAACTTAATCAGAAGCCAGCACATGAAAACTTTGTAGTGAGGATGGCAGAAATGTAACATTTTCAAATAAAAAAGGAAAAAAATCAAACCACCCCAAATCAACGAAGATGCTTTTACTCACAAAGTCATCTTCTCCTTCGTTTAAGTTATAGTTAGGCAACATAGCTCCTTCCATTGCAGAACTCTTGAATACACCTTTTATTTTGTTCCCTATTTTGCTGATTCCAAATGATTCTCCTCTCTTCTGTGTGGTCCTAGGATCATATAAACCACAGTTCACAACACAAGGCATATTATTACACAGCTGCTCAGTAGGCCATTGCACACCATTTACAGATAAGAGAAGCAACTCTATAAACAAGTAGCCAATATATTTACAATTCCACTTAGGTTAAAATTTATTTATTTATTTATAATTTTGTTCTCTAATCAATCAGCAAAATTTCCTGATTACACTTCTAAGAGATACGGGATTTCCATATGTTTAACCACAAGTAAACTCTTAGAATAGTATCCTAGTAATTCAGGACACAGAATAAACAATTAGCTAGGTAAAACAACTTTGTTTAGACAGCAGAAACTGTGGTATTGCTACAGGCATGCACATCTAGAAGGTCATTAACTCTGTCCTTTTCCATGTACTCATATTTAAATATTTATCCACTCCTGCCAAGTACTTTAAATGCTGCTGTTAGACGCATTTTCTTAATGGAATTTTACAAACAGGTATCATTCAAGATAGATTTCAATTTTTAAGCAGTAAGGACAGACAAAAGGGATGTTCAAGGAGTAAGACTGAGCATGAGAGAAAAAACAGATGCAACTGAAGAATCTTGGCTTGAAGAGCAAGTCTGACTGAAAGATGAAGACTTTTTAAAGTCTCGCCACTTATGACAGCATCCAAAAAGCAACAAACAAGGTACAGAAAAAGAAAGGTACTTGGGTAGGAAGCACACTCCTTACTGAGAGAACAGATTTTGTAGCATTCTTATGCCCTTATAGAAGTCCTGACACCAAAGATTATTTCTTGTGTAGAAATACTAGTAATTCTGGAAAGCAAAATGTTTCTGTTGAATATGGAATCAGCCTGCGGTTACTTTGGGTGATTCAATATATGCAGTTGATAGGTAAGTTAAAAATCACTGCAGTGAACTGCAGAATCAAAGATTCAAAAGATATGTACAGACTGATGTTAAAAACACAATTAGTACTTTGGAGGACAAAAAAAAAATCCTGTTTTTTTTTCCTTAAAAAAAATAAATTATTGACCACTGAACAGTAGTACAAACAGAACAGCAGTGATCAGCAGATAAAAAATCTTTACTGCCTATAAAACCAAGCAGACAAGATCAACTGCTGACTCCAAACATACGTGTGTGTTACTAATGATCTTCCTGTTTATAATTTTACACAGACTGTGTACATGACTAAAATTGCATAATTTCCAAGTCTTTTGCTTTTTCTATCTCATATTATCATCAGTTCCAAAGCAGACTGGAACCATCTATCTTACTTATCTCTGTTATGCAAAGATAAGGTTGCTTGGCTGATCCAGGCTTGAACAATTTTACTCAATTTTTAAACAACCTCTACTACACATTACTGTGCTGAACTGAACTGTTTCATGTTGCTACTTGAATCTTGTTCAAGCGCTTCAACACTAGGTAAGAAAATACAAATCTCAATCAGACAAAACTAGTTTTTCTGGAAGGTTAATAATTCAGACCTCTGTCTTTTGAGTCTTAAAGGAAGTTTTCATCATTCCTGTGAAAACCTGTGCAATTCTGAAGAGCTTCAGCAGAATCATTAATTTGCGCAACCTCTGTGATTTGATAGAAGTACTCCAGGCCTAAAGCTGTTTTCCCACACAGATCATATTCCAGCTGAAGGCAGCATACACCTGTGCCTGGACTGAGCTGTATGGAGCCAGGACTCACCCTGACAGCTAGGAAATCAACACTTCCAGTCCCAGTGATGAGCCCAAAGATTACACCAAGTGAATAAAGGGCAATCACTGAACTGGACAAGTATAAAGCGACAACCTAGGATGGGATTCCCTTCACAGGAAGAGATAAATTCAGAACAAACACTGGTGAGTAAGAGGGTACACAAACATTCTCCACAATATACGGATAGAACATAGGACAGGTTTGGCAAAAGTCCTTGAGCAAGCACACAGAGAACAAAACACATGAGATGAGCATGGCAAAAAATCTGTGGATGTTGGATATGGACAGACAACAGGAAGATTGACATTTTGAAGAAACGGAGCAAGAAAAAAAAATATATACCAAAACCAGGTATCAGGATGAAAATCTAATAGATCACTGGCTAAGCAGAAATAGGAGAAAGAACTTAATACTAGATTAGGAGGAAAGAGATGGGACTAGGATAGGAGCAGGCTCAAGACATGAGGGACCAAAGAGGACAGGAGGCAGCTAGTTTAGAATAGAGATCAGAATTTTTAAGACCTGTCAATTCTCCTCCTGTCAAGAAATAAATATATATAAAATTCGCTGGAAAGAGTATCCCACTCCCTCTGGTGCTAATCCATGTAATAGCATTATTAGATGGTCATTCTATAGTTTGCTTTCTTGGCAGGGCCCTCTGTGGATAGCCTACAGGTTCCAACATTCCTGATGAATGATATGACAACAAAACTTTGGAATACTTTTTTTTTTTTAAATATTCCAGGAGTCACACATACCTAACATTAAAAAAATTAAAACTGTTCACCCTATAACTGGGAAATGCAGACCGAAGACTGCAGTACTGCCACTACACAATATGGCATTCTTTAATCATGGATGACTGCAAAATTGTTTTCCCACAGCATACCTCCCTCATTCAGTGCACTGAACAGATCTTGGCAAGTGATGAGCCAGGGCTATGCAGCTGAAAAGTGCTGTTAGGAGCCTCTTTGGGTCAAGACGTACCAGACCAGTTGTATATACCAGACAAGCTGGATATTAATATGCGTGTGAAATCAGAGTACCATTTCTTTTTGGCTGACTAAAAACCTCTACAACCAATTAGGAGAAATGCTGAGCACATACTGCCACACCTGAAAAATCAATGAGCTGCATTTATATCTCAAGTGCTCCTTATTGCTCAACAATCTGGCAAGTTATAACTCAACACACTGAACTGGGACATAAAATATAAGAGCATCTAATTGCCTTGATTCCTAACCTGAAAAATGAAGTTGAAAGATACTCATACAAGTCTCAAGGGAAATTTATTCCATACTGATGCTCTGATAAATTCCAAGGAAAAGTCCATAAAGAAAAGATTGTTTTCTGAGTTTGAATAGCATGTATTTGAAGAAGCAGAAATAATGAGAAAACAAACCACTGAACAGCTATTAAGGCGTTAATAAGTGGTCACAGACTACCTACAGCCAATTATGAAAAACAGCATATATTGTCACCAAACCTGTAACAGTCACAAGAGAAGCTGCAGAGGGGAACTGTTGTTTTTGAGTGCTTGATAATAATAATGTTATATATGCATGCGATGTTAGACAATGATCACCCTGAATACAGCTGTGCAAGATAAAACAAGCACTTAAGTGGGTAAAATCTCAAACAGGATCAGGAAATATGACATGGAGTAAAGGAAATTTTGGGGCAGTTAGCAGTCACAGGCCAAAAAAAAAAGCTTCAAATATATTTCACAACAAATGACAAAAAACGAACTGTTAACAGCAAACAATGTTAATGTATTGTAAACTCGTGAAATTAGTAATTAAGCAATCTCTAAACACTTGTGAAGAGGACATGGGGAGTAAAGCTTTTTGTGAGGAGAAATGCACTTTAGTCCAAAGACATTCACATGTTTTTTACAAATAGAATGGACAGTTAACTACTGTTATAAAGGCTGTGTGATGAAGTCACAAGAGATGCAGCGTAACTAACACACATTAATTGAGTGTTAGATAGACTTACCGTAAGTCATCCAAACTCAGGCTACTTCTGCAACAACAGGCACATAAAATTACCTCCAGAGCCCAGCAGAAAATAATGTTAAAATCAAAAAAACGAGCCAACAAAAAAAAAACCAAAACAAACCAAATCTGAGAGACCTATCCCAACAAAACTGAACTGGCTTTGACCATCACCATGGATTAATAAAAAAAGTGATACCATTAGGAGTTTCTGATCTAAAATCCTAAGAAAGTGAAATGTGAACAGTACCTGCACATTTCATCACCACAAGCTTGGCCTTTGAATTTAAAACCTCCGTTACTGAAACTTTCAGGTCTTCACTGACATTCACAGAAGAAAATGACAATTTATACATAACAACTTTCATTCTTACAGCTATCTGTAATGCCAAACAGGCAGCTAACTTTTTCTATAACCTATGTTCAGAAGTCATGTAGGAATCTAGATAATTTGGCCAATACAATGAAAAGGCTGTGGACTTATTTTATGTAATAATACACACCCCATACCACCCTTGGTTTTAGATAGAGTAAAAGCCACTATTAAAAATTAAAATACCTTTTTTCAATTTTTATTTCGCAGAATTTACAAACTGTCATGTATTTTTGACACTCAACAGAACCTGGTAACATTCTACATTAACGCTGTCACCAACCACAGGATTTTAATTCTCCAGAGCTACTGAATTCTGGACAAACTGATATGGGATTAAAATACTAAAGTTTTAGATTTTGTTTTACAGAAGGGTCTGACTGTAAGACACATTACACTGTCTTTAGCCATGTTAATTGCAAAACTGGAAACATAACCTAGGAAGTTAGAAATTATGGTGACTATTACCCTGCACAGAACTGTTCAGACTTAAATCCATAGGTTTTACTCCTAACAAATCCCTGAAGCTGTTAGTATCTTTTCTACTTGGTCCTTTAATTTCAAAAACACTTTATTTTCATTGCTATCCAATGATGAGAAATCAGGATGCATCTATTTTTATTTGTGGTCATGGCATGCAGAAAATCAAGACAGATATACAGCTATCCAGAAATTTGTGTGCTTATATTACATGACAGCTTTTCATTTTTTGTTAGACTTCCAACACAGAATACCTTTATGCAATGTAGCAATATATTATAAACACATAACTGTGAGAGGGGGAGAGGGAATACTTGTCATCTCTCTTACTCTGTCCAAATAAAGGCAATTGGACCTTAGAGCACCAGTTATCACTGGCCACACACATTAAACATTAGGTAGAAAATGTTATGGAGTTAAAACTGTTGACAACCAAGTAGTTATCAAGTTGTCAGAATATCCTCAATGTGAGTTCTTTACATTTCAGAAACACTTCAGACTTCCCATCTACTGCCTTAGCAGTTTTCATAGCACACATTATTTGTCCTATCTGTATGCAAAAAGCTACGATTATTTTGTACAGTTCGAAGAAATGATTCAAACAAAAAATTACACAGATAGTTACTTCTTCCTACCTTCCCACCAGTATTTTCTAGAAACTCTGTAATTTTCTTGTCTTACAATAAGTGAAATATTTCAACACATTACTCACATGCACATTCCACTGGGATTTCATACCTACTCCTTGATTTGATTTTTCAGCCAGTAGTTTCTGTGCAATATACACACAGTACCCATAGCAAAGCATCAAAGATATGGGAAAAAACCCTCATCTCTTTGCATGTCATTTCTTTCAAGTGGAACTAATACTAGAAAAGGGAAGAGAAGGCAGGACACAGTGTATGGAATAACATCTGGAATAATTTCATAAGTATGGAATGTTATTATGTTGTTATGGAATTTCCCCTCTCCTTGGCAGTGACTGTACCAAATTCTGCAGAGGGAAACTCCAAAGCAACAGGCAAACTACTTGCAGATAGGATCTCTGTTTCATGGAAATAATCAGTGAAGTACCACTTCAGGAATATAATCTAGTATTGTAAATCAGCACATATACTGAGCGCATTCTGATTGTTCCAAAATGTAAACTAGATACATTTTCACTAATGCTATGGATGCTGTTTGAGAACAGACTGTAACAGTCCTCAAATAAAATCTGCTTATTTTGTAGCCAGAGAGGTATTTCAAAAGCTCCAGGTAGAGACTGCCTGTAATTTCACCCTTTCTGTTTTTAAAAGCAAAGCATCAAGGAAGCAACTTAGGTGTTTTCATACTTTAACTAGATTTAAGAAGCATATGACAGGATACTTCCAACCCTTGACATGAATAATTTTGAGAAAGAAACCAGAAAGCAGCTTTAAATGTCTAGATGAAACCCTGTAGCCATTTTCAACAGAAGGTGAAGTGTGTTTTAAGGTCACCATTCCTAGGGGAGTACCATGTAAGAAAGAAATGCAGTTTGGTCTAGTTGCATTCCATGCCTCTTTGCTAAGAAACAAAAGCTTCCCAGCACCAATGTGAGAAAGCACTGCACCAAAGCTCCAGTCCTGGATCTACAAGAACTATAAAGATTACATGAAGGATGTCACCAATGGAGATATATTAAAGAGAAAAACCATGTAGTTTTTGAAGAACAGGAGCAGGCAAGAAAGATATGTCCCAGTAATACATCTCACAGTACGCTGCAAAACAAGGGAGCTGCTGCTAGATGTATCTCTATTGAAAGCAGAAAAGGTAAAACAAATTGCTGTTACTCCTCTAGAAGAGTTTACCATCTAAGACCATAAACTCTAGCATTTTCCATTATACCACAGATCTTCATACCAAGAAAGAAAGCCCATCCAAATTAAAGATTGTCTCGCTGAAGTTTTCCTTTTCTTGGCTAGGCCATAAGAGCAATTCAGTTGGGCTAGTCTATGACATTGAACATAAAATGAAAGACAAGAAATCATGAGACCTCAAGGTTTATCAACCCAACCCCATAGTGGGAGGTCAACCATCCACACCACAAGAGATGCTCTTCTCCACAGGTCCTAAGGAGCCTGAAGGAGGCCCGTAAGTACATAGCCCAAGCTCAGAAACAAGCCTTCTGACATTTCTGCAATGGAGTTGGGGGATAGAAAACACATTTCACCTGGGAGAAATGGCAAATCCTCCTTGTCACAACAAGGAGAGATTCTCATACAGGTTGGTTAGACACTGTACCTATCCCTTTAACATCTGAAATCCAAGAACACCTGGCTTTGCACCACTAAAAAGCTATTACATATACACAGTCAATTAAACCACAACTATATTTCTACATTATCCTATTCTCACTGTACAATTATTTTCCCCATTCCTCTTCTCAAATGTTGAGGTCTAAATCACATTTAAAATTCTTCATGTAAAACACTTCAAAGTGAAGAGATATCTTGTATAATATTGCTTGCTCCTTTAATATGTAATTTCTTCATTTAAAACCAAAAAAGCTGTGCTAAAAATTTAGTCAAATTAATATCAGGCAGTAGCAAAATTCCTGTGGTTTAATATTCTGATGCTTTTAACTAACAAACGAAGAAAAACACTTAAAAACTCTACAATACCTACCTGTTAAACTTTGAATTGCGTGTTGGTGACTCTGCTCCTCTTAAAAGGTGTCTGAAGTACTACAGGAGACAAATAAGGTATCGAAGAAAACACTGGATTAATTGAAGTAAAGACTACTACGCAACGACACTGCAAGCTGACCATAATCACACAAACTGTTCTGTGATGTTGCACTGAACTAGAATAAATGCAGTTTTCCTACTGAGATTGGCGTAGCTCTGGAATGCTAACTGAAGTGGAAAATGAAGCCATGTTTTTGAGTTCCACATACGCATGACTGTTGTAAACAGTGTTATCCTAAAAAAACACAATCCTGCTTTTAAGACTGCTCTTCAAATCTTTCACACTTACCTCATCACTGTGACAGAACATGGGAGTAAAAACATTCTCAAGCAGAGAAAGTACATGCTCATAAGCTTCAAAAAGACACCGCATAGTCTGAAGTTTCACAACATCCATATACGGACCTTCAGCAACTATAAAAAAAATTATAAGTATGAATAGAGAGAGATACATATATAGACATAAGAAGTTCATAGGTTTTTGTCCTGGTCTGAGCTTGTGATTATTTTGCAAGGTACTATAAGTTTTACAAATAAAAAATAGAAATAAACTGACAAAACAAGGATTAAGCACAACCAACATAGCAAGGGGATAGCAATTTTTAAAACTGAAAAAAAAGACTGATGATAGTTAGCTAAATTTTTCTTCAGTTTACTACAGAATGCTGCTTAAATTCCCATGTACATTATTCCTTTCAAATTCAAACTTACTTCTTTGAATCTCTTCCACTATGAAAGGGTCAAATCTAATTTTGTCAATGCTTTCATCCAAACAGTAAGTTTTGTAAATTTTCTGTACTTCCTCATGAAGAGACATCTTTTCAGTGTCTGATAGTTCTGGTCGCAAAATTCGGTCATTGAACTCCTCTGGGAAGGAAAGAAAAAGCACTTTTTGATCAATTTGGCAAACAAACAACATCTTGAAGAACCCTAAAACATCAACTCATCTTCCAGCAGACAGAGCAATTTATAAAACTTAAAAGTTAATAGAAACACAAGGCAGCTCAAAATCTTAGGTAATAAGGTAGCTGCCTTCCTATTAACTATAATTCAGATTTGTTAATAAAATTATTACTAAAAATATATTGCAATTAAACCAAATTATTCCTTATCACAGCAAGTATAAATCCATTAAGTCACTCTGGCATAAAAATGAATCAGAAGAATGATTTTTTTCTTCCTAAATTACCCAACTGCAAATTGTAGTTTTCTTTTAGCATAATTTCCAGTTCATGCTAAATGCACACACATACAGAGGCCCAACAGCCCTTTATACTAATCATCTGCCCATCTGCCTATTCTGCTACTTCATTCCTAAGACCTAATCCTCTGTAATAATTTCAATGTATTTATTACTGTGCAATTCTACTTGATTTTTATTATTTTTCTCAGTAAGTGCTTCTTACCCAAAATATTTCTATTGAGTGAAAAACTACCTACCGTAGACAATTTGGGACAGCATAGCTGGAGGCCCCTAAAACTCATTCTTTTGTTTTATAAGCTAATACACAGATTTGCCACCTATAAGAATGCATGAGAAGTTTACATGGAAGAAAATGCTGAGGTTTTCCCAGAAAAAGACTGATCATGGGCAACAGAGTAAAATTCCTGCTAAAGGATTATGGACACATAAGAAGCCCAGAGATTATTTGTATTTCTCTTCTGCAATGATTAATGATTTCTGCAGTATTTTATGAGATTGTGTCTAAATTAATTTCATATCTTCCCAATATATGTATGGGCTTGGGATATAAAGGCACATCCATTATGTCCTATGAAACATGAAAATACCTATTTACCAAAACCAAAAAGCAACATAATTGTGGTAAGCCAGTAATTATTTGTTTTCCAAAAAGACTTCAAATAATCCACTCAAATTTATAGAAGCTTCACAGAAAATCTTATCATTGGAAGGTGAAAGGCTTTTCAATCAATACCTGTGCAATGCTAAAACCAAACATATGCCTCATAACCAAGGTACAGGTTACTGAATAAAACGTTCCAAGACCTTTATTGTTATGTTTCTGTTCTTTACAGAAATCAGAATTTTACAGCTAAATGAACATGAGAAGCCTTTAACAATGAACAGCTCATTTTAGAGATACTTTAGTAATCACATATCAAAAGAAAGGCAGCTGTACTTTGTATCAGTGGCCAGAATTTTTTTT